>CM024468.2:52010054-52610054 GCA_014182885.2 Eucalyptus caleyi | reverse complement strand
CACAATAACAAAACACATATGTATTGTTGTTCTTCAAATTCGATGCCATCGATTGTGATGAATTCGTTGATGTCTTCATTGGTTGTGACAATTGTAGCGGAACTGCATTTATGCTGTCGGGGTCAACACTAGTCTGAACATACCTAATCTGTAAACATGTAGTATAGTTCAAGCTTAACAGTAAAGTTCAATGGCAGCTATAAAATCACCAAAATCTCACACTGCAGTAGCAATATCTACATTGTTATGTCTCTGCATTAAGATTCTGCAACAACAATGTAGTCACCTAAATGTGCATTAAGATTATATAATATTATCTAATTGCATTCTCATAACAATCATGTAAGTCTCATACTGCAGCAACATCAGCTACATTGCTATATCTCTGCATTAAGATTCTACAACAGAACTTTGACAACAGCAGCAGTATCTACATTGCCTAACCTATAATTCCCTAATGCACTTTACAATTTCTACATCAACACATTTACATTGCCAGATCATCCAATTCTCATGAAGAATAAAAAAGACTCCAAAGCAAACCACAAATTGCATAAGATAGCAACCATAGCCAAGACCATATGTAATAGAGTTAAACCTGCGCAAGCCTTGATTGAAGCAATTTGGAACAAGGCCTTGGACAATCTTACATTTTATCTTCGCACATTATCTTCAACATCTTTCTTGCGAATCTTGGCGAGCGTCGACCAAGCGTTTGGCAAATTTGGGCAAAAGCGTTGGGCAAGCATGAAGCGAGAGTGCAGGGTAAGCGAGAGCGTTAGTGAATCTGGGCGAAGGTGTTGGGTAAGTGTCGAGCAAGAGCATGGGGGGAGCAAGTATCAGGCGAATCTGGGTGAGCGTTGAGTGCGGGCGCAGGGCAAGCAACAATGTTGGGTGAATTTGGGTGAGTGTCGAGCCCGAGCGCAGGGCCAGCAACACTGTTAGGTGAATTTGGGTGAGCGTTGAGCGCGGGTGCAGGGCAAGCAACAACGTTGGGTAAATCTGGGCAAGCGTCAAGCCTGAGTGCAGGGCCATCAACACTATCAAGCGAATCTGGGTAGGCGTTGAGCACGGGCGCAAGGCAAGCAACACTGTTGGGCGAATCTGGGCGAGCGTCAAGCCCGAGTACGGGGCTAGCAACACTGTCAGGCAAGGTGATGAGTGTCGGATAAAGTGTCGGTTGAGCATCAACTCTGATTTGGGGCAAAAAAATTGATATCTAAAGAAGAAAGCAACGCTCAATCTGGGGAAGATATCGTGCTAGGGTTCCTCACGTCAATTTTGGGAAAGAAACGTAGAAGAAGAAGGACGACGCTGTTTGTGGCTTTTTCGATTTTTTTTTTTTATAAGCAAAACGTTGCCGTTTTGCATCTCCGGCGTCCATGTCAGCGACGGCAACGCCGGCCGGCGCTGTTTGGGATTCCACATCAGATTATTCCGATTGAAGATTGCCGGAAGGACTGAACTGGCAAAAATAGAAAAGGTTTAGGACTGAATTGGCCAAAAAAAAAGGTTTAGGACTGAATTGGCACAATTGCAATAGGTTTAGGACTTTTTGGTAATTCAAATTTGACAAATAATATCCTCAAATTAGGTAAAATGCATATCTCTAATAGATTTAGAACATTTTATTGCCTTATTTGAGCAATTCAGTAATTCGGTATTTTCTGATATATTTGTTAGATATTAGAAATATTATGTTGGATACTAAAATATTTTGTTAGATATTTACTTAAATATTGTAATATCCACAAAAACCTAAAATACCCTCAAGTTAGCAAACTTTCCTAAAACAATGTACTTAGACGGCCGTCCAAATCTTTGGAGTATGAAAAATCTTTAATCCTATCCATAACCATTTGGATACAATGTTGATTTATCCGTTTCTAAATTTGAACAAATAACTTTTCATCAATATTCTTAACTATTAGGATATAATTGTTGGTTTATTCTATATCCTTATCAAGATATATAGAAAACATAAGATTATGGATTGCATTATTTAATTATATATATATATATCGATTGTTTAATTGCTATCCTTAAAAAAAAAAATCCAAAAATATATTTGAATTTGATTTGATCCTTACTAGAATATTGCTTGTTTTAGGCTAAATTGCATGTTTAGATTAGATATTTTATTTATTCCGAATTTTTAAAATAAAAAATGCCAAAAATATTGCTTTAGTATGTTAGATTTCCTTTTCCTTAATTAAAATTGCATGTTTAATTATTGGGTAATTTTAATTTCGAATTTTAATTAAAAGAAAAGAAATTATTAATATATATATGAAGAATTAGGTCATCCTTTGCATATTTAGGATTATTTAGTCATCGCATCTTCAGGATCATTTAAATGTATGACATATTAGGATAGTTTCATTTAATATTTGTCCATCGTTAGATTAGGTCATTTTATTAATGTCACATGACATATAGTTTGCTTGTTAAGTTTATTTAATTATATGTCATGTGTCATGTTAGTATAGGCCTATTTTTGTACGTAATTACATTGCAATGCACGTAGATTAGATTTCATTGAACAAGAAAAAATCCTAAAAAAATTGAGTGACTACTCATTAATTAAATATATATTTGGCGATGTTTATCGCCTACCGAGGGGCCATGACTTCAATATTTATTGACTTGTGTATTGACTTCTCGTTGGCCGGTGACCCCGCTTGTCATGATTTTAAGCAACCATCACATCTTTTATTTAAGAATGGTATCGCGAGCATGTGCCTTTAGCAAAATAAATGTAATAATATTTTGTTTAAGAATGGTATCGGGAGCATGCACATTATTAGTATTTTTAATAAAATATATTTGTTGTTTCCAGTGGTCTCGACTTGAGTTGCATCAATCAAGGGCATTTACACGTTAGATTTGTATATTTTCTCCTCTCTTTTTGCTTTATAATTTTTAAATAAAAAAATGAATATACCTAAAGTGGCTGTCCATCTGTACGTTCTTCAATTTTTCAACACCAGCCACGTGTTTGCTTGTATCATAAGTTGACTGTGAACAAAAAACTATTAAACTTAAGTGACTTGATAATTCTAGTTCCAATTTAATACTGTATCATGTCCATATGGAGAACCAAGTGTTCATCGTCGATTCATAACAAATGATAAAAGAGTCGCTTTTCTCTTGAGCCACCTAAAAAGGCTAGCATGGCTTGAATGACACTAGAAAAAAGAAGGATGTAGACCCCTTTAATTAACTGGTTGTTATGATTGTAAGTAGCCCATCTTTTGCAAGCCTTTAGTCATATAATTCATCAACAAATTGAGTACCTCACTTTTGTCAAGCACAAAGACAAAAGTAAAGACCTCTTTGATGACTCTATCTCTATTTCTTACTATGGAGTTCATTCCATCCCCAAATAGTTGACACCATGATCTTTGAGTCATTGCCAAGTTAAGTTGCTTCATGAGCTTGCAAAAGCTATTTGGGTGACTTAATTTACAAGCCTTAGTTGTATAACTCATTAGCAGAATGAGCACCTCACTTTTGTCTAGCCCAAAAGCAAAAGCCAAAAACCTCAATTTGATTACCATATGCCTCTTTTTTACTATAGAGTTCATTCCATCCATTGACAGTTGACACCATGATCAAGTTAAGCCTTCGCCAAGTTAGGTTCCTTCTTGGCTTGCAAAAGCTATCTAGGCAACTTAATTTGCAAGCCTTTAGTCATATAACTCATTAGCAAAATGAACACCTCACTTTTGTCAAGCCCAAAAGTAAAAGTAAAGAATTGCACCTGGGCAACTTTGTCTCTCTTTCTTACTATAGAGGTCATTCCATCCCTTCAAAATTGACACCATGATCCAGTTGAGTCTTTACCAACTTAAGGTTCTTCTTGAGCTTGCAAAAGCTATTTGGGCAACTTTATTTGCAAGCCTTTAGTCATATAACTCATTAGCAAAGTGAGCACCTCACTTTTGTCAAGCCCAAATCCAAAAGTAAAAAACTTCAAATTGATGACTCTGTGCCTCTTTCTTACTATAGAATTCATTCCTTCCCTTGATAGTTGACACAATGATCAAGTTGTTTACAAAGTTAAGTTGCTCCTTGGGCTTGGAAAAGCAATTCAAGCAACTTAATTTGCAAGCCTTTAGTCGTATAATTCATCAACAAACTGAGCACCTCACTTTTGTCCAGCACGAAAAAGAAAGTAAAGAACTTCTACTTGATGGTTCCATCTCTCTTTCTTGCTATGGAGTTCATTCCATCCCTTGACACCATGATCAAGTTGAGTCATTAGCAAGTTAAGTTGCTTCTTGGGCTTGCAAAAGCTATTCGGGCAACTTAATTTGCAAGCCTTTAGTTGTATAACTCATTAGTAAAATGAGCACCTTACTTTTGTCAAGCCCAAAAGCAAAAGGAAAAACTTCAATTTGATGACTCCATCCCTCTTTCTTACTATAGAGTTCATTCATTCCCTTGACAGTTGACACCATGATCAAGTTGTTTACAAAGTTAAGTTGCTCCTTGGGCTTGGCAAAGTGATTTAGGCAACTTAATTTGCAAGCCTGTAGTCATCTAATTCATCAACAAAATGAGCACCTTACTTCTATCAAGTACAAAAAAGAAAGTGAAGAATTTCTATTTGATGACTTTATACCTCTTCCTAACTATAGAGTTCATTCCATCCCTTGATAGTTGACACCATGATCAAGCAGAGTCTTTACCAAGTGAAGCTGCTTCTTGGTCTTGGGAAAACTATTCGGGCAACTTCATTTGCAAGCCTTTAGGCATATCATTCGTGAGCAAATTGAGCACCTAACTTTTGTCATTCCCAAAATCAAAAGTAAAAAATTTCAATTTGATGACTTTGTCCCTCTTTCTCACTATAGAGTTCATTCCATCCCTGGAGAGTTGACACTGTGATTAAGTTGAGTTTTTTCCAAGTTAAGTGCTTCTTGGGCTTGCAAAAGCCATTTGGGCAACTTAATTTGCAAGCCTTTAGTCCTATAATTCATTAGCAAAACGAGCAACTCAATTTTATCAAGGCCAAAAGCAAAAGTAATAAACTTCAATTTGATGACTTTGTGTCGCTTTCTTACTGTAGGGTTCATTCCACCTCTTGACAATTGACACCATGCTCAAGTTGAGTCTTTACCACATTAAGTTGCTCCTTAGGCTTAGAAAAGAAATTCAGACAACTTAATTTGCAAGCCTTTAATAGTATAATTCATCAACAAACTAAGCACCTCACTTTTGTCAAGCACAAAAATGAAAGTAGGGAACTTTTATTTGATGACTATCTCCATGTCTTACTATAGAGTTCATTCCATCCCTTAACAGTTGACACCATGATCAAGTTGAGTCTTTACCAAGTTAAGTTGCTTCGTAAGCTTGCAAAAGCTATTTGGACAACTTAATTTGCAAGCCCTTAGTCATATAACTCATTAACAAAATGAGCACCTCACTTTTGTGAAGCCCAAAAGCAAAAGTAAAAAACTTCAATTTGATGACTCTGTGCCTCTTTCTTACTATATAGTTCATTCCATCCCTTGATAGTTGACACCATGATCAACTAGTGCCTTTACCAAGTTAAGTTGCTTCTTGGCTTGCAAAAACTATTTGGGCAACTTAATTTGCAAGCCTTTAGTCATAGAACTCATTAGCAAAATGAGCACCTCATTTTTGTCGACCCAAAAAGTAAAAGTAAAGAATTGCAATTGCGTGACTTTGTCCATCTTTCTTACTATAGAGCTCATCCCATCATGTGACAGTTGACACCTTGATCAAGTTGATTCTTTACCAAGTTAAGATGCTCCTTGGGCTTGGAAAAGCTATTCGGGCAACATAATTTGCAAGCCTTTAGTTGTATAATTCATCAGCAAAATGAGCATCTCACTTTTGTCAAGCATAAAAAAGAAAGTAAAGAACTTTAATTTGATGACTGTATATCTCATTTACTATAGAGTTCATTCCATCACTTGATAGTTAACGCCATGATCAAGTTGAGTCTTTACCAAGTTAAGTTGCTTCTTGGGCTCGCAAAAGCTCTTTGGACAAGCCTTTACTCGTATAACTTGTTAGCAAAATGAGCACCTCACTTTGGTCAAGCCCAAAAGCCAAAGTAAAAGACTTCAATTTGATGACTTTGCACCTCTTTCACTATAGAGTTCATTCCATCCATTGATAGTTGACACCATGATCAAGTTGAGTCTTTACCAAGTTAAGTTGCTTTTAGGTATGAAAAAGCAATTCAAACAACTTAAATTGCGAGCCTTTAGTTGTATAATTCATCAACCAAATGAGCACCTCAGTTTTGTCAAACACAAAAAAGAAAGTAAAAAACTTATAGCTGATGACTCTATCTCTCTTTCTTACTATGGAGTTCATGCCATCCCTTGGAAGTTGACATCATGATCAAGTAGAGTCTTTACTTAGTTAGGTTGCTTCTTGGGCTTGGGAAAGCTATTTGGGCAACTTCATTTGCAAGCCTTTAGTCATATCATTCATCAGCAAACTGAGTACCTCACTTTTGTCAAGCCCAAAAACAAAAGTGAAAAACTTCAATTTGATTACTCTGTCCCTCTTTCTTATTATAAAGTTCATTCCATCCCTTGACAATTGACACCATGATCAAGTTGAGTTTTTACCAAGTTAAGTTGTTTCTTGAGCTTGCAAAAGCTATCTCGGCAATTTGATTTGCAAGCCATTAGTCATATAACTCATCAACAAAATGAGCACCTCACTTTTGTCAAACAAAAAAAAAAAAAAAAAAGAAAGTAAAGAACTTCTATTTGATGACTCTATCTCTCTTTCTTACTACAAAGTTTATGCCATCCCTTGGCAGTTGACATCATGATCAAGTAGTCTTTACCTAGTTAAGTTGCTTCTTGGGCTTGGGAAAGCTATTTGAGCAACTTCATTTGCAAGCCTTTAGTCATATCATTCATCAGCAAAATGAGTACCTCACTTTTTGTCAAGTCCAAAAGCAAAAGTGAAAAACTTCAATTTGATTACTCTATCCCTCTTTCTTACTATAGAGTTCATTTCGTCCCTTGACAATTGACACCATAATCAAGTTGAGTCGTTACCAATTTAAGTTGCTTCTCGAGCTTGCAAAAGCTAATTGGGCAACTTAATTTGCAAGCCTTTAGACGTGAACTCAATAGCAAAATGAGCACCTCACTTTTGTCAAGCCCAAAAGCAAAAGTAATGAACTGCAATTGGATGACTCTACCTCTTTCTTACTATAGAGTTCATTCCATCCCTTGATGGTTAACACCTTGATCAAGTTGAGTCTTTATCAAAGTTAAGTTGCTCCTTGGGCTTGGAGAAGCTATTTGGGCAACATAATTTGCAAGTGAGATAGCTAGTATAAGCACCTAGAGGGGGGGAATAAGTGCAATAACAATTTCTCGTGATATGTGAGCAGTATTAGATAATAACAATGAAGCTCGCCTTTTTGTTATCACAAGTAATTATGATCAAAGTAAAACAGAGAGTAGGGAAGAAAAACGAACACAAGGTTTATAGTGGTTCGGCTTCTTCCAAGCCTACGTCCACTCTTCCGCGCTGACAGCCCATCGGCTAGATTTCATTATAAACAAAAGAGATTTTACAGCAATGTTCTCCCTTGATTCCACAGTGTAGATATTCTACCACACTTCCTCAAGGTTTTTCACAAATATAGATTCTCTTTTGCGTACAAGATTTCGCTCAGCAAATGAATTGACTAAGAACAAGGAGCTTCAGACTTTGGAATTCTTCTATCGAACAACTGGAACGTCTTCCTTTTATACTCCTTTATGCCATCATACCCGTTGGCACTTACCAAATGAATTTCTCCAATCTACCCGTTGGACGTAATCAATTAGGAAGATCATTTGAGCTATTTAAGGAACATGTCGATAGCCCATCAATCATGTTCGCCCGTACAATCGGGATCTCGATTTTCATAAGTAAAACCTTCCAAGTATACTTCGCCAATCATCAAATCCTTAATCAATCTTGATTTGAATAAATGATTCCGTTATGTCATATCCAGCCAAGAGATCTTCGTCAGTCGATAAGATCAAATCCTTAACGAAACATCTAGTCCTGGATAGACCTTCTTCGACAAACTAGAAACTGTCAATGAGGATAGACTTTGAGTCTTGAGTCTGGTAGTTCGAAAGTCTTCAGACTTTAAATAGTAGAGTCTGTAAATCTTCAGACTAGACTGATGGAAACGTTTTGTCAGCTTCAAAACACTCCATGAAGATTTCTCCAACAATATCCTCCTTTTTGATGGTGACAAAACTTTCCTGCAGATTTGAATAACTTCGATCTGCAAAACATTACTCAAGCAAATATGGATATCTTATAAAAATAAATGGCTTAATGATAACACTAGAATCTGCAACCACAGAAAATAGGTTAGTCTTTCATGTGAGTAAAGCCATTCATAAGATATCAATAATACTTAATATAATCAATCAAATCCAAATCCCAAATTCAGTCCACATCCAAATACAAGTCAAGTCAAACATCAAACATCAAAACAAACTAAAAGTTCAACAAGTTCAAGTTCAAAGTTTTCAAATCTCGCATCTTTCCCCCTTTTTGTCATCACAAAAAAGGTTGAGATGAAATAGAATAGAGTCAAGATTGCTTGGGGACACGAACAAGTTGGAAATCTCCCATTGACTGGATGATGCCTTCCAGCTTTTTCAATTCTTCCTTCAATTGAGTTACATCTTCACCCTTAGCATTTGTTTGAATCTGAAGAGCAAGGGATTGGATATGATCATTCAGAGAAACTGAAGAAGCTTGGCTTGCAGTCTGCAAATTTTGTACTTCATATCCCGAAGCATATATCTGACCCTACAACTCTAAGAGAACATCAAGAATTCTGCAAAAATCTACTGAATTATCAGTCTGCGTACTGGCTTCTGCTCGATCAGACGGAGTAAAGGCAGACGATGGCAAATCAGCATAGTTACGCAGATTGAGTGATGAAACACCATGTCCCTCCTCAAGAAATTGAGAGGCAATAATGTCCTCTAGATATGCTGGAGAGCGACTAACTCCTTCATTGGTAGCAAGATATGAGGACATATCTCTTTTCTCTCGGTCTCCCCCTGTTTCTATGCCTTCAGGTGGAGAAGAGTGTTCCTCATGCTCTCCTTCATCTTGATCTCCTTTCTCTCCTTTCTCTCCTTTCTCTCCTTCTTCTTCTTCTTCTTCTTCTTCTTCTTCTTCTTCTTCTTCTTCTTCTTCTTCTTCTTCTTTAATTCTTTCCTCCTCAGCATCTCTTTCTTCTGCTTCTCTCTCCTCTGTTTCTTTTTCCTTTGCTTCTTCTCGTTCTCCAGTCCTCTGTTCTGAGTCTTTCTCTTGATGTTCCGTTGATTCTGGAATAGAACGACTCAAGTTCTTCAATGCCATAGCAGAAACGGTGATGTCTTCCTCATCATCTTCATCCTTAACGATGAGAGCTCTTCTTTTCTTGGATGAAGCAACCATGGGCTCCTTCCCTTTTCTTTTTGCTGCAGAAGAGATTTGATGAGGCTTGGCAGAGGTTGTTTCCTTGAATTTCTCCAACGCCTTGTTAAGTTCCTTCAGACCCATTTTAGACACCATTTTCAACCCTACCACCATGTGGTCACAAGATCGAACATAGAGAATTCGTGGAGGTTGAACATTCAAATGTCTGAATAACTTTGACATAAGAGCGGGATAAGGAAGTTGACCCTTGTCTTTCACCACTGCTCTATACATGTGAAACAAAATAGTGTGAGGAAGAGAAAATTTTTTCCCAGCATTGATGGCGTACATCAGCTTTGCCTCTGAGTTGGAAACATCAGTCTTTGACGTAGATTTCGGTCTGAGGCAATTAATCACAATCTTGTGAAGCAGAATGTTGAACGCACGCATCCTTGAGTAGGAAATCATTCCCTCTGTCCTTCTATCCTTAACAAGTTCCAATGTGGCACGAGCAATAGACACATTGATAGGCTGATATCTTCCTCTTTCAACCCTGATCACATCAGCCAACATATCTACATCCACCACATAATCCTAATCTTGCACACTAAAAGAGAATCTATTCGCATCCAGAAAACTGAGATTCGAATAGAAGTATGCAGTGAGTTCAGCATAGGCTTCTGTATGCTCAGAACAAAACCCCTCAAGTTGAAGAAGACTGAAATTTTCCCTCAAATTGACGTTCACAAAGTCAAGGAAATCAAAATCTACGCGTCTAGGGTTTATTACCCCATGCTTCAACAATTTAGTGTAAAGATGCTTGTGTTCCTCCGAACGGAACAACTCTGTCCTTTTGCCCCGAATACTTGTTGCAACACCCATTCTCGGTTGAAATTGATTGTACAACTTGTCATCATCATTTCCGTCTGGTTGATTCACTCCTCCAACACGCGGATCACTTGGGTTGTTTGCAAGGGTTTCTTTTGCCAACCCCTTAGGGGCAATTCCCAAACACTCCATATTTTTTAAAAAGATGTACTCATTACCATACCCTTTGTCCTTGAGAAACTCATCGATGTAGTTCAATGGAGTGCCAGTCCTCTTTAAAGCACGGTAAAGCTTATAAATAAAAGATGGCTTTTGGATTCTTACAGGATCTGCACCTTCAACGATCTCTTCCTCTTCTCGATGACCAACATCTTGTGGGCTAGACGGTGGAGAATGACGCTAATGAGAATGTTGTGGGCTCTGTTGCTGACTGGGAGACTCTTCTTCCTCGGTGAGATCAAAGTGAGTAGGCCCCTCATGCATTTTCTGCGGTCCCTGCTTGCGATTCTCGAAGACTTCCTTTGAGACAACATCTTTCACAGTCTTTGGAAGATTCCAAACTTGTTTTTCCCAAGAAAGATGACAACTTTTTGAAGATTAAACAAGAGAAGAAGACGCAAGTGGGAGATCGATGCTTTTTAGGGTTTTTGGAGTAAAACGAAGAGGAACGGACAATATATAAGTCAGTTGAAGAGAGGTATATGAAGCGTCATAAAGAAAGTTAAAAGATGCATTTTTAAAAATAACTGCCTTTCTAAAAAATGACTGCAATTTAACTCCATTTTCGAAAAAGAAAGATTGCGATAATCACAGAAATGGCAAAAAATCAATTATGGATAGATAATCGTACCTTTTCGAGATTTAATCTGAGAGAGAGAATAAAATAACTTACAATAAAAAAAAAAACTCAAATTAATTTTTCTCTAAAGGCTTTGTAAATATATTCGCCAGTTGATTTTTTGAGTCAACAAACTGAATCGAAACTTCTCCATTCTGAACATGATCTCTAATGAAGTGATGTCGAATCTCTATATGCTTTGCTCTTGAGTGAAGAATTGGATTCTTGGTCAGATTGATTGCACTGGTGTTGTCACACTTAATCTCCGTGCATGAATCTTCAATTCTAAAGTCTCTTAGCTGTTGTTTTATCCACAAAATTTGTGAACAACAACTTCCAAGAGCTACATACTCTGCTTCTGGTGTAGAAAGAGTTACTGTATTCTCTTCCTTGAAAACGAAGACACTATCCTGCTTCCAGGTAGTTGACATGTACCCGAGGTGCTCTTTTTATCAACTCTGCATCGGCTAGGTCTGCGTCTGAGTATCCATGAAGAGTAAAGTCTCCATTTTTAGGATACCAAAGACCAAGACTTGAAGTTGAAGCAATGTATTTGATAATACGCTTTGCAGCACTTAGATGAGATTCTTTAGGGTCTGCTTGAAATCTAGCATAAATGCAAACATCAGTCTGTCATACCAAACTCGAGGTGCTTGTTTTAAACCATATAAGGCCTTTTTCAGTCTGAATACTGAGTCTGGTTTCCTTGGGTCTTCAAACCCAGGTGGTTGTTCCATATAGACTTCCTCATGAATGAATCCATTCAGGAAAGCGCTTTTGACGTCCATTTGGAATAACCTAAAATTCTTATAACAAGCATAAGCAAGTAATAATCGAATTGCTTCTAATCTCGCTACTCGTGCGTATGTCTCGTCATAGACTATCCCTTCTTCTTGCGTATATCCCTTGGCCACGAGTCTTGCTTTATTTCTTACGACCTTTCCTTTCTCGTTCTTCTTGTTCCTGAAAACCCATTTAGCTCCAATAACAGACTTACCTTTCGGTTTAGGAGTTAATTCCCAGACATCATTAATACTGAATTGCCCGAGCTCTTCTTGCATAGCTTCAATCCAACTTTCATCAGATAAAGCTTCTTCTATGCTTTTGGGTTCTATTTCAGAAACAAGAGCCACAGCACTAGACTCTTTGCGCCTTTTGGATCTTGTGCGAATTCCTTAATTAATATCACCAATAATGAGATCTTTAGGATGACTGGACTTATGCTTCCAGTTGCTGGTTGATTTGTTAGGTTGATGATCACTTCCTTCATTTAAATCTTCAACAATCATTTGTTGCTGGTCTTTAGAAGACTGAGCTGCTTCTTGAGATTGAGCTGCTTCTTGAGATTTAGACTTTGTAGAGTCTGGAGCAGGTTCAGATTCTTCATTATGAGTATGAATAGATTCATTTTGCATAGAATCTTGGAATTTGACTTTCATTGATTCATCCACAGATTGAGTCTTCTTATTGTAGACTCTGTAGCCTTTGCTTGAGGTTGAATATCCAAGGAAGATGTCCTCATCTGACTTTTCTTCAAACTTGCCAACTCGATCATTTGCATTTTTCCATATAAAGCATTTACATCCAAACACATGAAAATATGAAACAATAGGCTTCTTTTCTTTGAATAACTCATAGGGGTTTTTATTTATTTATTTATTTATTTATATAATAGGCCTTAGAAAAACTCTATTAATAATATAACATGCTGTAGAAACTACTTCAGCCCAAAAACGTGAAGAGATGTTACTTTCAATTAAAAAGTTCTAGCCATTTCTTGAAGTGATATATTTTTCTTTCCACAACTCCGTTTTGCTCTGAGTATATGGAGAGGAGAACACATGCTGAAAACCAGATTCATCACAGAATTTTGTAAAATCTTGATTTTCAAATTCACCTCCATGGTTTGTTTTTATGCTTGAAATAATATACCATTTTTCATTTTGAACATTTTTAGCAAACTTTTCAAAGTAAGAAAAGGTTTCGAGACTTACTTGCCAGAAATATACTCAAGTAAATCATGAGTAGTTATCCGTAATTACTAGGCAATATTTCTTACCTCCAATACTCTGAGTTCTGGTTGGTCCAAAGAGATCCATATGCAGAAGCTACTGTACACGATTAGTGGAAATTTGATTTATTGGTTTAAAAGAATTTCTTACCTATTTTCCCAATATGCATGGTGTACAAGATTAGACTTTTGGTATGATAGATTGGGTAAACCACGGACAAGCTTCTTTGCTGAAATTTTGGCTATCTGCTTTATATTGATGTGCCCAAGTTTTTTGTGCCATAGGTTTGCTTCGTCTTGTATTGAGATTAGACATTGTGATTGATCTAGTTTGACATCCAAGAGGTAGATATTTCCATGTCTTCGACCCATAAATAACTGAGTAGAATCTTTACTGGTTCCTGAACATATTCCCTCTTGAAAACTGATTTTGAAACCGGTATCGCATAGCTGATTGATACTGAGCAAATTGTAGTTAAGTCCTTCCACTAAGGAAACATTGCTGATTGTGAGATTTCCAATCTTTATAGTTCCAAATCCCTAAATTCTTCCTTTGTCGTTTCCTCCAAATAAGACTTTTCCACCATTTACTTGAACGAGCTTTATGAAGCAATTTGAATCTCCTGTCATATGTCTTGAGTATCTACTATCCAGATACCATTTTACCTTTTTCTTGATAGTGACTTGCATTTAAAAAAGAGACTCAAGCTTTCTTTGGTACCCATATTTTCTTGGGTTCATTGGTGTTAGTATGAAATGCAGTTTTTGTCAATACTTTCTTAACTGGTTTCCAAACCATAGGACATTCTTTCTCAAAATGATCCAAACTATTGCACTTAGAACATTTGAGAGCATTACGACCTACTGGTTTTACAAAAACCTTTTTGAAATGATTTTTGTAAGCATCTCTTGAGGGTCTTTGCTTAATTCTTTCCTTTACTTTAGGAAAATCAATTAAAGGAATGGTTTTTACGCTGTCATTCCCAAACCAGATTTATTGAAATAAGGTCTTTGTACTTTGAAAGAATTTTCTCAAGTTTCTTAGATCCTATTGAAATCTTTTTGAAATATTTGATATGTCATTTTTTAAAAATTCATTTTCTTTTAAAAGATTATCTTCACTTTCTTTAAGAGAAGAAACATTTATGTCTAAACATTTAACCTTTTCTTTCAAAACATTTTCCTGTTGTTTCAGTGCAGAATTTTCCTTTTTGAGTTTGGAAATCCTTTTAAGAGAAGTCTTAAGACTAAAACACAACTCATCAATGTATTTAGAAACTTTAATAGGGATTTTGAAGTTACTCACCTCAAATTCACTGTCTGAATCTGAGTCTGTCTCGGAGTTTGAATCTGAATCCGATTGTGCCATCAAACATATATTGGCATAATCATCATCACTTTCTTCACATTAAGAGCCTTTCGATACTTTTCATCTTTTCCTTTCTTCTTCCTTAGAAGAGGACATCCTTAGAAGAGGACAGTTGGGTCTGATGTGTCCCTTTTTCTTACATTTAAAGTAGATTACATCTTTGTTTGATTCATCATCCTCAACAGACTTAGTTTGTTGTTTTTGAAAACTCTGTTTCTTTGGATTGAATCTTCTTCCTTTTCTGTTTAGCTTTCTAAATCTTCTTATCATGAGAGCGAGCTCCTCATCATCCATATCGTCTTCAGAATCTATAACATCAGAATCATCATTGGATTTTAATGCAATGGATTTCTTACTTCTAGGATCTTTGTCTTCATTGATTCGCTCCACTTCATAAGACTGAAGAGTCCCAACCAACTCATCGATAGATAGTGACATGATTCTTTTGTCTCTCTTATTGAGGTCTTTATGTGATTCCAATCCTTGGAGAGTCCACGCAGTAGCTTGTTCACCTTCATGGGATCACAAATTGGTTGACCTTGATTTTCAAGACCATTCACGATTTCTGTAAAACGACTAAACATGTCGGTTATAGATTCTCCCAATTTCATTTTGAAGGCTTTGTATTGACTGAGGAGAATATTGATTTTGGTCTCTTTCACTCTATTTGTTTCTTCATAGGTAATATGTAATCTATCCCAGACTTCTTTCGCTGTAACACAAGAAGATATTATGTTATATTCAGTAGTTGACAAAGCACAATATAAAGAATAAATTGCTTTTGCATCAAGAGCTTGTCTCTTGATTATCTCTTCCTGATTCATTTCACTAGACTCAATAGCTTATTTTCCTCTCTCTAAGACAGGTGCAGCTTTAGGAATGATTCCCTTTTCTACAGCGTCTCATTTCAGAGGATCCTTTGATCTTAGGAACGCCTTCATTTTGTTTTTCCATATGTTGTATTCCTTTCCATCAAAGTAAGGCGGTCTGGTATTGCTTTGCCCTTCTACCAGCCCTGGAGCTAACATATTAGCCATGGATCTTTAACTCTGAAGTAAAACACTTCAAACAAAGTGAGTACACATGCTCTGATACCAATTGAGATAGCTAGTATAAGTACCTAGAGGGGGGTGAATAGGTGCAACAATAATTTCTCGTGATATGTGAGCAGTATTAGATAATAACAATGAAGCTCGCCTTTTTGTTATCACAAGTAATTACGATCAAAGTAAAACAGAGAGTAGGGAAGAGAAATGAACACAAGGTTTATAGTGGTTCGGCTTCTTCCAAGCCTACGTCCACTCTTCCGCACTGACAGCCCACCGGCTAGATTTCACTATGAACAAAAGAGATTTTACAGCAATGTTCTCCCTTGATTCCACAGTGTAGATATTCTACCACACTTCCTTAAGGTTTCTCACAAATATACTCTCTTTTGCATACAAGATTTCGCTCAGCAAATGAATTGATTAAGAACAAGGAGCTTCAGACTTTGGAATTCTTCTATTGCACACCCATTCGAACAACTGGAACGTCTTCCTTTTATACTCCTTTATGCCATCATACCCGTTGGCACTTACCAAAGGAATTCCTCCAATCTGCCCGTTGGATGGAATTAATTAGGGAGATCATTTGAGCTATTTAAGGAACATGTCGATAGCCCATCAATCCTGTTCACCCATACAATCAGGATCTCGATTTCCATAAGTAGAACCTTCTAAGTATACTTCGCCAATCATCGGATCCTTAATCAATCTTGATTTGAATAAAGGATTCCGTTATGTCATATCCAACCAAGAGATCTTCGTCAGTCGATAAGATCAAATCCTTAATGAAACATTTAGTCCTGGATAGACCTTCTTCAACAAACGAGAAACTGTCAATGATGATAGACTTTGAGTCTTGAGTCTGGTAGTCCAGAGGTCTTCAGACTTTAAATAGTAGAGTCTATAAATCTTCAGACTAGACTGATGGAAACGTTTTGTCAGCTTCAAAACACTCCACGAAGATTTCTCCAACAACAAGCCTTTAGTCGTGTAATTCATTTGCAAAATGAGCACCTTGCTTTTGCCAAGCACAAAAAAGAAAGTAAAGAACTTCAATTTGATGACTCTATCTCTCTTTCTTACTATAGAGTTCATTCCATCTCTTGACAGTTGACACCATGATCTAGTTGATTCTTTATCGAGTTAAGTTGCTTCTTGGGCTCGAAAAAACTATTTGGGCAACTTAATTTGAAAGCCATTAGTCATATAACTCATTAGCAAAATGAGCACCTCATTTTTTTCAAGTCCAAAAGAAAAAGTAAAATTACTTCAATTTGATGACTCTGCCCTCTTTCTTATTATAGAGTTCATTCCATCCCTTGACAGTTAACACCATGATCAAATTGAGTCTTTACCAAGTTAAGTTGCTCCTTGGGCTTGGAAAAGCAATTCATGCAACTTAATTTGCAATCCTTTGGTCATATAATTCATCAACAAAATGAGCACCTCACTTTTGTCAAGCAAAAAATAGAAAATAAAGAAATTTTGTTTGATGACTCTATCTCTCTTTCTTACTATAGAGTTTATTCCATCCCTTAATAGTTGGCATCATGATCAAGTGGAGACTTTACCAAATTAAGTTTCTTTTTGGGCTTGGGAAAGCTATTTAGGCAACTTCGTTTGCAAGCCTTTGGTTGTATCATTCATTAGCAAAATGAGCACCTCACTTTTGTCAAGCCAAAAAGCGAAAGTGAAAAAATTTAATTTGATGACTCTGTTCCTCTTTCTTACTATAGAGTTCATTACATTCCTTGATAGTTGATTCCATGCTCGAGTTGAGTCTTTACGAAGTTAAGTTGCTTGCTTGGCTTGCAAAAGCTATTCGGGCAACTTAATTTGCAAGCCCTTAGTCATATAACTCATCAGCTAAATGAGCACCTCTGTTTTGTCAAGCCCAAAAACCAAAGTAAAGAACTTCGATTTGATGACTCTGTCCCTCTTTCTTACTATAGAGTTCATTCCATCCCTTGATAGTTGACACCATGATCAAGTTGAGTCTTTTCCAAGTTAAGTTGCTTCTTGGTCAAGTTATGTTATTTTTTGCTGTAATTGTAGAGGCTCGCATTATATTTTTTCTCAGCTGGAACTTGAACATGTACCTGCTGGTGGTTTTGCATGAGTCGAATTTCCTTGTTCTTGACTTGGTAGTCTTGCTGTTGGGTTGCTCTCCTAGTTAGAGTCTTCCAAAAGCGAGGTAAGCGGAGAATGCAAAAATGGGTGAGATATTCAATTATCAAAGAGTTTTAGCCTCCGTCTTTTTCTTTCTTTTGTTGTGGGAGGAAGTTGGTGGTTCGTTCATTTCTTGTGCACCTTTAAGGTGAGCCTCTACATTTACAACAAGCAAGCATATCTTCTTTTCTTTCTCCCCACTTTTACAGAGTTGGATTACTTAAGTGTAAAATAGTTTATCCTTAGGAATATAGACTAGTCCTCTACTGTTGAGCTTCACCTTTGTCGTGTCTGGATTCCTCAATACACGCCAACAGTACCGACCTGTCATCTCTCTGGCATCCGGGAGCTCTCATGATTCTTCTCCCTCCCCTCACCATTCCAATGAGGTCCCTCACTGTAACACCAGCTGAGCTTCCAGAATAATGTCGCCATAGTTTTTGACTCCTACTTGACCTCAGGTGGTGGCCAGTGTTGCCTCCGACGAGTTTGGCCAAGAGGCTATGTTTTCGGATCCTCCATTTCCACCGTTCAAGAGCTTGCTCTTCTCCTTCAAACCTTTATTAATCCATTCCTGAAGTTCTAGAAGCTCATCCCACGCCTCAGTAACTGCCATGGAAGCACTGGTTTCGCCTACAACTTCCCTTGCGGAGACGGACTTGACAGCTCCCTGTTTGGCATTCTTCTTGATGTAGCTAGTATAAGCACCTAGAGGGGGGTGAATAGGTGTAAAAACAATTTCTCGAGATACCACAACAATACTAAGCAGACGATAGAAATGAAGTACTCTTTTGCTTAACCAAAATGAATTACGATCAAAGTAAAGTAAAGAGTAGGGAAGAGAGGATTAAACACAAGGTTTATAGTGGTTCGGCTTATTCCAAGCCTACGTCTACTCTTTCGCACTGATAACCTATCGGCTGGATCCACTATGAACAAAAGAGATGTTACAGCACAGCTTTTTCTTGATTCCATAGTGTAGATATTCTACCACACTTCCTCAAGGTTTCTCACGAATATAAACTCTCTTTTAAGTACAAGTTTTCACTCAAATGAATTGATGTAAGAACAAGGAGATTTATACTTTGAAATTCTTCTATCGCTCACATCTCGAACAACTAGAATCTCTTCCTTATATACTCATTTATGCCATCAGACCTGTTGGCACTTACCAAAGGAATTCCTCCAATCTACCCGTTGGACAAAATCAATTAGGAAGATCATTCGAGCTATTAAAGGAACATGTCGATAGCACATTAATCCTGTTCGCCCATACAATCAGGATGTCGGTTTTCATAAGTAGAACCTTCCAAGAATATTTCGCCAATCATCAGATCCTTAATCTTCGAATCAATCACGATCAAGTAAAGGATTCCGTTATGTCATATCCAACCAAGAGATCTTCTCTAGTCGATAAGGTCATATCCTTAGTGAAACAACCAATTCTGGATAGCCTTTCTTCAAAGGATTAGAAATTGCCAATGAGGATAGACTTTAAGTTTTGAGTCTGGCTGTTTGGAGGTCTTCAGACTTTAAACAGCAGAGTCTGCAAACCTTCAGACTAGACTGATGGAAACGTTTTGTCAGCTTCAAAACATTTCAAGAAGATTTCTCCAACAATCTCCCCTTTTGATGGTGACAAAACTTTCTTGCAGATTTGGATAACTTTGACCTGCAAAACATTATTCAAACAAGTATGGATATCTTATAAAGATAAATGGCTAAATGAATAACACTAGAATTTGCAACAATAGAAAATAGGTTAGCCTTGAATATAATAAAGCCATCCATAAGATATTAATAGCAGTCAATAGCAGTCAAATCCAAATTCAAATCCAAACACAAAAATAAAGTCAAACATCAAAATAATCCAAATCAAACAATCCAA
Organism: Eucalyptus caleyi; assembly: GCA_014182885.2. NCBI lineage: Eukaryota > Viridiplantae > Streptophyta > Magnoliopsida > Myrtales > Myrtaceae > Eucalyptus > Eucalyptus caleyi. The sequence continues at coordinate 52,590,476 of CM024468.2, read as the reverse complement.
ACGCACGATAAAAAAATTCAAAGTTTGATTCAAATCTTGCACTTCTCCCCCTTTTTGTCAGCATTAAAAAAGTTGAGATGAAAATGGAATAGAGTCAAGATTTCTTGGGAACGCGGACAAGTTGGAAATCTCCCATGGACTGAACGATCCCTTCCAGCCTTTTCAAGTCTTCTTTCAGTTGTGCAACCTCCTCACCCTTAGCATTAGCTTGAATCTGAACAGAGAGGGCTTGGATATGATCTTCCAATGAACCTGAAGAAGCTTGACCTGCATTATGCAAGTTCTGAACCTCGCATCCCAGAGCATAAATTTGAACTCGCATTTCCAAGAGAATATCTATAATTCTGCGAAAATCTGCTGAATTATTGGTCTACGTACTGGCTTTGGCACGATCTAATGGAGTGAAGGCAGACGATGGCAGATCAGCATAATGACGCAGATTTGGCGATGAAATATCAGGTCCTTCCTCAGGAAATTGAGAGACATAAATGTCCTATGGATCTACTAGAGAGCGACTGATTCTCTCACTGGTAGCAGGATATGAGGACATTCCTCTTTTCTCTTGGTCTCCCCCCGTTTCCATGCCTTCAAGAGAAGAGTGTTCTTCAGGTTCTCCTTCCTCTTGATCTCTTTTCTCTTCTTCTTCTTTTTCAACTCTTTCCTCCTCAGCATCCCTTTCTTCTGCTTCTCTCTCCTCTGTTTCTTTCTCATCTACTTCTTTTTCTTCTGCTTCTTTCTCTTCTCTTTCTCGAGTCCTCTATTCTGAGTCTTTCACTAGAACAGATCGGCTCAGGTGTTTCAACGCCATTGCAGAGATGGTGATGTCTTCCTCATCATCTTCATGCTCAATGATGAGAGCTCTTCTTTTCTTGGATGGAGCTACCATGGGCTCCTTTACTTTTCTCTTTGCTGCAGAAGAGATTTGATGAGTTTTGATAGGAGTCTTCTCCTTGAATTTTTCCCAACGCCTTGCTCAGCTCCTTCAGATGCATTTTTGTCACCATTTTCAGTCCTACCACCATATGATCACATGATCGAGTACAAAGAATTTGTGGATGCTGAATATTCAGATGTCTGAATAACTTCGACACAAGACCTGGATAAGGAAGTTGACATCTGTCCTTCACCACAGCTCTATACATATGGAACATTACAGTGTGAGGAAGATAAAACTTTTTCCCAGTGATGATGGCATACATCAGCTTTGCCTCCGAGCTTGAAACATCAGTCTTGGAAGTCGATTTCGGTCTTAGGCAATTGATCACAATCTTGTGAAGCAGAATGTTAAATGCACTCATCCTCAAATAGGAAATCTTTTTCTCTGTTCTTCTATCCTTAACAAGTTCCAATGTAGCACGAGCAATAGAAACGTTGATCGGTTGATATCTTCCTCTCTCAACCCCCATCACATCCGCTAGCATATCCATATCCACCACGAAGTCCTGATCTCGTACACTGAAAGAGATTCTATTCGCATCCAGAAAACTAAGATTCGAATAGAAATATGCAGTTAATTCCGCATATGCTTCTGTGGTGTCGGAACAAAACTACTCAAGTTGAAGAAAACTAAACTTTTCTCTCAAATTCACATTCATAGCATCCAGAAAATCAAAATCCACGCTCCTAGGGTTTATTACCCCACGCTTCAGCAATTTTGAGTATAAAACTTTATGTTCCTTTGATCTAAACAAATCTCCCATTTTTCCTCGAATTTTCACTACAACACCCATTCTCGGTTGAAATTGGCTGTACAATTTGTCATCATCATTCCCATCTATCGGATTAAATCCCCCAACATGCGGATTACTTGGGATATTTGCAAGGGTCTCTTCTGCTACCCCTTTAGGAGCAATTCCCAAATCCTCCATTTTTCGCAAAAAGATATACTCATTCCCATATCCTTTGTCCTTAAGGAATTCATCGACGTAATTCAACGAAGTATCGGTCCTTTTTAAAGCACGGTAAAACTTATAAATAAAGGAGGGTCTTTGAATTCTTACAGGATCTGCGTCTTCAACAATTTCTTCCTCATGTTGATGACTAACACCCTACGGACTAGTTGGTGGAGAATGATGCTGTTGAGAATGTTGTGGGCTTTGTTGTTGATTTGGAGCCTCTTCTTCCTCGGTGAGATCGAAGTGCGTAGGCCCCTCACTCATTTGCCATGGTCCCCTGCTTGCGATCCTCGAATACTTTCTTGAAGACGACATCTTTCTCAGTCTTTGAAATATTCCTTGCTTGACTTTCCCAAGAAAGATGACAACTTTTTTCAAGATTAAACAAGGGAAGAAAATAGGAATGGAAGATCGGCGTCTTCTTAGGGTTTTTGGAGAGTAAAGCGAAGAAGAAGCAACAATGCATAATCGGTTAAAAAGGGGGCATACGGAACATCATAAAGGAAGGTGAAAAGATGCATTTTCAAAAAATAACCAACTTTTTCGTGAAAATAGCCATTTCAAAAATAACTTCTTTTTCGAAAAGGAAACGTTGCTATAATCACGTCATTTAAAGATAGCAATAAAACACGGTTGATAATCGTACCTTTTTAAGATGAGATTCGAGAGAGAGAATAACTTACAGTCAAAGTCTTGTTTGTCTGAGTCTGAGAGTCTCTAGACTTTAACTTCTTCAAACCTCAAAATGTTGAGTCTGGAACGGATAATTTCAAATTGATTTTTCTCCAAAGGCTTTGTGAATATATCCGCTAGTTGGTTCTTTGAGTCGACAAACTGAATCGAAACTTCTCCATTTTGAATATGATCTCTTATGAAGTGATGTCAAATTTCTATATGCTTTGCTCTTGAGTGAAGAATTGGATTTTTGGTAAGATTGATTGCACTGGTGTTGTCGCAGTTAATCTCCGTGCATGATTTTTCAATTCCAAAGTCTCTTAGCTGTTGTTTTATCCACATAATTTGTGAACAGCAACTTCCAAGAGCTACATACTCTGCTTCTGCTGTAGAAAGAGCTACTGTAGTTTGCTTCCTTGAAAACCAAGATACTATCCTGCCTCCAAGTAGTTGATAGGTACCCGAGGTGTTCTTTCTATCAACTCTGCAACCGGCTAGGTCTGCGTCTGAGTATCCAAGGGGAGTAAAATCTCCCTTTCTAGGATACCAAAGACCAAAACTTGAAGTTGAAGTAATATATTTGATAATACGCTTTGCAGTACTTAAATGAGATTCTTTAGGGTCTGCTTGAAATCTGGCACAAATGCAAACACTAAACAAAATGTCAGGTCTAGAAGCAGTAAGATAAAGAAGTGAGCCAATGATACTCTTGTATAGTTTTTGGTCGACTTTCTTTCCTCATTCATCTTTGTCTATCTTCAAGGAAGTTGACATTGGAATGTCAGCCTTTTTGCAATTGTCCAGTCTAAACTTTTTGACAAGATCGTTAGCATATATATATATATATATATATATTTTATGAATAAAAGTTCCTTCCTTCAGTTGTTTCACTTGAAGCCCGAGAAAGAAGGTTAACTCACCCATCATGCTCATTTCAAACTCATCCTGCATAGTCTTAGAGAATTTCTTGCACAAATTTTCATTAGAGGATCCGAATATGATATCATCGACATATATTTGAACTAGCACAAAGCTCTTGCTTTCTCTTTTAATAAACAGAGTAGTGTCTACTTTACCTTTTACAAAGCCGTTTTGAATTAAAAACTTACTCAGCCTGTCGTACCAAGCTCGAGGTGCTTGTTTTAAACCATATAAGGCCTTTTTGAGTCTCGAAAACCGAGTCCGGGTTTCCTTGGGTCTTCAAATCCAGGTGGTTGTTCCACATAGACTTCCTCATGGATAAATCCATTCAGGAAAGCACTTTTGACGTCTATTTGGAATAACCTGAAATTTTTATGACAAGCAAATGCAAGTAATAAACGAATTGCTTCTAACCTTGCTACTGGTGCGTAAGTCTTGTCATAGTCTATCCCTTCTTCTTGCGTATATCCCTTGGCCACAAGTCTTGCTTTGTTTCTTACGACCTTGCCTTTCTCGTCCATCTTGTTTCTGAAAACCCATTTAGCTCCAACAACAGTTTTACCTTTCGGTTTAGGAGTCAATTCCCAGACATCATTAATGCTGAATTGCTTGAGTTCTTCTTGCATAGCTTCAATCCAGCTTTCATCAGTCAAAGATTCTTCTATGCTTTTGGGTTCTATTTCAGAAATAAGAGCCACAGCACTAGACTCTTTGTGCCTTTTGGATCTTGTGCGAATTCCTTCGTTGATGTCGCCAATAATAAGATCTTTGGGATGACTAGACTTATGCTTCCAGTTGCTGGTTAATTTGTCAAATTGATGATCACTTCCTTCACTTGAATCTTCAACAGTCACTTGTTGCTGGTTCTTCAAAGTCTGAGCTACTTCTTGAGATTTAGACTTTGTAGAGTCTGGAGCAGGTTCTGGCTCTTCAAGATGAGTCTGAATAGATTCATTTTGCATAGAATCTTGGAATTTAACATTCATTGATTCCTCCACATATTGACTTTTTTTGTTATAGACTCTGTAGGCTTTGCTTGAGGTTGAATATCCAAGGAAGATGCCTTCATCTAATTTTTCTTCAAACTTGCCAATTCGATCATTTGCATTTTTCAATATAAAGCATTTGCATCCAAAAACATGAAAATATGAAACAATAGGCTTCTTTCCTTTGAATAACTCATAAGGGTTTTTTTTTTTTTTTTTTCTAGAATAGGCCTTAGAAAAACTTTATTAATAATATAACATGCTGTAAAAGACTGCTTCAGCCCAAAAATGTGAAGAGATGTTGTTTTTAATTAAAATAGTTCTAGCCATTTCTTGAAGCGATCTATTATTTCTTTCCACAACTCCATTTTGCTCTGGAGTATATGGAGATGAGAACAAATGCTGAAAACCATATTCATCACAATATTTTGTGAAATCTTGATTTTCAAATTCACCTCCATGATCTGTTTTTATACTTGAAATAACATACCCTTTTTCATTTTGAACATTTTTAGCAAATTTTTTAAAATAAGATAAGATTTCAGACTTACTTGCCAGGAAATATACCCAAGTAAATCGTGAGTAGTCATCCACAATTACCAGGCAATATTTCTTACCTCTAATGCTCTGTGTTCTAGTTGGTTCAAAAAGATCCAAATGCAGAAGCTGCAGTACACGGTTAGTGAAAACTTGATTTATTGGTTTAAAGGAATTTCTTACTTGTTTTCCCAAAATGCATGGTGTACATAGATCAGTCTTCTGGTATGATAAATTAAGTAGACCACGAACAAGCTTCTTTATTGAGATTTTGGCTATCTGCTTCATATTGATGTGCCCAAGCTTTCTGTGCCATAAGCTTGCTTCGTCTTGGATTGAAATTAAACATTGCGATACCATTTTACCTTTTTCTTGATAGTGACCTGCATTTAAAAAGAGACTCAAACTTTCTTCGGTACCCATATTTTCTTGGTCCATTTGAGTTAGTATGATATGCGGTTTTTGCCCATACTTTCTTAACAGGTTTCCAAACCATAGGACATTCTTTTTCAAATTGATCTGCACTATTGCACTTTGAACATCTAAGAGCATTGCGACCTACTGGTTTTACAAAGATCTTTTTAAAATGGTTTTTGTAAGTATCTCTTGTTGGTCTTTGCTTAAATCTTTCTTTCACATTTGGAAAATCAATTAAAGGAATGGTTTCAGCGAGTCATTCCCAAACCAGATTTGTTAAAATAATGTCTTTGAACATAGAGAATTTTTTCCAGTTTTTCAGATCCTATAGAAAATTTTTTAGAAATATTTGAGATATCATTTTTCAATAGTGTATTTTCTTTTGAAAGATTATCTTCACTTTCTCTAAGAGAAGAAACATTCATGTCTAAACATTTCACCTTCTCTCTCAAAATATTTTCCTGTTGTTTTAGAGCAGAATTTTCTCTTTTGAGTTCGGAAATCCTTTTAAGAGAAGTTTTAAGACTAAAACACAGCTCATCAATGTATTTAGAAACTTTAATAGAAATTTTGAAGTTATTCACCTCAAATTCACTGTTTGAGTCTGATTCTGTCTTGGAGTTTGAATCTGAATCTGATTGTGCCATTAGACATATATTTGCATAATCATCATCACTTTCTTCACACTCTGTATCACTTCAGGTTTTTGCTTTAAGAGCCTTTCGATACTTTTCAGCTCTTCCTTTCTTCTTCCTCATAAGAGGACAGTTGGGTCTGATGTGTCCCTTTTTCTTACATTCAAAGCAGACTACATCTTTGTTTGATTCATCATCCTCAACAGACTTAGTTTGTTGCTTTTGAAAACTTTGTTTCCTTGAATTGAATCTTCTTCCTTTTCTGTTAAGCTTTCTGAATCTTCTTATCATGAGAGCAAGCTCCTCATCATCCATTTTGTCTTCAGAATCTGTAGTGTCAGAATCATCATTGGATTTTAATGCAATGGATTTCTTACCTTTAGGGTCTTCATCTTCATTGATTCGTTCCACTTCATAAGACTGAAGAGTTCCAATCAACTCATCAACAAATAGTGGCATGATTCTTTGAGTCTCTCTGATTGAGGTATTTATGTGATTCCAATCCTTGGAGAGTCAACGCAGTAACTTGTTTACCTTTATGGGATCAGAAATTGGTTGACTTTGATTTTCAAGACCATTCACGATATCTGTAAAACGACTAAACATGTCAGTTATAGATTCTCCCAATTTCATTTTGAAGGCTTCGTATTGACCGAGGAGAATGTTGATTCTAGTCTTTTTCACTCAATCGGTTCCTTCATAGGTAATATGTAATTTATCCCAGACTTCTTTAGCTGTAACATAAGAAGATATTCTGTTATATTCAGTAGGAGATAAAGCACAATATAAAGAATAAATTGCTTTTGCATCAAGAGCTTGTCTCTTGATTATCTCTTCCTGAGTTATTTGACTAGACTCCACAGTATCTTTTCCTCTTTCTGAGACAGGTGCAGCTTTAGGAATGATTCCTTTTTCTACAACATCCCATTCCAGAGGATCCTTTGATCTTAGGAACGCCTTCATTTTGTTTTTCCATATGCTATAATCCTTTCCATCAAAGTAAGGTGGTTTGGTATTGCTTTGCCCTTATACCAGCCCTTAAGCCAACATATTAGCCATGGATCTTTAACTCTGAAGTAAAAACACTTCAAACAAAGTGAGTACACAGGCTCTGATACCAATTGATGTAGCTAGTATAAGCACCTAGAGGGGGGTGAATAGGTGTAAAAACAATTTCTCGAGATACCACAGTAATACTAAGTAGACGATAGAAAGGAAGTACTCTTTTGCTTAACCAAAATGAATTACGATCAAAGTAAAGTAAAGAGTAGGGAAGAGAGGATTAAACACAAGGTTTATAGTGGTTCGGCTTATTCCAAGCCTACGTCCACTCTTCCGCACTGATAGCCTATCGGCTGGATTCCACTATGAACAAAAGAGATGTTACAGCACAGCTTTTCCTTGATTCCACAGTGTAGATATTCTACCACACTTTCTCATGATTTCTCACGAATATAAACTCTCTTTTGAGTACGAGTTTTCACTCAAATGAATTGACGTAAGAACAAGCAGATTCAGACTTTGAAATTCTTCTATCGCTCACATATCGAACAACTAGAATCTCTTCCTTATATACTCATTTATGCCATCATATCCGGTGGCATTTACCAAAGGAATTCCTCCAATCTACCTGTTGGACGGAATTAATTAGGAAGATCATTCGAGCTATTAAAGGAACATGTCGATAGCCCATCAATCTTATTCGCCCATACAATCAGGATCTCGGTTTCCATAAGTAGAACCTTCCAAGAATATTTCGCCAATCATCAAATCCTTAATCTTCGAATCAATCACGATCAAGTAAAGGATTCCGTTATGTCATATCCAGCCAAGAGATTTTCTCCAGTCGATAATGTCATATCCTTAGTGAAACAACCAGTTCTGGATAGCCTTTCTTCAACGGATTAGAAACTACCAATGAGGATAGACTTTAAGTCTTGAGTCTGGCTGTCTGGAGGTCTTCAGACTTTAAACAGCAGAGTCTACAAACCTTCAGACTAGACTGATGGAAACGTTTTGTCAGCTTCAAAACATTTCAAGAAGATTTCTCCAACACTTCCTTTTGAGTTTTTGGCCAGCGACTCAATCCACGGCTGTGCTTCATTGTTGTGCCTTTATCCCCAATAATACTCAAACATACAGCGGCACCTCCCGTAATCGTCGAATTGGCCTTGAATAGCCACGGTATTGCTCTGCTCTGTTCTACTCTCTTTCTGTGTCGTTGCTGCTGCGGTTCGCCCTGTTGTTGCGAGTATATGAACGCCCAGCCTGCCACCATTTCTGATTGCTCAAAACTGAACATTCGCTGGGATGGAAAGCAACAGCTAAACCAAATCTGGAGAGAAACAGAAGATAAAAGAAAAAGAAAATGCACGAAGAAAACAGGGAGAGCGGGAGCCACTAAAATTCGTCATCACTTGGCGTTTATGAATCTGCCGGCTGGAGTCTCCATATCGTCTTAGCCTGAGATGTGCGGTCATGGCTGTAGGAGTGTCAATCAAAGTATTCTGCCTTGAGCACTCTTCGGCCATTGATAAATTCGCTGTTTGTTCGTTGCCACTGTGGTTTACCAGGCCCACAGAATTGCGCTATTCAGTCAAGCCAAATCGCATCTTGTTATTTGGAGCCTCCATGGCATGTGGCCGACATTAACTCACTTCAATGCCATCGGGCCGTTTCTATTCCGATTGAGTTTCAAAGTCGATCGCATGTCTGGATTTTCATCTCACTATGCTTTCCCTGTTCTGGTTAGCCGAAGTTGAAGAAAATGCCAGACGTCACAGATGATGTAATGACTGACACTTCACTGCTGCTACCGGCGAAATCACAGGCTCGGTTTCCGTGCATGCCAAAATCCCGGAATACTAAGTTCTCCGACCCCTCCTTGTTCTGCTCCCATCGAAACCTAGAGAATGTGTGATTTCACCTTACTATCTTTGATGAATCGCTGGTAGTTTTTATCATGATCTTTTTCAATGTGCATTGAAAAAACCAGTGAGTTTTACTCGATAAAATAGTGGGTATAAGTTCCTGTTATGGGATTGAATCATGGGCAGAGAGCACTTGGGGACGATTTGATTCAGCTGTAGAGAGCACAACACAGAATCAAGAGACCTTGGCTGAAAGCATATCCGATAGAGAAGACAAAGACGGTGGAGATGATCCGTTCACTTCCCCGGTGTCTCTTGAGAGCATTGTCTGTTATGCCGTTTCACTTTCTCAGCGGGAGCTAGGCTCGACCTCTGGGAGAGATTGCTATGCAAATTTCAGCACTTCGAGCGATTTTCTACTCGAACGCATTTGATACGGACGACTCATAAGATCAGACACGTCCGCCTGATCCGTTTCTATCTGAAGGTGCTTCCGTGGAGTTAAACTCCATACCGACTTGGGTGCGTAGGATCTTGCCAGAGAGCATTTATACATTATATAATTTTGATCACCTTTAGGTTCACTCTTTTCCCAATTTAGCGCCTAAATTGCTTACGCTAATAATGCTTGCCAATGAGGTGCTCTTTGGTCTTTTCACTCTTCTCTTGATAAGTGGATATATCATTAATATGGAATATCGACACATACAGTGTAAGTGTAATTTTTTTTTTTTCATAAACCGTCTTATCCATCATTGATTTAAGAGTTCTAACTGCTTATTATCTTCACTAACCATCAAAATCAACAGTGTATAAAGCTGTAAGTGGAAAAATTTTCTTTTTCTTGCCGGTGTCTGCTATTATTACTATATTAATATTTCTATTTATAATTTATTAGCTGGAACGGAAAATATTACTGCACGTGAATTAGGGGTGACGATAGGATTGGGCAGGTGCACGATTGCAAAGCGGATGCGGGGGATTGCGTCTTGGCTCCACCATCATTAGAGATGCCCCATCATCGGTCCATGTCCCACACGGGGACATCTATGAGCTCCATCCCCGACCCCCAGCAATAATGTGGATTTCCTCATGACACTTGCCCTATTAAAAATTATTTCTTCAACAAGCCTCTCAAAAAAATTTGCAAGTTGAAGAAATCATTTAAGTGAAGAAAAAAAACGAATTTGGGATTCTTCGATCCTTTAGAATATATTTTAGTTTGGAAAATTTGTCATGATAAATTGATGCGGAAAGGGAATGAAGTATTGGAAGTATTCATGTTATATTAAAATCTAGGGTTAATACCTTGAAAAACCCCAAACTAGTACATCTGTGACAATTTTATCCCAAACTATTTTTTTGACCATGAAAAATCCCAAACTAGTATACTTGTGACAAATTTACCCCGATTGACCATAAAAAACCATAAACCGGTACATTTATGACAAATTTACCCCAAACTAATTTATTCGACCACAAAAAATCCCAAATTGATAAATTTGTGACAAATATACCATTAGCTAAATTTGATTAATACCACAAAAAAATCACAAAAATTGTAAATTATGACAAATGGATCATAAAATCCTAAGTTGGTATACTAATTAATTGTCACGTGTCATTTAACTTAATAATTTGACAATAAAATTTAACGAAAACTAACAGAGGGTAAATTTATCACAAGTGTACCAGTTTGGGGTAAATTTGTCAAAAGTATACCAGTTTAGGGTTTTTGGTAGTCAAAAAAATAGTTTGGGGTAAATTTGTCACATGTGTACCAGTTTGGGGTTTTTTAGGGTATTAGCCCTAAAATCTATGTTGAAAATAAGAAATTTTATATTACCAAAGTAATACAACTTATATAAAGGAACAAGGTTAATACCAGAAATCTCCACCATTTAGACATAGGATCGCGGGTCTAGATGGGTCCATGGGGAGGGGCCAATCATATCTATCCCCACCCCGCCCCATGTGGTACTTAATCAGTATTTTGAGCTTAATATTCATTTTTTTTTAATGAAGTTATTGATATATCTCCATGTACGAGTATGTTGTTATTAGTCAATATTTGCAACAAATTCTTTTATACTTATGTAAAATTTTGTGGAAATACCACCAACTATTCTAACATAAAAACTTAAACCGACAGATGAATGCATTCCTTTGATATTTTATACCCCTCCTCAAACGTAAGTTAGACTTTGGCCTAATACTAAAGAGTGGAAATATATATTAGAGGAGGCAAATAAGGGATTTGGAAAAATTTGAATTAAAAACTTCTTGTTTTGATGCCTTACTAAATTTTGCATGAACATTGTAAATTATTCTAAAAACATATGCTGTCAAAATAATGTGTCGTTTATTATTTAAATTTTCTAATAACTTATGTTTCCCACAAGGTAAAAGTCCTTAAATTTTAGTTTATGGTTTCAGATACATCCTCGTGTTCTTTATATTTTGTAATGAAGATACTACTCTTGAATTTTGGACATTCTATAGTCTAATTACAACTACTATTTTTTTCTATATTGCAAAAATATAATATTAACATGGTATATAATCTATTATACAGTCCCTGCAGAGAAAACAGATTTATTCGAGTCTTCCACCGGCAACTAACTTCACGGAGGTGCTTCGTTATCGTACCTTTATCCTCGATGATACCCACACATATAGCGGCACCTCCCGTAATCGTCGAATTGGCCTCGAATAGTCCCCGTATTACTATGCTTTACAAGACATTTATTTATTGGTAGATGAGTGGACACGAATAAATCATATTATATTTTTCTTTTTCGATCCTTTGAATAAAAAAAAAAATTGCTATACAAGATATTTATTTAGTGAAAACTTTTCGGACAATGATATAGCTTCCTTAAATTTACAATTCAAATATAAAATGTAACTAAAAACTTACTTTGTACGAGAAATTTTTTTATTCTTTCCCCTATGATTAGTTTGAAATTACACAAATGTCTTGAAAGACATCAAAATTTTTAGGAAATTGATTTTCAAATAATTCACTTTTCACAAAACAAACATAACCTGAAAACATTGAAACAATGGTCACCTCATGCTAGGCCGTTACAATTCTGAATTGTTTGGTCACGACACTAGGGGCTCAGCAAATTAGAACAGAAGAAAATAAATTGAGGAAATCTGGACGGTAAGTACTTGCATCAGCGAACAGCACATCAATGACACGATTACACATACCAGGACATACGAACGGCAAGCGCCCACAGAATAGACATAATCCATAACACAACACATCGGTACGAACACAACACAGTGAGCACACCAGCAACCCAGCACATACGAAGATGAACCAATGGTAACACAGTGCACCCAAAATGAATGCTTGTGCAATGACTAGAGCAGCAGCTCAATGCTCTTGCAGCATGCACTCAGAATTCAAGATATCAGCAATTGTTCAAGACGCTCGCGATGTCAACACGTACAGAGAACTAACCAGCAACATTCTCATAATATGTTCACAATTCGGCACAACAAACGTGGATTGACATAGACTGAAGCACGAGAAGTAAACGTGCCCGGGTTAATTCATTTTCGTTTAAGATGCCCTCGGTCTAAGTTCTGGAATACTCAGTTATCAGACTCATCTTATGTACACACTGGATTCACATCTAATCCGAGAATTTCAATAACAAATCCTAAAATGAATAGCTACTAGATTCTGAAATGAAAGGAAACGAAATACAAGTAAAGTTTATACAATGATACTAATGAATTGATCAAACAAAGGAAAACTCTCAGTCAGAATCCGAATTCAAAACACACACTGATCTAGTTCAGGAATTTTATCAATTGATCAAACAAAGGAAAACTCTCAGTCAGAATCCGAATTCAAAACACACACTGATCTAGTTCAGGAATTTTATCAAGCAGGTGGTAGATTTTTTAGGCCAAAGGATCTAGATGCAGAAATAAGAGAGAGGTCCTACTATAAAGAGGCAACGCAACATGCTTAAGGTCATCAGGACAACCTTGAACAGGACCAAATTTCCCACTGGCAGAATCGAGCACTCAGTCCTGCCTTCAGCAGAAACGCAGTATGTGGATTTATCTTGACGAAGAGTAATAGCTGACCACGATTGGTTGCACCATTCAAAGACTGGAACCAGCTAAAGGAGGGACAAGAATCCAACCCTTCCATGAAGTTGGCCGGAAATAGGGGCGAACAGAGCACTTCCTGTGGCTGCAAAGCTGCTGGTGTTAGGGAAGTGGCCTGCAACGACAATCGTGACAGAGACAGGGGTAAGGATGCATAGAGGAAATCGACGGAGAATCACAACTGAACATGCGAGTTCCTTCCCTTTACTCTGTGCTCTGTTCTCCGAGGTTCGAATGAGAAGAGCCCATGGTGGTCGGCAATCAGAGAAGAGTGGCATCTACCGGTGGACTGGAGGTGGCCGAGTTTGAACAGGGAATGGCGACCTAGAAGCTCGTGGAAATTGATGATGCGAGAGAGAATTTGCCGAGCTCCGTGTGTCTGCGTTCTTACCGTTCTATTCTACCCCGCCAAATGCATAAATGTATATATGTGAGGCAGTAATGGATGCGTTTGGATCATGTGAACCTAGCCCACGCTACCATTGGATCAGTGGGTTCCATAAGTGGGCTAGGGGGCCCACTTCATCCAAAGGTACATGTGAGATGGGCTCGCATGCACTATGTGCATCTAAGATTTCTTTCTTCTACAAGACTTGTCGTGCCTTAAAAGTGTTGAGGTGTGGCGTTTGATTAGTTGTTTGACCAGAAGTTCATAAAATTTCGAAACAAGTACCTTTTAAATCCACTTTTGGATTCTTGCAACTCTAATGCTGCCGGAAAGCTCAACTCACTATTGTTAAATGTAGGTGTTGTTTAATCTAGATCCTTGGGTTTTTATTTGATTATGTGTTTTCCTCAAAAAGGTGGCTATTTGATTTGAGACCAACAAGGGTGTTGGGCGAATGATATCTCATTGGAAAGCTTACAATAAACTTAGGTGCTCATGAAGTTTCAGGGTGAGATGAGGTAATTCAAGGAAATGATACTATCATTTTAATCTCAATTTATTTGTCAATGGATATAAAAATGGGTAAAACTTGCATGATGATGACTCAAGTGGCACACTCTTGTGTGAGCTCCATGCACTAATTTGCTTTTGAAGCCAGTTAGCAAACCTCTAATGCTAGAAGATGTCGAGTTCTAGCAAATATCTAAATTTTGGATATATAATACTAATGAGAACTTTTACAATAAATTATTACCAATTTAGAAGAAATAAATGTTGAACTAAGATATTTAGGTGCAGTTATTAGGTCAGTCTTAAACTTATCGTGTGGAGACCAATTCAAATCTAAACTTTCCGATTTTACTAATTGGTAATAATTTTGCCAATAAAAAATTAATTCATCTATTAGGGATCATGTGTCACGCCCCAATCCTCAGGCACGCACACATCCCTTACCTTTGGTCGATTTTAAAAGCGATATCCCAGGACATATCGCTGACCCTTTTTATTTATTTAAGCACATGCGGAAGCAATTATAATCCCTAGACAATAAAATAATGGGATAGAAAAGTAAGGCCATATTTTTTATATTGAAATTCACAACCATACTTTTATACAGAGCATAACTCAAAGAACTTCACAAAACTATTCACAACTTTCTAATTTCACTCTATTCACATCAAAACAGGATTTCCAAAAGAGGATAGGACCTCAGTCCTCATCCGGTCGTATTCATGATCCCTTTCTGGATCATCTTCTTATTCAAAAATCTTTTTTCTCCTCAAGTTTCAGTTTAGTGTTCTCCTTCTCCGATTCCTCCTCCTCGGGTTCATCTACGAGCCTGAAATGTTGTCCCACAACTGGGATGAGACTACGTCTTAGCAAGTTCTACCCCACTAAGGCCCGATTAGTAAACCATTATACTATAGGCTGCCTAAACACGCATAGGTCAAAAGACATACCTTGGCATCAGTCCCAACTTGCAATTGAAGGTTATATACAGATGCTTCGTATATCTCAATGAACAATCAGTCAAATCACAGTTCAATCGACTTAATCAATTACATGTTAGTCGGACCATTTCTAGGCCGTTCCCACTTGTACCATACAACCTCCAATAGTATACTCAGTCACAGAGCTATCTTAATGCTCTCGAGTGTCAACTTCGCCAAGGTGACATATCCACTAGACAATTGCGTGCATTCTTTAAGGCGCCGTTTTCGCCAGTGATATCCCAAATCACCGAACCACACATGTCTACAATGATGTGTTTAATAGACAATTGCGCACGTTCTTTAAGGCGCCGTTTTCGCCAGTGATGTCCTTAATCACCAAATCACACATGCTTATGACAATGTGTTTAATAGACAATTGCATGCGTTCTTTAAGGCGCCGTTTTCGCCAGTGATATCCCAAATCACCGAACCCCACATGCCTACAACGATTTGTTCAATAGACAATTGCTTGCGTTCTTTAAGGCGTCGTTTTCGCCAATGATATCCCAAATCACCGAACCACACATGCCTATAACGATTTGTTCAATAGACAATTGCATGCGTTCTTTAAGGCGCCGTTTTCGCCAGTGATGTCCTTAATCACCGAACCACACATGCCTACAACAATATGAAGTACTAGACCGATACGTGTGTTCTTGAAGGTGCCGTTTTCGCCAGTGATATCCTTAGTCACCGAACCACGTAGCCCATACACTGTACTTGATTAGTCCAAGCCCAAAGTACTTCTGATTCACTATCACCATTCTACTCACTTTACAACTCAACAAAGCATTATAAATGCTAAATAAACATACTCGTCCAACTATCAAGCAATCATTCAATCCTACTCAATTTCAATCAATTTAGGGTAAATCCCTAAAATATCATAATTTATTTAATTCCATGCAATGTAGATCTCAAATAAATAAAAGGACTTTGCCACGACAATCAGGCACGAGATTTCGGTCATCACCATCTCGTCTTAATTTCTAAAAAATAAATAAATAATTAATTAATTTTGAAAATAGATTAATAAATACAAAAATTCCAATTTAGCCCAAAATAGAGCTCAATTAAATAAATAGATTGCACCACGATCATCAGCATGAGATTTCGGTCACCGGCCATCCAGGTTGAATTTTTGGAAAATAAATAATTAATTAAATTAATTTCGAAAATTAATATTTAATTCCTAAAAATCCAATTTAGGCCCAAATTGCCTAATTGAAGCTCGCTATGGGTTGGGAAAAATCCCGAGATGCTTTTAACAAATAGTAGACTACGTCTACTTGCTAATTGCACAATCAAAATGTCTAACATGCTTGACAATTGTCTAATAATCACTAATCTATTCTAATCTAACCACCTAATTGCATTTAATTAAACCTAACCAACCCCTAAGCATAATTAGCAAACTAATCAGGGATTAGTGAGATCACTCATTGGAATTAAGTAGAAAACATATCAATCCAACGGGGACGACACGAGGAACGATAAACCCCAAAGCACGGCTCGGGTTTGGCGCTCGGGCTGCTAGAAACCCACTTGGTAACTTGCTGAGTTGCTGCAAAATAGAGGGGAAAACGAGATGGTTGGGGGCGGCAAGGGGTCGGGAGAGCGGGCGGAGCTCCGAGGAGGCCGGACGGTGGTTGGATGGAGCTGGATGGTGGCCGGAGGCGGCTGAACGTGGCTGGACAGAGGCGAAATAGGGCTGGGCGGTGCACGGCAAGGACGGCGAGGCACGAAGGGGGTGGTGGTGGAGCGCGCGGCATGCGCGAGCGACGATGCGTGGGCGAAGATCCAGCTCTGGTGCAGCGACGATGGCTTCGGCGAGCTGCTGATCTTCTTCTTCCGCTTCTGGTTTTTCATGAACAAGAAGAAAGAAAGAGGGGGGTTCGGTCATGTGGGGTGGGGAATAATTGAGAGAGAGAAGGGATAAGTTTGAATGGGTTGAAAAGTCAAGAGTGAAAAGCAAAGAGGGAGACAGCAAGGAGGGGGTGTCGCACGAAGGGGAGGGGAGAGGAAAGAAGAGAGAGAAAAAGAAAGGGAGAGAAAAAGAAAATAAAAAAGTAATCAAATAGTAAAAATCCTACTATTCAAATTACTTCTATTATTTTCCCTTTCTCTTTTTAATTTCTTCCAGTCTTCAATTTTTCCTCCGATAATTTTTTTCTCGAAATTTCAGACTCGTCAATAATTTGACGGATGATGAGACGAGGTCCTAAAAATGAATTGTGACACGCTCGAATATTCGATTCCCGAAACCGAATTCCATTTCGCGGTTAAAATCAACCGAACGCAATTCTAGTCCAATCCGACCTATTGAGTAGCTTTTAGGGATTTTACCGCGGTTATATCCGTTACTAGCTTCACCTAATAGATTGGTTAACTCGTGAGTGATCAGCTCAGAGAAAAAGGACCATAGGCGGGCCGTCGAAATGCCCATTACATATATTCGGGACGGGGTTGAAATTCAGGATGTCACATCATGCCCAACCCATTTAAGCTGCAAAATCAACAATCACCTGAGCTTCATCCAACGGAATACACTTCGAGCACTCTCCCCTAGAGATACGGAGGTCAGCCATCGTATGCACAGAGGCTGGACGAAACGCACGGAGGGATCTTATCTCGTCTTCCATTTTTCTTATTATACAATTTATGAGGACAAAGTTCTGTAATTGGTGTATTTCCAATTCTATAGTTCCTAGGAATAAAGTAGTACATCTGGTATCATTTCTATAATCGGTATTCTTCATATAAAGATTATTTTGATTTTCAAACCTTTCACCCGAAGAGCATTTATAAAGAAAAATCAAATACTCGAAAAGTCAATTCCGTGATGAAAGTTATATTACATGATTGCACAAACTTTGTAATAATGTTTTAAAGTAATTAATTATGTATACCTAGATTCTATTATGAAAGATTTATATGTAACTAATGAATGATCAAAGATTTATGGTAGGTTTTGTTCAATCTATTTTACAATTAATACAAACAAAGTATTATAACTGGTATGATTTCAATTACTTCATTGTTCAGAAGAATAAAGTCTACTTATGGTATCATTCTCATCACGGAAATTTTGTATAGATAAATGTTTCCTAAATAATCTGTCCATCTCTCATTCCATGATAAAAGATATATTACATGATAGTGTGTATTTTGATAATAAATGTTGAAGTTAACTTTTTATATAGATTATATTTTGAAATACCTGGAGGCTAAATGTTTAAGCTGAAAGAAAAAAATTCTGCATCTAAATTATAAAACAAAAAGTTAGAAAACTTATCTTTAAAAAGTTATGTTCCAAGATTGAGTATACTTTTGTACTGAATGTTAAAAAAACAAAAAATTGTTTATGTATGTGCAGATTCGATTTTGAAGTATCTATAGACTCAAAATTTAAATTGATTGAATCATTCTATAAATAGATCTTTCATAACAAGGCAGGGAAACGTAATGTATATCAATTGTCCAAATACTTCGAGGAAATACATTCAGTGTTGCATTGGCCCCACCACAACCAACCAAATGTAATGAAGACATACACCCTCAAATCAAATTCGTCAATCATTGATCTTGTTTAGTATAATTGACTCCATCCCAAATGCTCTTGGGACGAAAGATGCTGGGTCTATAAGTGGATTTAACCATTTAGTATAGCAAGGGAAGCTGTAGTACAACAAATAAAGCCATGGGGAGAGAGGCCAGTAGAGTGACGGGAACGAGAAACCACTCTAGTCTCTTATTCAGCACAATTGTGAGAGTTGCAGCGAAGGCCACCAGCATGAAAGCCAAGGAGAGGAAGAGTAAAGAGAGGCCCATTATGATCTTCTGGGGTGCCATTGTCCTAACAACAATGGCACCCCAGTTTTATCATCATTTCCTCTGGGCACGGTAAAAGCAGCTGCGAATAATATTGTGGCAATTAGAGTTGAGGCAAGCATACATGAATTTGCTGTGTCCTTCACCCACTTTTCTCTTTTCTCAATCAACTCTTCGTGCTTCTCCATGAATTTAGTCCAATATCTTTTTTGGTCATAGCAGGCAATTGCCACATAAGGGATAATCCAGCTTTCCATAGCCCATGCGTAAAAACCACAAATGGGAGTTTCGATAAGTGGACAAAGTAATGATATTTTCAAAAAAAACTGACGAGGGCACATCTCAAGGAGATTAAAGACATATCCAATACTTGATGCGAAATTTGCTTAGAGGTAAAGTCCATATTTGCTGGCAGAATTTCAAAGGTCACTTTTTTCGGAGCTTCCAAGATGATTTTGTGCTTCATTTTAGTCAAATAATATATACATGGAAAGCACTATGTTTCTTCTTTCTAAAAAAATCAAGTTTCATGGAATTTGGAGTCTTCAAGAAGAATTTATGGAAAAAAATATTGGGAAAATTGTCTAAAAATCCTAAATTACTTGTACGGTGGCTAATTCTAATTTAATTTTAAAACTTTTGATGATTTGCCAATTTAGTATTTTTGGAAGTCACTAACGTGACAGCCTAGTTAGCATCGACAATTCTACATGGCACTATCAGCATAGATATGGACAAATTTTTCAATTTTTTTTTAAAAAAGAAAATCTGAATTTTTCATTTTTATTTTAGACTCTAGGCCAGCAAGGTCACCAACTGACGCTTGCATGGTCTAGGCAAGGGCGTTGCAACCCTCGCTGGCCTATGGGCGAGGGTCTTTGTGCGCTTGCCTACCGCATGTAAGGGTGTTGCAATCCTTGCCTTTGGCCAGTGAGAAATGGCTGGCAACCTTGCCGACCTAGGAAAAAAGGAAAGAAAAAAATTAAAAATTCAGAAAATTTTAAAAAGATAAAAAATAAACAAATTATCTACATCAGCACCAGCATCCATGTTGGCAATTTCTCATCAAAATTGGCTAGGAGGCTTAAATTAGCAAATCATTGAAAATTTTAAGATTAAATTGATGTAATTAAAAGGTTTTTAACTAAATTGGCAAATAATCAAAATGTTTAGGATTAAATTGGCATAATGAAAATGTTTATGACTAAATTGACTATCATATAAAAGATTTAGGTCTTTTTGGATAAATATCCCAAAAAATATTAAGAGCTAGTTAAAAAATCTGAGTTTGATTCTTTTAGTATTTCTACGTGCTTTATTGAACCCTATGCATTGTATTTTGTTTCTAGAGTCCTTCGAGTCATGAGTCAATGGTAGCATTTACAACATGTCTAGGGTTGTGGGTCTTTTCTTGGAAATAAAAGGTAAATTTAGAAGGTTGATTCACATTGTAAATATAGACAAACCCCCCTTAGGCTCCATCAACGGTAAGTGAATGTTTTCTGAATTTTTGGACGTAAACAATTGGATTTTTTCTTTTTTGGTCGGTCCTACTCTATTCCTACTCTAACTCTCAGACTTTTGCCCTGCCTCCTTGCAGGGCGTGGGAGTTGAAACCCACTCTTGAAACTAAATCGTTCCTACCCCAACCCCCCTTGAGAAGGTGGGGATTCGAGCTCCCCACCTCCCCTTTTCATGTTAGATTAGAGTTTCGTTAACTCTGTATCTCAATTTATGTTTAGCAAGTAGAATATATAAGTTCTATGTACCAACAAAGTGTCAGCCTAGATAGTGAAAGAGTTTCTTCTTCTCGTTGTGATCTTGGATACATGTCATATTGAAATCATTTTAAGAGCAAAGTCATGAATACACAAGATCGATATGGAGCTTTGCCTTAGATTCACCTAGGGAGGTGAACCTCGTGGTGCGTAACAGCTGGACCAGATATCGCTTGACTCTTGTCAAGAAAATGTTCTATGTATATTCTCAAGACTATCCAGATAAAGTTCCAGTCATCATATTTTAAAAATTTAACAAGATATGATAATGAGAATTATCATTAAGCATGGCTATTAGATATATGAAAGGAAAGATTTCTACCTTGTATCATTGGATTTCTCTTTGCATTTGAAATGCTGCTCCAGCCACGTTAGTTACCGCATCGAAACTAGGTTGGTACTTTGCCGTTGCATAATCTATCACGCCTCAATCCTCGGGCGCATGCTCATCCCTCAGTGGTCGATTAAATTGTGACGTCCCTAGACACGTCACCGACCCATTCATTTTAATGTGTATGCGGAAGCGAATAAATAAATCTCCAGACAACATAAAGATGTGATAGAAAAACAAGGTCACAATTTTGAAAACCAAAACACACCTTTATACACAGTAGACTAGGTCATATGTACAAGTCTAGGCTATATATACAAGTCTACAAAAAATCGATCCTCAAAATGAGTTGTCTTATGGCCATCTAGTTAGACTCGTTTGTCGATTCTTCAGTCTCCATAGGATCTGGACGGGATGTCGGGTTCTCTACCATGCCATTGGGAGGATGTCGTGACCAAATTTTCGGGTGAACCACCCAGTGTTTAGCTAATGGATTACTAAGCCTAAACTTAGCTTGGGTTCTCACAAGCCCATACCAATTCGTGACTTAATTTCAAATTTCTTAACATGCAAATGGATTTCATCTAGGAGTCACTACTAATCAGTTTATGATAGGTCGATTAGATACCTAAGTAAAATAATGGAAGGATTACTTTACTCCTATGAACCAGAGATTTAGGGTACAGGGACTTGGTTACACTATACTTCTCTAATGCCTTTTCGGTACCTTTTTTATTTTTTATTTTCAAAATAATTTTTTGTAGGCAATATGGATTGATTTTAAATCTATTTCCCTAACATGTGATGTGATCATACGAGTACGCAAACCACTAATTTAACACCCAAGAAAGCAACGAAAGCATCTGCGTTGTCAGATCAGAATTCACATCATCAACCCTAGATATGATTTCTAATTAACACGTAATTTCTTTTTGTTTTCACTTAATTAATGAGAATCATGCTTTATGCGATGCATGCTACTAATCTAACATGAAATGATATGACATGGCACTATAGCCTAAACTATATGAATGAATAAGATAATTTTTTTGTGTTTTCTTAATTAAACATACAATCTAAATTAACCAAAATGACCTAATCCTAATGACGGGCAACTTCTAATTAAATGAACCTAGTAACAATCACTAAATGATGTGCATTTCATGAACCTAATTCTATATGACTTACACATGATTTTTATTTTTTTAATAAGCATGCAATCTACCACAATATGCAATTACGTGCAAAGAATGCCCTAATTCTGATTTTTTCCTTTTCTTTTATGAAATTCGAAATTAAAAATGCCAAATAATTAAATGTGCAATTCAAACCTTAAAAAAAAAAAACATCTTAAAAGAATGCATTTTTTTAATTTTTATTTTTTAACAAATTTGAAATAAAATCCCTATTCTAAATATGCAAGCTAACAAGAGATATTCTAAAACCAACATAATCCTAATTGAATATTTTTGGATTTTTCCATTTACAAAAATAAAATTGACTCAACCAACATGATGGCAAATCAGATAAGATAGGATTGATATCCAAAAATTGACGAACCATATCTCGCGCATGAGATCGAGTTGGTCAATTTTAAACTAAATTGTGAATCGAATCTCGAGTGTGAGATCGAATTGATGATTTTGCAAGCAATTGCAAGTCGGATTTCGTGTGCGAAAATCGGATTGACAATCCCTAATTTGAAAAGCTATTTCATGTCGGAATCTCAATCATATATTAAGGAATAATTTTACTAAAAAAAAAGCAAAATAATAATGAACAATAAAAAATAAAGTAAGTAAAAACTACCTAATTTGATTTTCCCTTTTCCCATTTTTTCTTCCACACACGACTTGGCCACTTGTGGTTGGTGTGTAGGTAAGTGTGGTGGAGCTGCCGGCGTTTGAAGCTCTAGCAATGGGCGGCAGTCAGCGGACCAACAGCGGCTAGCTTCATCGGATTCACAAGGGCTATAGCGGGGCAAAGGGCTGCTCACATACAGAATACGGCGTTAGCAGCGTCACGGGGAGATCATGAATGACCGGTGAAAGTTGCTGGACGCTAGAGCAAAGGAGTCGCGGCAGAGTAGGCATGCGGTCGACGCTCAGAGATTGCGAGCGAGGCTTGAATGCACGATGACGGCGGAACAAGAGCGGCGGTGCTAGTGCAGTGGACAGCAGGGCGCTTCGTGGGTTGGTGTGGTGGCGTAGTGCTCGCTAGTCATCAGAGTCGCAATCGGGGCTAGTCACAGGGGCTACGGTAGGGATTGGCGTGGCTTCAGCAAGTGCTGGTGAGGAGCTGGGCAGATCGCAAACAGAGTAGGGGCGTTGCTCAGGCGGCAGGGAGTTCAGGTGAAGGCTGAGGCGGCGTTGGGCGTTGGGTCACTGGCAAAGGCATCAATGCTCGAAGGAGTTCAGCAGAGGGCTGTAGGCGAAGGTGTTGGGCAGATCGTGGCGAAGCAGCTTCGCTGCTAGAATTGTAAGGGGGTTGAGCGGAGGTGATGATCAGTGACTCGAGCAACAAGGTACGCGGGGGCGGAAGTGTAGGCGTGGGCGGAGACGGTGGCTATGACAGCGGTGAAGGCACGATGACTAGCGCAAGGCACTGCGGGTGCGGTGGGCAACAGCGGACGCCGGCGAGGACCTCACGGAGAAGAAGCACGGTGATTTTTGCTTTTTCCTCTTTTTTCTACTCTCTCTCTCTCTCTCTCTCCAATCACGTGTCTCCCTCACTCCGCTGTTTCCCTTCTGCTGCCGCCCTCTCCCTTTTGTCCCTTCTCTCTACTGTTTGCTTTTTTTGACTTTTTGTGTTGCCCTTTGAAGAGAAGCCCCTAACAAAGGAACAAAAACAAAATCTCACTTTTTATGTTGAATTTCTGACCTAAAAAGAACAAGAGAAGAAGCTCCCCTACGTGTGGCTGTGTATTCAATGTGTGGCCCCCCAAAACCCTACGCGAACAACCTATTTATAGGCTACCGATTAGCGTTTCAATTTTTCCAAATTGATATCCACAAAGATTCTTTTTTCCAAACACAATATTCGTTTTACCGAACGCAAATATTTGCTTTTCCATTTGCCCTATCCAAAAAAGAATTCCATCATATCCCCAAAAACTTCCAATTCCTATTTTCACTAGATAATTTCCGATCATAAAAAAATGGGCTTGGGCCAATTTGCTCACTTCATGGACTTAGTCCGGCCTACCAAATTAAAGCTTAGAACCACTAATCTGAACCCATTTGCCACCGGTCCAATAAATAAATTCAAAAAATGCAAATTAAAAATAAATGCACCTAAATTTATATGCTATGTAATTAATATTTTTTTAGGGATAAAATTACCCCTTAATTTTTAATGCGATAAATGACTAAACGGACCGCCAAAATTTAGGTGACAACAGAGGGTCCACAACACTTTCCCCTAGAGAGGCATCGATTATCCCCCACGGGGATTTCGAAACACCTAAGAGGACCCACCCGGAAACCATTGGGCTCGTAGCGGAACCAAGCTCTGAATCAATTAGGGAACACATAATGTGCACACTCTTCGATCCAGATTGTTGTCACTACCGGTTCATAAACCCAAAAACTTTCGAGATCAGGATAACTGTATACTCGCTCAATGACTGTCACAAGCCGAACCTTGAGCGCATGCACATCTCTTAGTGGTCAATAAAATTTGTGACGCCCCAGGAATTGTCGCCGACCCATTCAATTTATGGCACACACGGAAACATAATAAAAATCTCCAAACAACACAGAAGTGGGATAGAAACATAGGATGATATTTTCACAAAACACACTTATAATACAGCAACATCTATATACAGAGAAGTCTAACACTGCATGGATCTATTTCAAAAAGAAGAGCTTCCAGGCTATCTATGCTCTGAGCTCCTCGTCCATGGGACTAGAGTCCCCTGCAATCCCATTAGACTTCTCGATAACAAAAGGGTGAACTGTCACCCACTGTTTAAACTAGACGGAAGACCCGTCGACATCTGACAGAGACTAAGGAAAAACCTAGGCTTTACTTCTTGAGAACCCCTGTACCTCGCTTGACCATCCTCCATTTAAGGACCTGAAAATGGTTATTCAATAACCAGTGAGACGACGTCTCAGCTAGTCCATTCCCTAAATTCCGATTAGGAGAAAAGTACACTTGCATGCAGTCTAACCATATCTCCTAAAAACTCATGTAACACTAGTGTCTGTCCTGCATGTCAATACCATTCAAATTTGTACATAATTATATTGAAATCAGGCATCATTGGAACATCTCAACATGTATACACATATAAATATGTATCATCACCGATTCAGAGGCCCCGATTACTAGACCAAATCGTTATAGTATGTCCCATATCGCACCACACAATTCTATCTCCTAATTAGGCCTCTCAATCTCAATCATTCATGCATTCCAATTGATTATGACCCATCGGTCATGGCCAACTCAATAGTCAGCAGTCTTCAGGCTTAATCGGGCTTCGTCTCGCACCATCGAGCACGATAACGTCTACATCTAGACGACATTCCTCAAGGGAGCATCGGTCCAGCCTCCATTGCGACCATCATCTGCTGACTTGGGACATTCTCGAAGGAGCATTGTTTGGCCCCAGAGGTGTGTCATAGCATCATATATCATTCATGCATTCATTCAATTTCAGCCCAGGACACCGTAAATTGCACTCAAATGCCTTAATTAAAATTGTGATCCCGGCCTTTTTTTTTTTTTTTCATATTAGAAATGTATGACAAAATAATTGTGTGTGGGAACACAGTTAGATTGAACTAGAAATTTTGTAACATCACTTTTAAAATCTCACAGTTTGATATAGTACTTAAAAACACTTTTGGTGTTCAAAACTTGACACATGGTATTTTCTAATTAAATACCAACATTCTACCATTTTGAATTAAATATTCACAAATAACAACCATCACTCAATTGTACAATTTAATAATTAATGGCATAAATGGAATATAATGCTGCAATCAGCACGAAATTCCGGTCACCGGCTATTCGGGTACAATTTTCAGAAAATATTAAATAATTAACTAAATTATAATTAAATCATTAAATTTAATTATTTAATTAATTACCATTTATAATTTTTCACTAACAATTTAATTTGATTATAACTAGAACCAATTGTCAAAATGCCTAACTAAACTAATGTCTTATAGTATTCTTCTAATCTAACCATTTAACTAAATATTTAAAGTTCTAATTAAATAGTCTAACCAACCTAACCTACTGGTCTAAGTATCTAGTCGTAATTCAACTAACTACCTAACTAGTAATTATCCTAACTAAACTAGTTTCTAATATTATTTAACTTAATCCTACTCTTAAGGAAATGTAATCAACCCCTAATCATAAATTAGGAAATTGACTCACCTAAACTAAAAGCTAAAGACCTTCGGCAACGGCGGAGCGACGGTGGCGAGGTCTCGGTCAAAGGAGGCACTGGAACACCTTCGAATGGCCTTGCTCAAGTCAGCAAGGCCCTTGGCCTATTGCTGAGAAGCAAGCTTCTCGACCAGACCAAGCTGAGCAGCAACAGTGGGAGCTCCTTTGAGGTGAGGCAATGGCACCGTGGAGCGGTTTGGTCGAGTGATGAGTTACACCGGCGCAGTAGGGGTCCTGGTGATAGGGCAGCAGTAATGGCGAAAGGATGGTTGTTTTCGATGAAGAGGGTGAGCTGAGATTGAAGAGGGGGGAGCGGCGAAAATGCTACAACAGTCGTATGCAGCGGCACTGAATTTCCGGCGAATAGATGCAGAAATCTCGCTGGTTTTTATGGACTGTCGGGCCGCTGGTGAGGACGGTTGAGAGGTGATTAATGGCCACACAAATGAGAAGCGGAACATGAGGACAACTTGGCCGGGGTTTCTGCTGGTCTAAAAAATCTGTAGCACCAAAACAGAGCTCTCCTTTATTTTTGGCTGCTGTGTTGTTGTCCAAGGAGAAACAGGGGAGGTCGAACAGAACAACTTAAAGGAGAAGAAGACAAGGGACTTTACGGCTGAGAAAAGGAAAGGAAAATGAAAGAAAGAGAAAGGGAGAGAAAGATAGATGGTTGCATGGCACAAAGGGGGAGGGATATGCGTGGATGGGAGAAAGGGAAGGAGAAAAAGGACCATAGAGGGTCCCCCTCCCTAATTTCCACAAGCTTTTGCTGTTTTTCCATGGAAACTATGTCCCCATCACTCTCAAGGGACCTACCATACTTTAGATGAGCGTATCTTCTTCAAACGAAACTTAAATGGTGGTGGAATTCATTGTGGTGTCTCTACATCCGAATTTGGCCTCCTTTCTATTAGCTTTTCCCTTTTTCATTTTACCAATTCTTGACCTTAGTTAACAAGGATAAAGTCTTATTTAAATACTCATAATTCCCATCCCCAAAGGTTCCTTATTAACAACCAAAATTCCTTCACATTACGATCTTTTTCCAATTTCACTTTGCTTGCTGTAATTTGAATTTCCCACCAAAATTTCACATTCGTCAAAAGGTCTTGAGAGGATGCATCGACATTCCTAGAATTGATTGTGACATGATAGAATTCTCAATTTTTGAAATCAGATTAAATTTCGTAGTTAAATTCAGTCAGTCGTGATTTTAGCACGACCTAAACTATCGGGTACTTTTTTGGGAATTTTCGGTGCAATTGACCCGTTGTTGATTATTTTCAAGCCCTAATGTACATCTTTGACTCATTGGTGACTCTCAGTTGTCCTGAAAATCTCGAGGTTTCAATTACCAGCACATGGTACCAAAATGACATAAAAATCGATCTAGTGCTAATCAATGAGAATTTTGCAATTAAGCGGAATCACCCCTGCCTAATTACATATTTCAGTCGAATCGACCTATTTCCGGTCTTTGATAGCTTTTCGATTGTGCCGCAATGACCCTTGCAGACTAACACGGTCGAGCAGTTGATTCTTGGTCAAATTCTCAAGCCTGTTGTATTAAAATCCCTTAATGACTCCCCCAACTAGTTTAGTTATCTCTTGAGTGATCGACTCAGAGAATAGCACTATAGGCACGTCGACGAAAAGCCCGATTTATTCAATTGAAAAAAGAAGTAGAAAATCAGATTGTCATAGTGACTCTTACCGGACGACCATGACGTTCTAGAGGATCCGCCATCTAAGGACTTAGAAATGTTAGCCCACAATGGAGTGAGACAACGTCTCAGCAAGTCCACCCCCTAAACTCCGACTAGGTAGGAAATACGCCTAAAGGCTACCTATGCATTCACAAGATAGATGACTTACCTTTGCCTCATTCCTTCCTGCAAGTCAATACAATTCGTGATCTCAATCAAATCACTCAATTCAATTCCACCATTGATCAATCAGCCAATCAATTTGATTTGATACCAATAGTACTATTTATCAATTCAATATGACCAATGCTCACACAAGCTGAAGAAATTATTCAATGCTCTCACGAGCTACAATCTATGATCATAGCTCTCATAAGCTGATATAGATAGATAGTAGCTCGCACAAGCTGATAATATAGGTTGTGCTCTCACAAGCTGATATAATGATCTTGGCTCTCACAAGCTGATAATTTATACTGCTCTCACAAGTTGATGTATCAAAGCTGGTAGGTTGATACAGTATACTGCTCTTACAAGCTGACATGCAAAGGGGCTCAAAAGCGAATAAAATGTATACTTCTCTCACAAACTAATGTATCAAAGCCCGTAGGCTGATATAGTATACTACTCTCCCAAGCTGAGGTGCAAAGAGTCCCAAAAGTTGACGATAAATATGCTCGCACAAGATAACATGCATATATACTCTCACAAGCTGGTAATATGCTTAGTTAAAAGTACTCGATTAAATAATCATGTGCGGGTACACGGTTGGCCTAAGCCAAAAACACAATATCTTTCTTTTAAAAAATCCCACTTATTAATATAGTCCGTAAACACATTTTTAGCGTTGTAAACGGACGCTTGGTATCTTTTAATTATATACCGAAATTATTTGCACAAATTGACACTCAATTAAATAAATCAATCACACCATTGCAATCAACACAAAATTCCGGTCACCAACTATCTCGGTATAATTTTTGAAAAATAATAAATAATTAAATAAATACCAAAATTAATTAAATAAATACATTTAAATACCATAAATGCAAACTTAGGCCAGAAAAGCCTAATTAAATACCGAAACAGTCCTGGAAAAATTATGAACTTAACTA
The DNA here is from genome assembly GCA_014182885.2 of Eucalyptus caleyi. NCBI lineage: Eukaryota > Viridiplantae > Streptophyta > Magnoliopsida > Myrtales > Myrtaceae > Eucalyptus > Eucalyptus caleyi. The sequence goes on along the minus strand of CM024468.2, from coordinate 52,561,346 downwards.
GATAAGTGGCGTAGGTGGTTGGGCAAGGGTACTTTTCACGAGAGGTCCCGAGTTCGATCCACGGCGTCGTCGTTGCTTAAGTGCTAGCCATGTCTTAAGTGGGTTGTCGGGGGTGGTGGGTCCTCCCGCTTACGCAGCCCCCCAGGTTTACTCCTCCGGCTGCCGGCCGTGTGGGGGGTTCCTGGGTCACAAAAAAAAAAAAAAAAAAAAAAATACAGTCTATCTAATTGCTAATTAAACCGATCTAACCACCTAACATGCATAAATGAGTAATTAAATCGCTAATCCGTTATAACTAACCACCTAAGCCATACTTATCATAAACTAATCAACCATTTAGCATCATTAACTCCTTAAACGGAGATTAGTGAGTAAACTCATTGGTTTTGAAATCCAATGAGTCCACGGCGACGGTAAGACAGAGATGAGCAACAAACTCTGAAGCGGCCTAAATCAGGCCTCGAAGCCCAAAAATTCTTGCTGGCCTTTGGTTCTGCTTGGGTCGAGAGGGGTTGAACCAACGGCTAAAAAGGCTTGGGGAGAGAGGTGAAGGCAGCTACGGTGGGTGACGGTGGTGGTTCCGGCAATGGGACGGCATCGACGAGGCTTCGGTTGAGCCCTACGGTGGGTGACGGTGGCGGTTCCGGCAATGGGACAGCATCGACGAGGCTCCGATTAAGCCCTGCGGCGAGTGACGGTGGCAGTTCCGGCAATGGGACGTCATCGATGAGGCTTCAGCTGAGCCCTATGGTGACCAAGGTAGCTCGGGGGAGGTAGCACATCAACAGGATTAGCAAGACGACGTGGCAGGGGCGTGGGCTTGTGCGAGGGCATGACGTGATGCGGCTGGGCTCCGACTGGCTTGGCGGGTTGCTCGATGGCAAGGGGGGAGGAAGCTGGGTTTTCTCTACACTTTTGGAGCTTCAAAAGCCCTTCTAATGGATAAAGCAAGCTGTGATGAAGAGGAAAGGGGACAACAAAGGCTTGGAGGGACCCTATTGGCTTTCATTCTATCCTCTTGTCCCTTGAAAAGGTCCCACCAGCCCTTGGCTATTATCCATGGTTCTTTGGCTGCCCACAAACTTCCCAAGCAAGCTAATGAAGGGGTCTAAAGGTGGTGGAGGCCATGGCAAACGAATTTGTACACTAATTCCCCCAAATTGAGTTCAATTCCTCTCAAATTGGATTTAATCTGCCCTCATAAATCCAACTAAGATGCCCACACTTCAATTCACATTTTTCCTCGTCATTAGAACCAACTTGCATCCAAAAACGCGATAAAAATGGTTTTATGAACTTTCTAGACAAAAACAACCCCATTTTGAATTATTACCAAAAATCTCGATTTGCAGAAAAATTTTCGAAGGATTAGTCGACGTTCCTGAAATGAATTGTGACATGACAGAATCTTCTATTTCTGAAATTGGATTCAAATTCACGGTTAATTTCAATCTAGCGCGATTTTAGCATTGCCTAACCTACCGGGTAGTTTTTCGGAATTTTTTTGTGCAATTGACCTATGATCAATTCATTTCAAGTCACAATGTACATCTTTGACACTTTGGTGACTCTCGGTTGTCATGAAAATTTCAAGGTTTCAAATACGGGCACAGGATACCCAAAATGACAGAAAAATCAGTCTAGTGTCGATCGACGAGAATTTTGAAAACAGGTGGAACCACCCACTCTTTGATCACATATTCAATTGAATCAACATATCTCTGATCTCTTATCGATTTTGACAATGCCGTAATGACCCTTGTATACTAGCACGGTCGAACAGTCAATTTCTGGTTGAATTCTCAAGTCTATTATGTTAAAATCCCTTAACGACTTCCCTAGATAAGCTAGTTATCTCATGAGTGGTCAACTCAAAGAAAAAAAACTATAGGCGCATCGATGAAAATCCCAACTTATCCAATTGAAAACAAAACCTGAAAATCAGGATGTCGCATAATCTATTGATGCCTCCATTGTGGCATCCGAAAATTCCAACGACTCTCAAATATGTAACGGCCACGTTTTCTTTTATCTATTGGACCGACCAACCGTGCAACAAAGAAGTCTTTGGACTTTGATCGATTGATGGAATTCGTCCATGCATGAGGAACACGCATGCCGGATTTAAGAATAAAATTTTGAGAAGTTGGACCGTGTATGAGGTCCATGCACATCTTTTCTTTGAGCGATTCGGCAAGGAGGAAATAAATTTTGTCACCATGCCGATCTGTCGAATTCTTTCTCCACACAAGAACTTTGGTCACATACTTGTACATGAGGCAAATTGAATAAGGGGATATTAGTTTTTTTTTTCTTTTGGTAAAAATAAGGGGATATTAGTTGATTTCCATGGAAACCGAAATGCCCCATACTTGTGCAGAAATTTAAGGATTTATCATTGGAGAAATTGGGCCATACATTAGGACCATACGGCCACCAATTCGCTGGCCCAAATTAACCCTAAAACCTCTCTATTAATTTTCGGCCAACCAAGTCTATAATCTTCAAGAATTCCCCAACTTTGTTGACCGAAGGAAGCCCAGCAATTGCCACGTTGCTCTTCGTCCGGTGGCCAGCGCAGGAGGAGGGATCAAGCAAGGGAAGCCGTGCCTCCACCTGTTGTCTTCAACTCCTGCTGCCACCGAATAACCTGCATGCAATAAAATTAATTAACCAATTAAGTAAGGAGCAGAAAGGAGCGGATTAGTCAAGAAGAGAGAGAAAGAGCCGAGTGAAAATTCAGACAGAGAGAGAGTGAGCGATCGAGAGGGCCATGAGCGAGAGAAGTGCGAGCAGCGAGCGGGTGCACAGGGTGAGGAAGGAGGAGGTTGCCCTTTGGTCGAGCATGGTGCCGCCGCCGTTGAGCCGCATTCGAAGACCCACGAGCTTCCCGTTTGGTCTGCTGATCGAGCTTAGGAGTGAGGCAAGTAGAAGTTCATTAATCTATGTCATGCATGCTGTGATTATCTAGTGAAGTACAAGTAGACTTGAGGAAAATGCTGAAATGAAAGCTGCATGTTGGGTTCTTGGATGATTGATGTGAATTAGAACCATGAGATTGAGGAAGAGTAGAATTATTTCTATGTGGTTTCGGTTTTTGGCTGAATTAAGGATTGAAAGGTCTACTTATGGTGAAATTTTGAAATGAAATAGCTGCGGTATCGGCGTGGGATCCTATTGGGTACGTGGTGTTCTAATTTGATGAAGTGAAACTCAGCAATATTTGTAAATTTTCTAGGGATAATGCTAATGTGATTTTGGTCTTGACTTCTTCATGAATGTTGTAAAGGATTGTTTAAACTATAACATATAATTTCGCTCAGATTTTTCGGAATCCATATAGTGACATAAGTTTCTGTTAATGAACGGTATTTTCTGCTAGGGTGCAAATTCGGTGATATAGGAAATCTGGAACCGAGTTGTGTGATTTATTAATCTTTATACATAATGAATCTGACTTAGTGTCCTTCACAAAAGTTCTTCCTTCAGATCTCTTCTATAGCATACAAAAATTTTAGAATTTTCTGAATTCATTTAGGGGTTATTCCAAAAATTTTATTAAAACTGTGTATTTTGATTTTTGAGCTGTTTTACTCCGAATTTGTCCAACTTGTTTCAAAAGGTAAATGCATCTTGAATGTTATTGGACATGATGTTTCTTTTGGCATTTGACATATCATTCAACACTGAAGATTTCAATGAAACTCATGTGAATACCTATGTCATAGCATTGAACATGTTTTTGGGAAATTAAGATGTTAATTGTTGCTGTTGGACCCTCAGGTCAACGATGCCCCGGGAGTCGGGATGCCCAAAGGATCGAATGAGTTGATGCCTTGTGGATGCCCGGTAGCCCTAGTGGCTGAATGCTGGAGGTTTTTCCCTGGGAGCTTCGGGATGCCTGGTTGTATGCTTGTCGGTACGTAAATCCGGAGGGCCGGGGTAACCATTTTCATGGAGAGCCCCTGAGATTCCTCATGATGCCAAGTGAGGTGTGAGATGCCTAGAGATGTGGCGAGACACGCTTTGGATGCCCGGTGGCCCTAAGTGGCTGAATGTCGGAGGCTTCCGCAACGCTAGGGTTGGGTGTAGAATCCTAGAATGATGCAAACGTTGGTCCTTTGGGGGATGAAACTTTTGAATATTAAAACTGATGATTCTACTAAGTGTGCGTGTGGTTTGGTTATATGACTAAATTGTATGGCATGGAATGGGACGTGTCATAACAGTTTGGCCCTATGATTGGAACTTGTGTAATTGGACATGATGTATTTTGAGGGTTTCGAAATTATACTTGCGATTGCATTAAAGAATTTCATGATTTTGATGCATGCTTATCCTTTGATTACCTGTTTTTATCTATCATGCAGGAATCTTGATTGTTGGTAATACGTGATATAGCTTAATGAATTTTTTACTGCTAAGTGGTTGTACTCATCCTATTTGGGGACTAACATTTCAGACTAGAAGATATGCCTTCGCTACCAGTCACCCCCAGCACATTTTACAATATACCGGTCGACCTTGAGTGTGAGTGTACGCAGCACCATCATCCCAAGATACGAGGGTTAGTCTTTGTTCAAGTGCGGGTACTAGTCTTGTATGACATTGGTTCACCCGCTGGCCTAGTGATTCAGGAGTTTTCGGCTGTGTTCGTTCACCGTGATGGGATCATGCTGGGGATGTTGCCGCCGCGGCCAACTGATGGACCGGGCTGGGTGTGATCGAGAGTGATGGTTAGCAGATGAAGCATTTTTGGATCGCCGACACTAATTGATAGACTTATGTATATGGCTGTTTGAAAAAAAAAGAAGAAAAAAGAAAAAAAAGAGGGGAAGTCGGTTGTCTTTTGTTATGTAACCGGGTATAGAAAACCACGGCAAATTTTGGTGTACCGACTGATGATGATGTCTATCAAGTTTACGTATATAAAAGTGTTCAGCTTTATCTTATACAGTTTTAGTTGGTGTGCTTTGTTTCCAAATAGGGAATAGGGAGATGTTGAATATGCTTCCGCTATATAAACTGCATAGGGACCGAATCTATATGATATAAACCCCCAGGACTTATGGACCTATTATAATTTTATGGTATTAAAGTGATATATTATCAAGACAAGTGAAAGGTAAGCAAACTGTAGCAACCCTAACGGTTCGGGGGCTGTAGGTGGGGTGCCACATCCATCATCTCCTTCGATTCTTCCTCTGTAGGCCCTGGAACTAACGACAACCCATTGGTTGAGCTTACCTTCAGAAAGAGACTGAGAATCCTTTCTTGGCGATGCTTCACAGCCACTGTCGTCAACCTCTTACCAAATTTATCGCAAGGGGAAATCTAAATAAGCTCCGGGAAAAATTGAATACATGACTTCACGATTTCACTGATTCCCCTTACTGTTGCTTCACTCAAAGAGTTCTGCTCATGCAAAAAATTGGTGATCTCGGCAGATGTCCCATGAAAGATCGCAATGCAAACATTTTTTGCCAACTTGACTGCTGCCACGTGTCTTAGCTTCACTCGTGAATCCTCTTGATTATAAGAACTACAAAATATTAAAGAAAAAATGAAAACGAAAAACGAAGAGTCGGAGATTGGATTTTACTTAAAAAGAAAAAGTAGTCCAGCTTTGCATCCCAATTTTTGTTATCAGACACAACACTTTACTAATTGTCATATTTTCCCACAAAAGCCCCTACCACATTAGATTGGGTTGGTGGGTGATTGGGAAAACGATCTCATTCTATCTATATATTTTTTTTACTCTTTTAGAAAAGCTATATTGATCTTTTTTCTCCATTGGGATTCAGTCCTCAAATGCAAAGTGTGACTTTTAGTAATTGCTGATGCAAAGTACTAAAAAGGTATAAAGTCATTTTCGGAATTTTCCAAGAAACGGTTTATATTATGTCTGGATGAAAAAAAAATGGATGTGAAGAAAGTATAAGTGATTAGAGGGCAACTGAAGAAAGTGATCCTCCTTGAAGTTCAAATGAGGCTTTATAATGTCAATCATAATTAAGAGAATTAATTATGAGACTTAACCCAATAGAACAGCTCCGAAAAATAACCACGCCAATGACATCTGTGTAGCTAGAGCAAATCACAGTAGTCTTTGCATATATAAGATTATTATAGATAATAATATGCAATTATGCATAGCAGCTAGTAATAAAAAAAAAAAATCATATTATTCGTACAATCCATTGTATTGTTAGTCATGCTCAGCACAAGAGCAATTTTTTTTTTTTTTTTTGCTTTCTCCATTCTATCTATCTCTAATAAAATCAAAACTTCCACATGAGGTCACATAATGGTATGCGACGTTCGAGTTTACTTGTCACACCTAAATGACATAGTAAGTAGAGTTAACTCAACTCTATTCTAAAAGAACTTCTGATTTAATAAAAATACACTGTTTCCTTTTTGTTCTTTGACAAAAATAGAAGAATTAGGGACAAGGCTCAAGAGTATTTCGGGTGCATCCAAAAGTTGGGTCAAGATGACAAATGCGGGGCAAAAGTTGTGAATAAGTTTTGCGAACTGTAGTATTTTTTTTAAGTGGTGAGGTAATGTTTGGGCTCAGATTTGCACACTTTGAATGGTCCACCTTCTTAGTCTCGGGTAATCTTAAGAGCAATTCTCCCATATCGGCCTAATGTATTCAGGATCTTATTTTTCTGGAGTGCTTCCAACAAATCTGAAATACAAGATTACAAGAAGAGGAGAAAACTCCTTTAATATCTAACCAATAGCTTGTTGGTATATGTAACTTGGAGTGGAATTCTGTGATGCATGATTTTGTTGAGACCCACAAAATTAGCTGCTGCTGAAATATTCTTCTATTCCAAGCCCTCTCAAGCAAATTATTTTGATTTTCCCCACATGCTTCTATACCTATTCTTCACGCCTTTTTAAAGTTGCCAAATAACAATGTAAATTTACTATGTTAAATGCGATTAAATGACAAACTCATGCCTTCATCAATTGCAACCTTTTTTCATAGTCAGTAACGCGAGGGGCTTGACCCTGTTCTCACGCCCACTTCCAGCACCCTCTCAGCGCGTTCTTTCGTGTCGTACTTCCCCCGTTATGGAGGAAACAAATACATAATGGGTTCATTGTTCTTATTTTTCGAGAAAGATTTGCATGCTCGATATAGATTATTCACTTATCAAGACAGAAGGAGAAGTGCCAGGTTTAGGTAACTCTCATCCATATCTTCTGCTTAGATCATTTAGCCATAAACAAGAAATTCCTAGGTTGACGTCAATCTCGCTCAATATTCAATTTCAAGTATTTTTTTTCACTTTTTTATTTTATAAATTTTGCGACTCTTGCAATTAGAATTAGGTGAATATTTGAAAGCTTTCAAAATATTAAAATTTTAACACAAAAAATCATATATAACTTTGTGTGAGTTTGAATAATTTTGAAGGATTATATTAGGTCCATCGATGTTGTAAAGAATAAGTTACACATTTACTGTTGGACAATTGACCTGTGGAAAAATTTAATTTTGAAACTAACTTTATAAACACATGTCACTCATCCAATGGTAAATGTGTACTTTCACACAAGCAGTGCGCCTAGCACAACTTCTTTTCCAAATTATGGTAAATAATTAAGTGGAACTTCTTTCTATTTATAAAAGAAGTCAAAAATAAAGCAAGCCATAGACTTTTAGTTGGAGAGAGAGAAATAGAGATAGAGACTGTGTCTTGACAAAATGGAAGCATACCTGCAATTTTGGCAGCATTCCAGAGTGACCTTGTTAGACATTGAAGCGCTACAAACAAATTGCAGAGAGAGCTCAATCACTAGATATGAAATCATTGTGAGACCTTGTAATTCATTCGTTACATTGTCCATTCAATTAAATCATACGATACTTATGTTTGGTTGAGTTTTATGTGGTTTCCATCCATAAAGTACTTCGATTTCAGGCCATTATTCAAGTAACACTGGCTCAAGGAACCAAAATATATCTTGCAAAGAAACGATCATTTCCAGTTTCTTTTCCTAGTATGGAGGGAATCAATCTAAGAATTGATTGAAAGTTCAAAATCATGAAATGTCCTAAGATAATGCCCAACAGCAAAAATGCATACCCACCTGAATCTGAATTTTTATCTATTGGTTTGGAGTTCAGGTCCACCGAGATACCTTCAGTTCAGAGACAAAGGAGCAGGTAACCAAATTGATCTTCTTGAAGAAGGGGAATCAGTAATGAAGGAGATGCGAGTGCAGAAAGTACGGACATTTGTATATCAATGCTTCCATAACACTCAGCCTGGTTACGCTGGGAAAGTGAGACTCATTCCTCGCCAACACGCCCAGTAATGTTCGCTTGTATCGTGTGCTTCTCATGGTGAGTAAGTGCTTGTATCGCCCAACTAGATAAAGGGTGATATCTATCCAAATTCACCAGCAATGTTGATCGGGTAAAAAGCAAAGTCTAAATCTCCACTCATTTCACAGAAAATAACTTCTAAAAAAATGTTTTTCAAATTTTCCGACTTTCATTTTAACAACAAAATGAACTGTCGGCAAAAATATTTTCTATTAACACGAAAATATCTTCTATAATAGAGGAAAATGTTTTCCAATTTTCAAGTAGGGAAAACATTTTGAAAAACATTTTTCTTACTCAATTCTCTCTTATCTCTAGCCTCCAATTCTCTCTCTCTCTCTCTCTCTAAAAAATCTGAATTTTTCATTATTTTCTTTTTCTTTTTCTCTTTTTCATTTCTTTCTTTCTTGTTTTGGCCATGGCAACTAGCCATAGGCAAGTGACATGGCCCACAGACGAAGCATGATCCAAGACCATCCATGATGAGGCCATGTCACGCACAAGGGTTGTCCACGAGCAGCCCATGACCGATCCATGATCCTTGCATGATCAACCCATGCGCAATACAGAAAAAGGCCCGTGCACGACCCATGATTGACCTGTGAGCAATGTTTGGCTGGCCCATGTGTGACCTGTGACCGTTCACCTACTCCATGTCAGGCGGCCATGCTGACCTGCCCTTGCTTTCGACACACGCCCATGGCTTCCCAAGGCCTAGCCATTGAGTGGCTTGGTGTACAGACTTGTAATGATGGCTTTCGTTCAAATACAACCACTGGATTAGAGGGACGATCGATGGACGAGATGAGACCCAAACTTGTATAAATAGGGGTCCCTCCCCCTCATTGTGTTTAGCTTGTTCACAAGAGAATACACTCGCTTCTTGCTCATACGACCCTTGCCTTCGTGCGTGTGAGAGGCTGACTTAAGATCAAGAATCCTAAGGCCACACGGGTGATTGATTGATTGGAAACAACCGACCTGTGACACAAGCCTCAAGCTCGCCACTTGCCAAATCAGCGAGCTCAAGCTAGCCACTCACCAAATCGGCGAGCTTGAGCTAGTCACTTGCCAAATCGGCAAGCATGAGCCTCTGGCTCATCAATTCGATGAGGCTTAAGGCCAGCAAGCTCAAGCTCGCCTTTAGTTAATCGCTGTCCATTGCTGTGGCTAGCAACCGACCAAAGGAGGAGGAAATAAAAAAAGAGAAAATTAGTATTATTTTTTAAAATAAAAAAATAAAAAATATATATCAAAAGGAGTGCACAGAGGAAATTCAAATCATTTATACCGATGGTAGAAATGTCTTCTTGTTCATTTTCGAGTTTCAATCTAACACCGGAAAATATTATCATTTCCCTGAAAAATGATTTTCTAGAAAATACCTTATAGAAGTATTATATCTTCTGTGAAACGAATGGAGCCTAATAAGTGAAAGAAGAAACAAATGGAATTGATATAAAGAGCGATGATGATCTTACCATGATGACCAGCGTCGCTGAGATCTATAATGATCTCAATTGCGGAGGGAATGCTGAAGGGTTGACTTGGCCCATCGTCTGTTGTGTTTTTTGCTAGGAACCAGGCAATCTCCTTATGCATAGAAGCTTCCATAGAAGATATTCCCAAAGGAATGCGTTTTTCATTATCTACGAGTTGCATCAACCTAGGATTACTTCTAACTAATGCCTTGACCATCCTTATCCTTCCACACAGGACAGCAATGTGGAGGGCTGTGCGGCCGTCACAATCAACCATTTCAAGCTCTTCCGGATGTGGAGAAAAGAGCTCAACCAGGTTCTCCAAAAATTGGTCTTGTGCACTCCAAGCGGCTATGTGAAGCACTCTTTCTCATCTGCTTGTTATTTTGGCCGTCCTTAAAGCAGCATCTCGTTCGAAAAATCTTTTAGCATATTCCCAATCGCCCCTAAATGCAGCTTGGATCAATGGTTGGTAATAGTGTGCATCCACTACGTTTTCCAGTATTTCTACAATGGATGAGAACTTTTCAGGCCAAGTTAATACTTTTTTTTCTTTCTCACAGTGAGAAGTGTCCCAGAAAGGAACAATTTCATGAAGATCCGCTCCAAGTATTAATTTCAAAATGGAATAACCCTTTTGAGGGATAACGCACCTGGAGCACCTCTTGATTGAGAAGGATCTGATGGAACGGTTAAACGAACATCTTCAATAAATGTAGAAGAAAAAGTGAGCACAAAGTCCTTCTCAAATTGATTTTCTTAGTTGAGGTCAGGGTTATATTTGTTCGATGACAAAGCAAAGAAATAGAATTATGAAGAAAATACAAGTTCCGGAATATTTTATGACCAATTGCCTATACCCTAATTTTTCTTGCTCGGAACTTGAACGGATACCTACTATTGCTTTTGCATGATTCGACTTTCCTTGTTCTTCACTTGGTTGCGGTGCCATTGGATTGCTCTCCCGGTTGGAGTCTTTTGATGGGTTTTTTTATCTTTGTGATGATGGGCCTAAGTAGGCCCGTTCGACCATGTTGGGCCTCAAAACCTAGCCCACAAGTTAAGGGCCTATAAATGAAGAGTTGAGATATGAAGAGGTGTTATATTGAGGGGATGTGTTTTTTGGAGGAGACACTTTGAGGGAAAGAAATAAAAAGGGGAACGTACCTTTGGACGTACATAAGTTTTTCAGCAAAAAGTTCTCTCCCCCTCCAAAAGCAACGTAAGAACAGTGCCCTCAAAATCAGAGTTTTCTCCCCTTAAAAAGACAACACGCTCTTCTGTAGAACAGGATCAGAATTCTTTCTTGAACTTCAACATTGGTGTTTAATCTGTGGAAAATAAGGTATGTTCGATTTCGTGACGTGTTTTTCAATCGGTGATACATGTGTTTCTTGGGCTCGTCTTCCGCGTTCGTTTTAGGAGTTCGATTGAGTATCGGATCGATTTTACAGAATCAATTATTCCCTACAATGGTATCAGAGTCATTGTTCATGTTTCTCGATCCCTTTTCATGTTTATGAATTGCTTTTGATTAAATTTTCGTGAAACACCGTTGTCGGTCGATCAGCGATGGAAAATCCCGATACTCACGTACTGTTCTCCCTTGTTTGTGATATTCTGTAAATCGAAGTTTGATTTTCATGGCATAGGGTCGACGCTCTCGTCGATATGAGAAAAAGGAGTGGCGGATCACCGCTAGGGGCCATTGGACGCTCTACCACGTGCGGCTAAAACGAACTGGGCGTTGCATGCGTTGATACGGTCCCCTTAGGGCGCGAGTGATGCACGCGCCATTTCGGCCCAGGCGTGTACAGCGCACACGTGTGGTCGCTGATGCGTGCGACATGCACTAGCTAACATCATCGTGACATTAGCCGCACGCGTGCATGGCACGTGCCAGCTGACGTCATCATGACGTCAACTGCGAATGCGCGTGGCACGTGCCAGGTCAGTCGGTTTGACCTGACTTGGTTGACTCCTACATGTTGACTCGTTGACCTCGACCTGTCTGACTATTGACCGTTGACTTTGATCGTTGACTTTGACCGTTGACAAAAAAAAAAAAGGAAAGAAAAGAATGTGTTTCTTTTTCTCCAATTAAGTCTATGTGGGTTATATGTAATCCCTTATTTGTTCTTTATTTGTTGCAGAAACAGTGCCTTCCCGTAAGGCGTGCACACCTATTCGCACAATTACGAATGAACAAATGGAAATGCTTTCTAGGTTGATAGCTGAGCTGACTAATTATCGTTGGGAGAATGGTGACTTAATTGATCATGTTCTCGAGGTCAACAGTAAAATACAAGATGTCATATGGAATGGTCATCCCATGCCATATTCTAAGATGGTGCGATTCTTCATGAACACTTTTCTACCGATATGGCAAGGAAAAATTGAATCACCTATGGGAGGTCAATAGAGCTACTACGTATAGGAGGCTTGTAATGGCTTTTATAGATGAACATTACTGGATTGAAGCCACAAAGATTGTGACCCATAGAATGACCTCAATTCGGCGGGGGATGAATGTGCGAAAGAGAAATCCTAAGGGATACTCGTCTATTTTACCGTGGCTGCCTAGAATGTCTAAGAAATTTAAAGAAGAAAGGATCAAGAAATTGAACAAAAAGGAATCTTTCCTAATTCATATGTTGTCTTGGCGTTAGATGTTTTGACTAGTCTTTATTTAGTATGATTTATGGACATCTTATATAAATGTTTTCTACCTAGTTGTTGTTGGTGTAGCAACTGATATGTTAGTTGCATTATGTGAAAGCATTATTATTATATCATTATTGGATGTCAAATATTATTTGCTTCTGTTATTATTAACTGTTGTGGGTAGATCATAGAAGTTTTTGTAGCTTCAAAGAATTTATTTTGCATAGAAAGTTATATTATAATAATTCCAAGTTAGGATTTTTGGATGATTGGAAATATAGTGACCTTTTGATTCTGAAACCTTACTTGAAATTATTCATTAATATGATGAGTTTGTATAAAATGGATGCATAAATGATAGGCATTAATAATTCGTGCATATGTGTCTGATATGTTCAAATCAATGGCTTCAGCCACAAAAAACATAGTCGCTAAGCTAAACAAAGGTGAGAAGCTCAACGGCGATAACTATGAAATATGGCATATGAAAATCTAATATGTGCTGGAAAAGCAAGAGGCACTAGAAGTTCTTAACCTAACTATGGAAGAACCTGAAAATGGAAACATTGCACAACATAAGAGAGATAAAGATGCATTTGCTGCATGGAAGATGAAGAACTCTCTTGCTTGCATTACGTTGCTGAGTAGCATGTAAAATGATATCATGCAAGAGTTCAGGCATTTTGAGAATGCCAAGAAAATGTGGGAAGCGTTGGCAACAAGATTTGATCATACTTCGGTGACCAGACTGAGACAGCTCACTATTAGGTTTGACTCATACAAGAAACCTCATGGTTAGACCATGAAGCAACACCTTAGAAAGATGTCAAACATGATCAATGAGCTGAAAGATGCTGACCATGTTTTGACTGATGAGCAGCAAGTGCAGGCAGTGATCCGTTCCTTGTCTCAAAGTTGGGAGCATATGAAGGTGCACCTGACCCATAATGAGAATATTAAAACCTTTAAGGATGCTGTGAGTCATCTTAAGCTGGAAGAGGACCGCTTCTTAGCGGCTAAGCCGAAAAGTTAAATTTATCATGCTAGTTTTAGCTCACATGGAGCTTTGAGCTCCAAGTACAAACATTCTGACTTGTTCAATGAAAGGAAAGGTAAGGGAGCAAGTTCTTCAGGGAAGAAACCAAAGGTTGACCAACATGAAAGAGGAAAGTGTCATTGAATAAAGAAGTTGACAAAGGTGAAGTGTTACAATTGTGATAAGAAGGGTCGCTATGCTCGCGATTGCTGCGAGTCAAATAAGGTATACACCCCTTGTACTTTTGAAAACTTTACTTATGTGTCAAGTTATGTATTTTTGACTGAGTTTAATCCTTTGTGGACTGTAAACTCGGGAGCAACAGACCATGTAACGAAAGATAGAGAATCCTTCGTGGAATTTCGACGAGTACTAACTGGAATTAAGTGGATCTATATAGGAAATAACTCTAGAGCAGAAATAAAGGCACTTGCCAACTGAACATGCATGATAGACGCACTTTGTTCCTACATGATGTATTGTATGCTCTGGAGATTCATCGGAATTTAATGTCTGTTTTAGTGTTGGTTAAGCTTGGTTTTAATATGAATTTTCATAATAGTTGTGTGGATTTGTATTTGGATACAAATTATTATGGTTGTGGTTATTTTCTAGAAGGTTTCATTATATTAAATGTTTACTATGGTAATACCAATATTTTTTATTTCCTTTTCACGTCTCTTAATTTATATGATAATGATGTGAATGTGTGACATACTAGACTTGGTCATATTGGCCAACAACATATGAATAAACTAGCCAAAGAGGGCTTGTTGGGCAATGTTAAAAAAGTCGATTTGCCCATATGTGAGCATTGCCTAGTAGGGAAAATGATAGGGAAACCATTTAGAAAATGTAAAAAAGCTGAATTTTCTTTACATTTAATTCATTCTGACATCTGTGGTCCTATGAATGTGAGAAGAATGCATAGGGCTATTTTTTTCATCATATTTATAGATGATTATACACGATTCGAATATGTCTATTTGATTTTTCATAAATCCGAAGCATTGAGTTATTTTAAAAGGTTTAAGAACTTGGTAGAAAATCAATTAAACAAGAAAATAAAAGTATTGAGATCCGATCGAGGTCGAGAATATTTATCGATGAGTTTAGAAAATTATGTGATAAAAAAGGAATAGAAAGATAGTTGTCTATTCCATATACTCCTCAATAAAAATGGTGTTGCAAAGAGAAGGAACAGAACCCTCCTAGAAATGGTTAGGTCCATGATGGCACATGCTAACTTACCTATCACTTTTTGGAGTGATGTCCATGGAGCAATTTCATTTATTTTTGAAAATACAGCAAAATTTCGGATAAAAACAGATTGCACTCCTTTGGTCATAATTCTTGAAAAATTAGTAAAAAGTCTTAATAAATTCTAAAACTTCAACATGTTATATAAAATATCTAGAGGAAAATATTCCGTGAAGAACACCATATCAAAAAAATATCATACAATCTAGTACAGTCCACGCATCAGTCTTTATAATTTCAGGATATTGCCATACATAGTTTCATTCACAAATTCGGTAAAAATCTTAAATTAACTCCAAAAATTCTGAAATTTTTATATGTTATGTTAAAAGTTTAGAAGTAAATATTTCATGAAGTACTCAAAATCTAATTCGTGATAAATTAAAAACTATAACAACCATAACCGTCCATAACCCTCGGCACCGAATTCCAGTTCTAACTGTTTCGGATAAAGATTGTTTCACCAACTTAAACTCATCCATTTCCTCTACAATTTTAGTATGTTACTCCTTAACATGTCATATTTAACTTTTATTCAGAACACGAGAGAAAATTTCAACCGGAGAATTTTATAAAATTCACAGAATCACACTAGGTCAACATTACGATTTCCAGATCTAACTTCTTCAAAGAAAAATAGTTTCACCGGTATATACTTATTCATTTCTTCTGAAATTTTGATATGTTACTCTACAAGAAGTCCTTTACAACGTTCATCAAGAAGTCAAAGTCAAATTTCCACTAGAACATTGCATGCAACTTACGAAATCATCAAAGGTCGGACTGTTTTTCCAGAAACAAAACACCAGGCTAGAAGACAACTCTTGTAGCTTCAAGATTTCACACTTCATCCACATCTGAAATTTACCATTCATCACACACATAACACAACAAGCAAAGGGTAGATCAATGGACTCTATTTGCCTTTAATCCGAGCACAACACAACAAGCAAAGATGGCGGGACTCGGCGGCTCGATGGCGGCAACGAATGGCCTCCCTCTTCCCCTTCTTCTCTCGCACGCTCACTCTCCCTCTCTCGATTTCACTCTCTCTCTCTCTCTCTCTCTCTCTCTCTCTCTCTCTCTCTCTTGTGCAACACCCCTCCCCCTCTCTCGGTTGTTCCGTCACTAATTTCTTCCCCTTAATGATTAACCATCATTAGCTTTGCATGCAATGTGACACTTGGAAGACCCCTCATGCCACTTGCCATTCTTCATGCAAGAGGGTGGCTTCATCCGGCTGGGCTTGAGCCAGCCTTGGTCGACGGCCCATTGGGCCTCTTGGGCCGGGCCTTCACCGATCGAAGGGTGGGGGATTGTGGGCTGGTTTGGCTTAAAAATTAGCTCACTCCCTCCTTTAATAATCCACTATTATTTTCCACTTAAATAAATACCTAATTACAAAAATAATATGGCCAAAAACTTGCAACATTAATCCATTAAAATCAAATCCATAAGGTGCATAGCTAAGAACAAAATTCTCATTATCAAATTAACCTATAGCACCAACTTTGATAACCCAAGAAAATAAGATACATTTCCATTAAAGTGTTCGGCCTTAATCTATTACAATTCTTTGGTATAGTGGCCACAACATACTTCAACGACACAACCATTCACTTTTCCATAGGTCGTAATGCCTCTAGAAATTGCCATGAAATTTTGGGATGCCACAAAGGAACAAATGAAACATGTTCCTTAAACTAATGATGTTGAAAGCTTAATGTACGCTATGATGTATACAAGACCTGATATATGTTTTATAGTTGGAATGATAAGTAGATACCAATCTAATCTAGGTCAAGCACATTGGAAAGCTATTAAAAGAATACTGAGGTATTTGAAGGGAACTGCTGATTACAAGCTGAATTACCAAGGAAATGATTTGCGACTTGAAGGTTATTTAGATGCTAATTGAGGAGGAGATTTAAATGAAAGGAAATCTATCTCTAGATTTGCTTTCTTACTAAATAATGGCGTCATATCATGGAGTAGTAAGAAACAAACGTGTATAGCCTTGTGCACGATGGAAGCTGAGTTCATGGCATTATTAGTAGCAGTACAAGAATGAGTTTGGCTTAAGAGATTTTTGGATCATTTAGGTATTATTAGGAATGCTGCAAATCCATCATTGGTTAACTGTGATAGCCAAGCAACTATAGCGTACACCAAAGATCCAAAATATCATGGCAATACCAAACATATAGATATCAAGTATAATTATGTCAAATATATGATTGCATGAAAGGATGTGAACTTACAGTATATATCTATGCATAGAATGGTAGAAAATCTTATGACAAAGCCAATACTTAGATATGTGTTTTGTGGTCATATAAAATCTCTAGGACTGCGTAGAGGCTAATGTACTGAATATTGTAATTTCCCTGAAGTGTTCACATTTAATGAATTTGTGTTTTTTTCATTATTAATGCCTTTGAATTTTTGTTTGATGTTTATGCATCTTAATGCTTAGTGCGTTATATAAAGTTGAAAAAGTATGTCGGACAGATAAAAGATTACCATACTCACACGGGTAATTACCTCTATTTACTATGTGATAAATAGGGATGAGACAGTTTTTTAAGCTTAGTATTTAGGTGATAATCGAGAACTCAAGCCTAAAATGTATATGTCACCTTAACTAAGTGTTAAGATGAGGACATAATATTTACTATGTCTGAAAGTAAAATAATCCACATATTTTACTGTATCTATCTATGTTGCCGATGTGAGTTATGATGAATTCTACAAATGAATAGATATGTGAACTCAAGTTAGACATTAGATATATTTGAACTATCATCTGTATGGTATTGATGGTGTAGACATATGCTCCATGAGAAATGAGTTAATGCCGTAATACGTATTTCATACTATGTATGCATGAGACGATCAATAAAAGTGGCAAAAAGTTTGATCTCAACTTTTATGCCATGTGAGATTTTTTAGGAGAAGAGTTCCTTAATTTTAGTGCTTTCATGACTCTTGCTTATCTCAAAATTTCTATTAAGTGTTTGCTATCTTAGGATGTTACCAATGATCATGAATTGATTCGATCTAATTGGACATTTCTAAAAAAGTAAGCTGAACTAAAATTGAGAGTTTAAAGGAAAGAGAAAGATCGAATTTGGATAATTACAGTTTAGTTTTGTGTTCACTGGTCGATCAAATGGGACAATCATAATTGTGAATATAATATATCATTGTTTAAAAAGTGATTAAGAAAGATATAAATGTGATTGATCAATATAGGGTACTGCATGCTAAATCTACTTAGAGTGTAATGCCTATTATGAGCTGTTATATATTCCTAACAGATGTATGGCAACAAGTTCTCAAAATATGCTGGTCACACGGATTATTCATTGGTATGAATGTTGCAAAGAGGTAGAGAGGATCCTGTTCGACTCATCATGTTCGAGTGGGAGATGACGTGTTTTTTGTCTTTATGATGATGGCTTAAGTAGGTCCGTCCGCCCATGTTGGGGTTAAAAACCCGGCCCGCAAGTTAAGAGCCCATAAATGAAGGGTTGAAATATGAATAGGTGTTACGTTAAGGGAATGTGTATTTTGGAGGGGGCGCTTGTTGGAGAAAACTTCCTTGCGTGTTTTGAAGCTGACAAAACGTTTTCATCAGTATAGTTTGAAGACTTGCAGACTCTTTAATCAAAGTCTGAAGATCGCCGGACCGCCAAACTCAAGACTTAAAGTCTATCATCATTGATAGTTTCTAGACCGTCGAAGAAAACTTATCCAGAATTAAGTATTTATCTAAGGATTTGATTCTATCGACTAAACAAGATCTCTCAGCTGGATATAGCATCTCGGAATCCATTATTCATTTTGAGATTGATTCAGGCATTTTGGATCCGTTGATTGGCGAAATAGACTTGGAAGGTTCTACTTATGGAAACCTAGATCCTGATTGTATGGGCGAGCAGGATTGGTGGGCTATGTCATATTCCTTAAATAACTTGAAATCTCCCTAATTGATTATGTCTAATTGGTAGATTGAAAAAGCTCCTTTGGTAAGTGCTAATGGTTATGATGGCATGAATGAGTATATAAAGAAGACATTCTAGTTATTCGAGTGGATGCGTGATAGAGAAATTCCAAAGTCTGAAACTCTTTGTTCTTTGTCAATTTAATTGTTGAGCGTGAACTTGTACTCAAAAGAGAGTTAATACCTTTGTGAGACATTGAGGAAGTGTAGCAGAGTCTCTACATTGTGGAATCAAGGAAGAGCTATACTGTAACAACTCTTTTGATTCTTAGTGAAATCCAGCCGGTGGGCTGTCAGTGCGGAAGAGTGGACGTAGGCTTGGATTAAGCCAAACCACTATAAACCTTGTGCTCTTATTCTCTTCCCTAAGCTCTTTTACTTTGATCCTAACTTTATCTGATTATTAGAGTCTAATTACATTTTCATAGTCTATTGCTAAATAGTGTTGGTTTAAAAGCAAAATTTTATACTTTACTCTGCAAAATTTGTTTTCGCACCTATTCACCCCCCTCTAGGTGCTTGTACTAGCTTTCACAATGCTTTGAGGGAAAGAAACAATAAGGGGAACTTACCTTTTGGACGTACGTAATTTTTTCAACAAAAAGTTGTCTCTCCCTCCAAAAGCAATGTAAGAACAGTGCCCCCAAAATTAGAGTTTTCTCCCCATAAAAGGACAACATGCTCTTCGGTACAATGGGATCGAATTCTTTCTCGAACTTCAACATTGGTGTTTAATCTGTGGAAAATAAGGTACGTTCAATTTCATGACGCGTTTTTTGATTGATGATACATGTGTTTCTTGGGCTCGTCTTTAGCGTTCGTTTTAGGGGTTCGATTGAGTATCGGATCGGTTTTAGGGAATCTGTTATTCCCTACATCTTTGAACAACAAAGTAAACGAAGAATGTGAAAAATGGGTAAGATATTCAGTTATCAAAGAGTTTTAGTTTCCCTAGGGGAGTTTAGTCCTTTATATACAATTACCTTCCTTAAATTAAAGGTGAGCCTCTACAATTACAACAAGCAAGCATATCTTTTTTTTTCCACTTTATGGTAGTAGGATTACTTGAGTGTAAAATAGTTTATCCCAGTCCTCTACTGGTTACCTACACCTTTGTCACGCCTGGATTCCTCTATACATGCCCACAGGACCGAAGGTTCCCCTATTTGGTTTCAGGGAGCTCTCACGATTCTTCTCCCTCACCTAACCATTCTAATGAGCTCCCTCACTGTAACACTATTTGACCCTCTAGAACAACATCCCACAGTTGTCGACACCTGCTCGACCTCAGGTGACAGCCGGTGTTGGCTCCGATGAGTTTGGCCGAGAAGCTCTGTTTTCGGACCCTAAATTTTCGCCGTTCAAGAGCTTGCTTTTCTCGTTCAAACCTTTATTCATCCATTCCTGAAGTTCCAGACGCTCATCCCACGCCTCAGTGGCTGCCATGGAAGCACTGGTTTCGCCTAAAACTGCCCTTGCAGAGACAGACTTGACAGCTCCCTGTCTTGGCGTTTTTCCTTGATTTGAGTCTTCCGTTAGGGACTCACCTCACGGCGGTGCTCCATTGTCATGCCTTTATATCGATATATGCCCACATACAGTGGCACCTCTCGTAATCGTTGCATTGGCCTTGAATAGCCACAGTATTACTCTACTCTGTTTCTGTGCCGCTGCTCTGTTTTACCTTGTTGTTGCGAGTATAGAACGCTCAGCTTGCCACCATCGTTGATTGCTCAAAACTGGAACATTCGCTGGATGGAAAGCAACAGCTAAACCAAATATGGAGAGAAACAGATACAAAAAAAACAAAAAAAAGGAAAATGCGCCCAGACAACAGGGAGAGTTGGAGCACGTGGTATATCGGTTCATTTCTTATAATTTATGTGGAATCTTCACCACTTCTTGTGCATGCACACTTGGTATTGGAGAACTGGGGATGAAGAGAAGAAAACTCGAACTGAAATTTGCGATTCTGTTTGTGAACAAATACTGTTCCTACACCGTGAATGCTGCAGTAAGGAATACGTAAAGCCACCTGGCAAGGTTCTTAAACTTCTTCGCATGGTCTCTCAAACAACAACCAAAAAATAATAATAATGACGAGGCGGAAGGGAAAGAAATTTTTTTCGACCAACAAGAAAAGTGATTCAGAAAATCACCTGAAAACATAAACAGTAATTATGAAAGAGGAGATGCGAACAATCATGCCTTTTTTTCGAATCAACGGTCATAACCCACAGTCACAAAGTGATTTTCTAGAATTAATATAAATACTAATAAACATGAAAATATAAAGATCATTTTTTCGGGATCCTTTATTTCCAAAAATTACCATCTTCAGTTTGCCAGGTGCAAAGCGCCAAGGTGCCAATCTTTGTCTATAAATAACATGCACCTTTTCCTTTTTCTTCCATTCTGTTTTCCACCAACTTCAGGACTAATCAGAATTATTATTTATCATGATACTTACGCGTTAAATTTTTAGTTGAGAGGGAAAAGGATACGGACCTCCTACTACTCTGTATCTATGGTGTATGTGCGCGAACGAGAGTAGCGAACTAGGACTGGGTGTGGCTACATGGTGGTGTGGCCATTGCCCAACCTTCAGCAATGGCTCAACATCCGTCATCAGGCTCAAGCCGAGACAATGTAGAGAGAGGCAAGTGAAAGTGCTAGTATGAACACCTAGAGGGGGGGGTGAATAGGTGTAAAAAGATTATGCAAAATGTAGTGAAAACATTTGCTTTTAACCTGAGTCTGAATAACAACAGACTTTTGAAACTAAGTCTGAAGTACAATAGACTTTAGCAGTTACAAACAAAATAAAAGAGTTCAAGGAAGAGAATAAGAACACAAGGTTTATAGTGATTTGGCTTAGATCAAGCCTACGTCCATTTTCCCACGTTAATAGCCTTCTAGCTGGATTCCATTATGCAATCAACAAGAGATTACAACTTTAAGTGCAAACACTTAGTAATAGATCACACAATTTCACTAAGTCACTCTTTTGGTATTTCTCTCACGATCAGAAACGTTTAAGCTCACAAGAAACAAGTATATAAACAAAGTTCGCTCGGACTTTAGAATTATAAATTCTATGCTCCATCTCTTACTTGCTCATCGATCCTTCATCTCCTTAAATACTCCTCCACTTCTAAACTAACTGTTCGACAGTATCTCAAGGATCGTCTTTCAATCTATCAATTGGACAAATCTATATCTAGAAGATTTGGTAGCCGTTAAGTAACAAAAGTAGAATCCTAAATTGGTTATTATCGCCCATACAAACAGAATCTTGGTTTACATAAGTAGAGCTTCTTCGTATAGAAAGTTCTTGACTTCAATATCCAATCGTCAATCAATTAGATTAAGTCAATCAAATCTATCTTGATGTGGAATCCAAACTAGATCACTAGCCGTTATATGATTGGGGCTTGTGTTACGTTCTGTCGAGTTGTCTCGTTCTGGATGTAAAGTCTGAGAGTGTCTTCCGTCTAAAGTAGAGTCTGAGTGCAATAAATTTTACAATCTGAGTATGAGCATAAATTGCTTATAAAAAGATTTAGCCTTAAGGTCTTGATATAGTCTGAATAAGTTCAACTTCAGCATAGAGTCTGTCTTCTGGTTCTTCATTCACATTCAGTCTGGAATTTGTCAAAGTGGGTAGACTTATGATGTATAACAGATTTTGACACTAAAGTCTAGCAGTCTTCGGACTTTGACACAGAACACTAAAGTCTGGCAGTCTTTGGACTATGACATAGAAGTTTGGAAATCTTCATAATAGACTTTGGACATGTGTTACGTTCAGTCTTCTGGCAGTCTTCAGACTTTGACAATATCATTTACATGTTCTATCATATGTATAGTCTATTACTTAATCATTCAACACATTAGTAGCCTTTGATTTATTTTGTCATCTTCAAAATATCATAAGGGATTTCCTTAACAATCTCCCCCTTTTTGATGATGACAAAATAATCTTTGAATATGCAGATTTATAAACACGCTTTTAAAAATATTAATTTAAATCAAAGGATATCATAATATAGCAAATAGATTGAGCATAACAATATATATAAAAATAATCACAACTCAATATTATGCAATAAATAATATCAATCAATCAATATATATGTATATTCATATCTTCTCCCCCTTTTTGTCATAATCAAAAAGCGATAACAATAGAAATAGCATCACATATAAAATGAGAACAAATGTCTTGCATAATTTCCAAAAATCATATTTTATAAAGTAAATTGAATATTAAAGATATGCAATATAGCTCACTTCAATCATATATATCAGCAATTATCCAATACAAATCACGGATGCATTATAAAATTCACTTGACCTACTTTGTCATAATAAAATGATAATATCAATAAGAAATTTGTTGATGACAAAAGGTAATAAAAGATGCACTAACCGGATTTTGTAGAACTTTGTAAGTTTTAACACATTTACCTTTTCCTCCATCCATAATAATCAAGATCACGATTGATTAAAAAAGATTTTTCCATAGTTGATCAATGCTCCCCCTCAATTTGTTGCATTTTTGAATTTGATCACGAATCTTTCTCTTTCTTTTGGATTTATGTTCTCCCCCTGTCATCATGACAATATTTGCGAATTGAAACAATTGTTGCTTGTGCACGTTGAATAGAATATTTGTCCATTATTCCCTTTGTGGCAACAACATCCACAACGATCACTTGCATTTTGAAATTCGAGGCAAAAATTTATTTTCTTCAATCAAGCTCTTCTCAAATTTAACCTACATAAACTTAACGAACTTTTTGCACAAAAAAACTATCATAATATCCACATAATATATAATTCCATTTCTTCAAATAAATAAATTGAATAGTCTATATAAAATTAAAATTTAGAACTACTCAACCCTTCATACGACACATTAGGGATTTCCTTAACAATTTGCAAAAATTTTGCACAAAGAATAGAATCTTTGAACCTTTAGAAGATAGTATAGTATCTCCATGATTTTTTGATCCAGCTTTCCAATCTTCGCAGGAGATATTTTTCTGATTATACCAATATTTGTGTAGATTCACAATCATTCTTGCCTTATCGAATTGTTGGAGAAATCTTTCCAGAATATTTTGAAGCTGACAAAACGTTTCTATCAGTCTAGTCCGGATATTCGCAGACCTTATGTTTAGAGTCTGAAGACTTTCTGATCACCAGACTCAAGACTCAAAACTCAAGACTCAAGACTCAAAACTATTCTCATTGACAGTTTTTCTAATCCAGTGACGAAGGAAATCCAAAGCCGAAGTATATGGTTGAGGATTTAATCCTATCCTCTGGAGAAGATCTCTTGGCTGGATAAAGAAAATAACGGATTCTTTTATACGTAATCTAGATCGTTTGAAGATCCGATGGTCGACGAAATATTCTTGGAATGTTCTATTCTTGGAAACCAAGATCCTGATTGTATGGGCGAACGAGTTGATGGGCTATCGTCAAGTTCTTTTAATAGCTTGAATGATCTTCTTAATTGATTCCGTCCAACGGGTAGATTGGAGGAATTCCTTTGGTAAGTGCCAACGGGTATGAAGGCATAAATGAGTATAAAGGAAGACGTTCTAGTTGTTTTAGTGTGTGATCGATAGAGAAATTCCAGAGTTTGAAGCACCTTGATTATTAGTCGATACATTCTAAGCGAAATTGTATACACAGAGAGTGTTTATAATTAGTGAAGACCTTGAGCGAGTGTGGTAGATCATCTACACCGAGAAATCAAGGAAGATCAACGCTGTAACATCTCTTTGTTCATAGTGGAATCCAGCCAATAGGCTACTAGTGCAGAAGAGTGGACGTAGGCTTGAAATAAGCTGAATCACTATAATCCGTGTGTTTAATTTTCTCTTTCCTTCTCTCAGTCTTACGTTGATTATTGTTTGTCTCAAATCTATCAACTGTCCAGTATTGTGGAATTATCGAGAAAAATATTTTATATACCTATTCACCCCCTCTAGGTACTTATACTAGCCATATCAATTGGTATCAGAGCTTGTGTACTCACTTTATTTGAATTGTTTTACTTCAGAGTAAAAGATCCATGGTTAGTATGCTAGCACCAGGGCTGATGGAAGGGCAAAGCAATACCAGACCACCCTACTTTGATAGAAAGGATTACAACATCTGGAAGAACAAGATGAAAGCTTTCCTACGGTTGAATATCCTTTGGAATGGGACGTTGTAGAAAAATGAATTACTCCTACAGCTGCATCAGTCTCTGAAAGAGGGAAAGAAATTGTTGAGACCAGCGGAATGACTCAGGAAGAGATAAACAAGAGACAAGCACTCGATGAAAAAAGCAATTTACTCTTTATATTGTGCTTTGTCACCAACTGAATATAACAGAATATCTTCTTGTGTTATAGCAAAAGAAGTGTGGGACATATTACATATCACCTATGAAGGAATAGATCAAGTGAAGGAAACCAGAATTAACATTCTCCTCGGTCAATATGAAGCATTCAAAATGAAACCACGAGAATCTATAACTGACATGTTTAGCCGTTTTACAGATATTGTCAATGGTCTTGAGAATCAAGGACAAAAAATTTCTGATCCTATGAAGGTAAACAAACTGCTGCGTGGACTCTCCAAGGATTGGAATCACATAAAGACTTCAATAAGAGAGACGCAAAGAATTATGCCACTATCTGTCGACGAGCTAATTGGAACTCTTCAGTCTTATGAAGTGGAATGAATTAATGAAGTCGAAGATCCAAGAGGTAAGAAATCCATTGCATTAAAATCAAATGATGATTATGATGATGCAGATTCCGAAGATGATATGGACGATGAGAAGCTTGCTCTCATGATAAGAAGATTCAAAAAACTGAATAGAAAAGGAAGAAGGTTCAACTCAAAGAAACAAAGTTTCCAAAGACAGCAGACCAAGTACGGTGATGAGGAACCAAACGAGATGTAGTTTGCTTCGAATGTAAGAAAAGGGACACATCAGACCCAATTGTCCTCTTACGAAGAAGAAAAGAGGAACAACTGAAATGTTTCAAAAGCTCTCAAAACCGAAACCAGGTGATACGAGTGTGAAGAAAGTGATAATGAATATGCCAACCTATGTCGATGGCACACTCGGACTCGAGACTCGGAGTGCTGGATCGGAGACTTAGATAGTGAATTTGAGGTAAGTGATTTTAAAATTCCTGTCAAAGTCTCTAAATATATTGATGAATGTGTTTTAGTCTTAAGACTTCTCTCAAAAGAATTTCCGAACTCAAAAGGAAAACTCAGCTCTAAAACAAAAGGAAAACATTTTAGAAGAAAGGGTTAAAAGTTTAGACTTGAATGTTTCTACTCTTAAAGAAAAAGAAGATAATCTTTTGAAAGAAAATGTTTTTTTTAAAAATGACTTATCAAATATTTCAAAGAAATTTTCGATAGGGTCCGAAAAACTTGAAAAAGTTCTTTCAGTTCAAAGACCTTACTTCAATAAGTCCGGTCTAAGCATGACAATAGAAACAATTCCCTTGATTGATTTTCCTAAAGTAAAAGAAAGAATTAAGAAAAGACCCTCAAGAGAGGCTTACAAAAATCATTTCAAGAAAGTTTTCGTAAAGTCTGTAGGTCGAAATGCCCTCGGGTGTTCAAAGTGCAACAGTCCGGATCACTTTGAAAAAGAGTGTCCTATGGTTTGGAAACCTGTTAAGAAAGTATGGGCTAATACTGTTTATCTTACAAAATCCAAAGGATCCAAGAAAATTTGGGTACCAAAGAAAGCTTGAGACTCTCTTTTAAATGCGAGTCTCCGAGTCAAGAAAAGGTAAAGTGGTATCTTGACAGCAGATGCTCAAGACACATGACAGGAGACTCAAATTGCTTCATAAAGCTTTTCAAGTAAATGGTGGAAAAGTTTCCTTTGGAGGGGAACAGCAAATGAAGTATTGTGGGATTTAGAACTGTGAAAATTGGAAATCTCACAATAAGTAATATGTCCCTAGTGGAAGGACTCAATTACAATCTTCTCGGCATTAGTCAATTGTGTGACATTGGTTTAAGATCTTCTTTCAAGAAGGAACATGTTACGGAACCGGTAGAGACTCTACTCAGTCTTTCATGGGTCGAAGACATGGAAATATCTATCTTCTGGATGTGAAACCAAATGAATTGCAATGCCTAATCTCAATCCAAGACGAAGCAAGCTTATGTCACAGAAAGCTTGGTCATGTCAACATGAAGCAATTAGCCAAAATCTCATCAAAGCAGCTCGTTCGAGGTCTACCTAAATTACTATTCCAAAAGTCCAATCCATGCACACCATGTATTTTGGGAAAGCAGGTAAGGAATTCATTCAAGCCAATAAATCATGTCTCTACTAATCATGTACTACAGTTGCTGCATATGGATCTCTTTGGACCAACCAGAACCCAGAGCATTGGAGGTAAGAAATATTGTCTAGTAATTGTGGATGATTACTCCCGCTTTACTTGGGTATATTTCCTTGCAAGTAAGTCTGAAACCTTCTCGTATTTTGAAAAATTTGCTCAAAATGTTCAAAATGAAAAATGTTGTGTTATCTCTAGTATAAGAACAGATCATGGAGGTGAATTTGAAAATCAAGATTTTACAAAATTTTGTGATGAATCTGGATTTAAGCATGTGTTCTCCTCTCCAAATACTCCTCAGCAAAATGGAGTTGTGGAAAGAAAGAATATATCTCTTCAAGAAATGGCTAGAACTCTTGTAATTGAAAGTAAAATTTCTTTACGATTTTGGGCTGAAGCTGTTTCAACAGCGTGCTATATAATCAATAGAGTCTTCCTAAGACCTATTCTAGAGAAGACCCCTTATGAGTTATTCAAAGATAAGAAGCCCATTGTTTCATACTTTCATGTGTTCGGTTGCAAATGCTTTATATTGAAAAATGCAAAAGATCGAGTTGGTAAGTTTGAAGAAAGATCAAATGAAGGCATCTTCCTTGGATATTCTACATCAAGCAAAGCCTACAGAGTTTATAACAAGAAGAGCCAGTCTGTGGAGAGTCAATGAATGTCAAATTTCAAGACTCTACGCAAGATGAATCTAGTCGACTCATTATGAAGAGTCGAACACACTCCGAACCTTCCAAAACTTACAACTCAAGAAGCATCTCGGACTCGGAAGACCAGCATCAAGCTGTTCATGAAGATTCAAATAAAGAAAGAGATCATCAACCGACAAATCAACCCGATGGCGGAAGCATAAGTCCAGTCATCCCAAAGATCTCATTATCGGCGAAATTAATGAAGGAATTCACACCAGATCTAAAAGGCGTGAAGAGTCTAGTGTTGTAGCTCTTATTTCTGAAATTGAGCCAAATAGCATAGAAGAAGCTTTATCTGATGAAAGCTGGATTGAAGCTTTGCAAGAAGAGCTCAGACAGTTTAACATTAATGATGTCTGGGAATTGACATCCAAACCAAAAGGTAAAACTATTATTGGAGCTAAATGGGTGTTCGAAACAAGATGAATGAGAAAGGAAAAATCGTACGAAACAAAGCAAGACTCGTGGCTAAAGGATACACGCAAGAAGAAGAATAGACTATGATGAGATTTACGCTCCAGTAGCAAGGTTAGAAGCTATTCGACTATTACTTGCGTTTGCTTGTTATAAAAATTTCAGGTTATTCCAAATGGACGTCAAAAGTGCCTTCCTAAATGGAGTTATCCATGAGTAAGTTTACATGGAACACAACCACCAGGGTTTGAAGACCCAAAGAGGCCAGACTCAGTCTTCAGACAGAAAAAGGCCTTGTATGGTTTACAGCAAGCACCTCGAGCTTGGTATGACAGACTAAGTAAGTTCTTAATACATAATGGTTTTATTAAAGGTAAAGTAGATACTACTTTATTTATCAAAAAAGGAAAACAAAAGCTTTTTACTTGTTCAAATATATGTGGATGATATTATTTTTGGATCCTCTAATGAAAGTTTATGCAAGAAATTTTCTAAGTCTATGCGGGATGAGTTTGAAATGAGTATGATGGGAGAATTAACATTCTTTCTTGGTCTTCAAGTAAAGCAATTGAAGGAAGGAACTTTCATTTACCAAGAAAAATATGCTAATGATCTTGTCAAAAGGTTTGGATTGGAAAATTGCAAAAAGACTGATATACCAATGTCAAGTTCTTTGAAGATAGACAAAGATGAAGAAGGGAAGAAAGTTGATCAAAAGCATACGGGGCATCATTGGTTCACTTCTTTATCTTCTTGCTTCTAGACACGACATTTTGTTGAGTGTTTGCATCATCGTGCTAGGTTTCAATCAGATCCTAGAGAATCCCATCTCAGTGCTGCGAAACGTATTACTAAATACGTTACTTCATCTTCAAGCATCGGTCTTTGGTATCCTAAGAAGGAAGACTTTAATCTTCTGGGATATTTAAACGCAGATCTGGCCGGTTGCAGAGTCGATAGAAAGAGTACTTCAGGAACTTGCCAGTTTCTTGGAAGCAGGACAGTGTCTTGGTTTTCAAGGAAACAAATCACGGTGGCTCTCTCAACAACATAAGCAAAGTATGTAGCTCTTGGAAGCTGCTGTTCGCAAATTCTATGGATAAAACAACAGCTACAAGACTTTGGGATTAAAGACTCATGCACAGAAATTAGATGTGACAACACCAGCGCAATCAATCTCACAAAAAATCCAATCCTTCATTCAAGAGCAAAGCATATAGAGATTCGACATCACTTCATTAGAGATCATATTCAAAGTGGAGAAATCTCGATTCAATTTGTTGATTCAAAAAGTCAACTAGCGGATATATTCACAAAGCCTTTGGAGAAAAATCAATTCGATTTTATCCGTTCCAGACTCAATATTTTGAAGCTTGAAGAAGTTAAAGTCTAGAGACTCTCCAACCCTCAGACTCTAAACCCTCAGACTCAGACATTCATGGCTATAGACGTAAGTTGTTATTATATTTAATCTCGAAAAGGTACGATCTTTAGTTAAGTTAATTTACAATTTCCGTGAAAAACGGAATCTTGTCTTTTCAAAATGATTAACTTCTATTTGGCAGTTATTGATTTTAAAAAAGAAGTGTCTTTTCACTTTCCTTATGCCGATTGATCTTTCCTTTTTAAACGAGTTATATACGCTTTTCTTTTTCGCCCAATCTTCAAAACCCTAAAAGGCATTCTCCTCCCAATCCTGTCTCTACTTCGTGTTCATCTTCGAGAAAGTTGTCATCTTTTCTTGGAAAGCAAGTAAATGAATCTTTCAACGACAAGGAAGGATGTCTTCTTCGAGGAAGTCTTCAAGAATCGCGAACAGGGGACCACAGAGAATGAATGAGGGACCTACCCATTTCGATCTCACCGAAGAAGAAGATTTATCGAGTCAGCAACATAGCCTGATTCACTCTCCACCACGTCACTCAACACCATCTACCCCACAAGGTGCGGGTCAACAACCGGAGAAAGAAATAATCGAGGACGCAGACCCTGTAAGAGTCCAAAAACCCTCTTTTATTTACAAACTCTATTGTGCGATGAAGAGCGTTGGGACTCCATTGAATTACGTGGATGATTTTCTTAAAGATAAGAATTATGGGAATGAGTATATCTTTCTGCGACGAATGGAGGATTGCTCCCAAGGGAAAGGCTAAGGAAGCATTTGCGAACATTCCAAGTGACCCTCGTATATCGGGACCAAATTCGACTGATGGGAACAATGATGATAAAATGTTCAGTGATTTTCAACCTAGAATGGGTGTTGCTGCAAGGGTAAAGGGAAAAAGAATTGAGTTGTTTGAATCGAAGGAACATGAGAATCTGTTCTTCAGACTGCTGAAACGAGGGGTGATAAACCCTAGGAGTGTTGATTTCGATTTCTTGGATGCCATTAATGTAAACTTAATGGAGAAGTTTAATCTGCTTCAACTTGAGCAATTTTGCTCCGATACCACAGACGGTTATGTGCAATTGACAGCATACTTCTATTCGAATCTCAGCTTTTTAGATGCGAATAGAATATCATTAAGTGTTCGAGACCAAGACTATGTGGTAGACGTGGACATGTTGGCTGACATAATTGGAGTTGAACGAGGACGCTATCAACCAATCAAAGTCTCAATTGCTCGTGCCTCATTGGAGCTTGTCAAAGATATAGATATAGAGGGAAGAATAATCTATTCAAAGATGCGTCCCATCAATATCGTACTTCACAAAATTGTGATCAATTGCATCAGACCCAAGTCTACATCAAAGACTGATGTGTCTAATTCTGAGGCAAAATTGATGTACACAATCAACTCAGGGAAGAAGTTCTTTCTCCCTCACACCATTCTCTTTCACATGTACAGAGCAATGGCGAAGGACAAAGGCAAATTGCCTTACCCAGGTCTGGTGACTAAGATCTTCAGACACTTGAATATTGAACCTCCACATACTCTTTGTGTTCGACCATGCGATAAAATGGTGGTAGGTTTGAAAATGCTAACGAAGATGCGTCTGAAAGAGCTTTCCAAGGCAACAGAGAAGTTTAGAGTGAACACTCCAGTACCTTCTGCTTCAAAGAGAAAAAGGAATGAGGCCATTGGTGCCCCGTCCTCAAAGAGAAGAACTCTCATCTTGGAGGATGAAGATGAAGAGGAAGATCTCATAATCTCTGCCTTAATAAGGACCAGACGTTTTGTACCGGAATCGACAGAACATCAGAAGAAAGGGAAAGAAGCAGAAGAATAGAGAGAAGAAGAGGAGCAAACCAAGAACAGAGAAGAAGAAGAGCAGCGAGAGAAGGAGAAAGAAACTGAAGAAGAAGGAGAAGAAGAGAAAGAAAAGTCTGCAACTGAAGCTGGAGAGAAGGGGCATCAAGATGCAGAAGAGCATGATTATCACTCTTCCCCATTTGAGGTCCTAGAGACAGGGGGAGATGGCGAGCAAGGAAGGTCCACACCTCATGCTGCCATTAGTGAAGGTCTAAGACGATCACTAGCAGATCCATAAGCTGAAGAATGACATGATACGTCAACACCAAATTTGCAAGATTATACAGAAGCTCCATCGTCTGCATTCACTCCATCTGAGAAAGCACATGCAAGTACACAGACGGACAATTTTGCAAATTTTCGTCGTATTCTTGATGTTCTTCTGAAAATGCGGGGTCAAATCTATGCTCTGGATTGTGAAATTCAAGTCATGAAGAATGCAAGATAAGCATCTTCAGTTACCCTGGAGGACAAATTGAAAGACCTCGCTTTACAAATTCAAGCCAATGCCAAAGGAGAGGAGGTAGCTCATCTAAGGGAAGTCTTGAAGAGGATAGAAGGCATAGTCCAGTCGATGGGAAATTTCCAGATCGTACGCATTCCCAAGCAGACCTGACTCTTTTCTCACCTTTTTTAATGATGACAAAAAGGGGGAGAATTGAAATTTGAACTTAACTTCAAAATTTGACTTTAAATTTGTTTTTGTGGTTGATGTGGTTGAATATGTTTGTTTTTTAGTATGACTTGAGTGAACTTGGGTGTGAACTTGAATTTGACTGAATTGGGTGTAGATTTTGATGCTTGACTGTTTGCATTTATATCAAGTGTTGCTGTATGGTATTACTCATGAAAGACTAACCAATTTTACTGTGGATGCGAGTCTGGTTGTTTTTATTAATCTTTATGAGATAGCCATATTACTTGAGAAATGTTTTTGCGAGGTCAAAGTTGTTCAAATCTACGGGAAAATTTGTCACCATCAAAAAGGGGAGATTGTTGGAGAAATCTTTCCAAAATATTTTGAAGCTGACAAAACGTTTCTATCGAGTCTAGTCTGGATATTCGCAGACCTTCGTTTGAGTCCGAGACTTTCTGATCACCAGACTCAAGACTCAAGACTCAAAACTATTCTCATTGACTGTCTTTCTAATCCAGTAACGAAGGAAATCCAGAGCCAAAGTATATGGTTGAGGATTTAATCCTATCCTCTGGAGAAGATCTCTTGGCTGGATAAAGAAAATAACGGATTCTTTTATACGTAATCTAGATCATTTGAAGATCCGATGGTCGACGAAATATTATTGGAATGTTCTATTCTTGGAAACCAAGATCCTGATTGTATGGGCGAACAGGATTGATGTGCTATTGTCAGGTTCCTTTAATAGCTCGAATGATCTTCTTAATTGATTCCGTCCAACGGGTAGATTGAAGGAATTCCTTTGGTAAGTGCCAATGGGTATGAAGGCATAAAGGAGTATAAAGGAAGACGTTCTAGTTGTTTTAGTGTGCGATCGATAGAGAAATTCCAGAGTCTGAAGCACCTTGATTATTAGTCGATACATTCTAAGCGAAATTGTATACACAGAGAGTGTTTATACTTAGTGAAGACCTTGAGCGAGTGTGGTAGATCATCTACACCGAGAAATCAAGCAAGATCAATGCTGTAACATCTCTTTGTTCATAGTGGAATCCAGCCAATAGACTATCAGTGCAGAAGAGTGGACGTAGGCTTGAAATAAGCCGAACCACTATAATCCTCGTGTTTAATTTTCTCTTTCCTTCTCTCAGTCTTACGTTAATTATTGTTTGTCTCAAATCTATCAACTGTCTAGTATTGTGGAATTATCGAGAAAAATATTTTATATACCTATTCACCCCTCTCTAGGTACTTATACTAGCCATATCACGAATTTCCTCCAATCAACTTATTTCCTTTTTGGTATCCATCAATTTGGATCCTTCCTTGAGGTTAGAGCAAAAATATAAAATCTCCATAGATAATCAAATATTCTTTTTTAACTCATCATAACATGTTATTTAAGCAAAGAATATTATATACAATAATATCTTGAAAAAGAAATTTCTCACTTAGTCAAAATAATATCCTTGAATATTTAAGAAAGAATATTTTGCATAATAAATTAATATCACGTAAAATAGATTTTCACTTTGCAAGATATGACAAAATTAGAGAGCATAAAATTAGACAAAATAATATGAATTATGTCAAATAATCACACGTATTAAATCGAATCATAACTCACGAATCACAAAACAAATCATATGATTCTTTCTTTAATAAAATAAAATATGATCATTATAAAATCTCAATCAACCAAGGATATATCAAATATCAAGCACAATGAAATTATATGCCCAAATAAAATAAAAAAATTCCTCACCAAATTCTCTTTCTTCTTCTCTTTTATTTCCTGCAAAAACAACTCATCTTTTCTTTGGTACTCATATTTTCTTGGGTCCATAAGAGTTAGTAAAGTATGATGTATTTACCCAATCTTTTTTAATAGGTCTCCAGACTTTAGGACATTCTTTCTCAAAGTATTTAGAATCTCTGCAATTTGAACACTTGAGGGCATTTCGACCAACAGGTTTTACAAACACTTTTTGAAAATTATTTTTGTAAAATGCCTTTGGAGGTCTTTGTCTAAGTCTCTCATTGACTTTAGGAAAATCTATTAGAGAATCACTTTCCTTTTTGAAACCAAGTCCCGACTTATTATAGTAAGGTACTTGTATGAAAAGAATATGCTCTAATGTTTTTGAACCATTTGAAAATCTTGTCGAATATTTGAAAATTCTTTCTTTAAAGAATCATTTTCTTTGACAAGTAAATCTCGATTTTCTTTTGTTTGTAGAAAATATTTTTGCAAAATTTCAAGATTTTCTTTTTGAGAAAGATCCTGTTGTCTAAGCTGAGAATTCTCTTTTTTAAGTTTGGAGATCCTTTTAAGAGAAGATTTGAGATTTAAGCAAAGCTCATTTATATACTTTGAAACTTTGAGAGTAATTTTTTAATAGCTTACCTAGATTTCCTCATCGGATTCTGAGTCTGTGTTCGAGTCAGACTCAGATTCTGAATGTGATTCTGATTCAAAATTTGAGTCTGAATCTGAATGTGCGATCAAGCATTTATTTCCTTGCTCATCATCTTCTCTCATGGTTCTTTTCTGGCCATTCTGCTTGTATTGTCTTCTTTCACTGAATTTCCTTCCCTTTCTACTTGGCTTTTTGAATTTATTGATCATAAAGGCAAGTTCTTCGTCGTCCATTTCATTTTCTGAGTTTGTATCATCAGAATCAACGTTAGATATTAAAGTGATGGACTTCTTACCTTCCAGATCTTCTTCATTGATTTGTTCCACTTCATAGGATTGAAGAGTGCCAACCAATTCATCAATGGAGAATGACATAATCCTCTGAGTCTCCCGAATTGAGGTCTTGACATAGTTCCAATCTTTTGAGAGACCTCACAAGAGTTTGTTGACCTTCATTGGGGAAGAAATTGGCTGACCTTGATATGCTAAACTATTTACAATTTCTGTAAAACGGCTGAACATATCTCCAATCGACTCTCCTTGCTTCATCTTGAATTATTCATATTTGCCAAGCAGGAAGTTTACTTTTGTCTCTTTTACACGATCGGTCCCTTCATAACTAACATGAAATATATCCCAAACTTCTTTTGCCGTTTCACATGAAGAGATTATGTTATATTCAGCAGGAGATAAAGCGCAATATAAAGAATAAATAGCTTTTGCATCAAGTGCTTCTCTTTTGGACATCTTTATCTGAGACATAGGAGCGGGGGGTTTGGTTTCTTTGTCTTTGCCATTCTTATTTGATGAAGACGCAGCAGTGTGATTGATTCATTTTTCCACAACATCCTATTGCAAGGGATCTTTGGATCTTGGGAATGCTTTCATTATGTTCTTCCACGCGTTGTATTCCTTTCCATCAAAATATGGTGGCTTGGTGTTGCTTTGCCCTTCCATAAGTCCTGGTGTCAAGATACTAGCCATCGAAGATCTTTAGCTCAAAAGTAAAAACACTTTTATAAACCGAGAACTTGGCTCTGATACCAATTGAAAGTGCTAGTATGAACACCTAGAGGAGGGGTGAATAGGTGTAAAAAGATTATGCAAAATGCAGTGAAAACTTTTGTTTTTAACTTGAGTCTGAATAACAACAGACTTTTGAAACTGAGTCTGAAGTACAACAAACTTTAGCAGTTACAAACAAAATAAAAGAGTTCAAGGAAGAGAATAAGAACACAATATTTATAGTGGTTCGGCTTAGATCAAGCCTACGTCCACTCTCCCATGCTAACAGCCATCTAGCTGGATTCCACTATGCAATCAACAAGAGATTACAACTTTGAGTGCAAACACTTAGTAATAGATCACACTATCTCACTAAGTCACTCTTTTGTTATTTCTCTCACGATCACAAATGTTTAAGCTCACAAGAGACAAGTGTATGAACGAAGTTCGCTCGGACTTTGAAATTATAAATTCTATGCTCCGTCTCTTACTTGCTCATCGATCTTTCATCTCCTTAAATACTCCTCCACTTCCAAACTAATTGTTCGACAGTATCTCGAGGATCGTCTTCCAATCTATCAATTGGACAGATCTGTATCTAGAAGATTTGATAGCCGTTGAGTGACAAAAGTAGAATCCCAAATTGATTCTGATCGTCCATACAAACAAAATCTTGGTTTCCATAAGTAGAGCTTCTTCGAATAGAAATTTTTTGTCTTCAATATCCAATCGCCAATCAATTAAATTGAGTCAATCAAATCTATCTTGATGTGTAATCCAAATAATTGGGACTTGTGTTACGTTCTGTCAAATTGTCTCGTTCTGGATGTAAAGTCTGAGAGCGTCTTCCGTTTGAAGTAGAGTCTGAGTGCAATAGACTTTACAATTTGAGTCTGAGCATAAACTGCTTCTAAAAAGATTTAGCCTTAAGATCTTGATATAGTCTAAATAAGTTCAACTTCAGTATAGAGTCTGTCTTCTGGTTCTTCATTCACATTCAGTCTAGAATTTGTCAAAGTGGGCAGACTTCTAATGTAGAATGGACTTTGACACTAAAGTTTGGCAGTCTTCGAACTTTGACACAGAACATTAAAGTCTGGTAATCTTCGGACTTTGACACAGAAGTCTAAAAATCTTCAGAATAGACTTTGGACATGTGTTACGTTCAATCTTCTAGCAATCTTCAGACTTTGACAATATCCTTTACATGTTCTATCAGCTGCATAGTCTATTACTTAACCATTAAACACGTTAGTAGCCTTTGATTTATTTTGTCATCTTCAAAACATCATAAGGGATTTCCCTAACAGCAAGCAAGCGTCTCGCTCACGATCATTGTCATCGGTTGTCGGGGGCACTTTCCATGGCAGTACACATTCATCGCTCTTTGTGCGCCCACACTCTTGAGTACGTGTAGCGAGCCAAACAAGGTCCGGCCACCCTCGACAATGGCGTAGGGTGCCAACGTACGTGCAATGATAATTTGACCATCAGTTTAAGCATTTCTGTTTATTCTTTGGATACAAAAGCTAACACGAACAAGAAAGACATATGATTAAAAATCCATTTGATTAAAATGAGTTTAAGGACGATATCAAGTGACTAGTATAAAAATTAAAGCCTCTAGTTTACATAGTCTAATTGAAATAAAATTTAGGAACCAATCGATTGATAAAAGAAAGATAATGGACGGTAGGTAATTGGTAAATGTTTAGCACCTTTGGCCTAATTATCCCAATTGCAATATCTTAGGGAAAATTGCCAAAAAGTCCCAAACCATTTATCTTTGTGCCGATTTAGTTTTAAATCTTTTTTTGTTGCCGATTTAGTTCTAAACATTTTTACATTGTGCCAATTCAGTCATTTCCAGCCAATTTTGACCAAATTTTGCTAACTGGACGCTGATCGGCTGACATGGCCTGATCGGCGTTGACGTAAATAACTTTTAATAATATTTTAATATTTTTGAATTTTTTTTTTTTTTTTTCTTCTCCTCTTCTTCCCTCCAGCCGATCGCTGGACCTTGGCAACCGGCCAAAGGCGACCTCATTGGCCACCTCGCCAGTGGCCACGAGGCTGGCCTCATGCTAGGCAGCGAGGCTCACCCTCGCCGGATCTGGCAAGGGTCGAGTCTCTCTCCCTCCCTCTCCTCCGCTTTGCTCTGTAATCTCATCTCCATATGCGCCATCTCCTCTAAGGGTTTCATGTTGTTCTTCATCTTCATTTTCTCTTCTTTTTGTCCTTCGCGATTTTCTTTGTTCTTGATTTCTTCTTCTTCTTCGTTTTCTTATTCTTCTTCTTCGGCCTCGAGCCCTAAATTCGACGTGGTAGCTCGAGCCGGAGGAAGATGCAACAGCAGCAGCGGTAGAGGTTGAGACAGTAGGTGATGATGTGATAGTCCTTGTACCCTCACCCTGGCCTCCTTGCCACCCCCCGGGCTACCTCCTCACGCCGAGCTAGCGGGGCTCGCCCTTGTCAAATCTGGCGAGGTTGAGCCTTGTTGGCCATGGGCGAGGCTCGACCCTCGCCGAATCTAGTGAGGCCACCCTCGCGACAACTAGCAAGGTGGCCGGCGAGGTCAACCTTGACCTCACCAGCTATCGCCTAGGGCTGGTCGCTTAGGTTTGGCGATCAGCTAGAGGAAGAAGAGGAGAAGAAAAAAGAAAAATAAAAAAAAAAAATATTCAAAAATAAAAAATATTGTTAAAAGTTGTCCACGTCGGTGGCCGCGTCCAGTCAGCAAAAGCCGGCCAAATTGGTTGGAAAAGATTGAATTGGCACAACATAAAAATGTTTAGGACTAAATTGGCACCGAAAAAAAGGTTTAGGACTAAATCGGTACAAAGACAAAAGATTTAGGACTTTTTTGGCACTTTTCCCCACTATCTTAAATATGCATTTTAATGATAATACTTAATATATGAGTTAATCTACAGTTCCTCTAAAAGGAAGAAAGAGAGAGGGCCTGTGCTAATTCAGTCCTCTCTTTTCTTTACTTTTTTTTTTTTTTGGATGTATTGCCATCCATCTCTCCCAAAAAAAATCAATTTGCTAATTATGGTTACGAAAAATACTAAAGTTGGATTTCTAGGTGGTAGAAGTGTTCACCTTGACTTTTGGCTATCCAAGCATGGTTAGCAAAGACGGGCAAGGCCAATTGAAATGTTAACCATATATTTTAATCAGTGTTTGAAATGGCACACAAACACACACACACACACACACACACACACACATATGTATGTATTATGTTATTCCAAAAATCTCTACCATAGATCAAAATTTATATTGAAGGATTTCCATCCACAAATCAATATAAATTGATTTTTACGTGAAGCTCTCGCCCTCTCCATCTTCCTTCATTAATTTTTTTTTTCTATTTCCTATAGTTTATGATCCATTAATCAATGTTGTTTAAAATTCTATGTGGTGACTTATGGGGACAACAAAAGGCAAACGGTGGTGATGTGGTACCATTTTGATCATGAAATTATCCGATGTGGCTAAAATTAGAAGAACGACCCCATTTGCCTTTGTCTCTCTTCGTTCCTCAACAGGAATTAATTTAGGGTTTTAGTTTATGTTGATCGATCCTCTTTGTTATGGAAGCTTGATGCGTATGTCACGGCCAAGAGGTTCTGGTGCTAAGGGGCTGTGACCTTACCGTGGAGGACCTCCTGTGTTCGCTCGGATTCCCAACGAGTCTCCTTCCACAATTTTCCAAGGGCGGGTGAAACCATCAGTGAGTCGTATTCTAGAAGTTTCTAACTTTATTTATGTCAGTAAATGGTAGTTGCCATTAATGTCGGTAGTTAAGGCGATGCGTTCTCATCTGCTAGATAAATTCTAGATCAACGGATGTAATTAGAGGGCCTTGAGTATAAGAAGGGGTGCCCTCCCCCTTATTTGTATCCATCCAACACTTTAGTAATAAAAAGCTCCTTTCTTTCTAGAGTTCCTCTCTCTAGAAGCTTTCTCTCTCTATGATCCAGGTAAAATGAGCGAGTGTGTGATTGATCGAGCAAGACTTGACTTAGGTGATCCAAAAGAGTTGAGTCGCCGCACAGTCACGATCCCAATCGATCAGCTCATGACAAGTGGTATCAGAGCAAAGGAGAGATCCGTTTCGAGAGATTGAGGAGTGCCAAATGTTCGAGAGAATGTCGAGCCAACATGATGTTATCGATGGAGAGGTCGTGCAAGTCAAGGAGATCTACGGTTGAATGAAGAAAAGAGAAGCCTTGATGGATATCGTAGCTGCGTTGGATGAGAAGGTCACAAAGGTCCAAAGTGCCATGGTCGAATTCATGGAAGGTCTTGATGATGTGTAAGACCGGATCATGGAGGTTGAGACCTCGCTCCGTGAAGACTTCACGACCAGCCTCAACGAAGCTACAGCCTCGTTGCACGACAAGGACGAAGCCCTTGAAGCATTGATCAATGTGTTGAAGGAGCACGTCCAAGTGATTGAGGAAGAAAGCCCACATAGGGAAGAGTCGAAGCCATGAAGGCGGAGATCCAAGAGCTCAAGACCGAGCTCGCCCTATGCAAGCTAAGCATTGCCAATGGAGCGATGCCCACACAAGCAGTGCCCAAACTTGAGGTGCCGAAGCCAAAAGAGTTTAAAGGCGACCGATCCACCAAGGAGGTGGACAACTTCGTCTAGAGCATGGAGCAATACTTTGGCGCCATCAACATTCACGATGAGTTGATCAAGGTACGGACCGCTTCGATGTTCATTTCTAATACTACAATGCTTTGGTGGCGAAATAGGTGCGATGAGACGAAGTGTGGCACCGATCCCGTGGACACATGGGATGACTTCGTAAGGGAGTTCCAAGACTATTTCTTCACGAATTTGCTCAACAAGAAGCCTGTAGCAAGCTCCATCGCCTCGAACAATAGGGCACGATCCAAGGGTACGTGAAGGAGTTTACGGAGCTCAAACTCCAAATTCGCAACCTAAGTGAGGAGGAGGCTCTTGGAGCATTCATGGATGGACTGAAGCCGTGGGCACTACTCGAGCTCAAGCGTCGGGATGTGAGTACCCTTGCGAGAGCGCTTAGCGTGGCCAAGTCACTCGTCGACCTCACCAAGGCCGAACCAAGGATTCGAGTAAAAGAGTGGAGGTCGGATCGGTCCTCCGAGGATGAAGCTGGAAGAAGTACTCCTCAAGGCACGCATGATCAAGGGCGGCCGAGTCAAAACATGGGGCGAAGGTAGTTCTAAGCCATCCTTCCAAAAGGGTCGACGAAGAGACTGTACGATGATAAGTTCGATCAACCCCTACCTTCTCCTTGTTTCATATGCAAAGGTTTGCACTAAACCCAAAAATGCCCAAAGAAGGGCCAGATGAACGCCGTCCTTGTTGTCAAAGAAGAAGAGGAGGAGCCCAAAAAACAGAAGAGGCAAGTCCGGCTTGGAGCTATGAAGGTCGTCAACACCATCCAAGCTCGATCACCGACCAAAGAGAAGGACACTACTGAGATAGCTAGTATAAGCACCTAGAGGGGGTTGAATAGGTGCACAAACAATTTATCAAGATACTGAAGCGATTCTAGGCAACCAATAGAAAGGAAGTTCTCTATTGATTAACAAAATGAAGTACGATCAAAGTAAAGAGAGTAAGGAAGAGAAAATTGAACACAAGGTTTATAGTGGTTCGGCTTATTCCAAGCCTACGTCCACTCTTCCGCACTGACAGCCCACCGACTGGATTTCACTATGAACAAAAGAGAAGTTACAGCACAGCTTTTCCTTGATTACACTGTGTAGATGTTCTACCACACCTCCTCAAGGTTTCTCTCAAATATAGAATCTCTTTTGTATACAAGTTTCGCTCAAAGGAATTGTCTAAACAACAGGAAGCTTCAGACTTTGAAATTCTTCTATCGCGCACACCTCGAACATCTTAGAACGTCTTCCTTATATACTCTTTTATGCCATCATACCCGTTGGCACTTACTAAAGGAATTCCTCCAATCTACCCATTGGACGGAATCAATTAGGAAGATTATTCGAGCTATTAAAGGAACGTGTCGATAGCCCATCAATCATGTTCGCCCATACAATCAGGATCTCGGATTCCATAAGTAGAACCTTCCAAGAATATTTAGGCAATCATCAATCCTTAATCTTCGAGTCAATCTCGATCAATCAAAGGATTCTGTTATGTCTTTTCTAGCCAAGAGATCTTCCAGTCGATAAGGTCATATCCTTAATGAAACGTTCAGTTCTGGATAACCTTTCTTCAACGGATTAGAGACTGTCAATGAGGATAGACTTTGAGTCTTGAATCTAGCTATCCAGAGGTCTTCAGACTTTAAATAGCAGAGTCTGCAAACCTTCAGACTAGACTGATGGAAACGTTTTGTCAGCTTCAAAACACTTCAAGAAGATTTCTCCAACAGCTACATCGAACATGGACATGTTCTTTGTGGAGGTGGAAGTGTTCGGCCAAGTACTTTACGCATTGGTTGACACTAGAGCCTCAAACATGTTCATGTCGACTGAGGTGGCGAAAGACTTGGGACTTCGCGTGGAGCCATCTGGGAAGATATTCAAGCCCATCGACTCGGAAGGCCTCTCTGGCGTAGGATCAACTTCGGATGTGGATGGCAAAATTAGCAGATGGAAGGGCAAGATGGCATTCGAGGTAATCCCTCTCCATGATTATGATCTCATTTTAGGAATGCAATTCTTGGATAGTGTGAGAGCCATGATCGATGTGACATCCTGAAATTCGAGCCCTATAAAGGATGAATGAATGTGAATTTCATCAATGCATTAGTGGTGGATCTCACTCGGAATTGATCACTCCTGAAATACTGACCTTAAGAGGAAAGGTTAATTAGGACAGAACTCCTACAACTAAAGGACTCGACCTGGGAAAAACGACTTGACCATAAGACTTGCGTGAGGACGATCCTATAGATAGGCAGGCTGATTCTAAGGACAATTAGAAGTCGATTCACAGACAGAACGTAATGGAACGATGGGTGATTTCCGTTTACCGTTATCGAATCCACGAACGACCCTATGTCAATCCTTAGTGATCGTGTACTTTAAAATAAAAATCTATCCTCCGTAATTTCATGCAGTCAAGGACGTCAATGCGTCGAGATGTCTTGAAAGTGATTTGGCGCGAGTCGGTTACGCGTGAATCCTCAGAGCCGCCTATCGGTCTAAGTGGTAATTGAAATGGCATTTGGCGAAATTGACATGACAAGAGAACTTAGGATTGGACTTCGAATTATCGGGAATGTCCGAGACAGACTTTGGATGAAGCTACATCAATCAGTCAACAGAGCCAGTGAAGCCGAGCAATTGAAAAAGGGATTTTTGGACCGAGAAA
Source organism: Eucalyptus caleyi (assembly GCA_014182885.2). NCBI lineage: Eukaryota > Viridiplantae > Streptophyta > Magnoliopsida > Myrtales > Myrtaceae > Eucalyptus > Eucalyptus caleyi. Next base: position 52,518,384 of record CM024468.2, on the reverse strand, counting down.
GCCCGTGAGGACGTGGGCCAGGCCAAGCCAGTGTGGGCCTAGGCCCAAGGTGGGAAAGCCACCATGGTGGGCCTAAGACAAGCAATTGAGCCCGTTGAGCCTAAACCAACTATTCATCTTCTAAGCCCATGGGCCAATTCTTAGCCATTTCAAGCCCAACCAATTCCCAAGCCCACTCCTATTCATGGCCAAGTCCATTTCTTAGGCCCACCCATCAATTTTCAACCCAAGGTCAGATTTGTAATTTGTGCAAGGTGAAATTACCATTTTACCCCTAATTGTTGTGGATAATGGCAAAGGAAGAGAGAGAAGATGATGTCATGCATGGGGACTTGAACCAAGCATGTGAGGGCCTTAATGAGGCTTGACAACTAGCTCTCACATCACTTTCTCTCCCCTCTTCAGCCATTTTTGTGGCACCCCTCGACAGCCCCCAATCCGATTAGGGTTGCCATAGTTCGCTTACCCTTTACTTTTCCTAATAACATGTCACTCTGATACAATTTTAATTGCAGTGGGTCCATACAACCTAGGGGTTTATATCTTTTAGATCGGTCCCTTGCGCAATTTATATACGAAAGCACATCCAACAACTCCCTTCCCTATATTCAGAAAATGATGCACACCAACTAAACATTTATAGGTAAAAGCCGTACAATTTTATTCACTTAAACTAGATGGACATCATTCATCGGTACATCAAGTCTTCTATACTTCAAAAGATGACCGACTTCTCCTCCCACAATCGTATGCTTAAGGTCCATCAACCAGTGTCGGCATCCAAAAGTTCCCTCTTTTGCTATCCTCCTTCTCACCATCATATCCAACCGCTCAATCCATCTACTAATCTGAAATGTTGGTCCTCGAAGGGGTAAATACAACCACTCAGCAGATAAATAATCAATAAGCCACTCAATACATCATGCCATGCAATCAACACAATCATAGCATCACATGTCATACAAGCATCCATGCACAACATACCTTAGCATCATGCACATGTCATCGTACCTCATGTACCATCATCATCATATAGACATCACCATCATATCATACACTTACCATCATCATGTCTCATATGGCATCATCCTTAACATGCATCCATGCATATGACATCATCATCATATCACATGTACCATCATCATTACCATGCATCCATGCATATAACATCATTATCATATCACATGTACCATTATCATTACCATGCATCCATGCATATATCCTCACCACCATGTCATGCATATATCATCATGCATAATTCGATTTCAATTTCATTTTGTACTGCCACATTTCTTTTTCCCGGGACCAATGTTTGCATCCCACATTCATCACTTGCACCCAATCCTGGCATCGCGAGAACTCTCCGGGCATGTATCCAAGATACAACCTGGCATCGTGCACCCCCACATTTCTGGGCATCTTGTACCCCAACTAGCATCACGAGGACCCTCCGGGCATCCAGCCTTTACCCTTCTAGCCAGGCATCTTGCACCCCAACTAGCATCGCGAGTTATCCCCTGGCACAATACCTGCCAAGCTTCCGGCTCCCCACGCTCCAGGCATCTCGAAACTCTCGAGGACCCTCCAGGCATGTATCCATGATTCAACTGGGCATCCGGCCTTTACCCTTCTAGCCAGGCATCTCGACACTTCCAGGGCATCGTTGGCTCACCTTCGACGGCTTCCTCATTTATCTCAACTCACATCTTCAATTATAATTCAATTTAACATGGCATGTGATGTGATGGCAATCAATATCATATTCATCATTGAATTCATACATGCACCTCAAATCATCTTCATACATGCAGCAAGACACCATCATCCATAACAATACAATTCATGGAGTCCATGCAATTTAAAATGGTCCATATTTCATGCCTTTTACAAAATTCCAGCATGTACCATTTTTAGAAAATATTCAAATTAAATATCCATATGCTTCCCCAATAGAGTTCCACACACGAAGATATAATCCACACGATTTCAGCATGCAAATTCGGATAAATCAGAATGTGCAGTTTTCGAAATAATTCGATTAAAATACCCGAAAGACCTCTGAAAATTATGAAATTTTACCAGATTATAGTTAAGATACTAAAGTAGATTTTTCATGAATACTTCTAGGCTAGATTCGTTCTAGATAATTTTCTATAAACGTACGAAGCTTCTGGTTCTAGCACCGAAACGTCCAGTGTATGTTTCTCCGAAATATAGCGTTTTCTCCCCTTTACTCTTCTTCTTTTCCTTTGAAATTTGGATATTGTTTACTTAAATAGGTCCCCTACAACTTTCATTAAGGGATCTAAGTCAAATTTCCAAAGAATAGTAACCATATGGGTCCATGAAGTCTCGGGTGTCCAGTACTATGTTTCCAGATTAACCATTTTCAAGAGTAAGTCGATTCACTAGGCTACACTTGCTCATTTTACTTCAAATTTGAGTATGTTAATCTTCAGGATGTTCTCTACAAGTTTAATGAAGAAGTCGAAGAGATATTCTTGATAAAAATCAACATGTAACCACAAATTTACCAAAAGGTCAGCAAAACAGTTCCAGACCTAGTGTCTTCGTAGGATGAGGGTTTGACCCCTTAAATCTCCATCATTTTTTCCGAAATTTTATATGTTGTAGTTTAAGATGTTAGATACAACTTTCATGCAGGAATAAAAGTCAAAATCCAACTCGAAACATGCATGCAAGCCTTCACAAGATTCTGAGTCGGGCAGTTCACACGAAAACAACAAACATTCTCAAGAACAAGTCACTTCTAGCTTCGGTTTTGCCTACCCTAACATCCGAAATCTACCACCAACAAATCACACATGTAAGACACACATGCAAGAGTGGAAATCAATCCCAACTTGCCTCTAAGACCGAGTGGATAGTGGCATACAAACGGCACATTGGCGACGGATGGACGGCGTGCGGGTGGCAACGGGCGAACTCCTCCTCCTCCTCGGTTCCTCTCCCTCTCTCGGCGATTCTCTCTTTCTTTCTCTCACTTGGCTTCGCTGAATACCACTAACTGGCCACCCTCTCTCTCTCTTTCCCCTTTTATTTCCCCTAATCCCCATCATTAGCAATGATGGTTTGCCTCTCCACAAGCCAATGCATGAGACTCTCTTTTTGCCACTTGGCAAAACTCATGCAAGATGGGCTTGGGCTTTGGGCCAGCAAATGGGCCAGTCGACAGCCCCTCCTTGGGCTCCAATGGGCCGGCCATCTTGGCCCATTAAAAGTCCTCTCTTGGGCCTAAGGCCCAAACCTAATTTAAATCCTAAATTTTACCTTTAAACACTTTTAATTCTTTCTTTTATAGGTTTCAAATTTTAATTTTTCACATGGCCAAAATCTTACAACATTTCATCTATAGGAATTTAGTTTATGGTGTGTATAGCCAAGAATAGATTATTCTCATTAATTGATCCTATAGTACTAATTTCAAAAATTCATGAACACAAGCATATGTCACTTAGTCTTAAGAGAAGACTAATAGCTAAAGCATAGACCATAGGTAATTTCATTACCTGATTATGGGCTTTAATACACCTTAGAGCTTGTCTTGAATTTTTGGGATGCCACAATTTTTGACCGGATCTCTCTCTCTCTCTCCTCCATTTTCTTCCTCCAGTTTCTACTCCAGCTGACCCTTCGGTGAAGAATCGAGTCAAAAGTGGTCTTCTCAGATGAATCATCCAATGATTCACCCATCACCATGACCGGGAGAGACAAACCATTCCAACAAGCCTAATTTCGTTCCAAACGGAGCCCCCGACCATCCTGTATGGCTGTTACAAGCCGATGGTCGCCGGTCCATCGGTCCGCCTGTAGCCTGCACTGTTTCACGTTTTTCCTCATTTTTCTCCCATTCTGGTCCTTCCATTGCCTATCCCAACCTCCAGCAAGACCCCAAGACCCCCTGGTGCTACCGGTTGCCAACCATCCCCCTTGCCGGGGCTCCGGCCAAGCCGTTCAACTTGTTTTCTCCTTCGGTAGGGCTGTTTTTCAGTGTTTTCAGTGGGAGTCCGAACTATGGTTGCTGTGTTGAGCTTGGGACCACCTCGGATTGTCGTTGTTGAGGTCCCGGTGTGTAGCCACTATCATCACCGCCGTGTCGGTGCCTCCGACTCGCTTAACAGGTGAGTTTAGCTCCTAATACTTCGATTAGTGCCTAAACTTGCTTAGAGTTGGTTTAGTTAGATCTAATTCTAATTTAAGTGATTTAATTAAGTTGTATTAGCCCTAAGATAGGTGGTTAGATTAATGAAAAAAATTAGTTTAGCTTAATTTTACTTTATTAGCTTAATGATGCTTATGTGGTTAATTAAGCATGTTTATCTTAATTGATTGGTTTCCTTAATTTAATCATTGGTTTAATGATTTCTGAATATAATTAATTGTTTATTGAATTATGGGAAATTACTATTCACATGACACTATTTTACAAAATATTGTTCACGTGTACTATTCACCGAGTACTGTTCACGTGCACTGTTCATCCAAAATGCGAAAAGTGGTCTAAATTCATGTGCTTTAATTCTATGAAGTAAATGGATGTATAAATGCATGGGCATCCGCATGAATTGAGTGATTTTCACAAAAATGGCAAAAAAGGGTTGTCCAAGGGACATGGGAGATGGACCGCTTTTATGAAAAAGTGAGTTGTGTTGAGAAAACCAATTGGTTGTGGGCTGGTAAAGAACTAAATGCTACACGATAATAAAACCTCGTGTGAGCCATCTCTAGTACCTTATAGTGTTGCTTATAGTAGTCAAGGTCTAAGTGCTACATGGTGACTTGAGTCACATGAGAGCCACCTCTAGAAGCCTTGCAATGCATAGTATAAGGGCTAAGTGCTACACGATGTGGGACTTCGAGTGAGTTACCTCTAGAACTTTATACTAGTGCTTTCGTGGCCAAGAACTAAGTGCTACACGGTAATAGAACTTCGTGGGAGCCACCTCTAGTACCTTGAGCTATTGCTTAATATAGTTGAGAACTAAATGCTACATGATAATGGAACTTCGTGGGAGCCACCTCTAGTACCTTGAGCTATTGCTTAATATAGTCGAGAACTAAGTGCTACACGACAGCATGACTACGTGGGAGCCACCTCTAGTAACTTGAACTATGACCAATTGAGGTTAGGGACTAAGTGCCACACGATATCGGAACTTCGTGAGGAGATGGCACCTCTAGAACCTTAAGCCTGGTATTGAGTCGGATTATTAAGTGAGATAGTTGGGCCTTATTATGGGGTAAAATTGTGTGGCATGGAATGGAACGTGTCATAACGATTTTACCTTATAATCGAGACCCGTGTGATAGATTGATGTGTGATAGGTGGCGCACTAAAGTGCAAGAATGCATGAGAATCATAGCATCGTTGATTTCGGTCATGCATGAGTCGAGCACATTGTTTATGGCACGTACACATGAATCGATAATATGTAGGGTGTGGCAATGGCCAGGTGAGATTGCTTATGATGTGACTCGTATGTGATTGATAAAATGTATCATCTAATGGCAATGTGCATTGAGTGTATCATGCTGAATTATAACGTGCAGGATATGGCATACCAGGTAAGGCTGTATGCGAATCGACTGTTAGTTGTTGCTTGTGGTGGGGTAATTCTAGATAGATAACCTGGGTTAAGTTGGTGTACTAACTGGGGCTTAAGGGTGGAACTCGCTGAGATTTATATCTCACTGATTATTGAATAACCATTTTTAGGTCTCTAGTGTGAAGAGCCAGGAGCTTGAAGCGGAAGGGTCAGGAGCATAGGTGGCTTAATAATTCTTTATGACATAGACCTTTTGTATAAGCTTGAAGTGTTTATAAAAGTGTATTTGATTTGAAATTGGTTGTCCTGCTTTTCTATCCCATGTATGTCGTTGTCAAGGGATTAGTTAATTCGCTTCCGCATGTGCAATAAAACAAAAAAGCATCGCGACGAGTCCTAGGAATGTTGCAAAATTTTATCGATCACTGAGGGTTGTGCGTGCGCTCGAGGTTCGGGGCATGACAATCGACATGAGGACCAAGTGCATTATGATCCTCGATCCAAAATGCCCGTTGATGATTCCCATGATCAAAGGAGTGATCGACACCAAGACCATCGCGATGATCCGACACCTCGACAAGAGCTTGAAGGCCATGAAGTGCATAAACAAGCTGGTCGAGGAGAAGCCGAAGGTAGAGTTGGAGTTGACACCTAAATTTTTGGGGTTAATTTTTGCTAAATAATATATATAAAAAAATCAAATCACATGACATATAGTTTAGGCAAGTTTTATATTCCGTTAAGATTTTAGGTAATATACACTCGGATGTGTTTTTTGTGCAAAAAAAAGGGGAATTTTTTGATCGAATATGCAAAAATATTGCGCGGGGAATGAAATAATATATTCGATGAAATTTTACGCGAGCAAAATTGGCAGTAAAATATACCACGAAGATACAATTTTTTGGGGTATAAAAGGAGTCGCGTACAGTCGAAAAGGGGGGGTTCCTTTCTTGTGAAAAAAAAGAACAAAAGAAAAAGAAAAGTGAGGAAAAGTGAGTGGACGTGTGTGCGGTAGGGGAGGGAAAAAAGCAGAAGTGGCAAGTAATTGGGGGTTGATTTGACAGGTACTGTTCATCGTCTTCCACCTTCGCCGCTCGCCTCTGCAACTGACCACCGGAGCTTCCTCAGCCGAGCTGCACACCGTGCTTGCACCCCACCGCTTCCGCCTCGCTCGCACCCGAGCGTCTACCGCCTCCGCCGCTCTGCCGTGCCCCTGCATCGACGTGCCTTCGCCGCTGCTGTCCACGCCCCGCCGATCGCCGTCCGCGACACCTGTGAAGCCTCCGTGTCGCACCGCCGCGACACCAGTAATCAGTGAAGTCGCCGCCGCCTCACTACTCCGCCACTCCGCCTTTTCCTGCTCCGCTCGTGCCCGAGTCGACGCCGAGCCGCCCCTGCCGAGCCGTTCCATCCTCTGCTGCAGCGCCTCCGACTCCCTCGCTGCGACCCAGCGCCGACGACCGCCGTGCACGACTTCCTCCCGCGACGCCAGCGACCCCCGAAACCTGCCGGCCACCACTGCGCCTCCGCGAGTTCCCCGACGCCGCTCGGAGCCGCACCTGCACCCAGCGAGTCCCCCACGCCGGTCTCCGCCGTTCCTCTTGTTGCCGGAGCTCTTCCGCCACTGGTTTGCCCTCGCCGGAACCCCAGCCGACGAGCTCGCCTCGCCGGAAGCCTTGCTGGAGTCCCTAACCGGTGGTCAAGATTTTCTTTTATTAAAAAGAAAAAAATCAAATTAGGTAGATTTCCTTTATTTTATTAGGCCGGTTTATTTTATCTTATTTTATTTTTATATCTTGGTTTCTTTGTTTATTTCTCTATGCATAATTGAAAATCTCAATGTATCACCCGATTCGCAACCGCGCTGGGTTTTTTATTTCATCTATAAGGCTTTAGATGAAATAATTAATTAAGCGGGAATAAAATTGATGTTTTGATCTTTAAGGCTTAAGATCAAAGTATCGATTTTACTAGCGAAATATTATCCCTTGATCTGAGCGATATGTGATGTCCCTTTTGGGTAATTTTGAATGGATTTGATTGTTTTTATTTATCTTGAGATATGTTTGAGATAGAATATCACATGTTTTAGGGTTATTTGCATATTTAGGCAAAGCATTCTATTTGTCATGAATTTTCGAAATAAAAATTGGGTTAGATTAGATGCATGTTAGGATATTACTTGTTTTAGGGTTTACATATTTAGAATAGGAATTTTAATTTCGAATTTCATAATAAAAAAATCAAATAAATCAATTTAGGTTGCTAGATTTTAATTTAGGTTGCATGCTTAATTACTTAGCAATTATTAATTTCGAAAATAAAAAAAAGGAAAAAAAGGAAAAACACATAAAAGTCATTATGCATATGTCATGTAAAATTAGGGCATCTTTTGCATGTCATAGCATATTAGGGTTAAAATTGCATTTTGTTTAATTTTAGATGATATTTTTCTTAATTTACCATAGGTTTAGGTATTTTATTAAAATAGATTGCATTTTAGGATTATCTAGGTTAAGATAATATTTTAGTTTAAATTAGGATTTGGCTCAACCTAATTCCTAAAATAAATTAAATAGGATCTTAATCTAATTAGGTAATTTTCACATTTCACCAAATTTCGAATTTCTTGGAAGATACCAAAAAATGTCATAGGTTAAATTAATTTTATTATTTATGATGAGATGCATTCTTTTAGGAAAAGAGAAAAAAAAACTTCATATGCACATCATAGTGTTAGATTCATTGAAAGGCATGTCGTTTAGTATTTTTCCTAGGCCCATTTAATTAGAAATTACCTGTAATTAGGATTAGGTCATTTAGTTAATATCGCATTGCATATTGCATGATTTTCATTAATTAAGTGAAAACAAAAAAAGAAATTGTGTGTTAATTAGAAACCATATCCAGGGTTGTTGATGTGGATTTTAATTTAACATTGCAGATGCTTTCGTTGCTTGGAGGTAAGTTTTTGCAATTTATTTATTGTTTATCTGAGTGTTAAATTGGTGGTTTGTGCACACGTATGATAACCTCACATGTTAGGGAAATAGATTTAAAATAAACCTAAGCTGCTTGCAAAAAACATTTTTTTCAAAATAAAAGAAATGGTACCGAAAGGGCGTTAGAGAAATTTAGCGTAACCAAGTCCCTGTACCCAAATCTCTGGTTCGTAGGAATAAAGTAAATCTCCCGTTACTTTATTTGGGTTTCTAATTGACCCACCAAAAAATAGATTAGTGGCGACTCCTGAATGAAAATCATTTGCATGTTAAGAACTTGAACCTAAAGTTGCGAATTGGTATGGGCTTGGGAGAGCCCGAGTTAAGTCTAGGCTTAACAATCCATTAGCCAAACCCTAGGTGGTTTAAACCCCGAAAAAATAGGTCGCGACAGCTTGGCGACTCCACTGGGGACTTGTGTAAAACACTTAGTGGACTTAAGCCAATTTTCTTTTTGAAAAACAATGTTTTTGTTTGGCAGCGAGGATTCTAGGTACGCCCCTAACTTTTAAGGTGTTAAATGTTCTTGCAGATTGGGAGGTATAAGGGGAGTAGTGATTGCTAACATTTGTTTTGCAGGTTGGAGTTGGGGATGAATATTTTAAATTTAAGTTATTGAAGTGTTGCTTGATCTAAATTGTTGTGCATGTCTTGCATTCAACACTACATTATTGCACACATAACCCGCCGCCGGACCTGGGCCGCACTAGGACATTTAGGATGGTATTGAGTTGGATACGACTTCGACCGCGAGGCCGCGTAGTAAAGGTTGCCCAACTCAATCCCGAAAGTTTTTCTTGGTGTTAAGAATGTTTACCTCTGCCCGCGAGGTTGCGTCGCATTGGGGTATCATTCTTGACTGAGCCAGAGTTAAGAGGACTTGGCTTAGTATGCGAGGCTGCAACTAAGTCATCCCATCCTTTTAACTCCACTTTGCTAAGCCGTCTAGATAGAAATTGAGCCTCACACTTCATGCGCTTGTCTATGTGGTTGCTTTAATCGTATGGTAAAGTAAGCTCTCTATCCTTTACTCTTGCAATTTACTTATTTATGTCTTTGGTCGGTCCATGACGTTAGGTTGGTCGAGTCTTGGTCTATAAACAATAGGAAGATCCGACATTCGATTTGTACCTGCACCGAAGGCTGAACTCAAGTCATGGTGGGATTGTCTAGGCCACGATGGTTAAAGCTATGTGGAAAGCAGACTTGGTCTTCTTGTTCCCCTCCTCGACATTGATGTTCAAGGTGGCGTCATGCAAGCACTCGCTCATTTTTGGTGCCCTCAAACATCAACGTTCATATTTGGTAAGCACGAGCTGGCCCCAACTTTGGAGGAATACAGCATTGCCATAGGAAAACCTTTGGAGTTGGAACTAATAAACCCACCTCTCGGAATAGAACACGAATCAATTTTGTTTGACTTTCTTAGGATGGATAAGAATCAGATTAAAAGAGTGTTGAAAGATAATTGTCTTGCATGTCATTTTTCCTTCCTAGATTGGAGTTTTGCTAGTGCTAACACTCTCTTAAAAAGTAAGATATTCCTCCTAGCCTTCTTCGGGTTCATTATTTTTCCCCTTCGTAAAAATGCCATTAATCCTGTTGTTGCATGGGTGGTTAAACAAGTGTGTGCTAGGATTAGCTTTGTCAACACTATTCTAGCTGAAACATTTTTGTCACTCACTCGATTTAAGGAAAATGAAGATAAAACCTTTCATACACCAATTGAACTCTTACAAATTTGGTTCTTTTCTCATATGAGTAAGATTAATATTCGCATGAACATCATTAATATCACTAATTCCCATCATCCCATCGAGGTATTCAAAAATCATCAGAATCGGACTCCAAATCTTTCTTGCTCGAAATGGGTAAAATTGTTGAAAAATCCCAATACCAAGATTTTCCTATGGCATGCTAAATGGTTCCAAGTCTCCAAGGCATGTCTCTTCCATCGTGATGATGAGTCGATCCCGCTATTGGGGATCACCGGTGCCACTTCCTACTACCCACTTCGAGTGGCTCGTCAATATCGAGTTGTGCAGGATCTAAAGCCCCCACTCCAGCTTGGTTTATTCCAAGTCTGATTCACTACCATGGATGGTGATCACAAAAAATGGCTCCGTTGTATCGAACAAGCTTGGCTTGCATGTCACGAGCAAAAGTTGAGCTTGCCTGAAGAAGAGCTCGAAGGGAAGGAAAAGGCTTACTATGCCACTATTCGATACATCCGTCAGCACAAGATTCCAACCGAGTATCTCCCAAAGGTCCCAGATGTGACTGAAAGGCCCACTCGGCAAGCAGAGCTTATTCGTCACAAGAGGAAGATTGAAGAACTTGAGAAGCAAGCCAAGAAGGATGCCAAAGAGAAGAGGCAATTACGTCGAGCATTGGCTTCTCATTTGTTTATGGATCAGGCCAAATAAAGTGGCTTGAGTCTATTTAGTTTTTTTTTTTTTTTTAGCTTAATGTTTAGGAAGTTGAGCCATTTACCTTTTTGTCTAGGACTTTTCAAGTGTTTTACATTGTCAATGTCAAACAATTTCATTAATAAATAAAAGCGATTAGACTTTCGTCATGGACCGGCATTGTTTTATATGAAGTGCTTATGTGTATTCATTTATTCAATTTAGGTGATAACGGATCCTCCACGCTCGCCTATTATCACGCGATTAAGAGCAAGAATGGCCGACCAAAGCGAGATGCGCGATCGCATGTCCTCCGTGGAAGGCCAACTCCAACAGTTAGCTGCCTCTATGGAGCTTATAACGGCTCAACTTCAATCCCTCCAAGTGAATCCGGTTCCTCCACCTGCTCTCCCTGAGATAGTAGTCCCGAGGCAAGCAAATAGGGCCCAAATGAATGATGATGAAATGCCTGGGTTGGAAGATGACGTGGTCCTTGTTGGAAAGACCAAGTTAGACAATGTTCCCAAGACAGATCAGGATGAGCGCGTTGCAAAGCTGGAGGAGAAAGTGAGACAACTGCGGGAGTCGCAAAGCTCACTCCCGTTCGACCTCTCGGTCTATGAGAAGGTTAAAATGCCGAGCAAGTTTAAAATGCAAGAATTTGAGAAGTACGACGGGACATCTTGTCCGAAATCTCATTTGCAGATGTATCATGTGCGCATGGCCCAACACGTCAAAAATGAGCCCCTCATGATCCAATTGTTTCACGCAAGTTTGACTGGGCCTGCACTAAACTGGTATGTGATGAAGAACGTAAACCTCCTCGAAACTTGGAACGAAGTGGCGAATGCGTTCCTCAAACAGTACAAGTTCAACATGGACATCGCACCTTCTCGAGAAGACCTGGAGCGGATGGAAAAGAAAAGGAGTGAGTCATTCAAAGAGTACGCCGTGAGATGGCGAAATCTAGCAGCTCAAATCACCCCCGAACCTACTGACAAGGAGTTAATGAAGTTGTTTATCAAAACTCTCCCATCCGAGTTTCGTATACGGATGGCTAGCACGTACGTTGAAAACTTCAATTAGCTTATTCCTGTGGGGGAGCAAATCGAGATGGGGATAAGGGAAGGATGGTTTTCTGAGCCATCTACTAAAAGGTTCTCTGCCAAGAAGGAGAAAGAAGCAGCCGTGGATGTGAACGTGGCTTATAGCCAAGAAAGTGCCAAACATGCCCCGGCTATACAGGTAAACCCAAGACAACAACAACCCGTTGGCTGTCAATCATTCGCCCAAGCGAATAATAGAAGGCAGTTCTCTCCTCTCCCTGGGTCTCCATCCCAAGTGCTGACAGTCCTCCGAAAGAAGGGTTTGCTTACTAGTGAACCAAAGCGCCCTAACCGTGAAAGCATTCATGGTTACGACCCGACGAAGAAGTGTGACTACCATAACGGTGAGTTGGGGCATTCAACTGATGAATGTTTCACCCTCAAGCACAAGATCCAGAATCTCCTTGATACAAAGGCATTTTCATTTCAAACTGCTCGGCCAAATGTCCAAAAAAATCCGCTACCAGGGCATGAGGGTACAGTGAATGCTATCTTGGAACCTGAAGTCGGACGGATCAAGAACTCAAAGGTGCACGTGGCTGATGCCTATAATGGGCTAGTAAGAGCTGGGTATTACCGAGGTCGGGAAGATGTCCCTTTATCGGTGATGAGAGAAAGAGTTGCCAAAATGGTGGATGATGGCATCATTGTGTATGCTGATCGTAACTGCATAGTTTCTACTATCTCCACCTCATCATTGATTGGGAGGAGGAGCAGGCTGCACTTGATGCTGGCAAGAAAGAGGTTGATCCTGCGCTTGTAGACATGCCCCCATTGGAGGATGCATCTGACAAAGAGATAGTGATAGAGGTGCCGCAGCCGTATGAGTATGTCAATGATAAGGCAGTGCCTTGGTCCTATGACCTGGATGTGGACCTTGTTACAAGATCTGGTCGAACCTATGGTCAAGCCAGTGCTCAACCTGCAAAGCCGGTCACTGATGAAGAGGCTAAGGAGTTTCTGGCCGTAATCAAAGCAAGTGAGTATAACGTGGTTGACTAACTACGAAAGATGCCTGCTCAAATCTCCTTACTCGAGCTCTTGATGACATCCCCCGTTCATCAAAAGTCGCTAATGAAGGTGCTGAGTGAAATTCGTGTGCCAGAAACGGTTGAGGCAGACAAGCTGGAAGAATTCGTGGGATCGGTCCTTCTTAAGGATTTGATTGCCTTCTCTGATGAGGAATTTCCTCTTGAAGGCAGGGGACATAACAAAGCACTCTACATATCTGTTAAGCACAAGTCTTCTCATGTGTCCCTGGTACTCATCGATAATGGGTCCGCTTTGAACATTTGTCCGTTGGTCACTCTTCATCGCCTTAAGGTAGACCCGTCAAGGATACATGCTGCGAAGACTTCGGTGCGAGCTTTTGATGGAACAAGAAAGGAAGTGATCGGGGAAATCCATCTCGATGTACAAATAGGACCGGTCGTCTTCAACATTCCCTTCCAAGTGCTGGACATCCCTATTGCATTCAATTTCCTGTTAGGTCGACCATGGATACACACTGCTGGAGCAGTGCCTTCAAGTCTACATCAAGCTATGAAATTTGTGATTGAAAGGAAGTTGGTCACCGTGTATGGTGAGGAAGACCACCGAATTTATCATGAGACGGCTATCCCCTATGTGGAGCCAGACTCTCAATTTGAATCAAGTTACCGCTCATTTGAGTTGGTGTCCACTATACATGCTTCTCGGGGTTCATCACCACCTACCCCTGAAGTATCGAATGCTGCCCTCATGGTGGGAAGAGTAATGGTTGGGAAAGACTTTGTCCCTGGCAATGGTCTTGGGAGAAATGGTCAGGGCATTCGAAGCCCCATTGAAGCTCCTCAGAGGTCCCGTTCTGCTGGTTTAGGGTACCATGGACGAGGTGGAGGAAGTTCTGAAGGATTAAGACAAGAGAGGCGGAACTCGCCACCTGATCAAGGGCGAGAGAGGCAAAACCCACTACCCCCGAGCATTCACGAAACATTGTCTGGTCCTCCAAGAATAATGCATGAAGAAGCAGAAGTGATAGACACTTTGGGGCAGCCTAGTGGCAAGTTTGATTACCTAGTGAAGTATTCAACCCCTCCTAGCTACTACATTGATCCTAGTGATATAGTCCCAGATGGATGGGGTGGCATGGATGATTCGACACCCCCGAACGCAGAGAACCCTAATGATGAGCTGGATGGAGTTGCAAGCTTATTCAACGACCTCATCATAGGAGCCATTAATGAAGGACCCCCTGAAGAAATGGGCCTTGGCCCACAAGAGTAACTCTTTACCGCTTGTGCACATTTCCCATGCGTGGGAATTTTTATTGTTTTCTGAGAGATGTTTTCAATTTCCTTTTCTTTTAGTGATTGAATGTTGCATTTTTCCATTCAATAAATGTAATTGATTGATGAATATCAATAAAATTGCAAGTTTTATTTTGAGGGCATGATAAGGTATACCAAACCAGCCCGGTGATGATATCCAGCCAACAATAAAAAGAAAATATCATCCATGGAGAAATTCTAAGGCCCGGGCTTCATCATACTTCCTCATGTCAAAATATTTAAAAAAAAAAAGAATTTTGTCAAAGATTTTTCTTTCAATAAAAAAAAAAAAAGCAAAGATGTTGATTACTCTGTTTGTCTTTCTGATTTATCTACTTCATGTTTCAGGAACAATCCTATGACATGCAAATGTGTGGAAATGGTCCAATCCATTGCAACAAGTGCTGATAATGATGATCCTGAAGACTCGATCGAAGACTCCATCGAAGTACAACGTAACTGGGAGCAACATGAAAAAGCTAAGCCTCTCACATTTGAGCAAACCATCACTATTAATTTGAGTGACACTGAAGAAGCCAAAGACGTGAAAATTGGAGCAAATCTACCCAAAGACAAGGCTAAGCGCCTAACTCAGCTACTAAAGGAATACCAGGATATCTTTGCATGGACCTATGCTGACATGCCTGGTTTAGACCCATCGATCGTCGAGCATTGCTTGCCTACTAATCCGGACGTACCACCTAAGAAGCAAAGGCTCCGGAAAACTAAGCCCGAGCTCTCGAAGAAGATAGAGGAAGAGGTGATGAAGCTCCTGAAGGTGGGATTCATTGAAGTCTCACAATACCCTGAATGAGTGGCTAATATCGTGCCGGTGATGAAGAAGGATGGTCGAGTTCGAGTTTGTGTCGACTATCGAGATCTGAACAAGGCTAGCCCAAAAGATGATTTCCCGCTGCCTCACATAGATGTCCTCGTGGATAGTACTGCCGGATTTGAACTATTCTCGTTTATGGACGGGTTTTCCAGGTACAATCAGATAAGGATGAAGGAGGAAGACAAGGAGAAGACTGCATTTATCACCCCGTGAGGGACCTTTCATTACAAGGTCATGCCCTTTGGACTCAAGAACGCAGGGGCAACTTACCAGCGAGCCATGGTAACACTATTCCATGATATGATGCATCAGGAGATTGAAGTCTATGTTGATAATATGATCGCAAAGACTTGGCCTGGAAGAAGTCATGTGGAAACCCTGAAGAAATTGTTTGATTGACTCCGTGAATTCAAGCTTCGGCTAAATCCCACTAAATGCATGTTCGGGGCAACATCCGGTAAATTACTCGGATTCATTGTAAGCAGTAAGGGGATTGAGATTGACCCATCTAAGGCTAAGGCCATATGCAAATTGCAATCTCCATCAACAGTGAAAGAAGTTCGGAGCCTCCTGGGAAGACTGAATTACATAGCCCGGTTCATTTCCCAACTTTCTGAGACTGCCAAGCCATTTTTCAAGCTCCTAAAGAAGAATGCACGAATCAACTGGGATGATGAGTGTCGAGAAGCATTCAACAAGTTAAAGCAGTACCTGATGAATCCACCAGTTCTTGTCCTACCATCACCGGTGCATCCCTTGATTCTCTACCTCACCATTCATAGTGAGTCATTGGGTGCAATGTTGGCTCAGGAAAATCCTGTGGATAAAAAAGAGCAAGCCATTTATTATCTGAGTAAAAAGTTCACTGTATCAGAGTTGAAATATTCTGATATTGAAAAGACCTGTGTGGCATTGGTGTGGGTATTGCATAGATTGCGACAATACACACTACATTATCAGACATTTCTCGTAACTGAAAATGACCCCATCAAGTATTTGCTTGATCGGCCAGCTTTGGTGGGTAAGTTGGCCAAATGGAAAATTTTGATCTCCGAATTTGATGTGCAATACATGCCACAAAAGTCGGTTAAGGGTCGAGTGATCGCCGATCTATTGGCCGGAAATTCACGAGTCTATAATGACAATGACGGTTTCCTTGATGACCGTATCTTGAGTGTAAATGAAGACTCATGGAAGATGTTCTTTGATGGAGCTGTAAACTTGTCTAGTTCTGGTACTGGGGCAGTTCTGATATCCCCAGATGGACAGCACTATCCGATAGCTGCAAAATTGATATTCCCATGCACTAACAATGTGGCCGAGTATGAGGCTTGCATCCTCGGACTTCAAGCCGCAATCGAGATGGGTGTGGCCAAGTTAATGGTATTTGGAGATTCGACATTAATCATATTACAAACTGTAAGTGAATGGAAGGCCAAGGATGCCAAATTGCTCCCGTACCATAAGTACTTAGAAGATCTGGTAAAGAAGTTTGACGAAATTTCATTTGAATACTTGCCAAGGTCTCATAATCAATTTGCGGACGCACTCGCGTCTTTGTCGTCTATGTTGCAAGTCACTGATGGGTTAGAGGTTGAGCCTTTGAAGATAGAAGTTTTGCCGAAGCCGGCTTACTGTATGATTATAACTGAAGAACCTGATGGAAAACCGTGGTATTACGATATCATGAACTACATTAAAAGGCAAGAATTTCCCGAAGGAAGCACTCCCGCTGATAGGAGGTACATCACGAAGATGGCCTCAAAATTCTTCGTCAGTGGCGAGAATTTGTACAAGAGATCTTATGATTCAATCTTGTTACGGTGTGTAGATACAACCGAAGCCGCTCAAATCATGCAAGAAGTGCACGGATGAATATGTGGCCCTCATATGAATGGGCACATGATGGCTAAGAAAATTATGAGATTAGGCTACTATTGGCTCACACTAGAAAGTGACTGCATCAAGCATGTACGGAGTTGTCATCGTTGCCAGATCCATGGTGATAAGATAAATGTTCCTCCAACCGAGCTACATCAGTTTTCCGAGCCATGGCCCTTTTCAATGTGGGGCATTGATATGATCGGCCCAATAAACCCGAAGGCTTCCAATGGGCACCGATTCATTTTAGTGGCTATAGACTATTTCTCCAAATGGATCGAAGCTACGTCATTTGCAAGTGTCACTGCTCGCAATGTTGCAAAGTTCATTAAACGTGACATAATTGCTCGCTATGGTGTCCCTAAAACAATCATCACTGACAACGGAACAAATTTGAATAACAAGCTTGTTGATGAGTTGTTTAGCGAGTTCAAAATCAAGCATCTGAATTCATCCCCTTATCGCCCTCAAATGAACGGGGCTGTTGAAGCGGCCAATAAGAGCACTAAAAAGATTTTGGCTAAGACAGTCGAGAATTATAGAGATTGGCATAACAGGTTACCCTTTGCACTAATGGCGTATCGGACATCGATCCGCACTTCCACTGGGGCAACCCCGTTTGCTTTGGTGTACGGCATGGAGGCAATTCTACCTATAGAAGTGGAGATTCCTTCTCTAAGAGTTTTATCTCAAGTGGAGTTGTCTGAAGCTGAATGGTCGCAACAAAGACTTGAACAGTTAAACTTGATTGATGAGAAGAGACTGAAGGCTCTTTGTCATGGCCAAGCTTATCAGCAAAGAGTTGCCAGATCCTTCAACCAAAAAGTGCGACCGAGATATTTCGAGGTAAATGATCTTGTTCTGAGAAAACTGTTGCCAATTTTCCCTGATCCTGGGGGCAAGTTCGCCCCAAATTATGGTGGTCCATATGTGGTGAAGAAGGTACTTCCTGGAGGTGCCTTGATCTTGGCAGAAATGGATGATCGTGAGTTTTCCACTCCAGTTAATTCTGATACTGTCAAGAAGTATTATCCATGATAGAATTTGCCATGTCTTGTCTTGAATTACAAGTATTTTATGATGAATAATATGCTTCAATCAGTTGAATTGTTCAAATTTGTCATAAATCTTGCATTTTTCTTCCTTGATGAATTGTGTGAGATAAATTGAATGTGTCAAACGAGATACTTTGGAATGATGAAAGGCAAGCCTTGTTCCATACACTATCCCATACACTAATCATCGGTGAGTTGTGTGAAGAAATTCCATGCCCACAAGGAAAAGGCTATCTCGCAAAGGGTACGTCAACCAAGGTGATGAGAGGCATTCTTTTCTCTATCCTAAACACTATAGGTGATCCATTGCTTAACCCTTTTGAGCCCATACACTTATATATATATATATATCAAGAATCACCCCACATTGGGGCAAATGGGAGATAAAATGGCAGCATGAGGTGAGGAAAATGAATTGAAATTTTCTTGCTCTCTCTTGCATAAATCTTCAAGTTGTGCTATTGCATTGAATTCATGTGTTAATTGAAGTGCCTTAGGATGACGAAGAGTAGTTCTTTCTTTATCATATACACTTCTATCCATTGCATAGCCCACTTGAGCCTATGAATTTATTTCATATTAAACCCAGTTGGTGATCATCCCTTACACTGGGGCAAGGCAAGAAGAACCATTCAAGTAACATGGCTTAGAATGCTGTAAAGGATTGTTGTGCAAGTTCAAAAAAATAAGTGCAAAATAATGGGGCATGAAAAAACAGTGTGCCTGGTAAAAGCAAGGCCAATGCCAAAAAAATCAAACTCTTGATATAATAAGTTGTATCCCCAACAAGGCGATACTAAAAAAAAAAAAAAAACTCTCAAATGCTGTTACAATCAATGGAGTTGTGATAAAAATCTTCGACAGTAAAGAAAGAAAGTGGTGAAAATGTCAAGATGATCACCAACTTTAACCCCCCTAAACACTTTTTGAGCCTAATGATCCTTTCATTTCTCAACCCATGAACCAAGCCTATGTTATGTCCCTTGCAAAGTCTCCTCTGATTATGGCACTTGAATTAACTAAGGGGTTCACATGTTTTAAGCATCGCTCGAAGGAGTGCGAGCAAGATTATTTCTTTCTCATTTTGCAAGGTTCTTGACTTGTAAACCCAGAGATGATTACAGAATATCACTCATTTTTTCAAATAACCTCAACTCAAAAGAGTCCCCTTCGTTAAGCCGTTAACTAAGCCCACATTACGGTCCCTTTTAAAGACCTCTCAGATTGGTGAGATCGTACTACTTGTGAGATTGCTCAGACCCTTGTTTAGCATGACGATGGTGAGATAGAGTGATTGACAAAATCCTGCATCAAAGGTTAGGATGAAATTGCCATTTTAATGAGGATGAGAGAAGAAGTCCTTTCAGACCAAATGATCCCTCATTTGACACATTCATGATACTCATGTGTTCATAATGGAAATTAGGTGATGCAAGATTAATGAAAATCATCATGAACCTACATTATATTGATGCATGTTTACAAATGCATGTTGCCTCTCCTATGACCATGTTTTGCAGGAGACGTATCCCCGAAGATCGGAGATGTTACCAGGTAAGTATATCTCTATCTATACCTTGAATATTTGTCATTGCACAGGTATTCCCTTTTAAGCATACCGACACTCAATTGAGTTGTTCCCCAAAGATTTTTCCTCCAGATTCAATCTGATTAAGGCAACCGAAGAATGGTTCGGGTCCTAATCAGATGATTTCTGTCGTAAGGTTGGGCGACCGAAGAATGGTTCGGGTCCTAGCCAAGCAAAACCTCAATCTAGGCGACCGTAGAATGGTACAGGTCCTAGACAACATTTATTGCTCTAACAGGCGACCGTAGAATGATACGGGTCCTGGAAAAGCAATTTCCTCATTCAGGCGACCGTAGAATGGTACGGGTCCTGGAAAAATAATTTTCTTCGTTGAGGCGACCGTAAAATGGTACGGGTCCTAGACAAAACCTTTTTGTCATACTGGGCGACCGTAGAATGGTATGGGTCCTGGGAAAGCAGTTCCTTACAAAACCTTTCTGCCGTATTGGGCAACCGTAGAATGGTACGGGTCCTGAGAAAGCAACTCCTTTCTACCATACTGGGCGACCGTAGAATGGTACGGGTCCTAAGAAAGCAGCATCTTCACAAGAGGGGCAGTCCATGCATCATACAAATTGCATTAAAAATGACACCTAAATTTTTGGGGTTAATTTTTGCTAAATAATATATAAAAAAAAAATCAAATCACATGACATATAGTTTAGGCAAGTTTTATATTCCGTTAAGATTTTAGGTAATATACACTCGGATGTGTTTTTGTGCAAAAAGGGAAATTTTTTGATCGAATATGCAAAAAATATTGCGCGGGGTGAAATAATATATTCGATGAAATTTTACGCGAGTAAAATTGGCAGTAAAATATACCACGAAGATACAATTTTTTGCGGTATAAAAGGAGTTGCGTACGGTCGAAAAGGGGGGGGGTTCCTTTCTTGTGAAAAAAAAAAGAACAAAAGAAAAAGAAAAGTGAGGAAAAGTAAGTGGACATGTGAGCGGTAGGGGAGGGAAAAAAGCAGAAGCGGCAAGTAAAAGGGGGTTGATTTGACAGGTACTGTTCATCATCTTCCACCTTCGCCGCTCGCCTCTGCAACTGACCACCAGAGCTTCCTCAGCCGAGCTGCATACCGTGCTTGCACCCCACCACTTTCGCCTCGCTCACACCGGAGCGTCTACCGCCTCCGCCGCTCTGCCGTGCCCCTGCATCGACGTGCCTTTGCCGCTGCTGTCCACGCCCCGCTGATCGCCGTCCGCGACGCCTGGGAAGCCTCCGTGTCGCACCGCCGCGACACCAGCAATAAGTGAAGTTGCCGCTGCCTCACTGCTTCGCCACTCCGCCTTTTCCTGCTCCGCCTGAGCCCGAGTCCACGCCGAGCCGCCCCTGCCGAGCCATTCCATCCTCTGCTGCAGCACCTCCGGCTCCCTCACTGCGACCCAGCGCCGACGACCGCCGTGCACGACTTCCTCCCGTGACGCCAGCGACCCCCAAAACCTGCCGGCCACCACCGCGCCTCCGCGAGTTCCCCGACGCCGCTCGGAGCCCGCACCCAGACCCGCAAGTCCCCCACATCGGTCTCCGCCGTTCCTCTTGTTGTCGGAGCTCTTCCGCCACCGGTTTGCCCTCGCCGAACCCCAACCGACGAGCTCTCCCTCGCCGGAACCCTAAAAGTCCCTAACCGGTGGTCAAGATTTTCTTTTTCTTAAAAAAAAAAAAAAAATTAGGTAGATTTCCTTTATTTTATTAGGCTGGTTTATTTTATCTTATTTTGTTTTTATATCTTGGTTTCTTTGTTTATTTCTCTATGCATAATTGAAAATCTCAATGTATCACCCGATTCGCAACCGCAGGGGTTTTTTATTTCATCTATAAGGCTTTAGATGAAATAATTAATTAAGCGGGAATAAAATTGATGTTTTGATCTTTAAGGCTTAAGATCAAAGTATCGATTTTACTAGCGAAATATTATCCCTTGATCTGAGCGATATGTGATGTCCCTTTTGGGGTAATTTTGAATGGATTTGATTGTTTTTATTTATCTTGAGATATGTTTGAGATAGAATATCACATGTTTTAGGGTTATTTGCATATTTAGGCAAAGCATTCTATTTATCATGAATTTTCGAAATAAAAATTGGGTTAGATTAGATGCATGTTAGGATATTACTTGTTTTGGGGTTTGCATATTTAGAATAGGAATTTTAATTTCGAATTTCATAAAAATCAAAAAAAAAATTCATTTAAATCAATTTAGGTTGCTAGATTTTAATTTAGGTTGCATGCTTAATTACTTGGCAATTATTAATTTCAAAAATAAAAAAAAAAGAAAGAAAACAAAAACACAAAAAAAGTCATTATGCATATGTCATGTAAAATTAGGGCATCTTTTGCACGTCATAGCATATTAGGGTAAAATTGCATTTAGTTTAATTTTAGATGATACTTTTCTTAATTTACCATAGGTTTAGGTATTTTATTAAAATAGATTGCATTTTAGGATTATCTAGGTTAAGATAATATTTTAGTTTAAATTAGGATTTGGCTCAACCTAATTCCTAAAATAAATTAAATAGGATCTTAATCTAATTAGGTAATTTTCACATTTCACCTAATTTCGAATTTCTTGGAAAATACCAAAAAATGTCATAGGTTAAATTAATTTTATTATTTATGATGAGATGCATTATTTTAGGAAAAGAAAAAAAAAACTTCATATGCACATCATTAGTGTTAGATTCATTGAGAGGCATGTCGTTTATTATTTTTGCTAGGCCCATTTAATTAGAAATTACCTGTAATTAAGATTAGGTCATTTAGTTAATATCGCATTGCATATTGCATGATTTTCATTAATTAAGTGAAAACAAAAAAAGAAATTGTGTGTTAATTAGAAACCATATCCAGGGTTGTTGATGTGGATTTTAATTTAACATTGCAGATGCTTTCGTTGCTTGGAGGTAAGTTTTTGCAATTTATTTATTGTTTATCTGAGTGTTAAATTGGTGGTTTGTGCATGCGTATGATAACCTCACATGTTAGGGAAATAGATTTAAAATAAACCCAAGCTACTTGCAAAAAACATTTTTTCAAAATAAAAGAAATGGTACCGAAAGGGCGTTAGAGAAATTTAGCGTAACCAAGTCCCCGTACCCAAATCTCTGGTTCATAGGAATAAAGTAAATCTCCCGTTACTTTATTTGGGTTTCTAATCGACCCACCAAAAAATAGATTAGTGGTGACTCCTGATTGAAAATCATTTGCATGTTAAGAACTTGAACCTAAAGTCGCGAATTGGTATGGGCTTGGGAGAGCCCGAGTTAAGTCTAGGCTTAACGATCCATTAGCCAAACCCTAGGTGGTTTAAACCCCGAAAAAATAGGTCGCGACAATATCTTAACCCAAATAATCCTAAAATGCAATATATTTAAGAAAATATTTAAACTTATAATAAATTAATAAAAAAAAATATTACCTAGAATTAAACTAAGTGCAATTTTATCCTAATATGCAATGACGTTTTGTTTTCACTTATTTAATGAAAATTATGGAATATGCAAAATATGCATATGCATGATGATTATTTTTTGTTTTTCCTTTTTTTTTCTCTTTTTTTTATTTCCTAGAAATTAATAATTGCCAAATAATTAAACATGCAATCCAAGTTAAAAAAATCCTATAACAACCTAAATTATTGATTTTTTATTTTTATAAAATTCTGAACAAAATTTCAAAATATGCATATGCATGAAATTTTTTGTTTTTCATGCAAACCAATCTAAAACTTAATTTTTTTATTTTTATAAAATTTAGAACTAACCTACATTTTTTTTTGGATTTTTTTCTTAAAATTAACTTAAGTGACACGACAACAAATCAAGCATATCAATATCCAAATTGATGAACCATATCTCGTGCATGAGATCGGGTTGGCTAATTTCACCTAAATCACGAATCGAATCTCGGGTGGGAGATCGGATTAGCGATTTTTTAAAGTGATTGCGAGTCGGATTTCGGGCATGAAAATCGGACTGACAATCACAAATTTCACAGGCTATTTCATGTCGGACAATTCATCATTGCATCAAGGAATAATTATACTAAAAAGAGCAAATAAAATAAACTAACAAAAATAATAGAAATAAAATGAGATAAATAAGTAAAAGAAAAACTATCTAATTTTTCTTTTGTTTTCTTTTTTACTTTTTTTTTCAAACAAAGCAGCAATGTGATGTGCCCCGGTGAGGGGAGTTTCATTGTCAATCGCCGGTCGTCGAAGCTCTAGCAAGGAGGACCAGCAGGGAGCAGATCGGCGGTGAGCGGTGGCGTCGCGAGGAGAGTAGAGTGCCTTGGCTCGAGCTCAGGCAAAGGCATCGGATTGCCAGCAAGTCACTGACCAGAGTAGCACTGGTGTAGATCTGCAAGCACAGACAAGACAGGGACAACAGCAGCGTTGTCGGAGCAGAGGGGCTGCGATCCGGCTCAGGTCCGGCTCCGGGGATCGGCAACGAGCAGATTGGTGGCAGCAATGGTTCACGGGTGGCGCCACAGGTCAGCCAAAATCATGTCGTTGGAGCAAGAATAAGGGCTCGAAGAGAAGCAAAACCCGATCCAACAGCAAATCAGCACTGGGCGGTCACAGACTCGGGGTGGCTCGGTGAGCATCACGAGTGAGACCAGCGGAACGTCGATGGAGCAAAGAGGGCTCGTGGGTCTGGCAGAGGTGCTCGGTCGCTGGGCTAAATAGAGGAATCAGGTTGCAGCGCAGCGTAGGGAGAGGTGGGGTGGCAGAGTTGAAGTGAGCTTTAGCTCCAGGCAGCGTCGACGCGGCAAGATCGAACGAAGGCGGCATCGACACTCGGGTCATCAGAGCGAGGGGCTATCCATCAAGGCTCTAGTATTGAACTCGGGGATGGAGATCAGCTAAGGCACTGTGGGCTTCGTCAAGCTGGTGGAGCGGATCGGCGAGGGAGACACCGGCATCTAAAGCTACATGAGGAAACGAACAGAAGCTCCTTTTCCTTTTCTTTTCTTCTTCTTTTTCTCTTCTCTGCTCCCTCACGTCACTTGCTACAACTTTCCTTTCACTTTTTACTTTTCACCTTTTTTCTCTTTCAAAGACCAAAAGAAAAACCTCCAAAAGCCCCCTTCTTCTCTCCGTACATGATTAATTTTATAGGTAAAAATAGGTGATCTTAATAGAATATTTTATCTCGCTTTTTCAATATACATAAAGATAATCTATAACCTCCCGATCACCCAAAATCCTCTTATTTTCCTTATCTCCTTAATATTCCCAATGATCTTATCACCTAAAGACTAAAGATAAGATTGCAATCTGATTTTTAAATCCCAAAAAACCACCATAATATCGCATCAAATCTCAATTTTCCTCAATATAATTAATTAAAAAAAATGGGCTTTGGCTAATTTACTCCTTTTGCGGGCCTAATCCGGCCTGCCAAGCTAGAGCTCAAAAATATTAATTCAAACCCATTCACCACCAGTCCTAAAAATAAAATGCAAAACATGTAATTAAAAATAAATGCACCTAAAATTGAATTATAATATTTTTTTCTTAGGGGTTAAAAATTAATCCCTAATTTTTATGCAATAAATGACTAAAGGGTCATCAAAATTTAGGTGTCAACAACTGCCCCTCTTTGAAAGTGAGCTCCAAGAGGTTGCCTTCAAAGACAAATTGAGACCTAAATTTTGACTATACACATGCAATGAATTTTTTTTTTTTTTTAGGAAAATGAATTCAATTTTTTAATGCAATTTATATGATGCATGGAAATACTAATGCAAATGATAAATGAACCTACTTGGAATAACTTACCTTCAAGAAGGATAGAGTAATTCTAGGCAATTGGTGTTACATGTCCAGGACCCGTACGTACCATTCTACGGTTGCCTAGTATGACAGTGTTTGGTTGTGTCTATGACCCGTACCATTCTACGGTCGCCTAAACGGAGATTCGTTTTCCAAGATCTGTACCATTCTACGGTTGCCTGAATGAGGAAATAGATGTTGTCTATGACCCATACCATTCTACGATCGCCTAAATGGGGATTCATTTTCCAGGACCCGTACCATTCTACGGTCACTTGAATGAAGAAATTGGTGTTGTCTAGGACCTATACCATTTTACGGTCGCCTGAATAAGGAATAGGTGTTGTCGAGAACCCATACCATTCTACGGTCACCTTGACGAAAAATTGATTTTTCAGGACCCGTACCATTCTATGTGGCACCCCTCGACGGCCCCCGATCCGATTAGGGTCACCACAGTTCGCTTACCATTCACTTTTCCTAATAACATGTCACTCTGATACCATTTCAATTGCAGCGGGTCCATACAACCTGGGGGTTTACATCTTTTAGATCGGTCCCTTGCGTAATTTATATACGGAAGCACATCCAACAACTCCCCTCTCTATATTCAGAAAACGATGCACACCTACTAAATATTTATAAGTAAAAGCCTACACTTTTATTCACTTAAACCATATGGACATCATTCATCGGTACATCAAAATGCCATAGTTTTCTATACTAGACTACACTTCAAAAGATGAACGACATCTCTTCCAACAGTCGTATACTTAATTAGTGTCGGCGTCCAAAAGTTCCCTCCTTTGTTATCCTCCTCCTCGCGATCATATCCAACTGCTCAATTCATCTACTAATCTGAAATGTTGGTCTCCGAAGGGGTGAGTACAGCCACTCAGTAGGTAAAGGACTAATAAACCACACAATGCATCATGCCACACAATCATCACAATCATAGCATCACATGTCATTAAGGCATCCATGCACAACTTACCTTGGTACCATGCACACATCATCATACCTCATGTACATACATCATCATATAGTCATTGTCATCATATCATACACTTACCATCATCATGTCACATGTACCATCATCATTGCCATGCATCCATGCATGTAACATCATCATCATATCACATGTACCATCATCATTGCCATGCATCCATGCATATAATATCATCATCATGTCATGCATATATCCTCATGCATAATTCAATTCCAATTTCATTTTTGACCGCCACATTTCTCTTTTCCCAGGACCAATGTTTGCATCCCACATTCATCACTTGCACCCAATCCTGGCGTCGCGAGAACCCTCTGGCACAATACATGCCGGGCATCCGGCACCCCCACGCTCCGAGCATCTCGTATCCCAACTAGCATCACAAGAACCCTTCGGCACAATACCTGCCGGGCAACCGGCCATACCCTTCTAGCCTGGCATCTTGCATCCCAACTAGCATTGCGAGGCATCCCTCGGCACAATACTTGCCAAGCTTCCGGAATTATGTATCGACATACCACTAGGCACCCCCCTAGAATTACGTACCATATGCCACCGGGCATCTTGAAACTCCCGAGGAAATCTCCGGGGCTCGCCATGAAAATGGTTTCCCCTACCCTCCGGGCATACATTATGATACAACCCCTCACCCTCCGGGCATGTATCATAATACAACCGGGCATCCCGACACTCTCGGGGAAAACCTCTGGGCATGTATTCATAATACAACTAGGCATCTGAAAGGCATCGACTCATTTGAACCTCTAGGCATCCCAACTCCCGAGGCATCGTCGGCTCGCACCTCCGACGGTATCATCATCATCATAATTTATATTCACATTCATGGCTCAATTTCAACATGATAATGCGATAGCAAACGAGATCATTTTCATCATTTGGCTCATATATGCATTTCCAATCATCATCATACATGCAGCAAGACACCATC
Source organism: Eucalyptus caleyi (assembly GCA_014182885.2). Classification (NCBI taxonomy): domain Eukaryota; kingdom Viridiplantae; phylum Streptophyta; class Magnoliopsida; order Myrtales; family Myrtaceae; genus Eucalyptus; species Eucalyptus caleyi. Next base: position 52,490,886 of record CM024468.2, on the reverse strand, counting down.
ATCTATGGCAATACAATTCATGGAGTCCATGCAATTTAAAATGGTCCATATTTCATGCCTTTTCAAAGTTTACAAAATTTCAGCATGTACCATTTTTAGAAAATATTCAAATTAAATATCCATATGCTTCTCAAAAATCATGAAATCAAGGCACATGATAGACAAGACAATAAGATAATAATTTCATGTGAAACACATGCCAATAGAGTTCCACACAAGAAGATATAATCCACACGATTTCAGCATGCAAATTCGGATAAAACAAAATGTGCAGTTATGGAAATAATTCGATTAAAATACCTGAAAAACCTCCGAAAATTATGAAATTTTACCAGGTTATAGTTAAGACACTAAAGTAGATTTTTCGTGAAGACTTCTATGCTAGATTCGTTCTAGATAATTTTCTATAGTCATCCGAAGCTTCTGGTTCTCGCATCGAAACGTCCAGTGTATGTTTCTCCGAAATATCGAGTTTTCGCCCCTTTATTCTTCTTCGTTTCCTCTGAAATTTGGATATGTTTTACTTCAAGAGGCCCCCTACAACTTTCATTAAGGAACCTAAGTCAAATCTCCAAAGAATAGTCACGATATGGGTCCATGAATTTTCGGGTGTCTAGTACCGGGTTTCCAGATTAACCGTCTTCAAGAGTAAGTCGATTCACTAGGCTACACTTGCTCATTTTACTTAAAATTTGAGTATGTTAATCTTTGGGATATTATCTACAAGTTTCATGAAGAAGTCGAAGAGATATTCTTGGTAAAAATCGACATGCAACCACAAATCTACCAAAAGGTCAGCAAAACAGTTCCAGATCTAGTGTCTTCGTAGGATGAGGGTTTGACCCCTTAAATCTCCATCATTTTGTCCCAAGGTTTAGTATGTTTTAGTTTAAGATGTTAGATACAACTTTCATGAAGGAATCAAAGTCAAAATCCAACTTGAAACATGCATGCAAGACTTCACAAGATTCTGAGTCCGGCGATTCACACGAAAACAGCAAACATTCTCAAGAACAAGTTACTTCTAGCTTCGGTTTTGCCTACCCTAACATCCGAAATCTACCACCAACAAATCACACATGCAAGACACACATGCAAGAGTGGAAATCAATCCCAACTTGCCTCTAGAACCAAGTGGATAGCAGCACACAAACGGCACACACGGACGGTGAACGGGCGGCGACGGGCGGACGGCTCCTTCTCCTCCTTTCTCGGCTTCCCCTTCTCTCTTGCCACTCCCTCTCTCTCGCAATTCTCTCTCTCCCTTTGGCTTGGTCGAATGCCCCCAACTGGCCACTCTCTCTCCTCCTTTTATTTCCCCTAGACTTAATCATTGCAACTGCATGTGGCCGCCGAAGATGGCCAATGGGAGCAGCCACACCTTGCGCAACCTCCATGCCACTTGGCAGCTTGGAGGAAACACATGGCCTCCTTCATGGAAGATGTCCTAAACAAATGAACTAGGAAAGTAAATGACCCAAACTTCCTAATCATTAATCTAAAAATGAAAATAGCAAGATTAATTCAAGCATTTCATTTGGCTTGATCAATATACACTTGGGACATTATTCGACACAATCATTTATTCTCCTCTTGAGCTTTTTTAGCAACTCTTTTGAGGCGTTTATTCTCAACTCGATTGGTGATCTTCAATGGCACATCCGGTATCTTTGGAAGCAACTCCTCGGGAATCTCGTGTTGTTGGATATACTTAGTTGAGGCATAGTACTTTCTTTCTTTGCCCTTCAACTCCTCCTCGGGCCATTTGAGTTTTCATGGATGGCACATGTCCCACATCGATTTGATAGTGAGAATGGAATCTTCATGGCCTCAGCTTCCATCAATGACGCTGACTTGGAGCGGATCCGCTTATAACGCTGGGGGAAGCTCTTGCACGACTTGATACTAACGAGTTACTCTAGTCAGATAGTACTCCAATGCTCCAGTGAATCCCAATAAAGGGATTAGGCCAACTCCTCCACACGAGAGTCTCGTCACTCGAACTTGGAACCATTTAGCATGCCATAGGAAACCATTGGAAGTTGATTTTTTCATGAAAGCTAGCCACCTAAAAAGGAACCAGATTTGTAAAAGTTCAGGAGAGGAATGGAGAATCTTATCACCACCTCCTTTGAATCGAGTGAGAGAAAGAAAAGTTTCAGTTAGGACAGTGTTTACAAAATTTTTTCCTTCCAACACTTGCCTAACTAATTGAGCAATCAAAGGGTTAATAGCATTTTTGCAGTAAGGAAATACTATAAACCCAAAGAAAGCTAAGAGGAAAATCCTACGCATTTGAAATGAGGTGTCTTTTTCAAAACATTCTTTCAGAAAAGATAAAGGACATGCATTGCGGTGAGCCTTTAAAACCTTTCTTATATTGTCTTCTTTAATTCTCAAAAAATCATATAAGGCCGTAACAGGATCTATTCTGATAGGCAGACTAATCAATTCAACTTTCAAGGACTTCCCTATGGTGATGCTATACTCTTCCAAGGTGGGAGTGAGTTCATGCTTACCGCCAAAGATAAAGGTAGAAGTCTCGGGGCACCAACAGTGGGCAAGTGCTTAGACGAGGCCGCCATGGATGTTGATACGCAATAGTGGAAGTAGTCGACCAATATGTGACTCTACAAACTTACAAACTGATGGCTATTTTGATCTAACTTGTCCCACAAAGTGCTAAGCTTTTCCTTTGGAGGGAGACTAATTCGAATGTCCGGTGTCCCCATTGTATATTGATCAAGACTCAGGACAATCTTAATGCCATGGACTGACAAAATAATGCGATAAAGTAAGTAAATTGCAAAGGCCAAAAATTTGGAGAACTTACTTTACCAATAATTGGCAATCACATAGACATGCACATGGTAAGTGACTCGATTTCTAATCGATAAGGCTTATCAAGGTGGAGCCACAAGGATGATCAAACTAGCCACGGGCTTGTGGACTATGTCGGGTCCTTATGACTTCGGCTTGGTCAAAGAGCCGACCCGAGTCGCAAGCATGCGGACCGAGGTGGGTACTCTTGACACCATGAAAGAAACTTCGGGATTGAGATGGGCAACTTGTACCACGAGCATGCGGTCAAAGTGGTATCCATTTCAATACCATCCTAAATGATCCTATGTGGCCCAGGTCCGACGACAAGTTGTGTGTGCAAAGTGTAGTGATAAATGCAAAGCATGCACATCAGTTTAAATCAAACAACACTTCCATAAAAAAAGAAACCATACATCCCTAACTACAACCTACAAGGCAAGGGTTAGTAATCACTTTCCCTTATATCTCCCAATTTGCAAAAATATTTAACACCGTAAATGTTAGGGACATACCCGATGTACTTGCTGCCAACAAAACATTTTTTTTTTAAAAAGAAAAAGAAAAATTGGCCTAAGTCCATTAAGTGTTTTAACACAAATCCCCAATGGAGTCGCCAAGCTGTCGCGACCAAAATTTCAGGTTGAACCACCTAGGGTTTGGCTAATGGATTGTTAAGCCTAGACTTAACTCGGGCTCTTCCAAGCACATACCAATTCACGACTTATATTCAGATTCTTAATATGCAAATAGATTTTATTTAGGAGTCGCCACTAATCTATTTTTTGGTGGGTCGATTAGAAACCCAAGTAACGGGAGTTTTACTTTACTCCTACGAACTAGAGATTTTGGATACGGGGACTTGCTTACACTAGATTTCTCCAATGCCCTTTCGGTACATTTTCTTTTATTTTAAAAAATGTTTTTGCAGGCAGTTTTGATTGATTTTAAATCTATTTCCCTAACATGTGAGGCGATCATGCGGGTGCGCAAACCACCAATTTAACACCTAAGTAAAGTAATAAATAAATTGCAAGACTTACCTTAAAGCAATGAAAGCATCTGCTTTGTTAAATTAAAATCCACATCAACAAACCTAGAAATGGTTTCTAATTAACACGAATTGTTTTTTTTTTCACTTATTTAATGAAAGTTATGCAATATGCGATGCAATACTAACTAAATGACCTAACTCTAATGACATGCAATTTCTAAATTGGATGAACCTAGCAACAACTACCACTGACATGCATTTCAATGAATCTAATCCTAATGACATGCATGTGACATTTTTTTTTTTTTTTCTTTTCTTTCTTTTTCCTAAAAGAATGCAATCTATCCTAGAAAATAAAACTAATTCAACCTATGGCATTTTTTGTATTTTTCATGAAATTCGAAATTAGGTAAAATGTGAAAATTATCTAGTTAGATCAAGATCCTATTCAATTTATATTAAGAATTAAGCTAAGCCAAATCCTAATTTAAACTAAAATATAATTTTAACCCAAATAATCCTAAAATGCAATATATTTAAGAAAATATTTAAACTTATAATAAATTAATAAAAAAATATTACCTAGAATTAAACTAAGCGCACTTTTACCCTAATATGCAATGACGTACAAAATATGCATATGCATGATGATTTTTGTTTTGTTTTTCCTTTTTTCCTCTTTTTTTATTTCGAAATTAATAATTGCCAAATAATTAAACATGCAATCCAAGTTTTTTTTTTAAAAAAGCAACCTAAATTAATTGATTTTTTATTTTTATAAAATTCAGAACAAAATTTCTACCCTAAACATGCAAACCCTAAAACTTAATTCTAACCTACATTTTTGGATTTTTTTAAAAAGAAAATTAACTTAAGTGACACGACAACAAATCAAGCAATATCGATATCCAAATTGACGAACCATATCTCGTGCATGTGATCAAGTTGGCTAATTTCAGACTGGCGGCAGCAACGATTCACGGGTGGTGCCGTGGGTCAGCCAAAATCATGCAGTTGGAGCAGGAACAAGGGCTCGAAGAGAAGTAGAACCCAATCCAACAGCAGATCAGCACTGGGCAGTCACGGACTCGAGGCATTACCATATCACATGTACCATCATTATTACCATGCATTCATGCATGTAACATCATCATCATATCATCATATCACATGTACCATCATCATTACCATGCATTCATGCATGTAACATCATCATCATATCATCATATCACATGTACCATCATCATTACCATGCATTCATGCATGTAACATCATCACCATATCATCATATCACATGTACCATCATCATTTCCATGCATTCAAGCATGTAACATCATAATCATATCATCATATCACATGTACCATCATCATTACCATGCATTCATGCATGTAACATCATCATCATATCATCATGCATAATTCAATTTCAATTTCATTTTGGACCGCCACATTTCTCTTTCCCGGGAACAATTTTTGCATCCCACATTCATCACTCGCGCCCAATCCTGGCATTGTGATGAACCTCCGGGCATGTATCCAAGATACAACCGAGCATCCGGCACCCCCACATTCCGGGCATCTCGTATCCCAACTGGCATCATGACGAACCTCCGGGCATGTATTCAAAATACAACCAGGCATCCAAAGGGCATCGACTCATTCGAACCTCTGGGCATCTCGTATCCCACTTGGCATCACGAGGAATCGCCGGGGCTCGCCACGAAAATGGTTACCATTACCCTTCGGGCATGCATCATGATACAACCCATCACCCTCTAGGCATGTATCATAATACAACTAGGCATCCCGACACTCCCGGGGAAAACCTTTGGGCATGTATTCATAATACAACCAGGCATCCAAAGGGCATCGACTCATTCGAACCTTTGGGCATCCCGACTCCCGGGGCATCGTCAGCTCACACCTCCGACGGTATCATCATCACCACGATGCATATTCTCATACATCTCATTTCTCATCTTCAATTATAGTTCAATTTTAACATGGCATGTGATGTGATGGCAATCAAAATCATATTCATCATTGAATTCATACATGCATCTCAAATCATTATCATGCATGCAGCAAGACACCATCATCCATAACAATACAATTCATGGAGTCCATGCAATATAAAATGGTCCATATTTCATGCCTTTTCAAAGTTTACAAAATTCTAGCATGTACCATTTTTAGAAACTATTTAAATTAAATATCCATATGCTTCTCAAAAATCATGAAATCAAGGCATGTGATAGACAAGACAATAAGATAGTAATTTCATGAAAAACACATGCCCAATAGAGTTCCACACAAAAGATATAATTCACACAAATACAGCATGCAATTCCGGATAGAAACAGAATGCGCAGTTTTCGAAATAATTCGATTAAAATACCCGAACGACCTCCGAAAATTATGAAATTTTACCAGGTTATATTTAAGACACTAAAGTAGATTTTTCATGCGGACTTCTAGGCCAGATTCGCTCTAGATCATTTTCTATAGTCATACGAAGCTTCTGGTTCTCGCACAGAAACGTCCAGTGTAGTCATCTTCGAAATACCGAGCTTTTACCCACTTATTCTTCTTCGTTCCCTCTGAAATTTGGATATGTTTTACTTCAAGAGGTCCCCTACAAATTTCATTAAGAGATTTAAGTCAAATTTCCAAATAACAGTCACCATATGGGTCCATGAAGTCTCGGGTGTCCAGTACCACGTCTCCAGATTTACCGTCTTCAAGAATAAATCGATTGAGTAGGCTATACTTGTTCATTTTACTTCAAATTTGATTATGTTAGTATTTAAGATGTTCTCTATAAGTTTCATGAAGAAGTCAAAGAGATATTCTTGATAAAAATCGACATGCAACCACAAATCCACCGAAAGGTCAGCGAAATCGTTCCAGATCTAGTGTCTTCGTAGGATGAGGGTTTGAACCCTTAAATATCCATTACTTTGTCCCAAATTTTAGTATGTTGTATTTTAAGATGTTGGTTACAACTTTCATGAAGGAATCAAAGTCAAAATCCAACTCGAAACATGCATGCAAGCTCTCACAATATTCTGGTTCAGGCGGTTCATACGAAAACGGCATGCAAACTCAAGAACAAGTCACATTCTAGCTTCGGTTTTGTCTATCCTATGATCCGAAACCTACCACCAACAAATCACACATGCAAGACACACATGCAAGAGTGGAAATCAGTCCCAACTTGCCTTAAAGACCGAACGAACAGCAGCAAAAGGGACGGCACACCGGCGACGGACGGACGGCGTGCGGCGGCGACAGGCGACTCCTCCTCCTCGGTTCCTCTCCTCTCGGCCTCACTCTCTCTCGCAACTCACTCTCTCTCTCTCTCTCTCTCTCTCTCTCTGGCTTGGACGGTGGCTCTCAACCGGCCACTCTCTCTCTTTTGTTTCCCCACAAAGCCATCATTAGTCATGATTATTTGCCTCCCTCAATGGCCAATGCATGAAGCCCTCCTCTTGCCACTTGGCAATTTGAGAGAGACACATGGCCTTCTCCATGCAAAGATGGGCCTCATTCTCAGCTGGGCTTTGGGCCAGCAAATGGGCCGGTCGACAGCCCCTCCTTGGCTCCAATGGGCCGGCCATTTGGCCCTCCAAAATCCATACATCTTGGGCCTTAGGCCCAACCTAATTAAACCCTAAATTTTACCTTTAAACACTTTTAATTCTTTCTTTTATAGATTTTAAATTTTAAATTCCACATGGCCAAATTCTTGTAACATTTTATTTATATGAATTTAGTCTATGAGGTGCATGGCCAAGAATGAATTACCCTCATTAATTTATCCTATAATACTAATTTAAAAACTCATGAACACAAGCATATATCACTTAGTCTTAAGAGGAGACTAATGGATAAAGCATAAACCATAGGTAATTTCATTACCTAATTATGGGCTTTTTAATACACCTTAGAGCTTGTCTTGAATTTTTGGGACGCCACAGTATATGCATATGCTATTGAATTGTTTATGTATATATGGATTCTACTTTGAAACATTGATATATAATAAGATGTATGGTAAAAATATTTATTACAAGTGTAATTCCAAGTGCTTCGCAATTTATAGGGAAAATTTTAAATAAAGGTCTGAAGTGCACTTATTTTCTCAAATAAGAATCTGAAGTGAACCTTATTTCAAATAAGGATTTAAAGTGGTCATATCAATCTAAAAAAAGGGCCTAAAGCAATTATATTTTTTTCAAATAAAAGCCTAACCTCATTGGCCAGCAAAAAATTCCAACCAAATGTATTTTTGTTAGAACACAATTCAAATTTAAATAAAAATAGATTAAAAATTAAAAGAAATAACATAAATAGAGGCAAGAGGGGCTCCTATCGCCTGTGGTCACTGCCTCGTATGTCACTGGCGCCTAGGCGAGTGCCAACGACCCTCTCCGACCAGAGGCAAGGGCCAATAGAGGCAAGAGAGGGCTACAACCCTTTTCCAAATTTGGGCTTGCCCTCACCCCGGCCTGGGCGAGGGTTGCTAGTTCCCGCTCAGGCACCAATGGCCCTTGCCCAGCACCCCAAGACTTAGGGCGAGGTCTAGGGGCATTGGGCAAGAGTCGCCGGCACCTTTGTGATGGCTAGCAACCCTTGCCCAAGTTGGGGCGAGGGCGAGCAATCCTCAACCAAATCTAGGAGAGGGTCGCTCTCGCCTTTGGCCAACAAGGGTCGTCGGCCCTCGCCCATATGCTAGCGACCCCGCCGGCCATCACTACTGCACCATTAGCAATGGGGCGGTAGCCACAAGTGAGAGGGAGTCCACCCTCCCATATTTGTTCGATTTTTTTTATAAAAAAAAATAGTTTGTTTAATGAAAAAAATTAAAAGGCGAAATTGTCATTTATCAAATAGTGAATTGAAATCCTTTTTGAGACTGATATGACCACTTTAGACCCTTCTTTGAGAAAATGAAGACATTTTGGGCCCTTATTTAAAATAATGTCAACTCCAAGCCATTATTTAATAAAATAAGGACACTTCAAGCCCTTATTTGAAATAATGTCTACTCTAAGCCATTATTTAAGAAAATAAGAACACTTCAAGTCCTTATTTGAAATTTTTTCTCAATTTATATGGACAAAATCCTATATCCCATATAATTCCAATTTTATAGTTTACAAAATAAAGCTATACATCTGGTCTCTTGTCTGCCATCAATATTCTTTATATATAGATTATTTTGATAATTAAATCATTAATCTCTATAACACCTATAAAGGAACATTAAATTTTTAAAAATTTATATCCCATGATCGTCCAATTTTTTTGTGATAAATCGAGTAGATATGCAAAGGTTTTATTTTGAATTATTATATAAGAATAAAGTTGATTTTTTAAGTTGGTGGAACATAATTCCCGCATCTTAGCTTCAAATAGGGGAAAAAACTAAATGTGCATATTTTCATAATAAATGTTTAAAATCTAATTGATTGTGTCTATGTGAACTGTTGGGGAAATTTGATTGCTGATCAAGAAAGAGAAGCAGTATTAGATCTTTGATATTTTGAGAAGTGATCTATCACTGTCTATAAGGTATTATTTATTTTCAGTATTCGACACTCTTCAATAACTTCCGTGTCGTATTTAATACTCCGACACGTATTTGACATGCTCGACACACTCCAACATACGGTGAATAAGTATAAAAAAATCCAACATGTGGTTAACTCTTAGCAATTTTGGCACATACATATCCATTTTAAAAAAAAATCAATATATGAAGGATCGGAATATAAATATATAAAAAATAATAAAAATAGTAAAAATAATAAGGAAGAAAGAAGGAAAATTCTCTTACTCTCACTCTTTCACTTCCTACCTTCCCGAGACGATTGAATGACCCTCCTCTCGCGAGTGTTGTTCCTCTCGCCAATGTCACTTCGACACCCCGCAACCTGCCCCCACGAGCTGCTGCAACTAGGGGTGTCAACGATTCGGTTCAGTTTTTTTCAACAACCGAACCGAATCGTTAGGAAAATTTCTTAACTGAACCGAATGAGACCCAAACCGAACACGAACAGAACCGAAATTTTGGTTCGATTCGGTTTGGTTTTTTGGTTTTTGGTTTTCCGCTTTCGATTTTTAGTTTTTGCTTTGTCTGTTTTTTTTTTCCGTTGTATATATTTTTCGTTTCCAAGAAATAAGTTCTTATCGGTTTGTTGGTTTGGTTCAGTTTGATTAACCAATAAAATCAAACCGCTAAAAAAAAAAAAATTTCTATTTTTAATGAGAACCGAACTAAATGAAAAGTGAACCGAAAAACCGAATTTTTCGGTTTGGTTCGGTTTTTGTCACCCCCGCCACAGCCGCCTTTGCCCCAAACCCTAACTCACCCAGATCCCTACACATTGAAATCGCTAAACGAGTTGAATAACCCCAAAGATTACCAATTCACCACATAAAAGCGAATACAAGAGTTGGAAAAGAGAAAAACAACAGGCCCACTTACGAGCAAAGCATCGGAAACCTGCTAATCCGCATCGGGGCGACGGAGCTGAAAACCCCGGAGCCCAAAGCATCGACCTTTGCAGCTCGATTGCCAGGATTCGAGCCGATAGCCTCCATGGATGCGCGAGTCAAGAGCTTCCTTTGACGAACACCGGTAGAGTCGGCATACACGCAGGCCGCGAATTTAAGGGGTGCTACCGGAATCGGCAAACGGAAGGATCAATTCGAATGGATGAAAGAAGACATCCCATCCCCACCCCCGTTTTGTTCAGCAATTTGATCAAACGGAGATGGCGGAATCGTGGGTTTGTCAGAAGCAGCCGGTTAATCGACGATCCGGCGACAAAGGCGATGGATTTTTCGGGGATTTTCGGGTTGGTTTAAATTGCACAGAAAGAGAGAGAGAGCGACAAAGGCGATGGATTTTTCGGGGATTTTCGGGTTGGTTTAAATTGCACAGAGAGAGAGAGAGAGAGAGAGAGAGAGAGAGAGAGAGAGAGAGAGAGAGAGGATATGTCATGGAGTCATTACATTTTCTTTTGCGTGGAGTTGTGGATTTCGATCGCCCCCCCTTCTTTCTTCCCTAGTTTAACAAAATTATGGTTTTCTCCCCCAAACTTTTGGATATTATCAGATTTTCCCTTTCTTTCGATTCTCAATCTTTGTAGCACATCTTAATATAATATTATTGCTTGAAGCATGTACACTTTTGCTTATTTATAAATGTTAAATTTAATAGTGGAATATGGATTGCTTATCTTTTTCATCCAAATTTTATGGATTATTGCAATGGGAATGTAGTTAAATTTGTCAAATTGAAATAATTAATGATTTTAACAAATGTTGGATCAATTTTTTTAGTATAAATTCATTTTAGGCTCTTTTTATTATTATTTATTTGTTTGTGAATTTAAATGATAATTTATCATTTATATATAAAAATATATATTTAATATATAATGTATCTCAACATATGAGAATTCTCTATTTTTTAAGAAATGATGTGTCGCGTGTCGGTATCAGTGCTACATAGATTGTTGTTGTCAAATTTAGAACAAACATACTCCTAGGATATACACCATAACTGTAGAGAAATGAATTCGGCAATTACTCAATATCTCTCTTGAAACTTCATCTCAAATTTGTTAAAATTGTGTGCATGAAAATAGAAGAAAAGATTCTAAAATAGTAGTATTTTTGAATAGTCTTAACTATTATAAATAATATGTGAATTTGTGGTTATTCACAGATAACTAATCAACACATCTCTTGGGAATAGGTATATTATTATCACCCATCACCATTCTCCATGTCAATAATAACTTGCTCTTATAATCATGGACCTCATCTTTGGACGAAGAGTCACGTCTTTTCATAACCAAAAGCGACGTCTTCTCTAATAAAAAAAATCACATATTCTTTTAACCAAGAGATACATCTTTTATGATAACAAGTTATTTCAACAATCCCTCACTTAGTTTGTTATCTACATTAATTTACATAAATTTATACATAAAAGAATGTATCTGTTAAAATTTGAACCTTCAATTAATGTAAATAATTCCGTTAACAAAATCAGTGGTAGATAAAACTTTGAACCATAACTCCATTTGTTAATAAACTTACCACATGTTTGATTAGAAATTTCCTATTCCTAAGCACTTTTATGGCCTTGTGCTCCTCCTGCATTCATGAATGTTTACAAAAGTCCATCCGACTTTTTGTTAGAAGTGGCACCACTTCTTTTGTTCATTTAAGTGAAGTTCCTAAATTTGTTTCTTTTAGTATTGCCTTACTAAAACCTTGAACTTCATTAAGAGTATTTTCTTACACTCATCCTCCTAGCTTTCCATGAGTTCCAACCTTGTGCCCTAGTACTCCATCACCACAAGTTACAATAGATTGTTACCCATTTAACTTTAATAATTTTGTTAGAAATTGTAAAGTTGGGTTTCCACTATGCTCGACTATTATCAATTGATCAAGAGCCATTACCTTGGCAGTACTATTTATTAAACCTCTCAAGAGTCCCTTAGTGAATGGATAAGCCAAGTTATTATTTGTTCAAACATAAACGACTGAAATAACTCCATTAGTAATTAATTATCAAACATACTCATGTCGCATACTAATATGCCAAGATTTTCCATTCTATATTTTATTGAATGCCTTAGACATAGTTACCTCACTATCATAATGTAAAGATATGGCTACCATTGGTTGCGGCAATAACTCTTAGTTCAATAACAAATTCCACAGCCGTTCACTATCTTTACCAATCATCAATAGTGATATAAAGTCATATTCCTTCATCGAATGAGCTATACTTGTTTGCTTCTTTGATGCCTATGAGCTACACCATTGGCAAGCTTTAAAAACTCATTCAAATGTCGATTTGTTGTCAAATTATGCTAGTTCGAACTAGCAGCTGAATATCCTTATATTATTGTTGGTTGTCTTTCATAGAATAACCATATTGTTTTCTTCTACTTATAGTATTCCCATGCGCGGTATTAGGATCACTAGTAAATGTAGACAATTTACATGCAATAAGGGCTATATCCAGTCTAATGCCATGCATAACATACATCAAACTTCTAATTGCACTAGCATATCTAATTGTGCTATATGTTGTCCAATATGTTTCATCATTTTAATTGCACATCATATGATACATTTGACTCTTTAATTATCAAATGATGATATCTTTGAATGATTTTCTCCTCAAAGTGGCCTTGACTTAAAGCATAACCCCCACTATGTTTGAACACTTCGATACATAAAATTGTATTCACTTCTCCTAATTCTTTCATTTTGAAATGAGAAGATGGATTTCATTTATGCCAAGCATATTTATACTAATAATCAAAATATCATCTACATCTAAGCAAATTACAAACTCCATGCTTTTTGGTAAATTTTGAATAAATGCACTTATACGCATTGTTAAGCTTAAATCCATATGATAATACCATTAAATCAAGTTTTCTTATGCCATTATTTTATTACATTTTCCACAATCAGGTTCTCAATCATGTGAAAAAGTTTATTTCAATAATCATTCAAAGTTTAAAGCAATTTTGAAATAATTGCAGCAACTTGAAGAGGCTCATAAACTTCAATCATGAGGTATTTGAGTTTGGCAACATATATTTAAAGTTTATTCATTTGCTTAGAGACAGATTTTCCATTAATCATGGCAAATTTAAAATACTTCAAACCAGTAATTCTATCCATACCTTGTTTGTCAGCATTGTAATTTGGTCAAAGGCATTCCAAATGTTAGAGTATTTATGTAAGATCGAAACATTTAATACGGACAATCTGACAAAGTATTAGGAATTAGTTATTGGTACTTCATTTCATTATCCTTCTCTTGTCAAGATTATTACACCACTTTTATTCGTAAATTTCAAAGTACTATAGCCAACATGAGATAATCTAGTATGACACAAGGAAGATGAATCAAACATATAAATATAAACAAAACTTAATTGACACTTATCTGTCAAAATTGCAAGCACTTGATACATTCACTATCTCAATTTCCATTAAAAAAAAAATACCTTAAGATTGTTGGGAAAATTTGATTGCCGATGAAGAAAGAGAAGTAGTAATAGATCCTTGTTACTTAGATGTGTGATGGCGATCAATGTCCTTAAGGTATTATTTATCCATATTATTGTTGCTACTAGGTTTAGAACAAATATACCTCCAAGATATAAACCAACGCATAAGAGAAATGAGTTCAGCAATTACACAATATCTCTCTTGGAACTTTACCTTGAATATGTTAAAGTTGTGTGTATAAAAAAAGACGAAGAAAGAGTTCTAAAGAGGTAGTATTTTCGAATAGTTGTGGTTAGTATAAATAATATGGGAATTTGCATCTGTTCATAAACAACCAATTGGAGTTGATGATTGAATGTGACTAGCAAAGCTCAAGAGGTCATATTGTAATTAAAATGACAAGTTGGGGCCAAAATGCAATTTCCAAAAGTTGAGGGACCAATTCACAATTTTTTGCAAAATTTGCCTGAGCCCTTAAATCATCATCTTGGTCCCCAATTAAGTTGAAATTGAACTTGGGTCAAGTCAAATCAATCAAATTGGACCAAAATGACCAAATTTGTATTGAATTAGGTATTTTCGAGGCAAGAAAATGGCTAACTTTGAGGGACTTTCTTGAAAAATTGGGCGGGGACAATTGTGAAGATTGACCAAGATCTTAAATTACTATACATAAGCTTGCTAATTGATCAAACATTGCAGCCAAATTGATCGATTAGGACACTCAAATCAGCTACCAAAACCTAGTCCACAATTTGATCACAATTTAGAGCTGTAGAGTAAACAAATTTGTGACCCCACCATATCCTACTTAGCAACAATCAGCCTGATCTTTACACATGATGGAATACCATAATTAGTAGTGCAAGTAAACAAAAATTTTCCAAGGATAAGCTACTGAAAGCACGGGAAAATCGTAGTGAAATCCACACACTCAACAGCTACAAAAGTTATAAAATTTGACTAGGTTAGAAAGTGGGTGAGCTAGCTCAGTTGGCAGACTTGGTAGGGAGCAAAAGCCTAACCAAGAGATTGCTTAATTCAGTGGATAAGATCTATGAAGCAAGCTCTTTTAAGGGATAAAAGTTAGGAGACAAGAAGCACTAGGGAGAGCTCATGGTCGTTCTCCAAAAACACCCCCACAAGCAACTCAAAAAAAAGGCCAAACCCAGAAATTCCATATCGACCTTTGCAGAGAAAGGTGAAATTTTCACAAACTTGCAGCCAAAATTAGTCAAAACCTTCAACTATAAAGTGAAACTTCACTCAAAGATATTTCCAACCATAGGTTGCACATCTAAAATGGAGATTGGGAAGACCTCCTAAAGCCTCCTGAAAAATACCCTCCTAGCGGGCCAAGGAAGTCCTAAATGAGTGTTGGCCCAGTTGGTCATGTATGATGAAAAGCGAGTGTTTTTTAGAAAAGTGAGAGACAAATGAGGAAATCCATGACTTATAACCAAAACTAGAATACATATAGTTTGGTTTGGTGTTAATTTGGCCAACAAAAGAGGTCCTAAAGTCTAATTTTGGAGGTCAACAAAAACCTTCATTATCAGTTTTTTCTTCTGCAGATCTCATTTTCAGTTTGAATGAGCCAATTTCTATGTGCCCTCGAAGAGTAATTTCTTGTTTCCTCAACTAAGAGCCACTTACAAAAAATACTAGGAAGTAATGTAAGAATTCTAAAAGTATTTTTGGTCAAGTTTGAATATATTTTAATAGTAAAAAATCAAGAGAAAAGCTAGTAAAAATTTTGAGGCTGGAATTTTTCCAAGTGTTGAAATCTCTTCAAAAGTCTCACGTGTTTGATTTACTATACCCCCTTTTAGTGCATTACTTGTCTTTGTGACTTTGATTAATGTTATATGAGAGTACAAATAATGCATAGGTTAGCTTGGTTTAGTCTTTAAATTTCCATGTAAACCATGAGATCGTCTATAGGTTGAGCGAAAAGCCAAGCCAACCCACATTGATACATGGTTGGCTAGCAGAGATCATGCATGTATACTTCTTGGAGAGTTTGTTTCAATGTGTCTGGTTGGTCGTTCTCTATAATGTTTGTTGCATTTGAAAGTCCATATTACCTATTTTTATTTGGATGAAGTGATGTTTCCTATGAATCGTACATGTGATGGTTGTCAAGGCTTGAATATGCACATACAACATATTTGTTTGACTTGGGTACAAAACACAAATTTGCAAAATCAGCTCAAACTTGCATATTTGAAGTCGATTTTAGCTTTTTTTTTTTTTTTAAGCTATGATTTCTATCTAATCGTGTTCCTTGCAAGTGGTAGTATAATCTTGATACTTTAGCTCCACATAAGATTGCTCATAAGTCAAGATTTAAAGTCACAAATACGGCTTGGGGAAGTTGCTTGAGTTGGGTTGATGCACACCACTTGTTCGACGAAATGCCCAAACCAAGTTTTCATCTTGAAACAATCGATTTGAGTTCAATTATTGTGATATTCATGTGTTGTGCTATTCCATGTTAGCATAGATTGGTTTAAGGAACTATTATTAATTTTTTTAAATAATAATAATAATAATAATAATAATAATAATAATAATAATAATAATAATTTGAAATTTTCAAATATATATATATATATATATATATATATATATATATATTAGATAGTATAAAATTAGGACATAAATGATATTTATGAGATTTTCCCAATTTTATAAGTCATTGTCCTAATTTGATGTTATTTTGATATTGTATAACGATTTTTATTTTTATTTTTTTTAAAAAATCCACTTTGCATAGATTAAAATTATCTAGAGTAATTTGATGCATACTTAATTTTTCATTTCGCTCATGGGAGTCTTGTCTCGGGTGTGATAACATGGCCATGTAATATTATTTGCTCGATTCGTATAAGGTTTTCCTTTCTTGCATTTTCTTTTAAGTCATTTCAATTTATTGGATATTTATTTACTGCACCACTTTTCGATAATTTAAGTGTAATTTTTTTCTTTTCTAAATTAGGTTAGTATTAGTCTAGACATTAAGGAAAATAACCCTACAAAAACATTTTTATGGACACTTAGCAGCTTTCATAAGGATTATAATTAGTAATCAGGATTGTGTGGCCATCTAGATAAACAACATTTCAAGTTAGTGGTACCACAAAGGCACTAATAGAAATATTGGTGTAAACAAGTCCCTATTTCTAGAAATCTCTAGTTGCGTAAGAATCGGGACAACACTCCTGTGTCTCAAGTGGTTTTTAGCCGACCTCAATAGGTTAGTGGCGATTCCTAGAAATATTTAGGTTGTTAAGAACTGAAATACGAAATCCAACATCACATGAGGTATGGGCTTGGGAGAGTTTGCGCCTAATCCAAAGCCATTAGTCCGTCTCTTTAGGCAATACCCCCAAACCTCTTCCTTTTCCCCCAATGGCAAAAGAGAGGTCGTGACACACTTATATTATAAATAGGTACTTTATCACTAATCATTATCATTCTTCATGTCAAGAATAAGTTCCTCTTATAATCATTGATAACCTTCTTTTAGAACAAAGGCCAAGAGTCATGTCTTCTCTTAACCAAGAGACATCTCTTTTAGGAAAGATCTATATATAACCAATTAAATGATCAAAGACTTATGGCAAATAAAATTCCATTTATTTCCCAATTAATGTGAACAATGTCTTATTTCTAGTACATTGCCAATTACTTTATAATTCAGCCTATCTATGGTATAACTCTTATCACTAGAAATCTTTTATATAGATTCTTTTTATTATCAAGTTGTTCATCTTGAGAGCACGAGAAATATTCAGTGGTTGCTAATCTCCATGTCATCTGCACGCGTGGCATGCATGATCCATTAAAATGGTGACACGTGTTGAGTGAGTTGGAAATTAAAAGAAGAAAAAATGAGAACTTTGCAGGCGGCTTGTCAGAGCGATGCTCTCTCCTCATTAATTACGCGACGCTCTCTCTCCTCTTTGCGTCTTTCTCCCCCGCTCTCTCTCTCTCTCTCTCCTCCTTTATTTCAAATTTCATTCAAGACCCCTCCCTCCTCTACCTCTCCTCTCCTCTTTGTCTTGCAAAATCCGACGACCACCTCCGGACGACCATAGCTAGATGCTCTCTTTCAGCTGCTGGAAACGATGGAGGCTTGGTGGTGTTGGGTTGGAGGGCTCTATGGCACGAACTTCCCTCTAAGGAAGGGGTCGTCAGAGAGAAACAGACACGAATGTTGGCGTCCCTGTCGACGTCGTCGTCGTCCTCCGTACTGGCATTGTCATCTTCTTCGTTGCCCACACGCCAATTTCGTCTCTCCCATTCCTCCTCCTCCTATGCAGATGCTGTCTCCGTCCACTGAGATGATTAGTTTGAGCATCACCCATCGATAAGCCCTTTGAAATTGAGGATCATGATCATACTCTAAAGAATACAAAGAAGAGTCCACCTGTGAAGAGGACTTTGGTGACCACCCAGTAAGGGCACCTAGAATATGGTTGACTTAGGGCTTTCTATTTAACTATATCAAAAGGCCTATGTTTGCCGGCTATTAGCTGAATATTATTCAACCACCATAGCCATTGGAATGATGTTTAAGCATCTTCTTTTACCAATGTTTCCTAATGGTTTCTCATCCAAGCTTTTATTAAAACAAGATGCAATGTCACTCGAAAACTAAATACAAAGAGAACATTAACTCCATTCCAAAGAGGTGGAGATGCTAGGATCAGATGATAGAAGTAAACAATGACCCTTCTTTTGTTCATCTCACTTAAATAGAGTCAATGTGGAATAACGTACAACAAACGAAATACATGAGATTGAATACTCTACAATGAAGAGAGAAGTATCACTTACCTCAGGTATAATAAATTTGTTAGTGAGAAGACAAAATGCAGGGAGAATGATTCACAATTGTATTGATGTACGCCAATCTCTCCAAGAGCTTCAATTTCCCTTTATATCCATACCATATAGGACAATGCCTGCTTAGCAAAATCTCAATTGACCCCAAGGCCCACCTGAGAACCTGGTTTAAACGATCAGAAAGATTGATGGGAGCAGACCCCTTGAATGATGGGTGAGGAGGCATACAATAGATTGAAATCCAGCCCCGAGAACGCATCTTAAATCCAGTCAAAATATCTTCTGTAACAGAACCATATATCCATCCGATCTGTTCGTAGAAAGAACATCAAGTCAATTCCTACCATATGACATGGAATTTTACATTTGGAATAGAAATTGTATAACATCATAACATACCTCTTTGCCCCATTCGGTCTTGTCCTCATAGCCACAGCTAATAACATGGATGGCTTCTTTCAAAAGTGTTGCAGGATCGGTAGATGGTGGTAGGCCACCCTATTCCATGAAAGTAGCCGCAATGAAAAAACAGGAGACTGACCGAATCTTTTCTCTAGACTTTTCTGAGACATCAGGAGCGACCTCTCATCATCATATCCTACAAAACAAATTGGTGCTGTTAACATGATATAACACATAGCAAAGGTACTATTAAGTCAGTCGAACAATTAAGTGACATCAAAAGAGAGACATTTTTTGGTTTATTCTAAAGCTTAAGGGGATCCTTTAAGGGCAAGGTAAGATACCCCAATCTGACATCAATTCAGGCTAGTTTCGACAGTAATCATGGAGTAAGTCCAGGCATTTGGACCAGTATAAACATCCAAAGATACAAAAGGAAACTCATAATTAAATCAAGACCTACCTTCAGCCCCCTCCTCAACATCTTCCATATTGAAAATTGGAACAATGGATTCAGTTCTTTTCATTGCTCTTTTCTTGTCAATGTACTTCTTATTGCCACCCTTCCCCTTCTTTCTTGAACCACAACAACTCTTTACAATAATATTTGGTTCCAGATCTTCCTCAGTCAATATAGGGTCATATCCATAAAGGGCTTGCCTGTTGAAACAACATCTAGTTCCGACATAGACAAGACCTTGGATGCTGTCAAGCCCTTTCAAGTTAATCTGCATTGAGATCATAAATAAGATAATCTAGCTAAGTTAAAAAGGCAACAAATGAACATAAACAACTAGCATTTTGGAAGTAGGAAAAAGATGAAGAGACACCTACATCAAAGAAGACGATGTTGCGGTTAGCATATCGATCATGCAAGTCAATCCCATTAAAACGTTGTGGGAACTGCACATAGCATGTCTTCTTTCCATAAGCGGGATCCATCATGAAACACGTTGCTTCTTTCAATGCTTTACTATTATTAAAGTAATGATCACAGTCAACATTCAAAAGATACGGTCTGTTGGTTAGGACAGCTGAGACCCGGATCTACACAAAATAAAACAATAAGTTATAAATTCAAAAATGCCAAAAAGTAATAAGCAGATCTAACCAATTTCTCCAGCGGATAAGAACAACATTCAGACAAGCAGCAATGCGGCAAAATCAAACCGTAATATTTGTTTCTCAATATGAAGAGAAATAGTATTAAGTTAAAGTAGGGTCGGGAACAATGAATCTCTTTAAAATAAACAAATCCTCACTATAAGCTAGAGACACCACTATCAACATTACAATCCACGGGGGAAAAATAAAAGGTAACTGATCCTTGAAAAAAATAATTCCAACTGTACATTCGAACTGAAAGCATAAAAAGAATAAGCTTCAATAATGTAGCGTGAACTTGGAATGCGATTTCTTGAACCTAGAGATCCATTAATCAGGATCCTAATGCATATAGATATAAATTTCAATGCAAGCAAGCGATGAAGAACCTAAATGAAGAATCTAAACTGAAAAACAAAATCACACCAACATACATTCATTTGTTTACAATTAAAGATGTCACCCTATCACTAGAAGAGACACATGACAAGAAAAGCTACATAAGATGTATAGAGATGACAAACCAAAGCAATCATGGCTCTAGCTTTCTCGTGATGTTGGAAACCAGGTCGCTTTTCATGAGAAACATAAACAAGTCGAGGTAGCTCATTTCCATCAGTATCAAGTCCCCCCTGTGGCCCAGGAAAACCTATTATTTTCGACAACAAAAAGAAAACACTAATTAGATGCATAAGAGGGGAGAGGGTTGATTTAAATGCTTCTGGAATACTGGTTAATATCGTATACCTGTATCATTCCGGGCGATCCACAGGGTTATTTCCGGGCCGGGCGGTGCCATCCCGCATTGTCCACCCTTCTTCTTCCGGCATCTTTTGTGCCTTTGCAACCAAAGCATTGATTCGCACCTTGAATCCTCATATTCTCTCTATCAACCACATAATCAAACAATTTTACATTATATATACCAAAACATTTGTAATAGATTATGCATCTAACTAAATGCTACATTGTCGATAGGCAAACCACTAAATAAATTTTTCCTTTCCCAAGAAACTGAGTTACAAAGGTAAAATAGGTGATGTATGGACCCCTCCCCAATGACCTTCATTTCAGTTTTACAAAGACTTACAACAGAATTCAACATAAAGCAACCAATCGAATAATTCAGTAGCACCGATCAATCAATGTACCTCCTGAGCTTCTTAGAAGCAGGATCATAGGCTTCACCGCCACCCTTAGCCCCATCAACCTTCGCAGCGTCGACCCGCCGTCATCCGACAATCCAAGCTCCTCTTTGTCGCCGGACCCATTGGCTATCTCCGCGGACCCATCTCCGGGGGAGTCAACGAGCACGTCAGTGAGGAACCTATCGTAGAACTCCTGACTCGAATCAGCCCTTATCCTGCCACCGACAACTCCGCCTTCCTCGTTGTCCTTCATCAAGATGTTCTCGATCTCATCGAACCACGAGAGCCCCAAGTCTAGAGACGATGACGATGCATTTGTCGAGGAGCAAGCGCCGATGACGTCGCCGGCCTCAGGGAGGCCACCGAAGAAGCCGTCGAGGTCGATGTGAGACATCACGTCATCCTCCATATGCAGCTCCAGATCCGCCATCAGAACACTAGGAAAAAAAAAACACAACAAAACAAAAAAAAGGGGGGAAAAAGAAGATGAAGGCGACCATGGGAGATCACTAAAAAACATCTGATTTGCTCGCGGTGGTTCACCGGTCGGAAAGAGGGAGGGCAGAGAGAGAGGGGGAGGTCGCGGTCCTCTTGCCAGTCCCGTACGGTGGTTCATTGATTGCTCGCAATCCTCTCGCCGGTCCCGTGTGGTGGTTCGTCGATTGCAGGCGGTCGTTTGTCGGTCAGAAAGAGAGAGGGCAGAGAGAGAGGGAGGTCGCACGCCGGTTGGTTGCTCGCGGTCATCTCGCCGGTATCCTCCTGGTTCGTCGGTTGCTTGTGCTGGTTCACCGGTCGGAAAAAGCGAGGGCAGAGAGAGAGGGACTTCGTCGGGGAGAGAGAGCGAGTGTAGAGAGAGGCGCAAAAAAAAACCTGTGACAGAAAACGCTCTCTCCAGAGCTACAGTACAGGAAAATTTTCAAAATGGGTGCCTGAAATTGTGGATCCCACGAGGACACGTGTCGCGCTCCGACCGCCTTCTTGTTTGCTAACCTGGAACATAAGACATACCTAATATTTTCTCCATTTTTTCTTCTTTTAATTTCCAGCTCACTCGACACGTGTCACCATTTTAATGGATCACACGTGCCACGCGTGCAGATGACGTGGTGGTTAGCAACCACTGAATATTTTCTCAGAGAGCACTTATATACAAAAGAAAAAATGTTAAGAATCATTTCTATGATGAAAGTTATATTCCACGATTGAGCATGTTTTCATAATAAATCATTTAAAATAATTCTTATGTATATATAACTTTTATTTTGAAGTACCAATAAATAAATAAGGCTGATTTTTATAAAAGAAAATTAAGGTTACGCTTTTAAGTTGATGGAATAAAATCGTTCATCTAAGCTATAGAAAGAAAAAAAAATTGTTTAGAAAGATATTTTGTGCATACTTTATTAATAAATTTTAAGATTATTCTTTATAATTTTTGAAATACCTGGAGATTGAAATTTAGGTTGGTGGTAAAACTTCCTGCATATAAATTATAAGGAACTAAAACTAAAATAAATCAGTATTGCAAAGAATTATATATTGTGACTAAGCATATTTTTGTACTAATGTTTAAAAGT
Source organism: Eucalyptus caleyi (assembly GCA_014182885.2). Lineage (NCBI taxonomy): Eukaryota > Viridiplantae > Streptophyta > Magnoliopsida > Myrtales > Myrtaceae > Eucalyptus > Eucalyptus caleyi. The sequence goes on along the minus strand of CM024468.2, from coordinate 52,467,925 downwards.
AATTGTTTATGCATATGTAAATTTTATTTTGAAATATTTATAAAATCAGATTTTAATTTGCTTTGTTGACAAGGTAGGGAAACATAAGTTTGCATAGTAATTGTTCATGTACTTTGAGGAAATACAATTAGGACTGCATTGGCCCCACTACAACCAACTATAACAAAGACCCACACCATCAAATCAAATTCGTCAACCACGTGATCTCGTCCGATTACAATGCCTCAGCCCCAAAAATTCTCTTCCAAATGAAAGATGCCTCGTCCATAAGTAGATTTAACCAATTTGAACAGTAGGAGATGCTGTAGTATTGCATATGAAGCCACGGGAAGAGAGGTTAGCACAGCAATGGGAATGTAAACCCAATCTAGTCTCTTTTCCAGCACAATTGTGAGCGTTGCAGCGAAGGCCACCAGCATAAAAGCCAAGGAGAGGAAGAGAAAGGAAAGCCCCATTATGATCCTCTTAGGTAATGAGTCGAGAAAATCTCGCAACTCATACCGTGAAGTTAAGATGGCTAGGAATATCAAGATAGCCATCACTGAGCAGAGTAAACCTAACGCATCTGAAATTGCGAAAATTAGGAAAGAGTCCTTTCCTAACATCAGTGGGACTCCGGTATTGTTGTCATTGCCTCCAGGCATAGTGAAAGCAGCAGCAAATAATACCGTGGCAATTAAAGTGGAGACGAGCATACATTTATCCGCTGTGTCCTTCATCCATTTCTCTCCTTGCCCAAGCAACTCTTTGTGCTCCTCCACGAATATTTTCCAGATTGAACTGTCCTTAGAATGGGCAATTGATCTCTCTTCCCATGGGACAATTGTTCTCTCCCGAGATTGGGCAATTCTCTCGTCAAGGGCAATCAACCGTTCGATAGTCTATGCATAAAAGTCGCACGCATGAGCTACAACAGTCAGATAAATTATAGAAAATTTTAAATAAATCGTCAAACGTACATCTCGAGGAGATTAAGATTTATCCAACACATAATGCCAAATTGCTTAAGAGATAATAGCATCAATAGTTCTCAAACTTTGATTCAATATGCAATGTTGTCCTTGAACTTTTAATTTATGTAATGTGGTCCCTAAACTTTGCCTTAATATGCAATGTCATTCTTTAACTTTTAATTCATACAATGCAATCCCAGAACTTTGACTCAATGTACAATATCATCCTTAAACTTTTATTTTGTTCAATATGATATATGAACTATTGGTTAATGTTCAATGTAGTCCTTACAGAAAAACTGTTTAAAAATTCATTGATCACATTAAATATTATATAGAAGTTCAGGAACTACATTAAAGAAATTAAAAGTTGAGGAGCAATACATTAGACCAAAGTTTAGAAATCGCATTGAGCAAATTAAAAATTCAAGAATGATATTGCACATTATACCAAAATTTAAAGACCATTTTTGTCATTATCTCTCTTTTTTTTTTTTTGTCTAATCCCTAAGCAATTTGGCGTTATATGTTGGATTCAAGGGTCAATTTTTCTAGGATTGATAATGACTCCATGCTTCAATATAGTCAAAATAATATATGAACTAGCAGCACTAGGTTTCTAATATCAAATGAGTTTAAAGTTTCGTCAAATTTGGATATTCTAGAGGAATTTGTGGAAAAATTATTGAGAGCTGGGTTAAGAATGGGTCTTTTTGTATTTCTATTTGCTTCGTAGCCCCCTAGGCATTGTATCTTGTTTCTAGATTCATTTATGTCAAGAGATAAATGCGGCATTTTTTATTTGTCTAGAAACATTGGTCTCTTATGCGTTTGGTCGTTTAGATTTCTAGTTAGAATATGATTAAAAATGATGAGATATGAAATCTAGAGAATTTGTTACCTCTTATTTACTGTTTCGTGAATCGTAATTAATAAAGTTGGACAATTTCATATCATATCACATCATATCCATTGTTCAGTATGAAAAGAATATTAGTGTAAATGAAGCTGAAAATGCATCAATGGAGATAGTAAGAATCCATCACAATTCATTGCTAAAGAAACCACAAATGCACACATAGAGATAACTGCCACCAATTAATCCATCTTACGTGGCAAATAAGCTTATAGCAACATTCCAAAGCCATGGGTTTGACTATGAAACTAGGCTACACCAACATCAACGAGGTAAATCAAGTAGTGAGTTTCTAATCTAGCAAGAGAGATAAAACATGATCATCCACCTTCACAACTCCGAAAAATATATTATTTCAACTCTCTAGCCAATTTTTTTGAAGTTTAAAGGTGAATCACAACGTCATGGAGAAAAATGAGCTCCAACTCTCTTACTACGTTCATTGATATTGAACGTGATTTAAAGAGTTATAGAGAAGAAGGAACTTAGACTCCCTCACTGTTTTTGTGTAGATTTGATGTGCAACAAATAACTACAAAAGAGTAGTGAAGTAGTTCTTTGCTTCAACATGAACCAGAGGTATGGAAAAAGGAGACAAAGAGGGCATGGATTTTTTCTAGAAATCTCATTGCCCTCATTTTTCGAGAATTAGAAAAATCATTTTCAAGTTTCAATCTTTTCATTTAAATTTGAGTTCTTTAAATTCGTTTTTATTTACTTATTTCTTTTTATCTTTTCCCTCTCTTTTTTATTCCTTCCATCATTCCTTAATAATTTTTTTTAAATAATAAAATGTATTAATTACCCACATATTGTAAAAGATATAAATACGAAATATATATAGAATAGAAACAAATTCAAGTATATAAAAAAATTAAGGAATATCTAAAAACGAAAATTATTTTTTTTTTTGTTATTTTGAATTTTCTCTTTTATATTAGAATTCAAATTATTTTTAATATTTATTTTATTTTATTAATTTAAGATTTTTTTATTTGAGGAATATAGTTTTATACTATGGATATAAGAAATGGATAATAGTAGAAATGTTTTGTGAACTTTGGGCTAATGTGCAATATTGTATTAGAATTTTTAATGAATGTAATGTAGCATCTGAACTTCAACCCAATATACAATGTTACTCCTAAACTTTTAAGTTGTAAAATGTAATCCCTAAATAACCCGTGAATGTTTGATGTAGTCGTCCTTAGATTATATGAAAATATTTAAAAGTTTGAGGACTACATTGAATATTGGATTTTAATTAATGTAATGTGGTCTTTGAATTTTGACTTAATGTGCAATGTTACTCTTAGACTTTTAATATGTTAAATGTGGCCCCTGAACTACTTGTAAATGTTTGATGTAGTCATTCTTAGACTATATGAAAATGTTTAAAAGTTCAAGGACTATATTGAATATTAGATCAAAGTTAAAGAATCACATTAAACAAATTAAAATTTCAAGAAAGACGTTGTATATTAGACCAAAGTTCAAGAATTATATTGAATAATTAGAAGTTTAGGGACGACATCACACATTGACAAATGTTTAGAGACTATTTGTATCATTCTACCTATAAGAAATCATGTCTACCTTTGCCCTACCACCTCCATGGGATATTTTTATATTGGCTATATCTCTCTTTTATCTTACTTTTTCCTATTTTGGGTAGGATGCAAACACACATATTAAATTTTATTCTCGCTACGGAACATAGCTTAAAAGGTTGGTGTCTTAAGATTTGCCTACGCTTGGAAGGTTGTTCTAAGTTGCGAATCTATAAACCCTTCTAAGTTTTCATTGAGGATGAGTGCATGTTTTGTGAACCTTTGAAATAAACTCTTGAATTAGGGTTTCCTGAATTTTGTATCTTTTCGGTGGTATCCATTCAGTGGTGGGTTGCATATGCTTCATGCTGAGGTGGACTCTTTAAGTAGTGAGCATCTACCCTTAATATGCCTTAAGCATCTCGCTCTCATATGCCCTGTATCATGAGGGGGATTCCTTAGGCGGTGAGCATTTCTCTTGTTTCACTTGTATTACCATCTAATTCTCCAAAATCTTTAATATGAGTTGGTATTAGAGCCTAGGCTATAGCTGGTTCTCCCCTTTGTGGACTCGGTGGTGACCATGGTGATGTCGAACTGAAATATTCCAGAAGACAGAACAACTCCAAGAACAATTGAAGGAATCTCAATTGTTTAGACGTGACGATCCCCATTACCCCGTGAAGGAAAAGACAATGAAGAGGAGATTACCCCTTCCGTTTTGTTCATTCCAACCCATCTAGTGAAGAGGTTCCTTTGCACCATCATCAGAAGAATCGTAATTCTTAGGATTTTGATATAAAAATTGACATCTCAAAAGACTTCATCTACTGGCTTGAGACCGTTGAAAGAGTTAGTTATAAGAATGCTGCCGAGGATCATGAACAAGAAGCAGAAAAGGAGATCCCAATCATTTTGCATCCTTCACTTGACGACACCCATGATGTTTATGTTCAACGATACTGATACATTACTGAGTTTCCACTTATAAAGGACGTTCGACAGTACTGATGTGCTCGGTGCTTTTATTCCAACCACAACAGCCTATCAAATGAATCCTAGAAAGTGATTCCTCATGGGCACGTTAGACAAATTAAACCAAAAGTTGATGGCTCATCATGAGTAAGGAGAGTTGATGAAAATGCTTAGAAGATAGAATGGCCCGACAGTTAAAGAGTCTGGACAATCTCTATACATCAATAATGAGAATGGAATAGACATGAGGACAAGTCTTTTCATCAATCGGCAGTGGATGATAAAGGAACAAATCAAGGAGAGTAAGACTTATCCAACACCTAATGTGATGTTTAGAGGTTAAGTTGATCTCTGCAGGCATAACTTCGAGTTTAGTTACATATGAGCTTTGATGATGATATCGGGCTTCAATCAAGTGATAAATGGATGGAAAGCTCTGCGTGTCTAGTTTTAAAGAAATGAAGTTTCATACAATTTGGATAGTTCTAGAGGACATCACAGATAGAATACTAGGAGTTGGTAAGGAATGTAAGAGTTTTCCTGATATGAAGTACATTAATTGATATTGTAATTTACCATTTTACAGTTACCATAAAACGGGATTGGTCTAAAGTGAGATAGAAAGTTTCTTAATTAGTCTAATATAGAGCTTGCTAATGTGGGCTGAGTTGAGCTTAGCCTGTAATGAGGGGGCCTGGTTGGAAACTCTATAAATAGTTCTCAAGACTCTCCTCTAATAATAATTCTTACATCTATCCTCACATAAGGAGCATTAACCTAACATTAAAGGGTAAGGGGCCATCTCATTGAGCTAGTGATACGGAGGGCAATAGAGAAGAATGACTTACGAGTGGAACATTGATTTTTTCCGCTTCCGCTTCAAGAACGATGAATATCAAAACAAGTGTGTTAATCTTTCTATTCAATTATGTGTGTTCTTGTTCTAGTTATGGAGATCTTGTGATTGCGAGTTTTGCATCCAACATGTGGTATCAAAGCAACCATAACCCTAAAACTCAAACGCATATAATTTTTGCCATAATTTGGTATTTTCGTGTTTTTTCATTCAATAAAAGTAAAATTAAATTATAAATTCAATTGGGCTCATCGAGACGAGCATATTGGTCGGCGGCGCGTCGCCAAGGGAGGCCCCACACACCCCCACGCGTGACCACGCATCGCCGAGGCGTCGGAGACGCGCCCCACACATGGTCACGTGCCCTCATGCGCTCCCACGCGTGGGGCACCGGTTGGATGCTGACGTTAGCGGCTAACCTATTGATCCAACCCATGACCCATTGACCAACCCGAGCTAACCGAGGATCCGACCGTTGACCGACCCGACCCAGTCAACTGTTGACCAGACTGGTCAACCAGTCGGACTAGACGGTCAAGCCGGGATCGTTCGAATTGCTACCGGTTAGATCGGTTTTTGAGGGGTCTTCACGTACATGCGTGTGCTCCACATGCCGTGCACTCAGGTGGCGCGCACGCGTGCATTGAGCGTCGTATCGGCGCGTTTTTGGTGGTGTTGGATTCGTATGATCATCCTCTATGTTGTGGTATTTTTAGTGTATTTTTGCATATTTTTATTGTATATTATCAAATTGATTATATTACAGGTGCTAGGTTACTGGTATATTATCACATAAATAATATAATGGTATGATTCATTAATAAAAATTAAACTTTATTATGAACTGAAGCTGACTTGATGAGATACAACTATTATGGAATAGTAATTAAACTATGTATTGAGGTAATGAGAAATTGTAAGAGCTTATGAAACTTTTGTTGCTCACGCATACTCCTTTACACGCATCTTTATGCATTTTTGTTTATTTGTGACCAAATTGATTATATTACTTAACATATCTGCTGAATGTGGATAATACATGTCAGTTAAATTATTAAATAATGTTCATAAACTCATCTGATCACTGATTAATGTATATCAAGTTGAATATTTTTATTAATGGTTACATTGATAATTTGTTACTTAAAATTGGCTAATAAATCAAGTGTTGACCTTGGAGACATTGTTTATCTTATGAAACTCATAAGCAATAGTTGATCAATTGTCATGCTTATCAATCTAGAGTACCCTATATTGCTATTGATGTTAAGTTGTGAGAGATCCTCTAAATCAGCATTCTTCTTATGTTATTCTGATTAGCATTCTTCTTATGTTGTTCTGGTAATTTGTAATTGGGGTGCATAAAAAATGCTTTATTCTATGTTATAAGAAGTTTCTTGTATTGCACTGATTGGTGATCTTATTAGAGTATATCTTTCAGGTTCTTTATATGTGTGTGTGTGTGTGTGTGTGTGTGTGTGTGTGTGTGTGTGTGTGTGTGTGTGTGTGTGTGTGTGATTGATTTTTATTAATGAATAAATATATTATTAATGAATAAAGTAGTGTAATTAGCATGATATGTAATTTTAGTGATTTTCAGCTCATATCACTAAAGTTAAATTCACATGTATATGGTGTATGTAAGAAGTAAAATTTATATCCCTAGTATGAGAGAGTTTTAAGGATTCAATTGGGTAGTGACCGCCAAAGTGGCATGCTCGATTGGGTTTGAGAAAGATCGATCTCATATAATGATTGTGATGTCTCTTGGTCTAATGTGTGGTCATATTTTCAAATGAGTTAATTGTGTATTAGTTCATTGAGGGATACATGATAGTGTGGTGGAGGAGTGACTAATCCTAGTAGTTCATATGCCCAAAGGTAATGAATTCACGAATGTTCGAATATATTCTCATAACCGTTATTATATGGGGAGTGTACAATTGCATGTTACATATTCTACCCAAAGATGATTATATGATTTTGCATTGAACTCTTTGGATGTGTACCTGTACGTCAAGTTACACAGTGCTCACATGATGCTAATTATATACATTACTTATTTTTCAATCACATTTTCTATAATTAATAATTCCACTATTATTGAGATTTTTACTAGTTCAAATTTTAAGTAGTGGACATATGATCTGCTGTTTGGGAAATGAGCAATAGAATTTCCTTACTGTCCATGAAGCGTTTCATTCAGAAACACTTGAAAAATGGTTTACCAACTGACTGCTTTGCAACGAGATGCCATAAAAGACGATAAAGTTTTCGCTCTGAAAGAGGGGTGGGCAGTTAATAAATATTTCTTTTTAGTATTTTTAAAGATTCACAATGAACATGGCAGTTGGAGGAAATTTATTTTTCTTTATTTAGTATGAGGTCAAGTGGAAGGAAATTTATTTTTCTTATACCCTATATTTTCTTCTACTATGTAATCAAAGTTAGTAACATTCTTTTAGGTTGTTACTTGGGCTATTAAGCTCCGGAACCTCATTAAGGAGTTAACCGTTTTTAATTTTATGGATAGACCCATACAGTTGTATTGAAACAATAAATTTGTAATATTATTAATAACAGAGGTCCAAGGGGTCTAAATATATGGCAGTCAAATTTTTAACTTTATGGATAGACCCATACGGTTGTATTGAAACAAGAAATTTGTAGTATTATTAATAACAAAGATCTAACCACTGGGATTCGTCCCAGTGGCCATCCTTCCAACATGGAAGGCGGAGGTGAAGAGTTCAAATCCCCACCTTCTCAGAGAAGATGGGGTGGGGACGCGTAAGTTTCAGGAGTGGGTTTTGACTCCCACGCCATGCAAGAGGCAAGGCAAAAGTCTAAGAGTGAGTGTAGAGTAGGAATAGAGTAGGACTAACCAAAAATAATAATAATAATAATAACAAAGATCTCAAGGGGTTTAAATATATGGTAGTCAAATTTTTTACCATAAAGGAATGATACAAAAAGGTAACGTTATAATATAGTATATTTCTACAAATGATATAGTTGTAGATTCACTAACCAACCTACACCCATGTGTATTTGAGGGACATGTCATTAACATGGGCTTAGGAGTATCTTGTAATATGTTGTTTAGTGGGAGTTATTTTGGCTTTACTATAATAAAATTTATATCTGTGTTCATTGATATGTATCAACTTTTGCATTCAATAAAATATTTTGAATGTGTTGTTATTATGTTGAATATATATTGATAAAAGTCTCAAGATATTGTATAAACCTTGAGTGAAGGATAGTAACATCCAGTTATTAGCCTTGTGCATATGTTTTGTTATCCATAAAGAAAGATTAACCATAAAGATAAGGCATATGTGGGTTCATTGGAACCATAAAGATATTCTTTAGTGGCACAAGTTTTTTTTTTTTTTTTTGTAACGCTTAAGATAAGAGACTGGTGACTAACAAATGAGATCTCTCTATGAGAGATGTTATCCATTTGCCACACTACCATATTGAATCTATATCAATAAAGTTGAAAGCACTTGTGACCATGGAAGACTCTATGTGTATACATGTAGTTACCGCCATGATTTGGTGTTTGAGACTTTATGTGATATGATTAACTATTAAGAATTATCTTTAGACCAAGGTGCGCACATACAATATAATTTCAATTAATATAGTTCAAGTGGGAAAACGTAAGTTTTCCTGATGTGGACTACATTAATTGATATTATAATTTACCGTTTTACGGTTACCGTAAAACGGGATTGGTCTAAGGTGAGATAGAATGTTTCTTAATTAGTCTAATATAGGGCTGATTAGTGTGAATCGAGTTGAGCGTGACCCGTAATGAGGGGGCCTGGTTAAAAACTCTATAAATAGTGCTCAAGTCTCTCCTCTAACTCTAATTCTCACATCTATCCTCGCACAAGGAGCATTAACCTAGCGCTAAAGGGTGAGGGATCGTCTCATTGAGCTAGTGATATGGAGGGCAATAGAAGATAATGACTTGCACGTAGAATATCGATTTTTTCCACTTCTACTTCAATAATGATGAATTCCAAAACAGGTGTGTTAATCTTTATACTCAATTATGTGTGTTCTTATTTTGGTTATGGAGATCTTGGGATTGTGAGTTTTGCATCCAACAAGGAAATCCAAGAATGAGTCATTTAGTATTTCTACGTGTCTTGTTGAGACCAATGCATTGCATTTTATTTTCTAGAGAAATTTAGGTCAATTGTATATGTTAGCGTTTGTGTTTTGTTTGGGGATTGTTGATCCTTTCTTGGTAAATAGAAGGTTAGGGTCCTTTCACTGTGGATGAGTAAGTTTTTCGATGTTGGTTGAAATCCTGGGTTAGAGTTCCCTCGACTCTATACTTATCTGGTGAATTCCATTGAGCGATGATTTCATACCCTAGTAAATTTCTTAGGTAGGGAGCATCTACATCTGTATGACCTCTATCTAAAGGCAGATTCATTGGTGAGTGTCTATCCTATCATAGGCCCAGTATTTCATGTATCGCACATTTGTTGCTTTTTAAATGTCTGTTTCTTTCGGTATTAAAAACCCTTTTCTCTTTGCATCCGGAAAAGACATTGCATCATCTTCTTCAAATCTATTGAAGTAAAACCACTAAAGGTTAGCCCCAGTGGCCACCCTTCCAACTTGGAAGGGGGAGGTGGGGAGTTCAAATCCCCACCTTCTCAGGGGGGATTGGAGTGGGGACGATTTCATTTTAGGAGTGGGTTTCGACTTCCACGCCCTGCAAGGAGACATGACACAAGTCTGAGAGTGAGTGTTAGTATAAGATTAGAGTAGGACCGATACAAAAAAATCTATAGAAGTACAAAAATAAAGATAATATTAGAAGGTGTGAGGCATTTATCTGTTTTCAATATTCCTAAATTACCCTTTCCCAAGTCTCAATTGTTAAAAATCACATCCAAGGGGCAATTCTCTTGAGATTTTAAACTTTACATATTCTCATTTGATTTCCTTGGATCACACAACCTTTCAAATCCCCCCCCGCATTTTTAATCCTTTTTTGACAATTTTAAATTTTCGTCACTAATATTTTCCCTACAAATCCTTATTCGATATTGTCAATAGATTCTCTACTTCTTTCTGTTATACTCATTAAACAGTCAGAGAGACGAATTGTAGTCCTGAGATGGGGAAAGGAAAAGGGCACAATGTTTCTCTACTTGGGATGGGGAAAGAACGGATTATATGTATTTTGCAGTCTTCTGAAATTTGCAAATCCGTTCTTATTGAGGTGACTGATTTGGTAGTCGTCATGGTGTTTGTTCGTACACTACAACGAACTCTTAATTTTCTTTTTTCCCTTATCATTTTCTCATTACCTTGTAGTTCACATAATGAATTGATTTCTATAAAGAAAGTAATAAAGAAATTGATTTATCGGATGTATATAAAAATAAATGAAGAGAATTTCATCCGAGGGTCAGTAGTCACATGCATTGCAAGTGGAATTTCGTCTTCATATTACTCAATTGTATGTTCCAAAGTAGATATTGTAACATATTATGTGAATGGATAGTTACATAATATGAAAAGACGCAATTCAACGTCCCCAAATCTTTTCATGACAAAGACAATAAAAGAGTTAAAATGAATAAAGATAAATATATGCGAAAGATTCAGGATACCATTTTTCTGGTAGACAATGAATTGCATTAATACAATTTTAGTTAATAGCTAAATTAACTAATAGTACTGTTCTTGAATTAACAGCTATTCAAATAAAATAGTGGCCATAAATGAACTTAGCTAACCTATTAATTAAAAAACAGTATATTCATGTTATGTTACATTTAATTAAATTTAAACACACTATAATCTTAAGCACACAATAAGATACAACGGAATTAGCACAGCTATAATGAATATATAGAAAAAGTGATTTAAATGTTTTTTGGCTCCAAATTGGGTTATACAGGAAATAATATGCATAATAATCGCCTAATTGTTTGGTGGCAGATACCTATAGAAAGAGTCGGTTGGATATAAGAAAGCGTTGTTCGGATTAGATTAAGTGGTGGATCATAGTTCTATTAGTACATGTTATATTTAATTTAAATATGATAAGCTTCAATCGGTTCTAGTGCCCCAATTTCTCCAACCGGTTTCCCTTATTTTCCGTAAATGTTCTAAGGATATATCGTTGTTTCTCAACTTACTCTAATTTATGTTTAGCATGTGGACTTTAGAAGTTCTAGGTACCAAGAAGGTGCTCACTCAAAATGGTAAGTGAGTGTATTATTGTCTTTATGGCAATGGACTTAGGTCTTGTTGAGAGCATTTTCGTTAAGCACGGTCACTAAATTTATAAAAAGAGAGATACTTACCTTAAACCATTGCAATTCTCTTTGCATTTCGTGAGCTGATCCGTAGACATTTCTTATGGCATAGACATTATTTTTGTACCTTGCTGCTGCGAGTATCATGGCCTTTGATTCTTGCTGTGTAGGCGCTGGAACTAATGACAACTCATTGGTTGAGCTTACCTTCAGAAAGAGTTTGAGAATGCCTTCTTGGCGATGCAGCACAGCAAGCATCCTCGACTTCCTACAGTAAGGCGTAATCCAGAAAAGCTCAGGGAAGTACTGAATACATAGCTTCATGAGTTCATTGATTCCCTCGCCGTGGCTTGACCCAACAGGTCGATCTCTTCAAAAAACTCGGCGATCTCAGTAGTTTTCATATTAGAGATCTCAATGCAAACTTGTTCTGCCAACTCCAAGGCCCTCGTGTGTCTCAGCTTCACCTTGTGAATCCTCTTGATTATATGGACTACAAAATGTTTTAAAAAAAAAAATAAAGAAATAGAAAATGAAAGACGGAGAGGCGGCAATTGGGCTTCACTGAAAAACAAAAAAGGGTTGTCCAGCTTTGCATCCCGAATGTATGAATTTGACACCAAAATGCATCTGAAAACAGTATACTAATTGTCATACTTTCCCACAAAACCCCGACCACATTTGAAGCTTGGGTTGGTGGGTGATTGGGACAGTATCTCATTTTTTTCTTTATCGTTCAGGAAAGATATTTTGATCATTGTTATTTCTTCCGGATCCTGTCCTCAAATGCAAAGTGTGGGTTTTAGTAATTGCTAATGCAAAATAAGGTTTGGCATTTTCGAAAAGAATGGTTTATATCAGGTCTAGATGAAAAAGGTAATAAGATGTAAACAAAGCAGAAGTGACGAGAGTAGGTGAAATAATTAGTTAGTCCCGAACCTATGGGTATAAATATCAAATTAGTCTTAAATCTTCTAATTTTGCCAATTTGATCATAGATCTTTATGTGAAATTCTAATATAATTTTTCAGTCAATTATTGCCGAAAATCACTACTGTGATGGTGTGCAACCACATTGAAATTTTGAGTAAAGATTTAGGACTAATTGACATTTGTATAATAGTTTTAGGATTGATTGAGTAATTTTTTCAATGAGAGAATTAGTGAACAAAGTGGTCTTCCTTGAAGTTGTTCTGGAAGGGTAGAAAGAACGGATGAAGGAAAGTGTAGATCTTCATTTATCTATAAAGACGAGGAAATTCGAATCAAAGCATTTTTTTTTGAATGATTGACTTTTCCCTATTATAATGTAAATCATGATTAAAAAGAATAATTATAAGACTTGACCTGATAGAACAACTTTGAAGATAACCGCTCTAATTACACGTGTCTCGCTATAGTAAATCATAGTAATATTTGCATTCATTAAATTATTTCAAATAATGTGCATAGCTGCTCATGATTTTAAAAAGAAAAAGTTCACATTAACTGTACAATTGTTTATGTTGTTATTTATGCTCAATACAGGAGCAAATGTTAATTTTTTTCTCCATTCCGTTTGTCTCTAATAAAATCAAAACTTCCACATGAGGTCACATAATGGTATGTCACTTTTCGAATTTACTTGGTACACCTTAATGACATAGTGAGTACTGTTAACTTGACTCTATTCTAAAATAACTTTTGATTTAATAAAAATACGAAAGAAAACGATATTTCTGTTTCCTTTTTGTTCTTCAAAAAGAAAATAGAAGAAACGAGGACTAGTGCTAAAGGGTATATTGGGTGCATATAAAAATTGTGGGAAGATGACATGATGAGTAAAGCTGCAGGCAAAAGTTGTGAATGAGTTTTGGGAACTTAAAAGGATTTTTAGGGTGTAAATGATAACCATTCTAGCCAGAAATTGATAATTTTGAAAGAGAAATAGATTTTTTTATTTCCATTCCTAGATAAGTTTCTAAGTAAAAATACCCGTTTAATAATGATACAAAATTTCTACTCCAAAAATATAAATTTGTCTAATAACGATACAAAATTTCTTTCTTTTGGACGATGGCAACCGACGATGGTTGGAGTGACTAGTGGCAGCCAGCGAGTGGCGACCGACCGTCGGTGATTGGTGACCGGTCACTGATTGCCGACAATAGTGACCGACCACGGTGACGGCGGATGGACGACTAGTTCGTAGCAAAGACAAACAATGAGAAGAATTTTTATTTCTTAAATCTGTTTCAGAAATAGAAGAGTAAAAAGTTTTTACTTCTAATTTCTATTCCAAACCTATTTCTAAAACAAAAATCTATTCCAGAAATAAAAAAAAAATAAAGTAATTTTATCAAATGAATTTCTATTTCAGAAACTAGTCTAGAACAGAAAAATTGTTACTTGGAATAGAAATTTTGATTTGTCATGCACCCCCTTAGTGGTCGGGTGATGTCCTGGCAACTTTCCCGCATCTCAGTCCACCTCTCTAAACAATCTTAGAAGCGCACTTCTCCATATTTTCTTCATCCATACAAAATTTATTTTCAAAGTGCTCCCAATAAATCTTGAGTACAAGATTACAGGGGAGGAGCAAACTTTGTTACCATTTTAGACAACAACTCATTGGGAACATTACTAATCAGTCATAAACTTATTATATGAATACCAATTTAATTCAAAACTTTTCAATTTACAAATGTAATCCTAAATCATTGTGCAAAATTCCAATATAATCCTTTTAGCCAATATTTTCCTTAAATTGTTAATGTGTTGGTCAAGTCTCACCAACTATCCTATATAATACATTGCCACATCAATAACTCTAGAGGAAAATTAACCGTAATAGTTATATTAGAATTTTGCACAAAATTTTAAGATTAAATTAGTAAAATTAAAAAATTTATGACTTAATTAGCATCTGTCTAATAGTTTTATGACTAATTGGACAATTTTTCTGAATGTTTAACCTTAAATTGTATCGAGAGGAAGTAGCAATAAAAAATAATAATATTTAGGCTTAAGCGCTTCACCATTAAAGGAGGAAACAACGACATATGGGTTTATTGTTCTTATTCTCTCAAAAAAGAAAAAAAAAAATCTACGTGCATGATAGAAATGACGAAGTGAACATGATTTCAATAATCAAGATTAAGGAAGAAGTCCAAGGTTAACATAACTCATATTTTTTCTTTTGGTCGAAAACGTTACTCATATTCAGTTAGCCATGACCAAGATGAATTCCGAGGTTAAGTACATGTCTTGCCTCAATTTGCAATTTCAAGGATTCTTTTATACCTTTTATCAGTTTCGAATTGCTTGCATTAGAATTTCGTGAAAACATGAAATCTCCAAAAATATAAAAATACTGACATAAAGAATCATATACAAATTTATTTGAATTTGAATATTTTTTAAAATATTAATGTTATATTCATTGTTGATGTATAGAACAACTTAAACTTCACCATTGGAGAATTGGCATATAGCAAATCTTATTATAAAGCTTACTCTAAATACTCATTCACTAATCCAACAGTCAATGTATAAGGATATTTTTAAACAGGCACTAGACCAAATAAATATAAAAATAACTAGGAAAAAATTTTCTACTTACGAAAGAAGTATGAAAACTAAAAAGCCATAGACTTTAGAGAGAGAGAGAGAGAGAGAGAGAGAGAGAGAGAGAGTATCTTCATAAAATGGAAGTGTACCTAGATTTTTGACAGCACACCAAAGTAACCTTGTAAGACATCGTATTGCTACAATTAGATTGTAAATAAAACCAAGTCAGTGGATATTGTGTATACATGAAATGAAGATACTTTATCAAAGCAAACAACATTCATATTCACATTGACTAATAGTTGAGATTGTAAGTGATGGAATAGAATAAAGGAACCCACTCAGTGGAGCTCCGCTTCGTTTTGTAGCTCCTCCCTTACTAGTTGCGGGTCAATTCTTTCGTTACATTGTACAATAAATAAAGTTATACAATACCAATGCACTTGGTTGAACCACGAGATAAGCTGATCTATAAAGTAGTTTGATTTCAGGCCATTCTTCAAGTAAAAACCAGGTCGAGGAACAAGCATATATACTTCAAAGAAACAATCATTTTCAGTTTGCTTTGCTAGGAGGGAATTAATCAATCTAAGAACACTGACTTAAAGTTTAAAATCATGCAAGGCCCTAAATTAGATAATGCTCAACTGTAAAAATGCATACCCACCTGGATCCATTGACGTTAGCATATTCCTCGAATTTTCATCTGTAAGTTTGTACTTCAAGTCCACCGGAATATCTTCAGTTCAAATGCAAAAGATCAGGCAACAAACCAGGTATGATCTTGAAGGGAATCAGTAATGAAGGGATGCGAATGCAGAAAGTACTGACATCTGTATATTAATGCTTCCAAAACACTGAACCTTGCTCCACTGAGAAAGTCACACTCCTTCCGTGCCAGCATGCTCAGTATAGACATGCCTCCATGCTTTCCGCGTCTCATCTTAATTAAATGAGGGTCTTGCCCTACTATATCTAGGGCGATTTCTATCCAAATTCATCAGCAAAGTTGTTCAGGAAAAATAGTCTAGAATGAAGGAAAAAACAGATGGAATTGAGATAAAGAGCGATGGTAATCTTACCATAATGACCAGCGTAGGTGAGATTTATAATAGCTTCAATCAAAGAGGGACTACTGAAGGGTCGACTTGGCGCATTGTTTGTTGTCTCTTTCACCAGAAACCGTGCAATTTCCTCATGCATATTTGATTCCTGAGCAGATATCTTCAAAGGAACATTTCCTTCATTATCTGGAAAATGCATCAAATTGGGATTACTTCCAACTAATGCCTTGACCATCCTTATACTTCCACACAATACAGCATTGTGGAGGGCTGTGCGGCCATCACAATCAACCATTTCAAGCGCTTGCAGAGATGGAGACAAGAGCTCAATCAGGTCCTCAACAAATTGGTCTTGTGCACTCAAAGTGGCTATGTGAAGCACTGTTTCGAATCTGCTTGTTATTTTGGCTGTCATTGAAGCAGGATCCCGTTCAAAAAATATTTGAGCAGATTTCCAATCACCCATGATTGCGGCTCGCAATAATGGTCGGTAGTAGTGTTTGTTTACTACATTTTCCGATATTCCTGCAGTAAATGCAAACTTTTCAGGCCATTTTGTAAATACCTTTTCCTCGCAGACATGGAAAGGAGTCCCAGAAAAGAAAAAATTTATTTAGATTTACCCCAAATATTAATTTCACAATGAAATAACTCTTTTGAGGAACAACACACTTGGAGCACCTCTAAATTCAGAAGAAGTTGATTCAATGATTAGACGAACATCTTCAATATCTGCAGGAGAAAGAGGGAGCACAAAATCATTTTCATATTGTCCTTTTTTCCTTCTTTTTCCTAGCCACCGTCAGCATTCTTTTTGTTTGATGATAAAGCAAACAAAAAGAAACATACGAAAATACAAACTGCAGCATGTTTTAAGAACACAACGCTTGTACCACATCTTTTCTGGGTTGGAAGTTGAACTTGTACCACAGACTTTCCAATACATGATCAACTTTTTTTGACACGTTTCAACACGTGTGTCCGAAAGACATGGGGGGTGGAGGTGAGGGCGAGGGAGCAAAGACGAGGCCGCGAGCGATGGTGAGAGCGTGACGATGAGAGACGGTAAGAGAAAAAGCAGAGATTGAAGCAAGGGCCGCCACTCTCTGATGCTATGATGGATCGGTGACAAGGTTGCAGCTACGAGGGAGGAAGGGCCGGAGGCGAGGCGGTGAACTATTGTGATGAGGATTGAGAGCAAGTAGAGATCGAGAGGAAGAGGAGAGGAAGGGGTTGTGCGGCGAGGAGAAGGAGGAGGAGGGAGTTGCTAGGGTTTTTGAGAAGGAAACTCAAAAAGAATTAAAAAAAAAAAAAAAAAAAAGGGGGGGGCGTTGGCATTGATTTTTCGTTTTGGAGGGAGAGGGAAATGACAGACTGTCAGGTGGGGGGTGGTGGGGGAGGGAAAGTAGTAAAATAAATTCGGGGTGGGGGAAAGAGATGAGGGAAAGAAGCGAAGTGGGGGTTGGGGGTGGACCCCCGAGGGAACTTTTCTTTTAATAAATAAATAAATAAAATTTAAAAGTAATTTCGAAAAATAAAAATATTAAATATTGAATGATGATATATTTTAATCATTGTAGAAGATCATGAATTTGGGGGTGGGGAAAGAGACGAGGGAAAGAAGGGAAGTGGGGGTTGGGGGTGGATCCCAGAGGGAACTTTTCTTTTAATAAATAAATAAATAAATAAATGAAATTTAAAAGTAATTTTGAAAAATAATAGTATTAAATGTTGAATGATGATAAATTTTGATCATTGTAGAAGATCGTGGATTTTTAAATAAGTTGATTCTAATTTCTTCTTATGTATTAGTTTCATTAATAACTTTGTTAAAGTTAGAAATATGTTTCCAAATATGGATACGCATTAATTATGGATATGTCTTTCAAAATTTTAATGAATAGATTTATTAATATTATTAATATAAATTCATTATAAACTCTTTTTTAATTAATTATTTATTTATAAATTTGAATCAAATTAATAAAAATAAAAATATTCATTTAATATATGACGTGTCCCAACGTATCGAAATTCTTTATTTTTTAGAAATAATGTGTCGACATATTGTGTCACATGTCCGTATTGCATATCGTATGTCAGTTCTACTTAGATTGTCATTGCTCTTCATTTGCTTGCATCGTCATTGCGTTGCTCTTCTGGTTACAACATTTGAACAACCAAGTAAACGAAGAGTACAAAAGAGACTTTCCACTTTCCTAGAAAGTTGAAGCTGTCGTGTCAATCGGCTTATGTTGTAGGGCCTCTTAAAACCATGCTCAGGGGTCTACCACTTCCCGAGTTATGCCTTGAACCTTAATTATTTTTATAATAGTTTATTTGTTGATATATAGAAATAATGCGGTATTGTATAATAACATAGCAAGTGGTCTTTGTCTCATGCCTCATGTGGTTGTTATCTTCACTTCAATATTTATTAACTGGATAGTCGCCATGACTGGTGATTCTTGGGTAAAACTTCAATTTCTGTATTTTTATATTTTTTTATTCTCTAAAACATTAAAAAAAAAAGAACAAAAATCTGTTTGGTAATGTTAGTTAATTTCTTCTATTCCTCATAATAGAAAAATGGTTAGTGAATAGTTTTAAAACAAAAATAAGAAGTAAATACACACACACACACACACACACACACACACACACACACACATATATATATATATATATATATATATATATATATATATATATATTTTTTGTTTCTAGGAACAAATTCTACAACGATGTCCTTTTTTTTTTTATTGTACTTCAATATTTATTGACTTTTCTCCGGCCATAAATTCCGATTGCCATGATTTTAAGAGACCATCTTTTGTTTAAATTTCAAAAAGTTATTTCTAGCATTCTTCGAAAAATAAAGATCCAGAATTGTGAGAAATATGAAAGATATGAGGTGTCGTATCAGACAAAATTTAAATCTCGTTCATCTAAAGCCGGAATTAAAAAAGAAAAAGGAAAACGAAAATCATTCCAAGCTCTCATTTTTTTTAGATGTATGACAGATTATGATATTTTATATATATTTACTCGTCAAATAACACTGCACAACGTCAACTTTTTTTGTCTACAATTGAAAAAACAATTCTGAGCTTTTACTACGAAAAAACAATTGCAACGGAAATTACAGGAACAAATTGAATGATTTCGCCTGCAACTAGGACACCCATACGACCGTTAGAACTCCAATATGTCTTTAAAAATACAATGGCAGTACATGAGTACATGAGTAGGAATGTACTAAGGTCAAGTATGGATCATTTAAGTAACCCATTTAACTAGGTTTTTTTTTTTTTTTTTTTTTGTTAACTAATTTTGACCCACTTTGTTGCCAAGTATGTTGTTACCCATTATGCAAGGCCCATTAAATATGAGGTACAAAATGAGTTTATGGTATATTTTGGCAGCTCTAATTCCCCATTTTCTAGGCAGATCTTATATGGGAATCCCATGGTAAATCGCTAAAATTGTGAATTAAATGTATCTATCTCATTCTCAGTCTAATTCTAATGTGTTTCATTCCAATATTCTATTATTCAAATGTTCACCTCAACTTGTTAGGAATCTTTATGGCAGCTAATAAATTATTTAGAATTTATACTTATCCAACTCATCGTGTCATCAAAAAAGAGTTCTAAAATAGATTTTTAAATATGAGAAAAAAATAGACTTTTAAATGCTTACCAAGTACGATTTTGTTTTATCCCCATTGATTTTGATATTTTAAGTAGTCATCTTTGGTTAAGAAAGGAATCAGGGAGCATGTGCATGCTAACATTATTATTTCCAGATGTGAATTATTTATATGTTGACCTCGGGGCTCTAACTTCGGCTGCGTCGATGCCATCGGTGTCCCCTAATGACCATCTAGAATGTGTAAATCTTTGCTGTTTGCTAAGAGAAAAAATGTTAGCGGTCGAATAGAGAAACAAGTTTGACCGAAAGAAAAATAAAGAAACAAGGACTAGGAAGTGGAGTGTTCGTGGCACGTGCTATAATTATTGCGAAGAGTTATTAAGGATACTCCAAAGACATTAGAGGACTAAACGTAAATGACGGGGGAAAAAGGAAAGTTCCCTATGCTCGTATTCTTCGGACCAATATAATCTAGCAAATGGAGGCATGGATTGATCCATCGTACATTGCAGTTAACTATGATAAACATTTGTCAAATCTTTGATGTTTTGTACTGAACTGAAAACTGCGTAAATGTATGGTACCTAATGCTGAATTCCAATTCCACAAATGATTTTCATAGACATGAGAGTAAACGTACAAAATACATTGTCGTTGAATTTAATTGCAAGATCCAATTGATCATTTCCGATCAATTCTATATAACCAAAAAGATGCTAAAGTGTAACATTGAGAACTCAGTATGGGGTAGTTTGAGGTTTATCCATATGACTCAGGTATACCTATAGGTTTTGCTTTGAGAATTGAAGTTGGTCAAACAAAGTTCACATCGGCATAATTCCTTTTGAACATACCATAATGCTATTGTGACCTAGTTTTTTTTTTTTTTTTTTTTTGGGGGGGGCGCAACTCAACTTGTAACCTGAAAAGGTTAATTCAGGAAGCAAAGGGCCAGGTTGAACTCGCTAGAGGGGTGCGAGGGGATCTGGCCCTGCTGGACAGACTTATGTAATTCTTTCGAATTTCCTCTAGGGGTTCTAGAATAAGTATTATTTCAGAGTATGTAAGAGGTATTGGGACATATTGGGGCTTGACATGTGGTTGTTATGTTGACTTCAATATTTATTACCTGTCGAGTGGCCACGGCTGGTGGATCCTGTTCACACTGAGCTGGCGATTAATGGTCCCTGGAAATAAATAAAGACAGAAATCATTATGATTTTAAAGTAGCCATCTAATGGCTAAGAATGATATCAGGGGCATGTGCATGTTTACATTGTTTTTTCATCATGTGAATTGTGTGTTTTCCTCGCTGTTTCTGACTTTGGCTGCATCAAGTGCACCGGCCAGATGTGATAATTTTGTTCTCTCTTTCATTTTATTAGTTCTTGAAAATAGGAGATATATACAGCAAACCGTGTGCCTGTTCGACATCAAAGATTTATCTTTTCCTGTAAAGCAAAAGTGGCATAACTCCTTTCTCATATTCAATTTTTTTAAAAGAAAATAAATGATTAAGAAAATATTTTTCTAAATAATTATTTTTAAATGAATAAAAAATATTTTCATCATTCATGAAATATTTAGATATAAATTATTGTCGATAGCATAATTTATTCATTGATTAATTATTTTAAGCAATACAAATGATTATTTTCAAAATAATATTTTTCCAAATAATTTATTTTCTACACTTTCTACGAAACTTCTGCTGCTGAACATCTCGCATCATCAAGGCAACCACACAAGGTGCAAATCCAGCAAATTCCGATGATGCTGAACTAGCTGCTGGTGCAGCCCCTCTGCCTATATACATGCACCAAACGAGTTCGTTGAAAATTCTGGATTCTAGAGTGACTAGTCATGTTTTTGGCACCCCAAATTGAGCGGACATATAAGTTTCAGAAAGCTTATTGGCCTTGAACTCTGGTTTTCTTCACTATGTTATCCAAGAGGGAAAATCATCTAAAATATTATAAACCTATTGCAATTATATCAATTAGATCATAAGTTTTTCTTTTAATCAATTGGATTCTAAATCTTTTGTATTTATGCCTATTCAGCCCATTTGGCAAAGAAATCGTTGACATGAATACCAAACATTCTATATGGCACGGTTAGTGTTGACGCGAAATTTTTTTAATAGATTTTCAAATCTTTTATCAATTTCTTTTCTTTTATTTTCCTTTCATTCCTTCTTTTCTTTTGTTTTTCCCCACTATGGCCAATGAGAGTTGCCAGAGCTTTCCCACCACTAGGCAAAGCTAGCCTTGCTATGGCTTCGCTAGCTGCAGGCTAAGGTGGCCTCCCCCATAGCTACGCCTACCCAGACCATTGCAAGGTGCAGCCAAGGCGAAGCTAGTCACGAGCGAAGGTGGCCATGGCCTCACCAAGCATGGGTGAGGCTAGCTTGGCTAGCAGCTATGAAGGCCTCGCCGAAATGTAGGTGAGGGCTTCATAGCCCTTGCCCAATGGCCGTCGAGCTCCAACACAATGGGGAAAAACAAAAGAAAAGAAGGAATGAAAGGAAAATAAATAAATATTTCAAAAAATTATTAAAATAATATTTAAAAATTTCCATGCCAATGTTGACTATATCACATAGGACAGGTGTTCATATCAACAATTTCCAGTTAAAATTGACTAAATTGATTAAATTGGTATAAATGCAAAAAATTTAGAGCTCAATTGGCCAAAAAAGGTTTACAGTTGAATTGATATAATTGTAATAGGTTTGAGGACTTTTTTTGATAATTTTCCTTATCTAAGATGTTCTTGTGTATGTGGAGTCAAACTCCGAAACTAATCCTTCACAGTACCTACTGTTTTGCAAGGGAGCCGATCCTCTCTCTCTCTGTTTTTTGTTTTTTGTTTTTTTTCCTTTGGTTAATTTTATAGGATTTATCTAAGTTGTTCTTACTAAGGTGATATTTGTTGGACAATTTCACCCTAACAAAATAAATTTTGTTCATGATATGCCAAAAGAATTTTCATTTTCGCAGAACAACAAAAGAAGTAGAGGATGGTCACTATTATCGACCACTGCTGCGAGCTACATTCGAGGGTGACTGGGCAACCGCTAATGGATTCTTCGAACGAGATTCAGCCTCAAAGACAGCTATAATAACAAGCGAATCACGGACCGCGCGTCATGTAGCGGCAATGAGCCCCCAAGATCAGTTCATCAACAATATTTAATTTGTAATCACACACACGAAAAAGGAGAAAAGGATTTAACGTGACTAAGTCGACCAAGAAGAGGACCCCTGGAAGCCTACATCCATGATGGGAAATCTCTAATTCTACATATCACATGGAGGTATTTCATTCTCTTTAAATAACATAGTATTCATCTCTAAGCAACGTCGCCAACATTGGCAACTCCAACTCGACCTCACGCGATCGCTGCATCAGCTCTGACGAGTTTGGCTGAGAGGTTCTGTTGTTAGCTCCTCGTTCAAGAGCTTGCTGTTCTTGTTCAAACCTTTATTCATCCATTCCCGAATTTCTGGACGCTCGTCCTGCACCTCAGTGACTGCCATGGAAGCGCGGGTTTCGCCTTAAACTGCCCTTGCAGAGACGGACTTGATAACTCCCTATTTTGGCGTTTTTCCTTGTTTCGAGTCTTCCGCCGGCAGCTCACTTCACGGCGGTGCTTGGTTATCTCGCCTTTATCCCTTATGATACTCACATACAGCGGTGGCCTTAAATAGTCACGGCATTACTCTGCTCCACAAGACATTTCTTTATTGGTAGATGAGCGGATATGAAAAAAATCATATTATATTTTTCTTTTCCGATCGTTTGAACAAAATAATTTTGCTACGCAAGACATTTATTTAGCAAAAACTTTTCAGACAATGATATAGCTTCGTGAAATTAACAGTTCCCTTATGAAATGTAGCTAATAACTTACTTTCTACGAGAAATTTTTTATTCCTTTAGATTAGTTTGAAATTACATAAATGTCTTAAAAGACACCAACATTTTTAGGAAAATGATTTCCATATCATTCAGTTTTTACAAAACAAACAAGACCTAAAAGCATTTGGACAATGGTCTCCTCATACTGGGCAGTTACAACTCTGAATTCTTCAGCCTCGACACTAGAGGCTCACCAAAATGGAACAGAAAAAAATGAAAGAGGAAATCTGGACAGCAACCGCTTGGCATGAACGAACAGCACATCAATGACACAATTAAATAATTCTCAACACCAGGACATATGAACAGCAAGCACGCACAGAATAGACATAATCCGTAACACAGCACATCATACATCGGTACAAACACAACGTGACCACATCAACAACTCAACGCATACGAAGATGAACCAATCAGTAACACTGCCCACCCAAATTGAATGCGTATATACGCTGTTACAACTCTAAATTCTTCAGTCATAACACTAGGGGCTCACCAAAATAGACAGAAAAAAATTAAAGAGGAAATCTGTACAGTAACTGCTTGGCATGAATGAACAGCACATCAATGACACAATTGAACAATTCCACATACCAGGACATATGAACAACAAGCATGCACAGAATAGACATATTCTGTAGCATAACACATTGGTACGAACACAACAAGGTGACCACATCAACAACTCAACGCATATGAAGATGAACCAATCAGTAACACTGTCCACCCAAAATGAATGTGTCTGTGATGACTAGAGCAGCAGCTCAATGCTCTTGTAGCATGCACCCAAGATTTAAGATATTAGCAATTCGTTCAATATGCTTGCGATCTCAACGTGTACAGAGAAGAAACCAGCAATATTTTTTTCATAATATGTTTGCAGTTGGGCACAATAAACATAGATCAATATATTGTGAAGCATAAGAAGTAAATGTGCATGGATCGATTCATTTTCGTTCAAGATGCCCTCGGTCTAAGTTTTGGAATACTTAAATATCATATTTGTTTAGTAAGCCCTATAGCTCTTCTTCTTCCTTTATTTACCTTTTTCCTTTCTTCTGTCTTTATGGTTCCGTTAATGAACACCCTCACAAATTATATTAGGTATCCTAACAGTGCCACGCAATCCGTGCTCTGAACCATTCAGAGCGTGACACCTGGACAAGTGTCAGTCCACGTCGGCTCCCTCGGCTCTCTCACGTCATTCTATTTTAAACTAGAGAAGGTTTTGCGTCCCCCATCTCTCTCTTCATTAAATGCTTTATCGTTCTCTGCACACTTTTCTTCTCCCGCTCGCACGAAGAGCGCCCCTTCCCCTCTCTCTTTCAAAAATTTCTCTCTGTTCTGCATATTTTTCTCCATCAAAGCCGCATGACGCTCGTCCTCTCTCTTTTTCAAAAATCTCTCCCTCCCAAAAGCCCGCCCGTCGCCTCCGAGCTTGGCCGCCTTCGCCGTCGCCACCAGGAGCCACTCGCTCCCTCTCTCTCTCCTAAGAGCCTCGCCGGTCGTAGCTAGGTCTTCAGTTCGTCGCAGTTGCCTTGCGGTCCTAACTCCAGTTGCTCAGTTTCATGTGGAGGAACGGCGAGCACGGACGGCGATGATTTGGTCGTCCTTGGTATGGAAGCGAGTTGCGATGACACCGCGGCCGCTGTTGTGAATGATCTCTTTCGCTCCTAAGAGCCGCGCCAGTCGTAGCTGCTGAGTCCCGACCTCGACCTCTGACCGCCTCCGCGTCTTGGTCGTGGTCGCCTCCGGTCCTAACTCCAACTCTTCGGTCGAGGTTCGGAGGGTCCGAGGTGGGGAACAGCGAGGGGTTGGTGAGCTTGGAGAGGGACTTGAGAAGCCAGTTCTCGTCCTCCTCGAAGAAGAGCTTCGAGTCGGGGTTCTGCTGCTCGTCAGCCGGGGGGGGACAGTGGTTGCTGGTTTGGGTGGAGGCTGGAGAAGAGGAGGCATGGCTCCTCAACCGCGAGGACATGCAGCCTGCCGGCTTCAAAATCAAAAGATCGGCACACTGCCTTCAAGACAATCGGAAGAGTGTAAGAATCCGGCAGAACGCCCGCCCTCGCCATGAGCGCGTACACAAGCAACGCCTTTCTCGGGGCGTTTAGCCTCGCGTACGCTCTTATGATGTTCCAGTGGAACGCGACGGGATTCGAGTCCAACAAGCGGGAGCGGATCACGTGGGCGTGTATCAGGCTCAACCCTCGCTTGTCACCGCATTCGGACAAGAGGGTCGCCACCATCTTGGCGTGGGCTTGGGTCGAGCTCGGTGAATCGAGCTGCTGTCGAGATTGCGCGAGGAGGGAAGCGATGGAAGACGCATTGGCTTTGTGGGTGCCGCCGTGATCGAGAGCGCAAGAGATCCAGAGCCGTCTTCTTGAGCTGAACTTGGAGAGCCCACGTTGAAGGTGGCGAAACGAGATCATGCGCTACACGATTTCAGCCCGCAGCGCTCTTGAGTCGGAATATGCAATGTATTTATGTCCTTGTACTTTTGTTTTCATCGGCCTAAGTTGTCAATTCCATGTGAAGCATTACAGTTTTAAGGGATCATAAAATTAAAGAAAGAGCTATGTTTACCGAGATCAAGATGGACACATAAGCACAAATGTTGGATAAAAACTCCATGAAGCGTATTGGTTTTCAATGGATCCATGAGCACTCGAATAATCAATGTGTAAGCGCAATGGAGAAACTGAATTCTTAAGAATGAAAGGAAAACAAGAGAGAAAGGTAGGAGAAGAAGAAATGGAAAATTATAATTGATGAGAAGCAAAATTAAGGCAACACAAATGCGGTCTATGCAGCTATGTGAGAAGTTCTCAAACTTCTGGCCTGGACATCCAAAGTTGAGTGGAAGCAGAACAGGAAAAGGCAAATGACGCAGCATCCAATTTGAAGAACACATTGCCCAATTCAGATAGCCACTAGAACCGAGGCTTTGAACCGATTGTGAAGCTGATCTTGACCCATTTTCCTCGCTGATCTTCTCTCGTGCTTCTAAAGTGCTTCTGAAGGCTAGCTGCATCTTGCCTGGATGGCTAACGTCTTCATGATGTCAGGACACCCGTTGTTGTTCTTGTCGAAGAGCGCTCTGTCAATAGGAACCGAGGAGCTGGAGTTAGGACAGGAGGCGACCACGACCAAGACGCGGAGGCGAATCCCGTCGCGTTCCACTGGAACATCATAAGAGCGTACGCGAGGCTAGACGCCCCGAGAAAGGCGCTGCTCGTGTACGCGTTCATGGCGAGGGCGGGCATTCCGCCGGATTCTTACACTCTTCCGATTGTCTTGAAGGCAGTGTGCCGATCTTTTGATTTTGAAGCCGGCAGGCTGCATGTCCCCGCGGCTGAGGAGCCGTGCCTCCTCTTCTCCAGCCTCCACCTAGACTAGCAACCACTATCCCCCCCCGGCTGACGAGCAGCTGAACCCCGACTCGAAGCTCTTCTTCGACGAGGACGAGAACTGGCTTCTCAAGTCCCTCTCCAAGCTCACCAACCCCTCGCTGTTCCCCACCTCGGACCCTTCGAACCTCGACCGAAGAGCTGGAGTTAGGACTAGAGGCGACCACGACCAAGTCGCGGAGGCGGTCAGAGGTCGAGGTCGGGACTCGGCAGCTACGACTGGCGCAGCTCTTAGGAGTGAAAGAGATCATTCACAACAGCGGCCGCGGTGTCGTCGCAGCTCGCTTCCATACCAAGGACGACCAAATCATCGCCGTCCGTGCCCGCCGTTCCTCCACATGAAACTGAGCAGCTGGAGTTAGGACCGCAAGGCAACCGCGACGAACTGAAGACCTAGCTACGACTGGCGGGACTCTTAGGAGAGAGAGAGGGAGCGAGTGGCTCCTGGCGGCGACGGCGAAGGTGGCCAAGCTCGGAGGCGATGGGTGGGCTTTTAGGAGGGAGAGATTTTTGAAAAAGAGAGAGGACGGGTGTCATGCGGCTTTGATGGAGAAAAATATGCAGAACAGAGAGAAATTTTTGAAAGAGAGAGGGGAAGGGGCGCTCTTCGTGCGAGCGGGAGAAGAAAAGCGTGCAGAGAACGATAAAGCATTTAATGAAGAGAGAAATGGGGACGCAAAACCTTCTCTGGTTTAAAATAGAACGACGTGAGAGAGCCAAGGGAGTCGAAGTGGACTGACACTTGTCCAGGTGTCACACTCTGAATGGTTCAGAGCACGGATTGGGCGGCACTATTAGGGTACCTAATATTTTCTCGGACAACAGGAGGCAACGGATTGTGACGTGGCCTAAAGTGAGAGCGAAATGACGCCGTTTCGGGCGAAAAGATGCCGTTTCGGTTGCCAAATTATCTGACGCGGCCGAAGTTACAAGAACGACGCCATTTGTTTCGTGTCTCTCTCGGTTCCTCCACGGGAATCTATCTGGGATTTAGGGTTTATGCTGATCGATTCTCTCTCTCCACTCGATGCGCTGCTGAATCTCGATTTTGTTCAGAGCTCATTTGCCGGATGAAGGCGACTTGGGGCAGCGATCATGTCCCCGCGGCTGATGAGCCGTGCCTCCTCTTCTCCAGCGTCCACCCGACCAGCAACCACTTTGTCCCCCCCCGGCCGACGAGCAGCGAACCCCGACTCGAAGCTCTTCTTCGAGGAGGACGAGAACTGGCTTCTCAAGTCCCTCTCCAAGCTCACCAACCCCTCGCTGTTCCCCACCTCGGACCCTTCGAACCTCGACCGAAGAGCTGGAGTTAGGACTAGAGGCGACCACGACCAAGACGCGGAGGCGGTCAGAGGTCGAGGTCGGGACTCGGCAGCTACGACTGGCGCAGCTCTTAGGAGTGAAAGAGATCATTCACAACAGCGGCCGCGGTGTCGTCGCAGCTCGCTTCCATACCAAGGACGACCAAATCATCGCCGTCCATGCCCGCCGTTCCTCCACATGAAACTGAGCAGCTGGAGTTAGGACCGCAAGGCAACCGCGACGAACTGAAGACCTAGCTACGACCGGCGGGACTCTTAGGAGAGAGAGAGGGAGCGAGTGGCTCCTGGTGGCGACGGCGAAGGTGGCCAAGCTCGGAGGCGATGGGTGGGCTTTTGGGAGGGAGAGATTTTTGAAAAAGAGAGAGGACAGGTGTCATGCGGCTTTGATGGAGAAAAATATGCAGAACAGAGAGAAATTTTTGAAAGAGAGAGGGGAAGGGGCGCTCTTCGTGCGAGCGGGAGAAGAAAAGCGTGCAGAGAACGATAAAGCATTTAATGAAGAGAGAAATGGGGACGCAAAACCTTCTCTGGTTTAAAGTAGAACGACGTGAGAGAGCCAAGGGAGCCGACGTGGACTGACACTTGTCCAGGTGTCACACTCTGAATGGTTCAGAGCACGGATTGGGTGGCACTGTTAGGGTACCTAATATTTTCTTGGACAACAGGAGGCAACGGATTGTGACGTGGCCTAAAGTGAGAGCGAAATGATGCCGTTTCGGGCGAAAAGATGCCGTTTCGGTTGCCAAATTATCTGACGCGACCGAAGTTACAAGAACGACACCATTTGTTTCGTGTCTCTCTCGGTTCCTCCACAGGAATCTATCTGGGATTTAGGGTTTATGCTGATCGATTCTCTCTCTCCACTCGATGCGCTGCTGAATCTCGATTTTGTTCAGAGCTCATTTGCCGGATGAAGGCGACTTGGGGCAGCGATCATGTCCCCGCGGCTGATGAGCCGTGCCTCCTCTTCTCCAGCGTCCACCCAGACCAACAACCACTGTCCCCCCCGGGCCGACGAGCAGCGGAACCCCGACTCGAAGCTCTTCTTCGAGGAGGACGAGAACTGGCTTCTCAAGTCCCTCTCCAAGCTCACCAACCCCTCGCTGTTCCCCACCTCGGACCCTCCGAACCTCGACCGAAGAGCTGGAGTTAGGACCGGAGGCGACCACGACCAAGACGCGGAGGCGGTCAGAGGTCGAGGTCGGGACTCGGCAGCTACGACTGGCGCGGCTCTTAGGAGCGAAAGAGATCGTTCACAACAGCGGCCGCGGTGTCGTCGCAGCTCGCTTCCATACCAAGGACGACCAAATCATCGCCGTCCGTGCCCGCCGTTCCTCCACATGAAACCGAGCAGCTGGAGTTAGGACCGCAAGGCAACCGCGACGAACTGAAGACCTAGCTACGACCGGCGGGGCTCTTAGGAGAGAGAGAGGGAGCGAGTGGCTCCTGGCGGCGACGGCGAAGGCGGCCAAGCTCGGAGGCGATGGGCGGGCTTTTGGGAGGGAGAGATTTTTGAAAAAGAGAGAGGACGGGCGTCATGCGGCTTTGATGGAGAAAAATATGCAGAACAAAGAGAAATTTTTGAAAGAGAGAGGGGAAGGGGCGCTCTTCGTGCGAGCGGGAGAAGAAAAGCGTGCAGAGAACGATAAAGCATTTAATGAAGAGAGAAATGGGGACGCAAAACCTTCTCTGGTTTAAAATAGAATGACGTGAGAGAGCCAAGGGAGCCGACGTGGACTGACACTTGTCCAGGTGTCACACTCTGAATGGTTCAGAGCACGGATTGGGCGGCACTATTAGGGTACCTAATATTTTCTCGGACAACAGGAGGCAACGGATTGTGACGTGGCCTAAAGTGAGAGCGAAATGACGCCGTTTCGGGCGAAAAGATGCCGTTTCGGTTGCCAAATTATCTGACGCGGCCGAAGTTACAAGAACGACGCCATTTGTTTCGTGTCTCTCTCGGTTCCTCCACAGGAATCTATCTGGGATTTAGGGTTTATGCTGATCGATTCTCTCTCTCCACTCGATGCGCTGCTGAATCTCGATTTTGTTCAGAGCTCATTTGCCGGATGAAGGCGACTTGGGGCGGCGATCGCCCGTGTTTTGGCCAAGAGGCTCTGTTTTCGGATCCTCTATTTTGGCCGTTCAAGAGCTTGCTCTTCTCGTTCAAATCTTTATTCATCCATTCCTGAAGTTCCAGAAGCTCATCCCACGCCTCGGTGACTGCCATGGAAGTGCTGGTTTCGCCTATAACTTCCCTTGCAGAGACGGATTGACAGCTCCTTGTTTGGCGTTTTTCCTTGATTTGAGTCTTCGGCCGGCGACTCACTTCATGGCGGTGCGGTATTGCTCTGCTCTGTTCTACTCTGCTTCTGCGTTGCTGCTGTGGTTCGCCCTGTTGTTGCGAGTATTAAACGCCCAACTTGCCAGCATCGCTGATTGCTAAAAACTGAACATTCGCTGGGATGGAAAGCAACAGCCAAGCCAGATCTGGAGAGAAACGGTCGATACAAGTAAAAGATAACACACAAAGAAAACTGGGAGAGTGGCAGCAACGAGAATTCGTCATCGCTTGGCGTGTACAAAACCCCGCTGGGGTCTAAGTATTGTCTGAGGCTGAGATGGGTTGTCGTGGCTGTAGGAGTGCCAATCGAAGTATTCTACCTTGAACATTCTTCGCCCGTTGATAAATTCGCTGTTTGTTCGTTGCCGCTGTGGATTACTAGGCCAACAGAGTTGCGCTATTCAGTCAAGCCAAATCGCGTCTTGTTATTTTGGAGCCTCTAAAGTCGCGCGCTGGCCTCCAAGGCGTGTGGCAGACATTGATTCGCTTCATTACCACCAGGCCATTTCTAATCCGATTGAGTTTCAAAGTCGATCACACGTCCGGTTTTTCATCTCACTATGCTTTCCCCGTTCTGGTTCGCCGAAGTTGAAGAGAACGCCAGACATCACGGATGATGTAATGACCGACATTTCACTGCCGCTACCGGCAAAATCACAGGGTCGGTTTCCATGCATGTTGAAATCCCGGAAAACTAAGCTCACCGACCCTTCGTTCTTCAGGTCCTATCAGAACCTATAGAATGTGTGATTTCGCATTACTATCACTTCATGAATCGCTGGTAGTTTTTATCTTGATCTTTTTCAATTGCACGTAAAGGTACATTGAAAAAACCAGTGAGTTTTACTCGATAAGATAGTGGGTATAAGTTCCTGTTATGGGATAGAATCATGGGCAGAGAGCACTTGGGGACGAGTTGATTCAGCTGTAGAAAACACAACACAGAATCAAGAGACCTTGGCTGAAGGCATATCCGATAGATAAGAAAATGACGGAGGGGATGATCCGTTCACTTCCCCCGTGT
Organism: Eucalyptus caleyi; assembly: GCA_014182885.2. NCBI lineage: Eukaryota > Viridiplantae > Streptophyta > Magnoliopsida > Myrtales > Myrtaceae > Eucalyptus > Eucalyptus caleyi. Next base: position 52,436,088 of record CM024468.2, on the reverse strand, counting down.
CTCTCGAGAGCATTATCTGTTATGCCGTTTCACTTTCTCAGCGGAGCTAGGCTCGACCTCTGTGAGAGATAGCTATGCAAATTTCAGCACTTCTACCGATTTTCTACTCGAACGCATTTGATACGGACGACTCATGAGATCAGACACGTCCGCCAGATCTTTTTCTATCCGAAGGCGCTCCGGTGGAGTTGAACTCCATGCCGACTTGGGGGCGCAGGATCTGGTCAGAGAGCATTTATATATTATATTATTTTGATCACCTTAGGGTCGCCCTTTTCCCATTTTATCGCCATAGTTTCTTACGCTAATAATACTTGCGAACGAGGTGCTATTTCGTCTTTTCGCTCTTTTATTGATAAGTAGTTACGTCATTAATATGAAATATTGACGCATACAGTGTGAGTGTAAATTTTTTTTTTCACAAACAGTCTTATCCACTGTTGATTTAAGAGTTTCAACGGCTTACTATCTTCCATAACCATCAAAATCAACAGTATATAAAGCTGTAAGTGGAAAAATTTTATTTTTCTTTGCGGGTGAATGATGTAATTACTGTGTTAACATTTCTATTTATAATTTATTAGCTGGAACAGAAAATATTACTGCATGTCACTTGGGAGCGGCATTGGGATTGGGCAGGTGCACGATTGCAAAGCGGATGCAGGGGATTGCATTGTGGCTTCACTATCATTACAGATGCCCCTTTATCGGCCCATGTCCCGCATGGGGACATACTCCATCCCCAACCCCGAGCAAGAATGCGGATTTCCACGTTACTCTTGCACTACTCGATAATAACTTCAAGATTAAAAATTATTTCTTCAACAAGCATCTCAAAAAATTTTACAAGTTGAAAAAAAAAATCATTTATGTAAAAAAAAAAAAGAATTTGTGATTCTTGGATCCTTTAGAATATAATTTAGTTGGAAAATTTTCCGTGATAAATTGATGAGAAAAGGGAATGAAGTATTGGAAGTATTCATGTTAAATTGAAATCTATGTTTAAAATAAGAAACTTTCTATTACCAAAGTAATACAACTTATATAAAGGAAGAAGGTTAATACTAGAAATCTCCATGTTTACTAGTCTTATCCACCCCATTTTAGTTGACATAGCGCGAGTATTCGGTACGTGGGGTAAAATTGCCATCCCAAAGCTAAAATGGGGTGTTAGTTCTATTTATGGTACTTAATCAGTATTTCGAGCTTAATATGCATTCTTTTTTAATGAAGTGATTTATTTATCTACATGTAGGAGTATGCTGTTATTTGTCAATATTTGCAACAGATTCTTTTATACATCTATAAAATTTTGAAAAACTACTACTAACTATTTTAATCAAAAAACTTAAATTGATAGATAAATGCATTCCTTTAATATTTTAATACTTATCCTCACACTTAAGTTAGACTTTGCCCTAATGCTAAAGAGTGAAAATATATACTAGAGGAGGCAAATAAGGGATTTCAGAAAATTTGAATTCAAAACTTCATGTTTTGATACCGTATTAAATTTTGCAGGAGCATTGTAAATTATTCTAAAAACATATGTTGTCATATTAATGTGTCATTTAATATTTAAATATTCTAATAACTTGTGTTTCCCACGTGGAAGAAATCCTTAAATTGGAGTTTATGGTTTCATATACATCCTCGTGTTCTTTATATTTTATAATAAAGATACTACTCTTGAATATTTGGAGATTCTATAGTCTATTTACAGCTACTACTTTTTACTTTTTTTATATATTACAAAACAGCTTAATATGATATTGACAATATAATCTATTATAAACTCCCATCAGGAAAAAAAAAAAAAAAAAAAAAAAAAAAAACAGATTGATTCGAGTCTTCTGCCGGCAACTCACTTCACGGAGGTGCTTCATTATCGCACCTTTATCCCCGATGATACCCACACATGCAGCGGCACCTCCCGTAATCGTGGAACTGGCCTTGACAAGCCACCGTATCACTCTGCTCTACAAGACGTTTCTTTATTGGTAGATGAGTGGACACGAATAAATGATATTATATTTTCCTTTTTCGATTCTTTGAACAAAAAAAATTTGCTATACAAGACATTTATTTGGTGAAAACTTTTCGGACAATGATATGGCTTCCTTAAATTAAATTTCACATATAAAATGTAGCTAATAACTTAATTTGTACGAGAAAACTAGAGGCTCACCAAACTAGAAGAGAAAAAAATGAATTGAGGAAATGTGGACAGTAAGTACTTGGCATCAACGAACAGCACATCAATGACACAATTACACATACCAGGACATACGAACAGCAAGCGCCCACAAAATAGACATCATCCATAACAAAACACATCGGTACGAACACAACACAGTGAGTACATCAGCAACTCGGTATTCAAGATATTCGTATTCGTTCAATATGCTTGCGATTACAACACGTACAGAGAACTAACCAGTAACATTCTCATAATATGTTTGCAATTCGAACAACAAACAGGGATCGACATAAAGTGAAGCATAAGAAGTCAATGTGGACGGATCAATTCATTTTCGTTCAAGATGCCCTCGGTCTAAGTTCTGGAATACTCAGTTATCAGTTTCATCTCATGTACACACTCAATTCGCATCTAATCCGAGAATTTTAACAACAAATCCTAAAATGAATAGCTACTAAATTCTGAAATGAAAGGAAACGAAATACATGTAAAGCCTATGCAATGAAAATAATGCATCGATCAAGCAAAGGAAAGCTCTCAATCAGAATCTGAAGCGAAACACACACTGATCTAGTTCAGGAATTTTCTCAAACGGGTGGTAGATATTTCGGCCAAAGGATCTAGACGAAGAAATAAGAGAGAGGTCGTATCCAGACTCATCACAAAGGCTCGAACGTGGCTGGATTTCACCCTGGTGGTATCGAGCACTCGGTCCCTACCTTCAGCAGAAACAAAGCATGCAAATATACATTGATGAAGAGTAATAGCTGACCGCGTTTGGTGATCAAATCAGGGAGCGAAGTTTCAGGAGTTGTACCGCCAAATACTGGAACCGAATAAAGGACGGAGAAGGAGAACCCAGCACTTCGATGATGTTGGCCGAAAACAGTGGCGAACAGAGCATTTCCTGTGGCCGCGAAGCTGGTGGTGTTGGGGAAGTGGCCTGCGACGGAAATCAGTGACAGAGAGAGGAGTAAGGATTCATAGAGGAATAAAGAGAAAATCACCACTAAACGTGAATGTTCCTTCGCTCTGCTCTGTGCTCTATTCTCTTACGTTCAAATGCGAAGAGCCTATGGTGGTCGGTGATTGGAGACAAGCAGCAGCTACTGGTGTATGGAGGTGGCCAAGTAGCTAGAAGCTCCTGGAAATTGATGATGCGAGAGAGAATTTGCTGAGTTCCGTGTATCTGCGTTATCACTGTTCTATTCCACCCCGCCAAATGTATATATGTATAAGATACGTAAATGTGAACGCGAGGCTGAAGCAAGATCGGCCGAAATTTTATTTATTATTATTATTTTTTTCATGTACTTCTTATTTTAACAAAAATGCATGTTCGATTTACCAGCAAAAATTCAGGTTTCAACAAAATAAGGACTTTTATTTGTGTTTTATCGAATGGATGAAAATTTGTGTGTAAAATTTATGAGAAAACCCACTATTTTCATATTAACAGGAGGAGAGATTCATTCAATTAGAGATAGAGAAGTATCATAAGTGACAAGTAGGGTTATGTACTTATTGGTTCATCGGTGGTGTAGTGCTCAATTGTAGTTGAGTAAACTTCCAAAATAGAACATTTTAGTGCAAAATGAACATTCTTTGCCAATTTTAAGATTAGTTGTGAAGTTGCTCAGCAGCTGTATAGTCCTTGCCTTATACATATTGGTTGCAACCATTAGTTTCAATATGGCTGCCAGTGGGATCATCCCAATGCACACGCACCCGGGCAGCTTAGAGGTCCTCATCATCCTTCTAGAGTCAATCTGTCTAGGGTTCATCTCGTCATCGGCAAACACCGTCTACTCGAAGAACCTCTATTGAGAGGATAGCATGATTTTCACTTGAGGGCTATTACACTTCCAATTGGATGCTGGTAAAGGTCCAGCTCTTGCCATAGCTTCAGCAATCCAAGCCCTGGGCTTCAAATCATGGACCTTGCTCTGTTCGGTTGGAGGCCATCACTTTCCTTGATGACGATCAGGTTAAGAAGCTTAAGGGTGTTCTTGATGGCATTGGCTAGGTGGCTTATTTCATTTTAGTAGAGATATCATCCACCGAAGAATACCCCATTTTCAAGCCTCTTAAAAAAAAAGATGAAAAAAGAAGAAGAGGAAAATAATAATTCGGCTTATATGCTCATCGTCAATGGCCTTCCATGAATTTTTCCTTAAGGCTGTATTTGGTTTGCCTGTGGGGCCAGTGGACCAATTTATTGAGATGAACTTTTCTATGCATAACAAAATGAAGAGGATTGTCATGTTAATTATGTGCAAATTCTATACTGAAACCCCGGCTTTACACTTATTTCTTTTTCTAAGCCCAACTAAATTATGTCGCCGATCACTAATAGAATGAGCAAGTATTGACCATATCTGGATCATATGAACCTTGCTCACATCCACCATTAAATCAGGTGGATTCCATGTGGGGTCCATTTCATCTAATGGTGCATGGGAGATGGCTCACATTCACCGGGTGCATCTAACATTTTTCCTTCTACATCACTTGATGTGCATTAAAAGTGTTGAGGTGTTGCGGTTTGATTGGCTATTCAACTAGAAGTTCATAAAATTTCAAATGCAAGTACCTTTTTAATCCATTCTTGGATTTCTGCAACTCTCACGCCTTTGGAAAGCTCGGGACTCGTAGTTATTAGATATAAGTTATGTTCAGTTTAGATCCATGGGTTTTGGATGTCGGGTGAATGATCTCTTTTTGGAAAGCATACAATAAGCGTAGATACTCTAGAAGTTTTGGGGTGAGACGAGCTAATTCAAAGAAATTACACAAGCATAAAACTTCAAACGTGAGTTTAGCGTGCGTATGTATATATAAACACTCACTTAAGTTGCTTTTGATAGTTAGTTTAGCCTGCCTTTGATGCTAGCTAATATCTAATCTTAGCAAATATCTAATTCCGCGTATCAAATACTTATCCATAATTTGATAATAATTTTCTATCAATTTATGAAAAAAAAATTATTTATGTATATATATACATAATTAGATGGATTATCAAAGATATGTGATAGGTTATAATTTCACATACTTTATATAGGTTGTAATTCCATATACCTCACAATTTTTGTGGACAAAGTCCTATACCTATTACATTTCTATAGTTCTTAAGAATAACGGAATTATTCATATATAGATTATTTTGATTATCAAACTGTTCACCTGAAGGGCATCTACAAAGAAAAAGCAAATGCTCAAAAGTTATTCCACAATGAAAGTTATATTACATGATTACATGAACTTTGTAGTAAATTTTTAAAAGTAATTGTTTATGTAGACCTAAATACTATTCTGAAAGATCTATATGTAACTAATAAATTATCAAAGATTTATGGCAGGTTTTATTCCATCTATTTCACAATTAATACAAACAAAGTATTATAACTGGTATGATTCCAATTACTTGATAGTTCACAAGAATAAAGTCTACATTTGGTATCATTCTTATCACCGAAATTTTGTATATATAGATTTTTCTTTAAATAATCGTTCATCTCTCATTCCTGATGAAAGATAATTGTGTGTAGTTTGGTAACAATCTTTGAAGATGATTTTTATATAGATTACATTTTGAAACACCTGGAGGCTGAATGTTTAAGCTGAAGGAAAAAAAAAAAATCTGAATCTAAATTATTAAACAAAAGGCTAAAAAAAAAATATTGAAAAAGTTATATTCCAAGAATGAGCATACTAAATGTTAAAAAAAACTTGTTTATGTATGTGTCTATTCAATTTTGAGGTATCTATAGGCTGAAATTTTAAATTGATCAAATCATTCTATAAATAGATCTATGGTAACAAGGTATGGAAACTTGATACATAGTAATTGTTCAAATTGAGGAAATACATTCGGTATCACATTGTCTCCGCTACAAACAACAACTATAATGATGACATATGCCCTCAAATCAAATTCTTCAATCATTGTTCTTGTTCGGTATATTTGACTCCATCCCAAATACCGTCGGGACAAAAGATGCTAGGTCCATAAGTGGATTTGATCATTTCGTATAGCAAGGGAAGCTGTAGTCGTGCGAATAAAACCACAGGAAGAGAGGCCAACAAAATAATGGGAATGAGAACCCACTCCAATCTCTTGTGCAGCACCATTGTGAGAGTTGCAGCGAAGGCCAACAGCATGAAAGCCAAGGAGAGGAAGAGAAAACAAAGGCCCATTATGATCTTCTTAGGCAATGATTCAAGAAAATCTTGAGCCTCATACCGCGAAGTTAAGATGGCTAGGAATAGCAAAATGGCCATCATGGAGGAGAACAAACCTAACACATCCAAAATTGCGAAAACCAAGAAAGAGTCCTGTCCTAACAACAAGGGTTCTCCAGTATTGCTATCATTGCCTCCAGGCACAGTGAATGCAGCGGCGAACAATACTGTGGCAACTAGAGTTGAGATAAGCATACATGAATTTGATGTGTCCTTCACCCACTTCTCTCCTTTCTCAAGCAACTTGTTGTGGTTCTTCTTGAATCTTTTCCAATATGTTATTCCCTCGTGAAGGTATTCTCTCGCAGAAGGGATAACCCAGCTTTCCACAGCCTATGCATAACACCATAATTAGGAGTTTCAATAAGTGGATAAAGTATTGAAGATTTTCGTAAAAACAAACGAGGGAACATCTCAAAGTCATAAACACTTGCTTAGAGGTCAAGTCCATCTTTGCTGGCAGAATTTCATTGGTCAATTTCTTCAGAGCTTCGATGATGATTTTGTGCTTCATTTTAGTCAAATAATATATAAATGCAAAGCACTATGTTTTTACTTTCTAATGATTCAAGTTTCATGAAATTTGGAGTCTTCTAGAAGAATTTATGGAAAAAATATCAAGAGCTGGTCAAGAAATCCGAGAATAAGACTTTTAGTATTTCTACGTGCTTTATTGAACCCTACGCATTGCGTTTTGTTTCTACAGTCATTTAAGCCAAATGTCACAACTCCAAGAACAATCGAAAAAATTTCATTGTTGGGACGTGACCATCCCCGTTATGACCCTAAAGAAGACAACATGGAGGAGATTGCCTCTTCCATGATGTCTGTTCCAACGCAACTAGTGAAGAGGCTTCATTATGCCATCTTAACGGAATGGTGATTCTTACGATTTTGATGTCAATTCGACATCTCAAAAAACTTCATCTATTGGCTTGAGACACGTTAAAAGAAAAAAGGCACAACGTTGGGTCACTTGAGATGTTTTGTTCAACCATGGTACTTGATTCGTATTCATACTGGGAAAATTAACCAATATGTCCTAACCATATTGTATGAATGTCAATTCAATTTTAAACTTTTCAATTTTACTAATTTAATCTTAGATTTTTGTACAAAATTCTAGTAGGTTAATTACACTGAAAATTGTTAAAATAACGGTCCGATCGTCGCCAACTATCTTCCACAACACCTTGTCATGTCAACGATTTTAGAGGAAAATTGGCCACAAGGACTACGTTAAAATTTCGTGTAAAGGCTTAGGACTGAATTGACAAAATTGAAAATTTTAGAATGACTTATGTACAATAGAAATAAGACTGATTGAACAATTTTCCTTATTCATATTTATCCTGTTTCTTTCTTTAGTTGGATTATATGTGTTTTGCATTCTTCTAAAATCTGCAGATATGTTCTTATTTCTTTGATTAATTGATGTGATTGATTTGAGAGTTGTCATGGTCTTCGTCATCCTGATGCATACACTAGAACCAACCATATCTTTCTCTTTATTTATCCCTTATCATTTTCTCATTAATTTGTAGCCACATATTCGTTTATTTTAGAAAGAAAATTTCATTTTCGAGCATCCAACGGATGGTAGTCAAGTGCATTGCTAGTGGGAGTTATATCTTCATATTGCATAATTGATTGTTCAAAAGTAAATTAAATAAGATGCCATATGAAAGGATAGCAACGTAATAGGAAAAGACGCAACTCAACCTTTCAAGGTCAGCACAATTGGTTAGAAAGCAGGGGATTTTCAATTTGGTAACTGAAATTTAGTATTTCATATCCAATCAATTATATACACATGCCAAATGTTCGGACTTAACTAATTTGAGAGGTTGATTATAAAGGTTTTCCATGGGTCTGCAGCGCTGGCAACTATGATACCTATGTGAGGGCCAATCGAGCCTTCTCAAGTGGTAGCGAGTTCCATCGCTGCCACTATTGAGTGAAGGCGACCAAGCCTTGTTGGCGGTCCAGCAAGGGTCGTTGCACTCAAAGCGACCCCGTGAGGGTTCCTAAACCTTGCCAGTGACAATTGGGGTGAGTCCCGGTTCCTCCTCAATGATCACTTTCTCTCTCTCTCTATTTTTTTGACTTTTTTTATTTAAATTGTAGTCATTTTTATTTTTACTTTTTGTGAGGTGGCACCTATCTATGCCACTTGTGCAAAAAATAAAAGGAAATTAATAAAAAACTGCCAATAAATTTTCCATCAATCAAAAATATATGGAACAATCGAAAGGACCAATATAAAGAGCAAAGACAAGTTTTAGCACTTGTTAATCATGAATTCAAAGTTTTAGGACTCAATTATAGAATTGACTCAAATTTTAGGACTCTTGTTGTACATACTAGTACCATGTTTTTTTTTTTTTTTAAATGACGGAGAATAGAGAGTTGAAATCCAATAAAGGTAAATAAATAGTAAAAGCTTCATGTTATCATTTTTTTTAGACAATGGTTTGCATGAGTAAAACTTTAGTTGATAGCTAAATTAACTAATGAGAAGTGTTCTTGAATTAATAGCTATTCAAACGAGAGAGATAGAGAGAGAAGATTCAATTCATATTACCTTAATTAAATCATTACCCACCTACATACATTTAATTATATCTTAACTATACTATAATCTTAAATAAAATAAAAAATGTAATACAACGGAACGAGCAAAGCTACGGTGGAACTATAAGTAAAATTGATTTAAATGTTTTTGTTTGGGCTCCACGTGAATATAAATGGGTTATACATTAAATGATATGCATAATAATCCCCTAATTGCATCATGGCAGACACCTATATAAAGAGTCGGTCGAATTTAAGAAAGAATCACTAGGATTAGATTAAAGTGGTGGATCATAGTTAAATTGGTAAATTGAAATGCAATTTCATTATGATTAGTCTCAATCAGTTTTCAATGTCCCAATTTCCCTTATCAGTCTCCCTTATTTTCTGTAAATTGGCGATGTAGTGTAGTTTCTCAACTTACCTTATTAATTTGGTTTACATGGCAAAGGAGTTTCTTCTTCTCATTGTGGTCTTGGATTCAAGTCATAGTGGAAGCATTTTAGGAGTAAAATCTTGAACGCACCAAATTGATGTAGGGTAATTCGCCCTTAAAATCACCCAAGAAGGTAGACTTTGTGGTGTGCAAAAGCTTGGCTGAATATCGCTCAACCGCTTTAAAAAAAAAAAAAAAAAAAAAATGTTCAATGTATATTCTCAAGATTATCTAATAAAAGTTCTAGCCATCCTATTTTAAAAAAAAATGTCAAGAAGATATAACATTCATCATTAAGCGCAACTATAAATTATAGGGAAAACGTCACCAAAAACCCGAAAGTTTTCCCAAAGTGACAAACTTACCCAAAACTTTTTTTTTGTGACATAAAAAATCTCAAACTTTGCTAACCGTGACACATTTACCGCAAACTCTATGGCCAAGGGCATTTTTGTCTTATTGTTTTTCCTTTTTTTTTTTTTTCTCTCTCTCTCTTTTTCTTCTTCTTCTCTCTTCCCTAGGGAAGTCGGACTCAGGCATTGCCCTCACCTAGGCCGGATTTGGTGAGGAATGCCCTTGCCCGACACAAACAAGGGCCGCCTCACCTGAGTCCAGCTTCTCTTTGCCAATCGGTGAAGGGAAGAGAGAAGAAGATGAAAAAAATAAAAAGAAAAAAAAGTAAAAGATGAAAATGCCCTATAATTTGGGTTAAATCTATCACATAGATATAAGTTTAGGGTTTTTTGTGTCATGAAAACAAAATTTGGGATAAATGTGTCACTTTGAGTAAACTTTAGGGTTTTTAGTGGCTTTTTCCCTAAATTATATGAAAAGAAAGATATTTACCTTGTACCACTGGACTTCTCTTTGTATTTGAAAAGCTACTCCGGAGACATTAGTTATGGTGCCCAAATTAGGTTGGTAACTTGCTGCTGCGAACAACATAGTCAACGATTCGTTCCATGTGGGCGCTGGAACTAATGACGACTTACCAGTTGAGCCTACCTTCAAAAACAGTCTGAGAGTCCTTTCTTTGCGATAATACACTGCACTTGTCCTCAAACTCTTACCAAAACTCAACTTCTTATCTGGGAAAAACTGAATAAATAGCTTCATAATTTCACTGATGCCGCGGGTTGAAGCTTCCACAAACAAGTTTTCATGAAGGCAAAAATCAATGATCTCGGTATTATTCATATCAGAGATCGCAATGCAAACTTGTTTGGCCAACTCGATTGCCATCATGTGTCTCAGCTTCACCTCGTGAACTCTCTTTAAAATAGGAACTACAAAATGTCAAAAACAAACAAAAAAGGAAAATGAAAAACGAAGGGGCTTGCAATTGGATTAGGAAAAATGTTCTTCTCTGGGATTCAATCCTCAAATGCAAACAATGACTTAGAGTAATTGCTGATGCAAAAGTACAAAAAAGATATAAAATCATTTTTGGCATTTTCAAAGAAAAGAATTATGTCATGTCAGAAGGAAAAAATTAATTGGATGTGAAGAAAGTAGAATTGATTAGAGGGTAACTGAAGAAAGAGATCCTCCTTGAAGTTCAAACGACGCTTTATAATGTTAATCATGATTAAGAGAACACAATTATAAGACTTAACCTGATAGAACAGCTCTAGAGATAACCATGCTAATGACGTATCTCTAGTTAGAGTAAGTTACAATAGTCTTTGCTTATATAAGACTATTTTAGAAACTATTATTCAAATATGCTTTTAGCAGCTGCTAATAGTAAAAAAAATCATATTAATCGTACAAGCCACTGTACTGTTATTTATGCTCAGACGAACAAATTTTTTTGTTTTTCCATTCTATCTTGTCTCTAGCAATTTCAAAACTTCCACATGAGGTCACATAATAGTATGTGACGTTTCCTAACGTTGTAATTTGATAAAAACACACAACGACGCTTTTCTGTTTCCTTTTCTGTTCTTTGACAAAATTAGAAAAATTAGGGGCGAGGCTAAAGGGTATTTCGTGGGCATACAAAATTTGGGTGAAGATGACAAGTGCAATTGCGGGTAAAAATTGGGAATGGATTTTGGGGACTATAGGATCATTTTAGCGGCCAGGTGCCGTTTAGGTTAGTTTTCGTGCACTTCAAGTGGTCCATCTTTTCGGGTAATCTCAAGAGCGCAGTCCCCCATATTGGCCTAATGTATTCAGGATCTTATCTTTTGAAATGCCTCATCTGAAATATAGAATGACGACAAGAGAAGAAAACTCCTTTACTATCTAACCAACAACTTGTTGGTATGGGATGTATAACTAGGGGAGGAATTCTAAGATGCACGATTTTGTTGGGACCCACGAAATTCGCTCCCATTGAAATATTATTCTATTCCAAGCCCTCCCAAACAAACTATTTTAATTTTTCCTACATGCTCCTATTCCTATTTTCGCGCCTTCTTGAAGGTGCCAAATAAAAGTGTAAATTTACCATGTTAATGTGATCAACGATAAACCCATGCCATCGTCTATTGCAACCTTATTTCAAAGTCAATGATGCTGGGAGCTTGCCATGTTCCTCTCAACGTGTTCTTTCGTGTTGTATTGAGATGAAGTAGTAGTCAAAGAAAGTAATATTTAGAATGGGTTCATTGTTCTAATTTTCCAAAAAGACTTATATGCTTGATAGAGATGCTGAAGCGAACATTATTTCAACAATCGAGATTGAAGAAGTATTAAGTTTACATAACTCTTATTTTATATCTTCTGATTAGATCATTTAGCCGTAAGCAAGAAATTCCTATGTTAACATCAAGTCTCGCCTCAATTTGCAGTTTCAAGTATTTGTTTTTTTATTTTTTATAACAATTTCGTGACTCTTGCCATGAGAATTTGATGAATTTCTGAAATCTTTCAAAATATAAAAATATTAACACAGAAAATTATATACAACTTTGTTTGAGTTTGAATAATTTTTGAACGATTTTTATTACATCCATTAAGGGTATAAAGAATAAGTTATACATTCATTGATGGACAGTTGACCCGTGAAAAAATTAATTACAAAACTAACTCCAAACACATTTATCACATCCAATGGTGAATGTCTAACGGTTCTTTCACACAAACAGTGGGCTACTACAAATTATTTTCCAGATTATGGCAAAGAATTAAGTGCGACCTTTTTTCTACTTACAAAAGAAGCAAAAACAAACAAGCCATACACTTTTAGTTGGAAAGAGAGGGACAGAGATAATGGAAGTGTACCTACAATTTTAGTGACGTTCCAAAGTGACTTCGTAAGACATTAAAGCGCTACAATCAGGTTGCAAAGAAAAAATGGTCACTAAATATGAAATCATTGTAATACTTCATAATTGATTCATCATATTGTTCAATCAATTAAGTAATATGATACTTATGTACTTGGTTGAATCATATATGGTTCTCAAGGGATGGCTGATCCATAAAGTAGTTCGATTCAGGCCATTAGTCAAGTAAAACAAGGTCGAGGAACCAGAATGTCCTACAAAGAAACGTTCATTTACCTTTTCTTTTGCTAGTACGGAGGGAATCAATATAAGAAAATTGACTTAAAGTTCAAAATCATGAAAGGTCCTAAGATAACGCCAAACAGCAAAAATGCATACCCACCCAGATCTAAATTTTTATCTGTTGGTTTGTAGTTCAGGTCCACCGGAATACCTTCAGTTCAGAAACAAAAGAGCAGGTGATGGACCAGGTATGATTTTGAAGGGAATCAGTAATGAAGTGATGCGAGTGTAGAAAGTACAGACATTTGTATATCAATGCTTCCAAAACACTGAGCCTGGTTCCACTGAGAAAGTAAGACGCCTTCATTGCCAACACGTCCAGTATGGAATGGGTGTCGTTCCGTGTGCCTTTCATGATAAGTAAGTGAGGGTACCGCCCAACTAGATAAAGGACGACATCTATCCGAATTGACCAGCAAATGTTCATCAAGAAAATAAGCTAAGTCTAGAATGAAGGAAATAACAGATGGAATTGAGAAAAAGAGCGATGGTGATCTTACCAAGATGAGCAGCAGAGATGAGATCCATAATGGTGGCAATGGCAGAGGAATTGCTGAAGGGATTACCTGGCCCATCGACTGTTGTACTTTCCGCCAGGAACCAGGCAATCTCCTTATGCATAGAACCTTCCAGAGAAGATATTCCCAAAGGAACACGTCCTTCATTATCTGCGAGTTGCGTCAACTTAGGATTACTTCTAACTAATGCCTTCACCATCCTTATCCTTCCACACAGAACAGCATTGTGGAGGGCTGTGCGACCATCACAATCAACAGTTTCAAGCGCTAGTGGATTCGGAGACAAGATTTCAATCAAGTTCTCCAAAAATTGGTCATGTGCACTCAAAGCAGCTATGTGAAGCAATGTCTCTGATCTGCTTGTTATTTTGGTGATCTGTGAAGCAGGATGTCGTTCGAAAAATCTTGTAGCAGATTCCCAATCGCCCTTGAATGCAGCTCGCAACAATGGTCGGTAGCCTTCGGAATTTTCTGCACTAGATGCAAACTTTTCAGATCATTCAGTTAATACTTTTATCCTTGCTGACATTGAGAAGTGTCCCAGAAAGAATAATTTCATGAAGATCCACCCCAGATATTAATCTTGATGGATTTATGAAATGGGCTTAAGGCCCATCCGCTCAAGTTGGCCCAAAAGGCCCGGCCCACGGGAATAGGGCCCGTGGAGGGGGAAGGTATAAAAGGAAGGAGAGAGAGAGAGAGAGAGAAGACACCTCTTGGCATAACGAACATAACGGACGTTCCTTTCCCTCTCTTTTTCTCCCAAACGCTCAAGGCGATGCCGTTTCCCTTTCAAGGCGAATTGACATCATCGGGGCCAGAATTTCTTCCTCTTCTTCAGCGTTGGTGTTTAATCTGTGGCTAACAAGGTACGCTCGAATCCGTGGTGTGCTTTACGATCGGTGATGCGTGTTTTCCCGGGCTTCGTCTTCCGCATTGATTTAGGGGTTCGATTCGGTGTCGAATCCGGTTTTCGGGGATCCGTTATTCCCAACAAATCTCACATTGAAAATAACTCTTGTGAGGGATAACGCACCTGAAACACCTCCAGATAGGGAAGGAGCTGATCCAGCCCTTGCTAAATCCTCTTCAATATCTGTAAGTGAGCACTAAGTCCTTCGCATGCTTTTTTCAGTCATGCCTATGTGGATTATAAGTAATCCATTTTTCATTCTGCATTTGTTGCATGAATTTTGGAAAATTATGTATTTTCTCTTATATTAATTATGGATTATAAGTGATCCATTTTTAATTCTGCATTTGTTGCAAGAACTATAATGCGTTATGCAAGGATACCTGCAATCCCGAGAACGGATGAGGGAAATGCAAGACTTAAGAGGCTGATAACAGAGTTAGCTGATTATCGGTGGCATGACGGTGATTTAGTATCACATGTGGTCAGGGTCAATAAGATGATACAGGAAATCATCTGGAATGGTTATCTTATGCCGGATTTTCAGAAGGTGCCGACTTTGATGAACACTCTTCCACCTGAATGGCAAGCAGTGTTGGATCGGCTATGGGAGGTCAACGTGGTCCCGGGTTATAGGAGCCTGGTGGAATCTTTTGTGAGAGAGCATTATAGGATTGAGTTGGCCAAAACTTCAACCCTTAGATTGAGCGCAACATGGCGCCGAGTGAATGCGCATTGGAGGCGACATGAAAGCTCTCCAAAAGTTTTTCCATGGTTGGCAAATGTGCCTTCAATTTTCTCAGATGATTTGACTGATAGATTAGAAGGGACATTCCCTATTTATTTATTTGATTAATTATGTAATGATTACTACCTAATTGTGTTAATTGAAAGCATTATTGTTTTTAATTGTATGTCAATTATCTGTTGCTTTCTGTTATTGCTGGTTGCTTTGTGGGTAATTAGTCAGGGTAGTAATAGAAGTTTTTGTAACTTCATAGAATTTATTTGCATAAGATAATTATATTAATAATAATTTTAAGTTAGGA
Source organism: Eucalyptus caleyi (assembly GCA_014182885.2). Lineage (NCBI taxonomy): Eukaryota > Viridiplantae > Streptophyta > Magnoliopsida > Myrtales > Myrtaceae > Eucalyptus > Eucalyptus caleyi. Next base: position 52,420,635 of record CM024468.2, on the reverse strand, counting down.
TTTTTGGAGGATGATTGGAAACATAGTGACCTTTTGATTCTGAAGCCTTACTTGAAATTATTTATTAATGTGATGGGTCTATGCAAATAGGGATGCATAAATGATAGGCATTAATTATTCGTGCATGTATGTCTGATGTGTTCAGAACGATAGTTCAGCAACTAAGAATGTTATTGCTGATATGAACGGCAATAATTGTGAAATATTGAATATGAAGATTCAATATGTGCTGGAAAAGCAAGAAGCACTAGAAGCTCTTGACCACATTATGGAAGATATTAAGGGTGTCGTGCACCACCTTGAGCTAGTAGAGGACCGCCTAACGGTATTTGAGCCGAAAATAGACATTTGCTATGCTGGTTCTAGCTCAGAAAGGGCTTTGTGCTCTAAATGCAAATATATTGATTCGTTCAATATGTGGGAATGCAAATGATCAAGTCCTTATTGCAAGAAATCAAGAATTAACCAACAAGAGAGAGGAAAGCGTCCTCAAGTGAAGAAAATGTCAAGAGTGATGTGTTACAATTGTGACAAGAGAAGTCACTATGCTCGCGACTGTCGTGAGCCAAAGAAGGAATGCACCTCTTGTACATTTGAGAACTTTGCTTATGTGTCAAGTTCTGCATTATAGGCTGAATCCAATCCTTTGTGGAATGTAGATTCAGGAACGACAGACCATGTAGCAAATGATAGAGGATCCTTTGTGGAATTCCGACGAGTACCAACTGGAACTGAGTGGATCCATATCGGAAACAACTCTAGAGCTGATATAAAGGAATTGGCACCGACCAATAGAACATGAGTGGTTGACGCACCTTGATGTTCTATATGCTTCAGAGATTCGTCGAAATTTTAAGTGTCTGTCTTAGTGTTGGTTAAACTTGGTTTTGGTATGAACTTCCATAATAAATGTGTAGATTTGTGTTTGGATACTAACTACTATGGTTGTAGTCACTTTCTAGATGGTTTTATTGTACTAAATGTTGACTGTGGTGATGTCAATATGTTATTCCCTTGTTTCACGTCTTCTACCTTATATAATAATGATGTGAATATGGTGGCATGCTAGACTTGGTCATATGGGCCAACAACATATGAATAGATTAGCCAAAGAGGGCTTGTTGGGTAATATTGAAAAAGTCGATTTGTCCATAAGTGAGCATTGCCTAGTAGGGAAAATGACAAAGAAACCATTTGAAAAGGTAAAAGAGCTGAATTTCCTCTGCATTTAATCTATACTGATGTCTGTGGTTCAATGAATATGAGAGGAAGGCAATGGGCTGTTTGTTTCATCACTTTTATAGATGATTCTACTTGATTCGGATATGTCTAATTGATTTATCATAAATCTGAAGCATAAGTTGTTTCAAAATGTTTATGAACCTATCAGAAAATCAATTAGATAGGAAAATAAATGTATTTAGATCCGATCGAGGTTGAGAATATTTATCTGATAAGTTCAGAAAATTATGTGATGAAAAAGGAATAGAAAGACAGTTGTCTATTCCATATACTCCTCAACAAAATGGTGTTGCAGAGAGAAGAAACAGAACCCTACTGGAATGGTTAGGTCCATGAAGGCGCATGCTAACTTACCCATCACTTTTTGGAGTGATGTGTTGTTAACTGCTGCCTATATACTTAACCGGGTGCCTCCCAAATTGGTTATTTCCACTTCATATGAGTTATGGATAGTTAGAACACCGGACTTAAGTTTTCTTAAGCCATGTGGTTGTGCTGCCTATGCTCATGAGTCCTCTCACAAGTTTTGGGAAATTGGGTCCCAAAGAAAATAAGAGTATTTTTATGAGATACTGCGAACACTCAAAAAGGTATGTGTTCATAGGTGAGCAGGAAAGTGGGAGTATAACTGAATTTGAATCACGGGATGTCACATCCTTAGTGGATGAATTTTCTAAGAGGGGCGAAATAAGGGAAAATAACTCCCTATTTGAAACCTTGGATCAAGATAATGATGTCAGTGGAGTTCGTTCAAGTGGGAGTAATATGAGATGTAATAAATTGAATTCAACTCATTCTCAATTACAACCACTTGATGTGACGACATCGTCATTACCTAATCCAAGTGGGAGCATGATGGGGAATGATGTGCTAAGTGTACAATCTCCCATACGGTGAACAAGTCGCCAAAGTATTCCTCGTCGATGTTTTGACATTGAAAGGGAAACTTTTATGGTTGCTCCACAAGATGAGGATGAGCCAAGAAATATTAATGAGGCTCTGAATTGCCCTAATAAGGAAAAATGGATTCATGCAATGAAAGAGGAAATGGAGTCAATGAAATCAAACCAAAGTCTCGGGAACTGGTTGATCTTCCAAAAAGGACGCAGAGCTATTGGGAACAAGTGGGTTCTCAAAATAAAGCGAAAGGCTGATGGCTCAATAGAAAGGCATAAGGCTCGCCTTGTGGCGAAGGGGTATAATCAACAGGAAGAAATTGATTATGAAGATACATTTTCTCCTATAATGAGATTTACCTTGATTCGCATTATTCTGGCAATAGTGACTAGTATGGATCTTGAGTTACATCAAAAGGATGTAAAGACTGCTTTCCTCAATGGAGAATTAGAGGAAGGAACATATATGGAACAACCTGCTGGTTTCATAATGAAAGGCCAAGAAGAAAATGTATGTCGATTTTGTGGGTCGATATATGGCCTTAAGCAGTCATCGAGACAAAAGTATATACATTTTCATAATGCCATAGTGGCATATGATTTTACAATGATTGATGAGGATCATTGTGTATATATCAATAGATCCAATGATCAATTTGTGATCATATCATTATATGTTGATGATATACTAATTGCCGGAAGCAATATGGAGTTGGTTAATACTATCAAGAGATGGTTGTCTTCCAACTTTAAGTTGAAGGATATGGGATTGTAAACCCATAGACACTCCTATTGCAAAAGGTGAAGGATTGAGCCATAATCTGTGTCCAAGGACTCCACAAGAGAAGGAACAAATGAAACATGTTCCTTATGCTAGTGCTGTTAGAAGCTTTATGTACGCTATGATGTGTACAAGACCTAACATATGTTTTGCAGTTGGAATGGTGAGTAGTTACCAATCCGATCCAGGTCAAGCACATTGGAAAGCCGTTAAGAGAATACTGAGGTATCTAAAGGGAACTGCTGATTATACGCTGAGTTATTAAGAAAAGGATCTGCAACTCAAAGGCTATTTTGATGATGATTGGAGAGGAGATTTAAATGAAAGAAAATCTACCTCTGGGTTTGTTTTCTTACCGAATAATGGCACCATATGTTGGAGCAGTAAGAAACAAAAGTGTATAGCCTTGTCCACGATTTAAGTTGAGTTCGTGGGATTATCAGCAGCAGTGTAAGAAAGTATTTGGCTTAAGAGATTTTTTGGATCATTTAGGTGTTATTGAAAGTGCTGCAGATTTATTGTTGGTTAACTGTGATAGCCAAGTAGCAAAAGTGTACACCAAAGATTCAAAATATCATGGCAAGACCGAACATATAGATACCAAGTACAATCCTGTCAAGGATATGGTTGCACGAAAAGATGTGAACTTAGAGTACATACTACGCATGGAATGGTAGCAGATCCTATGATAAAGCCAATACCTAGAGATGTGTTTTGTGGCCATATGAAATCTCTAGGATTGCGTAGAGGCTGATGTACTGAATATTGTAATTTCCCTAAATGTTCACAATTTGATGAATTTATGTTTTCATCATTAATGCCTATGAATCTTTGTTTGATCTTTATGCATCTTAATGCTTAGTGCATTACTTTAAGTTGAGAAGTATGTCGGACAGATATGAGATTAGCCCACTCACACGGGTAATCGCCTCTATTTATTGTGTGATAAATAGAGATGAGACTGTTTTAAAGCTTATTATCTAGGTGATAATCGAGAGCTCAAGCTTAAAACACGTATGTCGCCTTAACTGGGTGTTAAGATGAGGATATAATACTTACTATGTCCGAAAGTAAAAATACCCCACATGTTTTACTTTATCTGTCGAAGATGCCAGATGTGAGTTCTGATGAATTTTTGTGAATGAGTAGATATGTGAACTCAAGTTAGACATTGGGTATGTCTGAACTATCATCTGTACGGTATTGAAAAGTGTAGACATACGCTCCATGGGAAACGAGTTAATACCGTAATACGTATTTCATACTACGTATGCATGAGACGACCAATAAGAGTGGCAAAAGTTTGATCTCAACTTTTATGTCGTGTGAAACTCTTGAGGAAGAGAGTTCCTCAATTTCTTAGTCCCCTCATGACTCTTACTTATTCTCAAGATTTCTATTTAGTGTTTGCTATCTTAGGATGTTGCCAATGGTCATGAGTGATTCGATCTAATGGGGCATTTCTAGAAAAGCAAGCTGGACTGAAATTGAGAGTTTGAAGGAAAGAGGAAGATCGTTTTTGGAGAATCACATTGTAGTTTTGTATTCACCGGTTAACCAATTATGACTGTCTTTGTGATAATCATAATTGTGAATACAATATATATATATCATTGTTTAAAAGAGATCAAGAGAGATATAAATGTGATCGATCGATCTAGGGTACTGCATACTAAATCTACTCAGGATGTGATGCCCATTATGAGCTGCTGTATATTCCTAACAGATGTATGGCAACGAGCTCTCAAAGTATGCTGGTCGCACGGATTATTCACCGGTATGAATGTTGAAGAGAGGAAAAGATGATTCTGTTCGGCCCACCATGTTAAGTAAGAGTCTATGATGGATTTTTCTCTGATTGGGCTGAGTAGGGCCTGTTCGCCCATGTTGGTTTTGCACCACCATGTGCGAGTGGGAGATGATGGATTTATGAAATGGGCTTAAGGCCCATCCGCTCAAGTTGGCCCAAAAGGCCCGGCCCACGGGAATAGGGCCCGTGGAGGGGGAAGGTATAAAAGGAAGGAGAGAGAGAGAGAGAGAAGACACCTCTTGGCATAACGAACATAACGGACGTTCCTTTCCCTCTCTTTTTCTCCCAAACGCTCAAGGCGACGCCGTTTCCCTTTCAAGGCGAATTGACATCATCGAGGCCAGAATTTCTTCCTCTTCTTCAGCGTTGGTGTTTAATCTGTGGCTAACAAGGTACGCTCGAATCCGTGGTGTGCTTTACGATCGGTGATGCGTGTTTTCCCGGGCTTCGTCTTCCGCATTGATTTAGGGGTTCGATTCGGTGTCGAATCTAGTTTTCGGGGATCCGTTATTCCCAACAAATCTCACATTGAAAATAACTCTTGTGAGGGATAACGCACCTGAAACACCTCCAGATAGGGAAGGAGCTGATCCAGCCCTTGCTAAATCCTCTTCAATATCTGTAAGTGAGCACTAAGTCCTTCGCATGCTTTTTTTTTTTTTTTTTTTTTTTTTTCGCTTTTTTCTAGCCAAGGTCAGCATTATGTTTGTTTTGTGAGAAAGAAAATAAAATGAACCATGAGAACATACAAGTTCTAGTATATTTGGGAGTCCATTGATTATACTGCGTTCTTTCTTGGTTGGAACTTGAACATGTACCGGCTACTAGTTCTGCATTATTCGAATTTCCTTGTTCTTCACGTGGTTGCGTTGCCATTGGGTTGCTCCCCTAGTTATAGCCTTTCAACAACAAAGTAAAGGGAGAATGCAAAAGAGGCTTTCAACTTTCCTGGAAAGTTGAAGCTCTGATGTCAATCGGCTTAAGTTGCATAGGCCTATTATACCATGTAGTTCTCGTTGATGGAAAGTTTGTCAGCCATGAAAAATATAACTCTTGTTACACTAATTTAGGTTAAATATGGCACAAATTTGTAAATTTTAGATTTTGTATAATATTAAAAATTAAAAAATAGAGAGATTATCTAAGTTCTTTCGATCTTGCGTCTCTCTCCTCCCTCTGTTTCCACTGCTGACCGAAGTCGACCGTGGTCGGCAACAATTCTCTCATGGTGGATGGGACCCACATAAAAATGAATAGCAACAATATATTTTAAACTAACTTTTTAATTAAAATTTTGTTTATTTTTATTATATTTGGGAAAAGGGATTCGGACAACCCGGTCCAACGCGATAACCCGATCCGCCTACTTGGATATGACCCGCTTCAAATTAAAAACTAATTTTTAAAATCTTTTTTAATTCATTATTTTAATTCTTTTTAATTTTTCTATTTTTATATTTTCTCTTCTTCTCCCTGTTCTCTCCTTCCCGAAGCACGCCTCCCCCTTGCGCTCTCCTTCACCGAAGCTCCTCACCCGAACCGACGCCACTTAGATAAGGCCTCGGCGGCGCTCAGGACACCGCCGAGCTAACACCTAGCGTCGTGCACTCCGAACGCCACTCGTCGGCCAACCTCCCTGCCGCCGGCCGAGAGCCACACCACGGCCAAACACCGAACAAACTAGGGCGACGATGGAACGTGGTGAACGACTACACGGCCGACGCCCAAGGTCGCCCAACACCACTGGAACATTCCCATAGATCACGGCGTGCACGGCCGACTCGATTTCGGCCAAAAACGGGAGGATGAAAACTAGATCTCGCTAAGCATTTCGTCGAACAGGTGAAGGGGGCTCGTGAATCATGAGTTTTCCGGCTCAACTACAACCGGGATTCTCGACGGAACTCTCGACAAACAGACAACGATACACACAGTAGCTGGACAAAGGTTGGTCGGGGCTGGAGCTCGTGTGAGCTGGACGACCGAGAGCTCCGCCCCGGCACGCCCGAAAGCAGGGCCAAAATAGGGTCGGGGCTTACCGGAGCTTCGACGCGGGAAAGGAGGCAAGGCGGCAGGTAGTCGGCTGCGATTCAGGCGCGGTGGCCGGCAGTCTCTGCTCCGACTCTCTTCCCTCCCTCTCACTCGTGGCTCTCTCGTCGGATCTCTCCCTCTCTTTCTGGATTTTTCAGCCGAAGAACCCCCCCTTCTCGGTCCAACCTCTCCCTTTTAAGCAGCGTCGCCAGCTGCTGCCAGCTTGCCCAGGCCGGTCGTACTGCGCGACATTCCCCCGCTGCCCGTGCTCGTCGTACGCCATCCTTGTGGAGAGAAGAAAAGAAAAAGGGGCCGGGCTAAGTCTGAAGTCTAGCCCGGCCCTGCCGCATTATTATTATTTTTAATTTGAATTAATTAATTTTTTTTTTGTTTTTCAAAAAATTTCTAACAGTTAATACCAGTAATGCAGATGTTCCTAATATCTATATGCAATGCAATTTAATAAAAATTATTTTTTGTTTAGGGATTAGAAATTAATTCTTAATTTTCTTGCGATTAAATCCCAAATAAATAGATAAAATTTAGGTGTCAATATATACACATATATAATTTGAATGTACATATTCTTGAAATGAATAGACATTATCTCAAATTTTGAAGGCTCACATTGACATAAAACTATTAACCATAGAACACCTAGATATAGAAGGAAAAAACTATGTGGTGTGAATTCGGTGGACCAAAAATGATCCAACTCTTTTTTAGGTAAGTTCATTTCGTGAAAAATAAAGTCACTTTATTCGAATTTTACTCATGCAATTATTTTTTTCTTTAAATTTAACAAAAATGTGAATAATCTTACATATTGGCTAACCAATTTCTTTTTTCCGAGGCAGAAAATTGACTAGCCCAACCACTTTGGACCTTAATTTTAGGTCAAGATTGCCTGCATAAATTTTTACTTTTCTCTTTTTACTTAATTTATATATTGTGATAACGCATTTTGGCCTTTTCCAACTCATAACACTTGATATTTTGACAATATATAGACGTTGGCACTTAGATTATATGTAAAATTTTCATGACCTTTTTATAAGTTGGATTATATTTAGCTTTTGGTGGAAAAATTATATATTCTTTTTTACTTTTTGAATAACATGAACAGAACAACTTTTGAAAGTTTGAGTCAATATGAATTAAAGAGCTTCAAATGTTACATTCCGCAGAGATTTACAAAGGCGTGATAAAAAGATAAATTGCTAAGACTTAAATGGAAAATCGAATTTATTCATTATAACATTGGTAATCTTTTAAGTACTTGTATAATTTCGAAGAATTGGTGATTTGCTAATTTGATTTGATATGTGGAGGCCAAGAAAAAAAAGTGGAGGGAGGGCTATTTCTGCAATCCCGTGCTTTTGCGCACGACAACTTTGTCATGTTTCTCCTTAGCCGTTGGATTCAAGTGGTTTAATATCAGCCGTTCGATTAATATGTGTTGTCAGCCGCTGGATCACTCCCGTTGGTGGAAAACCCGTGGAATTGCCCACTCAAAGGTACCAAAATCACGGCATTGCCCTTCCTTTGTTTATCGCCTACTTCAATTTTTCTTCCACCGTCCCCTTTTTTCCAAACAACATACGTTAATAAAATTTTTAATCAGTACATTAACATTCTCGCAGTTTCTTTATATAAGCTGGTTTTTATAGAATGACACATATTCAATTTTTATTTTTAGCATGTAGATATATTTCATAAACAGTTTATGCTCCCATTCTTAGATTATCCGTGTTAAAAAAGAAAAGGCATACATTGACCATGTATGTAATATGTATTCTCTTCCAAGGGCTTTTATTTTGTACAATGGCCAAATATATTTATTTAGGTTTTAGATAATTTTTTTGGCACAAATAATTAAGATTTATTTTCTCTCTTGTTTTATTTTGTACAATGACGATATATATATTTGGCAATGTTTATCGCCTGCCAAGGGGCCATGACTTCAATATTTATTGACTTGTGTATTGACTTCTCATTGGCTGGTGACCCCGCTTGTCATGATTTTAAGCAGCCATCTCATCTTTTATTTAAGAATGGTATCGCGAGCATGTGCCTTTAGCAAAAATAATAATAATAATAATCATCTTTTGTTTAAGAATGGTATTGGAGAGCATGCAAATTATTATTATCTTTTAATAAAAAAATATTTGTTGTTTGTAGCGGTCTCTGACTTGAGTTGCATCAATCGAGGGCACTCACATGTTAGATTTGTAAATTGTCTCCTCTCTTTCTGCTTCATAACTTTTTTTAAATAAAAAAATGGATATACCTAAAGTGGCTGTCCATCTGTACGTTCTTCAATTTTTCAACACCATCCATGTGTTTGCTTTTATCATAAATAAATTGTGAACGAAAAACTATTAAACTTAAGTGACTTGATAACTCTAGTTCCAATTTAATATTGTATCATGTCCATATGGAGAACCAAGTGTTCGTCATCGATTCATAAACAGATGATAAAAAGAGTCGCTTTTCTCTTGAGCCACCAAAAAAGGCTAGCATGGCTTGAATGACATTAGAAAAAAGAAGGATAGAGCCTTCAAGTAACTAGTTGTTATGATTATAAGTAGCCCGTCTTTTGCAAGCCTTTAGTCATATAATTCATCAACAAACAGAGCACCTCACTTTTGTCAAGCACAAAAACAAAAGTAAAGACCTTCTATTTGATGAATCTATCTCTATTTCTTACTATGGAGTTCATTCTATCCCCTAATAGTTGACACCATGATCAAGTTGAGTCATTGCCAAGTTAAGTTGCTTCTTGAGCTTGCAAAAGCTATTTGGGCGACTTAATTTACAAGCCCTTAGTTGTATAACTCATTAGTAGAATGAGCACCTCACTTTTGTCTAGCCCAACAACAAAAGCAAAAAACCTCAATTTGATGACCTTATGCCTCTTTCTTACTATAGAGTTCATTCCATCCATTGACCGTTGACACCATGATCAAGTTAAGCCTTTGCCAAGTTAAGTTGCTTCTTGGCTTGCAAAAGCTATTTGGGCAACTAAATTTGCAAGCCTTTAGTCATATAACTCATTAGCAAAATGAGCACCTCACTTTTGTCAAGCCCAAAAGTAAAAGTAAAGAATTGCACCCAGGCAACTTTGTCCCTCTTTCTTACTATAGAGTTCATTTCATCCCATGACAATTGACACCTTGATCAAGTTGAGTCTTTACCAAGTTAAGATGCTCCTTGGGCTTGGGAAAGCTATTCGGGCAACATAATTTGCGAGCCTTTAGTCATGTAATTCATCAGCAAAAATGAGCATCTCACTTTTGTCAACCACAATAAAGAAAGTAAAGAACTTTAATTTGATGACTATATCTCTTTCTTACTATAGAGTTCATTCCATTGCTTGACAGTTAACACCATGATCAAGTTGAGTCTTTACCAAGTAAAGTTGCTTCTTGGGCTTGGGAAAGTTGGTCGGGCAAGTTCATTTGCAAGCCTTTTTTTTTTTTTTTTTGTTCAACATTTGCAAGCCTTTAGTCATATCATTCATCAGCAAAACGAGTGCCTCACTTTTGTCAAGCCCAAAAGCAAAAGTAAAAAACTTCAATTTGATTACTCTGTCCCTCTTTCTTACTATAGAGGTCATTCCATCCCTTCACAATTGGCACCATTATCCAATTGAGTCTTTACCAAGTTAAGTTGCTCTTTAGGCTTGGAAAAGCAACTCATACAACTTAATTTGCAAGCCCTTCATTGTATAATTAATCAACAAAATGAGAACCTTATTTTTGTCAAGCACAAAAAAGAAAGTGAAGAGCTTCTATCTACAACTCTATCTCTCTTTCTTACAATAGAGTTCATGCCATTGCTTGACAGTTAACACCATGATCAAGTTGAGTCTTTATCAAGTTAAGTTGCTTCTTATGCTTGGGAAAGCTAGTCGGGCAAGTTCATTTGCTAGCCTTTAGTCATATCATTCATCAACAAACGAGTGCCTCACTTTTGTCAAGCCAAAAAACAAAGGTGAAAAACTTCAATTTGATTTCTCTGTCTCTCTTTCTTACTATAGAGGTCATTGCATCCCTTCACAATTGGCACCATGATCCAGTTGAGTCTTTACCAAGTTAAGTTGCTCTTTAGGCTTGCAAAAGCAACTCATACAACTTAATTTGCAAGCCCTTCATTGTATAATTAATCAATTAAATGAGAAACCTCACTTTTGTCAAGCATAAAAAAGAAAGTGAAGAGCTTCTATTTGACAACTCTATCTCTCTTTCTTACTATAGAGTTCATGGCATTGCTTGATAGTTAACACCATGATCAAGTTGAGTCTTTATCAAGTTAAGTTGCTTCTTGGGCTTGGGAAAGTTGGTCGGGCAAGTTCATTTGCAAGCCTTTAGTCATATCACTCATCAGCAAAATGAGTGCCTCACTTTTGTCAAGCCTAAAAGCAAAAGTGAAAAACTTCAATTTGATTACTTTGTCCCTCTTTCTTACTATAGAGGTCATTCCATCCCTTCACAATTGACACCATGATCCAGTTGAGTCTTTACCAACTTAAGGTTCTTCTTGAGCTTGCAAAAGCTATTTGGGCAACTTTATTTGCAAGCCTTTAGTCATATAACTCATAAGCAAAATAAGCACCTCACTTTTGTCAAGCCCAAATCCAAAAATAATAAACTTCAATTTGATGACTCAGTGCCTCTTTCTTACTATAGAATTCATTCCATCTCTCGACAACTGACACCATGATCAAGTTGAGTTTTTACCAAGTTAAGTTGCCCCTTGGGCTTGGAAAAGCAATTTAGGCAACTTAATTTGCAAGCCTTTAGTCGTATAATTCATCAACAAACTGAGCACCTCACTTTTGTCAAGCACAAAAAAGAAAGTAAAGAACTTCTACTTGATGACTCCATCTCTCTTTCTTGCTATGGAGTTCATTCCATCCCTTGACACCATGATCAAGTTGAGTCATTACCAAGTTAAGTTGCTTCCTGGGCTTGCAAAAGCTATTTGGCAAGCCTTTAGTTATATAACTCATTAGTAAAATGAGCACCTTACTTTTATCAAGCCCAAAAGCAAAAGTAAAAACTTCAATTTGATGACTCTGTCCCTCTTTCTTACTATAGAGTTCATTCCTTTCCTTGACAGTTGACACCATGATCAAGTTGAGTCTTTACAAAGTTAAGTTGCTCCTTGGGCTTGGAAAAGCAATTTAGGCAACTTAATTTGGAAGCCTATAGTCATATAATTCATCAACAAAATGAGCACCTTACTTCTGTCAAGTACAAAAAAGAAAGTGAAGAATTTCTATTTGATGACTCTATACCTCTTTCTAACTATAGAATTCATTCCATCCCTTGATAGTTGACACCATGATCAAGCAGAGTCTTTTGACACAATGAAATATTGTTTTACTAAGTGAAAAATTATTTTTCGAATTGTTCCAGGAACAAGAAACAACTTTTTTCTACATCTTGTTTCTATTCCAAATTTGTTCTCGAAAACAAAAGTTTTACCAAACTAGTTTCTGTTCTTTTTTTGTTCCCCGGAACAAAGAAAAAAAAAATTTGTTCTAGGGAACAGAAACAAAAATAAATAAACATACCCTTACTCTTCCTAGGATGCTCATTCCTTCCTTTTATACAACTACCTCCCTTAAAGTAAAGGTGAGCCTCTACAATTACAGCCAACCAGCACATCTTTTTTTCCTTTTTCCCACTTTATAGCGGTTGGATTACTTGAGTGTAAAGTGGTCTATTCCTAGGAATATAGGTTGGCCTATATCGATAGGCAAGCAATCTCGCGCTTTAGTGCCACAAATCATTAGGTTCAGTTCCTACCGATGGAACCATTACTTTAAGGTGACTTTATCACTTTTTGTTACAAATGAGCTCATTCCATCCCTTTACTTCATGATCAAGTTGAGACTCTATCAAGATAAGTTGCTTCTTTTCTTGAGCTTTGAAAAGCTATGCAAGCAAAATTTAATTTGAAAGCCTTTAGCATAGAAAGTTCTCAGCAAAATGGGCATATCACTTTCATTAAGCCCCATAGCAAAAGTAAAGAACTTCAATTTGATTTAAGGCAGAATCTTTCTAAAGTACAGCTTTCAACCAAAATTAGTCATGCAATGGAAATTTTCCATTTGCTAGTTTTCATCTCTAAACTTCTCAATGAAATATGTTTGGTAGAAAATTTTGGTTGCTTTTCTAAACTTTGAACCTTAAAACCGAAAACGACCAAAATTAACCCTTTTTTTTTTTTTATGGTACACCAAAAAAGTTTTTCTGATTTTCATTCCTGTTGAAAACTCTTGTTTTTTTTTCCTAACCAAGTATGCTATCAAGATAATAGAAGATGTAAACAAAAAACAGATTTCATTAGAACATTTTTGTGAGCTAACTACTTTAGGGGAAATTGTCTAATATGTCCCAAATCTATGATGCGGATGCCTATTTTGTCAATTTAGTTATAAACATTAGCAAAATTCTAATGTAGTCAGTCTAGCCTATTTTTGCTGAAAATCTTCTTTTTAAAGCTCGCTCTCATGACTGGCACTCCTTAGCACCTACAGAGATGAGGCGCACACCTTCCTGCGGAGAGAGAGAGAGAGAGAGAGAGAGAGAGGGGATTGAATAACTCATAGGGACCGGTTCTGTCCCCCTCCTGAGCTCCACCTTCCTCTCCTCACGATGGACACGCCAACAGTCTCTCTCTGACTTTTTTTTTTTTAATCTCTGTGGACTGGGTCCCCCTCTTGTGGGCCCAGCTAAGTTTAAAAAAAGAAAAGAGGAGTCAAAAGTCATAAAGCAAAAAGAACAAAAGAAGAGAGTTGCTTCGTGCGAGTGAGCCCGAGAGAAGGGGACGGAGAAAAACAGAGTACACCGAGAGCGGGGCACCGAGAGAGCGTGGAGAAGAAGGGAAAAGAGGGCTGCTACTTTGCTGTTCGATTCTAAAGCCAAATAATGACGAAATTCACTCAAATTTGAATACGTTGTTCACGCAACTAAGGGTCACGAGTTGATTAGTTTCATTCATTGAGAATCACCTCCGATTTCTCCAATTACAGTTAGAGTTTTTTTACTCTATTTATGTTAATCCATATTTATTGTGAGGAAATATGATTGTATTGTTAATATTAAGTCCTTAGTATGTGACTAAAAATAAATACTTTATGTATCCTACTATTCTTGATGATTGAGAAAGTTTTCAAGTGGTCAATGATTTTTCCCACATTGAATTTTCATGTAAAAACTTGGTGTTGTTTTTAGTTTTGTTTCCTTATCATTTTGGCATTATATTTACTTATTATAAGGTTGTATTGGCTGGTTGTTATTGGGGCTAAGTCGTTTTTGGTCTGTTTAGTTTCAGGGGACAAATTAATCCTGAAATGGGTTAAATTCTTGATGAATTGCAGCCCGTTCTCCCCAACACTCTCGAGCTCTCCACCAGCATCAAGGAGCTCTCATGATTCTTCTCCCTCACCTCTCCGAGCTCCCTCACTGTAACACAAGCTGAGCTACCAAAACAATGTCGTCACTGTTGCCTAACACATACTCGACTTTAGGCAATTGCGAGTGTCGGCTCTGATGAGTTCAGTCTGGAGGCCCTATTTTCTGGGTGTTGAATTTGTGGAAAGTGATACAAGTATAACGGTAAAAGAACGTTTCAAGTGCCATAACTTTGGCCAAAGGGACACTTAAGTGCCATAACTTACGAAAGGTACACTTAAATGCCACATTCAAAGAAAAACGGATCACTTGAGTGCCACTCTAGCCAAAGTCCGGCCAAAATGCCGACGTGACATTTTTTCGGCGAAGCACGCCCAAAATGACGCCGTTTTGCATGCTAACATGGCGAAATAATGCAAAAACGGCGTCGTTTTGGGCTGACGTGGTAAAAAAATAAATAAAATATTAATTTTAATTAAAATATTAAAAATAAAAAATTTTAAAGTAAATTTGGTTAAAATACTAAAAAATAATAATTAAAAAACTCTAAAAAATTAAAAAATTTAACAAAATTAAAAAAAAAAAAAAAAAAGGAACGGGGGAGGCGGTTGAGGGATCAACCCTCGGCCGCCGCCATCACCCCGCCACCGCCGGGAAGGGCCAGTGATGGCGGGGGGAGGGTCGGCTAGGGTCGTCGGGCCTTGGCCAGGGGCCGGCGACCCCGGCCGACCAGCAGCAAAGGCTCGCGGCCCTCGCCCAGATCCAGCGGCAAGGGCTCGCGGCCCTCGCCCAGATCCAACAGCGAGGCCTCACGACCCTCGTCCAAATCCGGTGAGGGCTCACGGCCTTTGCCCAAATCCGGTGAGGGCTCATGAGCCCTCGCCGCTGGTCAGTCGGGTGAGGGTCGCCGACCCTCGCCGGATCTGGGCAAGGGCCGCGAGCCCCCCAAATCCAATGGCGAGGGCTCGCGGCCCTCGCCCAAATCCAGCGGTGGGGGCTTACGACCCTCGCCCAGATCCGACGAGGGTGCCATCGCCGGCGCTTCCCGGAGGCGGCGAGGCGGCGGCTAAGGGATGATCCCTCAACCGCCTCCCCCATTCCTTTTTTTTTAATAAAAAAATTTAATTTTTTTTAGAGTTTTTTTAATTATTATTTTTAAAATATTTTAACTAAATTTAATTTTAAAATTATTATTTTTAAATATTTTAACTAAATTTAATTATTTAATTATTTATTTTTTTACCACGCCAGCCCTAAAATGATGCCGTTTTTGCATTATTTCGCCATGTCGGCATGCAAAACGGCGTCTTTTTGGGCACGCTTCGCCGGAAAAATGCCACGTCGGCATTTTAGCCGAATTTTGGCCGGATTGGCACTCAAGTGATCCCTTTTACTCCGATTTTGGCACTTAAGTGTATCTTTCATAAGTTATGGCACTTGAGGGGTCTGCGAGTCCAAATATAACTAACAAAAACTCACTTTCCTTCTTGCCATATTTTTCTCACGCCACAATACAACTCTCGGAGCAAACTAGCTCCTACAATACTCGAAGTACATTGACTCCTACAAATACACTTAACCCTTTTTATCTTCATTCCACTCACGGACTGACTCCCATGTCTGTATCTGCGAGACCCTAAATCATGGAGCTTTCTCTGGCCTCTTTAATTTCCTCCCATCTCTCTACGTCGACTATTCCATGATTGTAGACCAACTTGCTCCTTAAGGAAAGTCAACAAAAGACAAAAGCCACGGTTTACAGCTGTTCAGGAAGCCGGCAAAAATGGCTCCTAATCTGGACAAGCCTAGAGAGAGAGAGAGAGAGAGAGAGAGGCGGTGCAATATGACAAGAATCGTGAAAAATGGAGAGGAATTTTTTGTATTCTGTATTTCTCTGCCTTCAATGTACCAGTATATGACTATATTTGTAGTACAGTAAATGAATCAAAAAATATTTACACAATATTGATTTTCCTAAAGTAAATCATATCTACAATTATCTATGATTTGCTAAATCAATCTTCAAACTAAATTAGATTCTTTCTCCAACACTCCCACTCAAGCTGGCGGCTTATAAATGTCGAAGGCGCCAAGCTTGCTTAATAGATGTTTGTGCTATCTCTGGCATAAGGGCTTAGTGAAAAAATCTGTAGGTTGTTCCACAGTTGCGATTCCTTCCTGAATTTTCTCTCAAGTAAATTGACAGTCAACCTCGATGCACTTTGTTCTTTCATGAAAAACCGAAATTGTAGCCAATTTAAGAGCTACATCATTGTCACAAAACAATTCACTTGCACCGTTGATTTGCACACCCAAATCTGATGGTAATCCCCGAATCCAAACTATTTCGTACACATTTTTTGTCATGGCTTGATATTCTGATTCAACTAACAACAATAAAATGGTTGATTGCTCCTTTGTCTTCGATGAAATTAAAGACTTTCCTAGCTTAATACGGAAACCGGTAATGGATCTTCTTGTCATTGGACAAGTGGCATAATATGTGTCACAATAGGCCGTCATCTTCATGTTACAGTCTCGAGATAACAGAATTCCAAGTCCCGGACATCCTTTCAAATACTTCACAACCTTCAGTGCTGCATCCATATGTGATTACTTTGGGTTGTGCATAAACTGATTGAGTATTTGTACTACATAACCTATATTAAGCTTAGTATCAAGCCTAGTCATGGTGAGATAAATCAATTTTCCAATGAGTCGCTAATAACTTGATGGATCCTTGAGTAATGGATCATTATTTGGGGAAGGAGAGCTCGCATTATATTCATATGTTGTCAATTTGACATTTTGCTAAATAGGTATAGCAGCCGGTTTGCATCCCGATAATCCTACATCCGATATGATTTCCAAGATAAATTTTCACTGACTGAGACAAATTCCCTCATTGGATTGAGCTATCTCAATACCAAGAAAATATTTGAGAGGTCCCAAATCCTTAATATGAAAGGTCATATGCAAATATTCCTTGAGCTTCTGAATTACGACATCATCATTTCCCATAATAAGTATATCATCAACATAAATCAATAAGTAGATTGATGAAGTACTTGTGGTCCATGTGAACAATGCATAATCATATTTGGAATGTACAAAACCTGCATTTGTGAGTGATGCAGTAAACTTTGCATTCCATTGTCGAAAAGCCTGTTTGAGTCCTATTGACACCTAAATTTTGGCGACCCGCTTAGTCATTTATTGCATTAAAAATTAGGGGTTAATTTTATTCCTAAAAAAAATAGTTAATCGCATAGCATATAGTTTTAGGTGCATTTATTTTTATTTGCATTTACATTGGGCTAGTGACGGATGGATTCAAATTGATGGTTCGGAAACTTTAAGTTGATGAGTAAGGCTAAGCCCACAAAGAAAGCAAATTGGTCCAAGCCCGTATCCTTGGAGATATTTTAAGGATTTATCTTTGTGAGATTTCAATTCAAAAGCAAATATTACGTTTGAAAAAAAAAATATTGCGTTTCGAAACGAAATCATCATGGATATGGATTTGGAAAATTTAAAAACCCTAATCCGTGCCCTATAAATAAGTAAACATACGTAGGGTTTAGGAGGAGGCCACGCAATTGAGACATTCGGTCATATCGAAAGGAAAAAAATTCAGAGAGAAAAACGTGAGTGAGGGCCACACAATCGATACATATGGCCACAATTCCGAAAAAAAAGGAGACGACACTTTTTGAGAGGGAAGGAGAGAGAGACCGGATGTTCTGCACTTGGAGAGTCCGAACGTCCCATCGCATAAGAAGTCTTCAAAGTCAAATTGTGGAGTTCACGCCCATACTCCATCCCACTCTTATCTGTTTTTTCTCTTGAGGAAATTCACGAATAAGTCCTCGGTTGCAACGATTCTGCTGCTATTGCTTCAACGACGAATTACCATCGGAGATTTTCCACCGTCAGGGCATCTCTGCAGCAACCTTGCAGGTTCTAATCAGGTCGTTGTCGCAACTAAGACGCTGTCATCCGTGCCGGATCCATCACCACGATTTGATCTAGAGCCAAGATCCACGAACACCATCTTTGCACCGTGGATTATTGACGATCATCGTTGTCACTCCTCCGCGACTGAGTCGCTATCCCATGGCGTCCCCGTTGTCTTGAGCCACGAAGTCCGACGTTGCCGTGTTGCCCGTGGAGCCCTGACGTAAGCATCTCCTATGAGGTGTTAAGACCAACACAGCCGCTGCTGTGAGTCGATCACCCACCACCATTCCCGATTGTGATCCCGGTCCGGTTGCACAAAGTCCAAATTTGGAAGCCAATATTCGGATTAGGTAAAAAAATTGTTTATTTTAATTTCCGAAAATTCTGTGTCCTTATTTGATATATTCGTTGATGCCTATGATGGAAATTTCCGATATGCTAAGATATGTGAAATCTCGAGTAGCCTTCTAAATTAGGAAATCTTCCTAATTTCGCAACGTGCATATGATTGACGGTCCGATTTCATGCTCGAAATATGACCCGTAATCGCACGGAAAAATCACATATCCGATCTCACGCTCGAGATACGATTCGTGATTTTGTCTAAAATTGGCCAATCCGATCTCATGTGCGAGATATGATTCGTCAATTTATTTCCAAAATTAAATGGACATGGATGATATTTTGCTGGATTTATTGCCGTGTTGTTCTTGATGCCTTTATTTTTTTGCTCCCATAAAAGAAAAACAAAACATTTGAGTTAGATTAGATGCATCTTAGGCTATTACTTGTTTTAGGGTTATTTTGCATGTCTAGAATAAGAGATTTATTTATTTCGAATTTCAAAAATCAAAAAAATCAAAAATCAAATCAATCAATTTAGGTTGCTAGTTTTTTTTACTTAGGTTGCATGTTTAATAAGTTGACAATTCTTAATTTCGAAATTAATAAAACAAAAACAAAAAGGGTCATCATGCATATGTCATGTGGAATTAGGGCATTATTTGCACGTCGTTGCATATTAGGATAAAATTGCATATTTTATTTTAAATTTAGACTGATTTAGATAGACTGCACCTTAGGTCAGAGACTGCTAGGTTAAGATAATATCCTGGTTTAATTAGGGTTTACCCTGACCTAATCCTTAATATAAGTTGGATAGATGATCTTAATCTAGCTAGATAATCTTTACATTTTTCTAATTTCGAATTTCATGAAAAAGATACAAAAATGTCTTAGGATAAATTAGTTTCAATCTCTAGGATAGATTGCATGTTTTTTTAAGGAAAAAGAAAAAATTTCATATGCACGTCATTAGGGTTAGATTCATTGAGATGCATGTCATTCAGTATTTTTGCTAGGCCCATTTAATTAGAAATTACATGTCATTAGAATTAAGTCATTTAGTTAATATTGCATTGCATATTGCATGATTTTCATTAAAAAGTAAAAAAAAAGAAAAGAAATTGCGTGTTAATTAGAAAACATATCTAGGATTGTTAATGTGGATTTTAATTTAACGCTGCAGATGCTTTCGTTGTTTTGAGGTATGTTCTGCATTATTTAATTGCTTTATTGGGTGTTAAATTGGTGGTTTGCGCACCTGCATGAACACCTCACATGTTAGGGAGATAGTTTAAAATCAATCCAAATTGCTTGCCAAACATTTTTTTTAATTAAAAGAAAGGTACCGAAAGGGCGTTAGAGAAATCTAACGTAACCAAGTCCCCGTACCCTTAGTCTCTGGTTCGTAGAAGTAAAGTAAATCTCCCGTTACTTTATTAGGGTTTCTAATCGACCCACCAAAAATAGATTAGTGGCGACTCCTAGTTAAAATTCAATTGCATGTTAAAAAATTCAAACCTAAGTCGCAAATTGGTATGGGCTTGGGAGAGCCCGAGTTAAGTCTAGGCTTAACAATCCATTAGCCAAACCCTAGGTGGTCTAAACCCCGAAAAAATTGGTCGCGACAAGTCCATAGAGGGATTTATGGAGACGACATACTCGAGCCTCCCTTTGTCTACGTAATCCTGGTGGAAGTTCCATGTAAATTTATTCATCTAGGTCTCCATAAAGAAACACATTATTCACATCCATTTGGTGTAGGTTCCAATTATGCATTGCAGCAACATATAAAAAGAACAAATAGTCACTTCTTTAGCAATAGGAGAGAAGGTCTCATGATAATCAAAGCCTTCACGTTGCGTAAATCCCTTAGCGATGAGTCGAGCTTTGTACTGCTCAATTGAACCATCTGCCTTATTTTTTTATTTTGTAGACCCATTTGCAGCTAATGGGTTTTCTATGAGAAGGCAAGGGAATGACATCCCAAGTGTCATTTGCTATAAGAGCAACTAATTATTCCTTTATAGCTTTTTGCCATCGAATATCACGCACCGCTTCCTCATGGGAAGATGGTTCCTGTTCTTTAGATATTCTACTAATGTAGCACATTTGTTCTGGTGATAATTTACTGAAGGAAACATAAGAGGACATTGGATATTGTGTACTCGATGTTTCCAAGGTTGGAAAAATATAGTCTTTTGTCCATGTTGGAGGTCGCACTTCTCATCTTGAACACCTGGGCATTGGAACTAGTGTTTGTTCAACAATTGGTGATGAGGAGGACCCATTATCATTTTGCTAAGGTGATGAAATGGTTGATCTATTCATCATAGGGGAATAATCCGAAGATCCAGTAGAGAAATCAAGAGATTTGACGAGTGTCGTAACAGGCCATGATCCAAAGCACGACTGATCCGGTGCAACCCAAAAATACTGTGGCTTCATAGATATATCCTCCATCGATAAGAATTGTCGATGATTTGATGTTGATATTGGCAGCTCATGTGTAGACGCCATCTCTTGGAAAGGGAATACATCTTCATGGAAAACAACATCTCGGCTAACAAAGAAGCGATTTGTAGACATCTCCATAACTCAATAACCCTTTTGCAAAGTTGGATATCCCATAAAAATGCATTGAAGAGCACGTGGATCCATTTTATGGTGACGTCTCATATTTGTCACATAGCAAAGATAGCCAAATACTCAAAGATGACCAATCGTCGGTTCTTTGCCAAAAAGCATTTCAAAAGGGGTGCGTCCTTCTAATATTCTAGTTGGCATGCGATTAATTAAATAGGCTGTCATGACCACACAATCTCCGCAAAAACATTCAGGAATGGAAGCTTCATATTTTAGTGCTCAAGCAACTTTTAGAAGATGTCAATGTTTACGTTCGACAACACCATTTTGTTGGGGAGTGTATGCACAAGAACCCTCATGGAGTATTCCTTGAGATGATAGGAAAGATTGACATTCATGAGAGAAAGATTCACTGCCATTATTTGTTTGAATCCTTTGAACAGTTTTATTGAATTGATTTTTAATCATGGACAAGAATTTCGATAAATGTGAAAAAGTCTAACTCTTGGATTGCATGAGAAATATCCAAGTAGCACGAAAATAATCATCAACTATGGTGAGAAAAAAAGGGGATCCATCACGGTGTAGTGTATGGTAAGGACCCCAAATGTCCATATGAACTAATAAGAAAGCATTGGTGGCATGAGATATGCTATTTGGAAATGTTGCTTGTGTTTGTTTTGCCAAAGGGCATATTTTACAATCAGGACAAGGAAAACGAGTACTATGACCTAGACGCTTATGAGAAAGGGAAATTTTATTTCTGGCGATAGCATTACAAGATATGGATAAATAAGAATTTCCTAGAAAGTTGACCCAAAAATAGAGCCCTTGTTCCATTGTACCCTAGCCCATCGGTTTCCCAGTTGAAAGGTCCTGAAAAGAACAACTTTCAAAATTGAAATTGGCTTGACAATGATTGTCCTCACAAACTTTGGAAACAGATATGAGATTAAATTCGAACTCAGGAATGTACAGCACATTTCCTAGGACAATATTTTTGCTAAAGTATACATTCCCAATTTTTTTGACATTAGCGATAGTTCCGTTTGGAAGCCGAACAAATATGGAGGATTTAGGCTTTGTATGGACATCATAAAATAAACATTCATTGCAAACTATGTGGTCATTGTGGCCTGTATCAATAATCCATGCATCAACTGAAATATTCTTAGTTTCACATAATGAAGTACTTGAAAAATTGGCACTCTTGTCAACTGTCCTCAATTGATTTACTACCTTCATAATTTGCTCATACTAATCTTGGGTAAGTGGCTGATGAGCTGGATCATTTCCATGTGTAGATACCTAATAAGCAGAAAATTATCTCCCTTTCTTTTCTTTGTCAGTAGGCTTACCATGTAATTTCCAACATGTTTCAATAGTGTGATGCGGGCGATGGCAATATTCACAATACTTACCCATGAATTTAAAAAATTTTCCTCCCCCTCTAGATGATGACGTGGTGCCATAAGGACCATTTGATTCAACACCATAGGGTTGTGAATAGGAGCAGTCGGATCCATGTGGACGTCGCTGATTTGGACTGTCGGATTGCACAACATAAGGGCCGTCAGATCCATGTGGACGGTGCTAATCTAAACCATTCGATTGTACAGCATAAGGACCATCAGATCCTCTTCCACACCTGTAATCCCCACCGTCCGTTCGGAATGCATGGGTACCATATGATCCTTGCTTTTGATCTTGACGGTTGGATCGGTAAATTCTAGGGTTTTCAAAGAAGTCTTCTTCTTCCTCTATCACTCGGGCTCCTCCCGAATGCGACCCAAAGCAACTTGCTCATTGTGGCGTGCGAGATCCGCTGTGAGAGCGGCCCAAGTTCTTCGCCGGCGTTACAAGCACGATGCTCTCTCCTCCCCTTTCTTGTCCGGTGGTTGCGAGGCACTAGTTTTCTTCTTGGATAGCAAGCTGAAATATGTGGCCGAGCGGCAGCACCGGCTCCATGGTGAGGATCTGTGAGCAGAAAGGTATCCGAATATCATTTAGGGCTAATAGGAAGCGGGTTACTTTCTCTCTTTCCTTAATTTCTCTGTATTGCTTGATTGTTGACTCTGCGCCTTCGAGTTGCTCCTTCATGGCTTCAAGCTTGTTCCAAAGTGTTAATAGGCGGTTGAAGCAAGCGGTAACCGAGAGGTTCCCTTGCTTCAATTCTGTGAGGGCTTGAGTCAAAGAAAAAACTTTGACCCAATCAAGTTTCCCATACATTTTCCTAATGTTTTCCCACATCGTTTTTGCGTCTTTTGTAAGAGGAAGTCCGGTGGTGACCTCTGCTATTACACAGTTCCTAATCCAAGTACGTACCAAGAGGTTGCACCTCCGCCAGTGGCGTTGCATGCGGTTGTTGGCCGGAAGAGGGACGGATCAGTCAAGGAATCCCTCCTTGTCTTTTGTGATGAGTCTTTTGTGATGAGGGCCCGGCGAAAGTCCCTTGCCCAGGTCAAATAATGGTCCGGTCCAGCAAGTTGAAGCGTGATTAACTTCAATTCCGGCCCATCGGCTAGTGAAGTATAAAGCGGGTCACTAGGTTCTGGGCTGCCGGTGATTGTCAGAAAATAGAGTGGTACAAACCCGGGTGGAAAGTTTGGGTAAGGGTTTATAGCTATTCCACTTGGAACAAATTCGGGTCTTTGACCCGGGGAGACGGAATCTGGATCTCCAGTTAAGTTCGGTTGTTGTTGTGGACTGTAGTTAGCCCACTAACTAGTTCCGGCGGTCCATGGCCCCCTAACAAGAACCCATGGCATGTACAGCCATTGGATTGAAGTTGGAAACTAGCTCGTGATTGGAGCCGCTGGGTGTTGAGCAGTTTGCTCAACTTGTTTTGAGACCTGGTCGGATATATCTTTGGATGCAGGCAGAATTTCTTTGTCGTCTGGGTTCTGCATGCTAGAGGTAGCGTTGAATTCCTTTCGACATGCTTATTTTGTTTTGCAAATACTGATTTGCAGCAACAAACCAGAAAACAATCGAAGGCAATCCAAAAATTATGGAAGGCAGATCAAGAACAAGGCTATGACCCTTTTTGGAGATGACGACAAAAGAAGGGAATTCTCACTCAGTGTGTCAATTTGTTTTGCAGGTAAGGCGTTGCAACAACAAAGTTGAAA
The DNA here is from genome assembly GCA_014182885.2 of Eucalyptus caleyi. NCBI lineage: Eukaryota > Viridiplantae > Streptophyta > Magnoliopsida > Myrtales > Myrtaceae > Eucalyptus > Eucalyptus caleyi. The sequence goes on along the minus strand of CM024468.2, from coordinate 52,396,429 downwards.
AACAACCGAGGGCAATTCGAATGATTTTGCGGAAGCTATATCAGAACTGATTGCTCTGATACCATGACAAGAATCGTGAAAAATGGGGAGGAATTTTTTGTATTCTGTATTTCTCTACCTTCAATGTATAGGTATATATGACTATATTTGTAGTACAGTAAATGAATCAGAAAATATTTACACAATATTAATTTTCCTAAAGTAAATCATATCTAGGATTATTTATGATTTGCTGAATCAATCTTCACTAAATCAGATTCTTTCTCCAACACAATATCAATATCGGATCCTATATTTTCGTCATTCAGGAGCTTGCTCTTCTTCTCGTTCGAACCTTTATTCATCCATTCCTGAAGTTCCAGTCGCTCGTCCCACGCCTCAGTGACTGCCATGGAAGCTGGTTTCGCCTAAAAGTGCCCTTGCCGAGACGGACTTGACATTTCCCTGTTTTGGCGTTTTTCCTTGATTCAAGTCTTCCGCTGGCGACTTGATTTTCTGCTCTGTATCTGAGTCGCTACTGCTGTGGTTCGCCGTGTTGTTGATAGAATATGAACGCCCAGCTTGCCACAATCGCTGATTGCTCAAAAGTGAACATTCACTGGGATGGAAAGCAAGAGCCAAACCAAATCTAGAGAGAAACAGAAGATACGAGGACAAGATAACACACAAAGAAAACAGGGAGAGTGGGAGCCACGAAAATTCATCATCACTTGGTGTTTACGAAACCCCGCTAGAATCTCCGTATTGTCTGAGCCTCATATGGTTGGTCGTGGCTGTAGAATCTCCAACACAAGTAGTCTACCTTGAATACTTCTCGGCCGTTGATAAAATCGCTGTTTGTTCTTTGCCACTGTATATTAGTAGGTTATTCAGTCAAGCCAAATCACGTCTTGTTATTGTAGAGCCTCTAAAATCGCGCAGTGGCCTCCATGGCATGTTGCCAACATCAACTCGCTTCAATACCATCAGGCCGTTTTTTGTTCCGTTTAATTTTCAAAGTTGATCGCATGTCCGGACTATGCTTTCCCTGCTTTGGTTAGCCGAAGTTGAAGAGAACGCCGGACATCACAGATGATGAAATGAGCGACATTTTGCTGCTTGGATTGGACCTTCTTTGCCACTTTTGAGATAAGTTATGAATATGCTCAACAGCTATTCAGTCTCTATCATCTATAGATACAGATTGGTTACAACCATTAATTTCAAAATTGTCCCTAGCGGGGTCATCCCAATGCACACGCACCCAGGCGGCACGGAGGTCCTCATCATCCTCCGAGGGCAGATCTGTGCCGGGTTCATCTCGTCATGGGCAAACACCATCTGCTTGAAGGACCTCAACAAAGGGGATAGCATTCCCACAGGGGCTATTGCACTTCAATTGAATGCTGGTAAAGGTCCAGCACTTGCCACAGTCAGCTTCAGCAGTCCGAGCCCTGGGCTTTGCTCCGTTCGCCAATAATTTTCCTTCTGAGTCGGTGGAGGCCACCACTTTACTTGATGCCCAGGTTAAGAAGCTAAAGGGGTTCTTGGCGGCAATGGCTAAGTTTTCATTTTCATCGAGAATCCATCCATTAACAATCACCACCTTTTCAAGCCTCTTCATTGTTATTTTATTTTTGGGCGAAGTATGAATATGACAGCAAAATGCTACATCGTAAATTGCATAGGCAAGCTGATTTATAGATATTTAATTTGGAATTAATGCCGCCATAGTCTGACTATCCACTATCTACAAGTAGCATTTCTCCTTTCTACAGGCCGATTGTGATAATTTAAATTTTCGGAAGTTCAAATCATCGAAATACAAGCATTGAGACGCTCAGTATAGTTGGAAGCAAAATCGTCCAAGATTTATGGCCAAGAAGAGAATGTTTTACATGGCAAGTGTTTATAATGCTTGATAATTAAAAATAAACTGGGAAAATAATGCCAACCTCCTACGACTTTGCATCTATGAGTGCATGCGCGAGGGTGAGGGCGGCAAACGAGGGCCGGCGAGGCAACATGATGATGGTGCCCTCGCCCAACCATCGGAAGATGGCCCAGCATCCCTCATCAAGCCAAGGCACAATAGAGAGAGGCAAGCATCTAACTCGCAACCATCGTGGCCGCCGGCAGGGCGCCTTGCTTTGGCAGTACACATTCCTCACTCTCTGTGCAACCACGCTATTGAGTGCGCGATGTTGTGAGCCAGACAAGGGTCCAGCCACCCTCAGCAATGGCATAGGGTGGCAACGTGACATATGGCGAGAATTTGACTATCATTCTTTTAATATAAAAGCCAACATGAACATGAAAAAATATAATTTAAAAATCCAATCGATAATGAGAGTTTAAGGATGATATCAAGTGATCGGTAGAGATCAAGGAAGAAAGAGAGAGGGCCTGTTCCGATTTCGCTTCTCTCTTTTTTCTTGTTTTTTTTTTTTTTTTTTTTTGTATTATAATTAGGATCGATGGAAAACATCTCCCCACTCAAAATCAATTTGCCATGTATGGGTTTGAAAATTAGTTAAGTTTGGATTTCTAGATGGTAGAGGTTGATCCAAGTTCGCTTTTAGCTATGTGAGATAGTTAGCAAAGACGCATAAGGCCTTCTCTAACTTTCCGTCATAAATTATCCTTGTTGGGGACCATCAATATCTCACTGTTCTGGTAGTACACCATCTCTACATTATAAAGTAAATCCCATACTATTCTCAATTTTGGCCTGAAATTTCCAAAAATAGCCAAAACTGAAAATTAATGAAAAATAACCATGTACTTTAAACAATGGTTAAATTGCTAATTGACAAAGATCCACATAAAAATTATGTTATCACAAAATTTTCTACCATAGATTAAAACTTAAATTCAAGCTTTTCCATCCTGGGACAATTTAAATTTTGATTTGTTTAGTAAGCCCTATCGCTCTTCTTCTTCCTTTATTAACCTTTTTCCTTTAGTCTATATTTATGGTTCCATTAATGAACACCCTCACAAATTCTATGTGGCTGCTTACGTGGACAACAGGAGGCAACGGATTGTGACGTGGGCTAAAGTGAAAGCGAAATGACGCCGTTTTGGGCGAAAAGATGCCGTTTTGGTTGCCAAATTATCTGACGCGGCCGAAGTTACAAGAACGACGCCATTTGCTTTGTGTCTCTCGGTTCCTCCACAGGAATCTATCTGGGCTTTAGGTTTTATGCTGCTCGATTCTCTCTCTCCACTCGATGCGTTGCTGAAGCTCGATTTTGTTCATAGCTCATTTGTCGGATGAAGGCGATTTGTGGCGGCGATCGCTGGTGTTTTGGCAAAGAGGCTCTGTTTTCGGATCTTCTCTTTTCGCCGTTCAAGAGCTTGCTCTTCTTGTTCAAACTTTTATTCATCCATTCCTAAAGTTCCAGAAGCTCATCCCACGCCTCAGTGACTGCCATGGAAGCGCTGGTTTCGCCTATAACTTCCCTTGCAGAGACGGATTGACAGCTCCCTGTTTGGCGTTTTTCCTTGATTTGAGTCTTCGGTCGGCGACTCACTTCATGGCCGCGCGGTATTGCTCTGCTCTGTTCTACTCTGTTTCTGCGTTGCTGCTGTGGTTCGCCCTGTTGTTACGAGTATAAAACGCCCAACTTGCCGGAATCGCTGATTGCTCAAAAATGAACATTCGCTGGGATGGATAGCAACAGCCAAGCCAGATCTGGGGAGAAACGGTAGATATGAGTAAAATGTTGGTAATTTGTTTATAAAACAAATGAAGAGATGCCTTGTCCCACATCGAAAAGATGTGAGTGCGCACGTGGACAAGATTTGGCACTAACCAACGATCATTATTTTTATTTATTGAAAATTTGAATTTATTTCTATAAAAAATTAATTATAAAAAGTCTTGTTGAAACAGTGCGATTGTTCATGAAAAGTTACAATTATTTTTATTTATTTAATTTCGAATTTCTTATGTCTTTTCAATGTAACCTTTGAAACATATTTGTTCATTTTACAACCTTTATCGAAAAGTTGTCTTTGTTCTTTTGCAATCTTTTGAAGAGTTGCATTTATTCGAAAGATATATATAAGTACATTTGTTTTGAGATCATATATATATCTTCTTCCATTTTTTTTCGTTTTCTTTCAAGAGAAAGTACAGCCATTGTTTCTAATTGTTTCCCATGAGAGACCCTGGAGAAATACTAGAATTGCTATCTAGTATTCTCACTTGAGACTTTGTTGTATCCTGGAAGAAATTTGCCAGTGACCATTAGCAACGTAGTGGGGCAAATAAATCCTTAAAGAAAGTGATATCACGTTTTTTTCGTTTTCTTTCAAGAGAAAGTACAACCATTGTTTCTGATTGTTTCCCATGAGAGACCCTGGAGAAATACTAGAATTGCTATCTAGTATTCTCACTTGAGACTTTGTTGTATCCTGGAGGAAATTTGCCAGTGACCATTAGCTACGTAGTGGGGCAAATAAATCCTTAAAGAAAGTGATATCACGCCTCAAAGTCCGACTTGAGTACTCTAAAGATCCGATTTCATTGTTCTACCCAATTCGAAGCCATATTTTTCCAACAATTTTAAGGATTTATTTCGCAACAATGGAGTCAAGTGGATGAAGCGCACAGAACGAGTTAGAGGTGTTCATATTCAACAAGGCAATGCTGCATAATAATTCTTTACGTCCTCCACCGGAGCAAGTGGACATCGTCGAAATCACAGACCCTGCAATGTTGTCTTCCTCGGGATGACCACCATCCTCTGGACGATGCTTCGATCCTGCTCAAGGCTCTTCCTTCATATGAGCGGCGATTTAGAAATCATTACAATTGTGGGAACACCATATATAGACATATGGAGGCTTAAAAAAAAAAAAAAAAAAAGGAAGAAGAAGGCGAACGGAGAGATCCCAAAAATGGCGTCCCAAGATTCAATGCCGCCGTACCCGAGCGCCGCAAGGATCGCCGATTCCCCTTGCTCCCTCAATACGCCGCCTTGCTCAAGTGTAAGTTCCCCTCCTCCGCCGCGCGTTCTCCAAACTACCGCTCGTTCTCGTCTAGAATTCTAGCGCGTTTCGGCGTTTTGGATTGCCCGTACGGTGGCTCAATGAGTGCCGGAGAGGGAGTGGAGGCGGCGCTGTGTGTGCGGATCAATTCGGGGTATCATGAACCGCGTCGTGGCGGTGATGAAAAAGGGCCTCGGGATTAATTATGTGCAGGAGTTCTGTCGTGGCCAGAGATTTGGGAAAGGAATTTTCTTGCTGAGGTTCGGATTGCGACGGGAAGCATCAACGTGAATTGCTTCTGCAAGGTCAAAAGTATTGAAATTTCCTTTTTTTGGGAGTAAAAAAAAAAAAAAATTCGATGTGGGCTCGACAGTTCCGATCAGTCCTCGAGTGCGGAAGACTAGTCCTTCATGACAGTGGAGAATCCTGATTAGAATGAAGACTGCCCGCTTTTGCATTTACTTGGTCAAGCCACAACAACACGTTCCAAGTTAGTGGTGTAACGATCATCAACATTAAAATTATGGACTTTAGGGTTGATCCTAGCAACTGGAGGATTGTCTACCTTCATGGCTGGTTTGTTCAATGTGATTATCACTGAGAACAGTTTCAATGTGATGAATTTGTGTCTCCATCTTGAAGTTGTCCGAGGAATTATTTGGAGACGCCCCATGCCTAAACTACAGCCGTGACTCTGGCATCATATCACACCCACAACTGCTCCCCAGCGAACAGCCATGACGCTTCACCAAACCCACGCCATCGCTGCTGGGTCTCATCCCATGCCACTCCCAGTTTTTGGGTTTGCACCAGCGAGCTTTCATTGTTTTGCAGGTCCGTGGACAAACTCACTGACCTTCGACAAACCACTTCAGTGCATTGTCCGTTCCAGTTTCGCTGGTGCCGCTCTAGTCGCTCACCAACAATTGCAACAAAGTCTCAAGTGACGTCGTTTGCGTTCGAAGCACCGTCGAATCTGCGCACTATCATCAAATTGAGATTTTCTCATCTCGAGACCGCAGATGGAGGCTTTCTGGGTCTCCTTTTGTCGCTCCGTTCAATATGGTGTTCGACAATGGCGTCTTTTGGAATGGTGGGGTTCACTGGATCAACCCAACGGGGGCTTCCCTGTGTTTCGATGTCAAGAAAGAGCAGTTTCGGACGATGCCAAGGCTTCCAATTTTGGAGAATCGGGGGTGTAGGAGGTTCAGAATTATTCGGGGTGGTTTGTTAAATACCATGTGGAGCTTGATTCTATCGTGAGTGCTTTCCCGGAGGTGGTGCGCAATTACATGGATCCGGACTATATGAATTCCTATGCGTTCATTATGCTTCATCTGGTCAGAGAAGGGAACAACGAGGAGTCATTGCTGTTAGTTCATTTGCGAGGTAAAATCTTGACATATAATGTTGGTAACAAGAATTTTCAAGAAGCTTTATGAGATACCGGCGGATCAATCTAAAAGGTACGGCTCGTTACAATATGGGTGCCTTGATGCTTATGAATTTATCGAGACATTAGCTCCTGTTTGACGCTAATCGCTTTCCTTGTCGATATTTCTGATCTTGTAAATCTGCAAGTTTCCTTTCCATGCTTCAATGTAATATATGTGGCTTGAAGCATTACTATGTTAAGTATTAAAATTTAAAAAATAGTGGGGGTTATCCTTTGAGCCAGAGTGATTACATGGAAAAGATGTTGTATAGATTTAAACATCTTGTTTTCAAATATATAAGTACTCCATTTATTTCTAGTGGAGAGTTTTTAATGTGAGTGCTATGGGTCTTTAATGTATGCGATACATTGTACTAGACATGATATTACTTTTTATATATGCAAGTTGAGTATATATACTAATAATTCAATTATAGAACATTGAAAGGCTATTATTATAATTTTTGGTTATTTTAAGAGAACCTAAAATTTATGATTGTTCTATAATAATTATTCGGTTGTATTATAAAGATACACCGATACTAGTTGGATTACAAGTATGGGAGATGAAACTTATGGATGAATTCTCAGATTACATGAATGTGTTTCTTGGGTGAGCAAGAAACAAAAGTGCATAATTCACTCAACTTTGGAATTTGAATTGTTGCTTTAGCAAAATTTGGGAAAGAGGCTAAATGGGCTATGAATTTGTTGTTGAATATCAATTCATGGCTTAGTCTTATGGCTCTTATTTCTATCCATTGTGATAGTTAGGCTACTTTGGTAAGAGCCTATAGTAGAACCTATAATGGTAAGTTTAGACATATTAGTCTAAGACATGAATATGTGAGACAATTGACTAAAGGTGATACCATAACAATTGTTTACGTGAGGTCAAGTAATAATCTTACCGATCCTTTGACGAAGTCTTTACCGAGAGACATGGTAATAATAACCTTACAAGAAATAGGGCTGAAACCCTTTAATTGAAATCACCAATAATGGTAACCCGACCTTTTTCTAGAACATTACTAGTTACAAGGTTTAATGGGTAATAACAAGTTATTGAATGTGATTGTTTGATACTGACGTAGCCCTGATATGAGAAGTTAGTATCGTCTGTTACGTTTTGTAGGCTGAATTAAATTCTTAATGAAGTATGATACAAATTTGTAATGTGTTGATAGTAATAGAAACACATGGTGGATACTTCACCTATATAAGCTTAGAAGTGGTGCCTCTTCTTACGAAAGTTAGGGTTGCTTTTTAGAGAGCTCATGAAACAGGATCAAGCACAAGGCCATAATAGTGCGGAGTAATATAGAACTTCTCGATAAAACAAGAGGTTAGTATATGTGTGGTATGTCCGGTTCTATTATATAAAAGTACAAGTTTAAAGCCGAGCTACTTGTCACTTTGATAGGGCTTTGAGATACTTGCACTAAGTAAAGGTTTAACTCAAAAAAGACCTTTATGTATGTATATTAATCTCACGGAAATTTTGGCTATATATTTCTAACGTTTTATTTTTGTTTTTGTTTTATAAACAAAAGTGGGGGATTGTTTTTTTTTTTTTTTTTTTTTGGTATTGGAGGAATCGGCTTGCAGCCGACAGCCGCGCCGTAAACCCCCAAGTGACACTTAAGCAGGAGGACCCACCACCCCTGAGTCACAAAAAAAAAAAAAAAAAAAGTGGGGGATTGTTGGTAAATTGTTTATAAAACAAATGAAGAGATGCCTTGTCCCACATCGAAAAGATTTGAGTGCGCACGTGGACGAGATTTGGCACTAACCAACAATCATTATTTTTATTTATTGAAAATTCAATTTATTTCTATAAAAAAATTAATTATAAAGTCTTGTTGAAACAATGCGACTGTTTACGAAAAGTTACAATTATTTTTATTTATTTAATTCAGAATTTCTTATGTCTTTTCAACGTAACCTTTGATACATACTTGTTCATTTTATAACATTTCTCGAAAGGTTGTCTTTGTTCTTTTGCAATCTTTTGAAGAGTTGCATTTATTCGAATGATATATATATATATAAGTACATTTGTTTTTGAGATCATATATATATCTTCTTCCATTTTTTTTCGTTTTCTTTCAAGAGAAACTACAGCCATTGTTTCTAATTGTTTCCCATGAGAGACCCTGGAGAAATACTAGAATTGCTATCTAGTATTTTCACTTAAGACTTTGTTGTATTCTTGAGGAAATTTGCCAATGACCATTAGCAACGTAGTGGGGCAAATAAATCCTTAAAGAAAGTAATATCACGCCTCAAAGTCCGACTTGAGTACTCTAAAGATCTGACTTCATTGTTCTACCCAATTCGAAGCCATATTTTTCCAACAGAAAAGATAACACACAAAGAAAATGGGGAGAGTGGCAGCAACGAAAATTCGTCATTGCTTGGCGTGTACAAAACCCCGCTGGGGTCTCCGTATTGTCTGAGGCTGAGATGGGTTGTCGTGACTGTAGGAGTGCCAATCGAAGTATTCTACCTTGAACATTCTTCGGCTGTTGATAAATTCGCTGTTTGTTCGTTGCCGCTGTGGATTACCAGGCCAACAGAGTTGCGCTATTCAGTCAAGCCAAATCGCGTCTTGTTATTTTGGAGCCTCTAAAATTGCGCATTGGCCTCCATGGCGTGTGGCCGACATTAACTCGCTTCAATACCATCAGACCGTTTCTATTCAGGTGGAGTTTCAAAGTCTATCACACGTCCGGATTTTCATCTCACCATGCTTTCTCTGTTCTGGTTAGCCGAAGTTAAAGAGAACGCCAGACATCGCAGATGATGAAATGACCGACATTTCACTGCCGCTACTGGCGAAATCACAGGCTCGGTTTCCATGCATGTTGAAATCCTGGAAAACTAAGCTCACTGACCCTTCGTTCTTCAGGTCCTATCAAAACCTATAGAATGTGTGATTTCGCCTTACTGTCACTTCATGAATCGCTGGTAGTTTTTATCTTAATCTTTTTCAATTGCACGTAGAGGTGCATTGAAAGAACCAGTGAGTTTTACTCGATAAAATAGGGGTATTAGTTCCTGTTATGGGATAGAATCATGGGCAGAGAGCACTTGGGGACGATTTGATTCAGCTATAGAGAACACAACACTAAATCAAGAGACCTTGCCTGAAAGCAAATCCAATAGAGAAGAGAAAGACGGAGGGGATGATGCGTTCACTTCCCCCGTGTCTCTCGCGAGAGCATTGTCTGTTATGCCGTTTCACTTTCTCAGCGGAGCTAGGCTCGACCTCCGGGAGAGATTGCTATGCAAATTTCAGCACTTCGACCGATTTTCTACTCGAATGCATTTGATACGGACGACTCATAAGATCATAGACGTCCGCCTGCTCTTTTTCTATCTGAAGGCGCTCCGGTGGAGTTGAACTCCATACCGACTTGGGTGCGTAGGATCTTGCCAGAGAGCATTTATGTATTATATAATTTTGATCACCTTAGGGTCACTCTTTTCCCATTTTATCGCCTAAGCTGCATACGCTAACAAGACTTGCGAATGAGGTGCTATTTGGTCTTTTCACTCTTCTCTTGATAAGTAGTTATATCATTAATATGGAATATTAGCGCGTGCAAGGTGAGTTGCAAATTTTCTTTTTCGCAAACAGTCTATTGATTTACGAGTTTTAACTGCTTATTATCCTCATTAACCATCAAAATCAACAGTGTATAAAGCCATATGTGAAAAAAATTTCTTTTTCTCTGTTGGTGTCTACTATAATTACTGTATTAATATTTCTATTTATAATTTATTAGCTGGAACAGAAAATATTACTAAATGTGAATTAGAGGTGGCAAAGGGACCGGACAGGCGCGCGATTGCCAAGCTTATGCGGGGGATTGCATCCTGGCTCCACTTTTATTAGAGATGCCCTATCATCGGCCCATGTCCCGCGCGGGGACATCTACGAGCTCCATCCGCAACCCTAATCAAGAATGTGGATTTCCTGTTTCACTTGCCCTACTTGATAATAACTTCAAGATAAAAAGTTATTTCTTCAACTATCCTCTCAAAAAAAATTTTGCTAGTTGAAAAAAATCATTTGTGCGAAAAAAAAAACGAATTTGGGATTCTTAGATCCTTTAGAATATAATTTAGTTGGAAAATTTCTATGATAAATTGATGAGAAAAGGGAATGAAGTATCGGAAGTATTCATGTTATATTCAAATATATGTTGAAAATAAGAAAATTTATAATACCAAATAAATACAACTTATATAAAGGAAAAAGGTTAAAACTAGAAATCTCCTGTTTGCTGGTCTTATCCACCCCATTTTAGTTGACATAGCGCAAGTATTCGGTAAGTTGGGTAAAATTGCCATCCCTAAGCTAAAATGAGGCGTTAGTTCTATTTATGGTACTTAATCAGTATTTTGAGCTAAATATTCGTTTTTTAATAAAGTGATATATTTATCTACATGTATGAGTATATTGTTTGTTTATTAGTATTTGCAACAAATTCTTTTATACCTTCATAAATTTTCATGGAACTACTGTCAACTATTCTAATCTAAAACTTAAACTGATAAATAAATGCATCCTTTTACTATTATAATACTCCTCCTCACACATAAGTTAGAGTTTGGCCTAAGACTAAAGAGTGGAAATAAATGATAGAGGAGGCAAATAAGGGATCGGGAAGAATTTGAACTCAGAAATTCCTGTTTTGATATCGTATTGAATTTTGCAGGAGTATGGCAAATTGATCTAAAAACTTATGCTACCAGATTAATGTGTGGTTTATTATTTAAATATTATAATAACTTGTGTTTCCCATGTAAATTGGAGTTTATGGTTTCATTTTCATCCCCATGTTCGTTATATTTTGTAATAAAGAAAATACTTTTGAATATTTGGACATTCTATAGCCTAATTCCAACTGCTACTTTTTTATATTACAAAACAGCTTAATATAATACTGACAAGGCGTATAATCTATTATACAGTCCCTTAAGAGAAAACAGATTGATTGTTGGGAAAATACGCTATGCAATGAAGATATTTATGATATTTGTATGATGCGACTCTTTGGTATGTTGCTGTCCGTATGTACTTATGTGAGTTTGTATGTATGCGTGATGTATGTATAATATTGTCTAATTATGGTGTATGAGTAAGTAAATTCTATTTCATCGATCAATATTAAATTTTCATTTTTAACAATTTTGACCTTTAATTACTAACATATGTAATTGCTCTACTAGCTTACCTTGCAAAAAGAACCATTTTCAATGCACTAGAAATTATAAGAAGTATTACGCTTATATGCTTGTAATCGATGTTACAAGTTTGTTTCTACTTTCTTCACTATTGAGTTCCTCAAACATCTATAGGAATGTTTATAACAAAAAAGTTTCAAACATGTTTTCAGCATTAAAGAAATTAAATGCTATTAAGATACTTATTAATACTTTTCTATTACGAGCCACGTGGCTAATATAATGACTTCGGGCATAAACGTTAGCCAATTGTCTTGTGACTCTTGCCAACTCTCTTTGGTCGCTATTATCATTGAAAATTGACCAAAAAAAAAAAAAAACCGTCATAATTTTTTCTTTGCATGGTATATGTCAACAAAAGACGTTTACTATACAGCCCATACATATCTCTGCAATGTACTTCATTTCTTTATTGGTAATGTCACTCCCTGAACCATGAGCGCGCAAACATCCCACAATAGTCAATTAGCTATGATATCCAAGGATGTGTTGCCGACCTATTATCTTTTATCTTTCGATTAAACGCAAGTAGAAGTATTTAATATAAACAACACCTAGTCAATCATAAACAAATTGGGATAGTATAAACATAGCAACATTCCCAAAAGCAGCACTTTCATTTATAAACTATTAACCCTAGCAAATTTAGTAATTACAAGCCCTTTCACGGGCACTTCATACCAACCATCTCAAAAACCTGTAGGATCAAGGTTAACTTAAACTTCACTAAGGATGAAGCCAACCAAAAGTGACACCAAGCACACCCATGTCTTGATTCATCAAAACCCGAATTGCACACGACAGTTCTCCACACTACGAGTCTGAAAATATTTAACAACAATGGGGTGAGATAAATCTCAACAGTCAAATCTCCTAAACCTTGATTAGGATGCTAATTCACCTCAGAGGTAGCCTAAACATGTAACGGCATATAATCTTACCTCGAATTGGGATATCCTTGCATATTAGTAAATCACATATGTGAATATCAATGCATTAAGCATACCAAATAATCAAAATACATTCCATAATATCCATGTATATTGCCAACACATGTGTTCCAATTATTACAACCCCACGGGTCACAACCACCACAAGGGTTGGCGATCTTCTGGCATGACAAGACACCGTCCTGCTCTATCAAGTACAACATTATCTAGAACTCCTGCCTAGACGGTATTCTATAAAGGAGTATCCGTCTAGCCTCAACCGTGACTCAGCATCTGAACCCCCGCCAAGCATCCAATAAAAAATGGGCATCGCCCCTAACTCCCGTTGGGTGACGGGTTCAATTAAATGAACACTTAAGCTCGCCAACACTCAAGCCAATTTTATTTGCCATCAATTAGCCCGATACAAAATGGTTTGTGCTCAAACAACAAATATCAGAAATTTTTACACTAAAAATTGTAGTAAAATATTCGCATGTGGTCACATACTTAAAATCAATCAGCCAAATTTTACGCACATTCAGTTTAAAACCCCACTACCCCATTTAACATGTAAAACATGGCATCCAAATATGACACCTCAAATTTTCCATTTTCTTGCTAATAAAACCATCTTTAAATATAGTAATTAAGGATTATAATTTGGGGCAATCAATAATATGGCATAACAAGCTCGAACAATTGGAATTATGTACAAATTCATCCAGTAAATTAAGCATAAAATTCTGCTTAACAACTAATCCATCATTAAATTTCACTAATCACGATTAAGTAGTGCTAAATGTGATTAATTAAGCTAACAACGATTAATTACACTAACCATGATTAATTAACGCTAATTGTCATTATTTAATACAACTATAATTACTCAAGACTAATAGTTGTTAATTAATCTAACTACGATTAATTAAGATTAACTGCAAATAATTAAACTAACTACACTTAATCACAAGAACCACAGTTAATTTAAACTAACTACAGTTAATTAAAATAACCACGTTAATTTAAAATAACTACAGTTAATTAACTAACAACGGTTACTTTAAAATAACTATAATTAATTAACCTAACCATCCTTGATTAAGGCTAATTCCCAAGCCTTAATTTAATCACATCCTTAATCACAATTAACATCCTAATCCATGATTAGGAAGTTAACTTGCAGTTTTTCGGAGGCGACGAGTTCATGGTGACGGCGACACGATGACGTCGAGGACACAGGGCTTGAGGCTTGAATGGTAGTACAAACGGCAGCAGTTCGGTTCTTAAGGTCCACGGCCACCTAGGGGGAGGGTGCTCGATGGTGGTGATGAAGGTGGCTTGCGGTGGTGTCTCGGCTTTGGCGGCAAGTGGTAGCTTACAATGGTGACAGCGCGGCAAAAGGGCGGCAAGGGGTCGGCCTTGATGTGGTAAAATGAGGAAAAAAGAAAGAAGAAAAAGATGAGGAAATGAGGGAGATAGAGGTTGAGGAGGTTCGGCCAGCTTAGGGGCAAGAAAGAGTGAGGGAAGACAGAATGGGTGAGGTGGGCAGAAGGGGAAGGAGAGAGAGAGATTTTGTTTAGATTTTCCCAAAAATTTCATGATGAAAATCCAACATAAATCCCTAAAACCCTCTCCTCCCTTCATTTATTTCCTTTTTTTTTTTATTTTCTTAAAAGTCAACTTTTTGGCCAAAATTTACAATTTTGCCATGAGGTCCGGTTCCCTTTTTGGCTTCCAATGCTCGTACAATTGGAACTTTTTCCAAAAATTTACAGCCTACTGATAAATTGATGGACGAATAAGGTGACGTCCAGTAAGTTAGTCTTAAAATCCTCGAAGGTTCGATTTCCGAAATCGAATTAAATTACATGATTAAAATCGATCAAATGCGACTTTAGTATGACTTAACCTATTATGTAGCTTCTAGGAGTTTTCACGCATTTGACCCATGATTGATAACTTTCGATCCATGTTTGTGCCTCTTTGAATCGTGGATGATTCTCAGTTGTCATATAATCGCGAGAATTCAATTACGTACCTTGAATATAAAATCAATAGAAAATATGTTCATCATCATTCGCAGAAAATATCATAATTGTGTGGAATTAAACAGAGGTATTATTGAGGGTCCAGTGCATGTAAATGAACCTGCCCTAGTCTCAGAACTCATAGATAAAGAGCAAGGGAGGTGGGATGATGTTAAAATAGCAGCACACTTCGATGAACAATTAGCTGAAGAAATTCTGACCATTCCTATCAAGCCCCAAACAGAAAAGGATCATCTTGTATGGACTGGCACGTAGGCAGGAAAATATACAATGAAAAGTGCGTATAACTACATCAAGGAGGACAAAACACACATTCAGGAGAATCATGCTACAACTTCTTTTCAACCTCCCCCCTCAATTTGGAGAGATATATGGAATTTGCACACCCCACCCAAAACAAAAAATTTTATGTGGAACCTATCCAACAATGCTCTCCCAGCAAAAGATAACCTTTATAGAAGGAAAATATCACCTGACCCTATGTGCCCATTGTGCAACTTGGAGAGGGAAACGGTTGAACATTTGTTTTTGCTATGTCCTTGGACAAGAAACATTTGGGACACTGAACTGCAAATCAAAATTTCACGTCAGGGCTTGACAAGAATCGAAACATGGTTTTGTCAACTTAAAGAGGAGACTACGAACCCTTCACTTATGCAGATAGTGGCTGTAACGCTGTGGAATATGTGGAAGGCCAGAAATCAGGCAGTCTTTCGAGGTAGAAAACCAGAGGCGCCGGCTATTATTGATGCAACACAAGCGCTACTTAAAAGCTATCATAGATGGAATCCAAAAATGAGCAGGTCGAGAGATGCAGGAGAAGTCGCACCTGAAAATAGAGAAATTGGTATAGCTATAAACGAGATCAATGCAGAGCAGAGGCAGGGGAATAGAGAATCGAGTGAGGAACAACATAATAGGGCGTGTATACAAAATCACAAAGCAAATGATGGTTCGTGGAATAGGGGAGAGAAGTGGAGAGAAAACCTGAGCTCAAGGTCCGGAACAGGAGAGGTTGATAATAGTGCACAACGGCGAGCCAGGTATTCTTGGCCCAGCACCGCTAACCCTCAACTGATGAGAACGGGTGTGAAACAGGGGACATGCTTCAATACAGAGCTCGAAGGGAGGACGCCCAGACATTGACCAAGGGAGAGCGATCCCATCAACGTTCCGACATCCGAAGAACCACATGTTGGAAGACCCATGAAGAAGACGGCCCTGAAACTCGAAAAATAAACATCTCTCAACTCGGCAGCGACAATATTATTGAAGCAGAGTATGCAGCAGCAGAGTTAATGACTGGTGGGCTGAACCCTCGACCAAAGGAAGCTGGGCAAATCGGTAGATCTTGAAGGAAATTAAGTTCGAAACATGGAGAGTGGCGACCTAAACAGAGAGACGAGCCGAGACAGACCTACCGAATGATGAAATCAGACAGCAACGCTGGTGCAGGGGACGGCGTTCGCATCACTGAAAGCCGAGCACACGCTCACTGGAACATCAGATCTGCAAATCGAGCGTCCACACCACCTTTGAAAAGGAGAGATATGCGGAGACAGCAATACATGGGTGCAGGGGGTGACGTCTGAAGCTCTGAAAGCCGAGAACAAGCTCCACTGAACACCCGATCTGCAACTCCAGAGAATGCACCGCCTCTAAACTGGAGAGATGAGCCCAGACAGACATACCGAACTCTGGAATCGGACGGAAACGCCGGTGCGGGGGGTGGTGTCAGCAGCTTTGAAAGCAGCGAACAAACCCAACAGAAAACCAGATCTGTAAATCGAGAGAACACACAACCTCAGAAGTGGGTTCCACCGGAAGAAGGAGTCTTGAAGATAAACATAGATGGAACGTTCTTACCTGGTTCGATGAAGCAATCGATCGCCTGCATATGCCGCGATTCGGAGGGGAGGATGGTGGACGGAGTGGCTAAAGCAATCAGAGCCTCCTCCCCCTTAATGACCGAAACCCTAGCACTTTTGGAAGCCATCAACTTTTTCTACCCTAAAAGACGCGAAGCTCTTCTCTTTGTGTTCGCAACTTGTTAAAGCAATGACTAGTTCTCAGCAGTTCAGTTGGGAAGTTCAACCTATAATCAGCAAATGCAAGGAAAATTTGCAGGCCTTTTCCAACGTGAAGATAGCCCATTGCTCTAGAGAGGCTAATTGTGTTGCAGATTGGGTTGCTAAAGCGCACAAAAATAACTATTTATCTCTGAATTGGGTCTCATCACCTCCCCAAACTTTATGGGATCTACTATGTAATGATGCCCATGTCTTGGGCCTCTCATCTTTGATCACTTAATGAAATACTTCAGCTTCTGACCAAAAAAAAAAAAAAAACCGATTATTTACTACTGTCAAATCAATTTATATTTGTTCACTAATTGACTTACGATAATGTAATATTGACCCTTATCAATTTTTATGGTCGAACAATCAATCCTTGATTGAATTCTCTAGTCTTTCACATTTTAATCCTTTACGGCCTCACACAATAGATTAATTAACTTATGAGTGATTAGTTCAAAGTAACATAACTATTAGTGTATTGATGAAATAACCATTTCATATATTTCCAAATTGGTCAAATTTCAAGATATCATAGGTAAGATGAGTGGATATTAATAAATCATATTGTATTTTTCTTTTATGATTGTTTGAACGAAAAGATTTTGCTACGCAAGACATTTATTTGGTGAAAAATTTCAGAAAACAATATCTTAAATTAAAATTTCACATACGAAATGTAGCTAATGACCTACTTTCTACAAGAAAATTTTTATTCCTTCCCTTAAATGTCTTGAGACTCACCAAAATTTTTAAGAAAATGATTTTCAAATAATTTATTTTAACGAAACAAAAAAGAACGTAAAAAGCATGTGACCAATGATCTCCTTAGGCTGGGCCATTACCACTCTGAATTCTTCGGTCACGACACTAGGCTACAATAATAGAACAGGAAAAAAAATGAATGAGGAAATCTGGACAGCAAGTATTTGGCATCAACGAACAGCACATCAATGACACAGTTACATATACCAGGACATACGGGCAGCAAGCAAGCACAGAATAGACATAATCCATGATACAAAACATCGATACGAACACAAGATAGTGAGCACATCAGCAACTCAACACATACGAAGATGAACCAATCTGTAACACTGCCCACCCAAAATGAATGCGTATATGATGGCTAGAGCAGCAGCTCAATGCTCTTGCAACATGCACTCAAGATTCAAGATATTAGCATTTGTTCAATACACTTGCAATTTCAACACACACAGAGAACAAACCTGCAATATTTTTTCATAATGTGTTTGCAACTGGGCACAGCAAACATAGATCAACATATTGTGAAGCATAAGAAGTAAATGCGCATGGATCAATTCATTTTCGTTCAAGATTGCCCGTCCAAGTTCTAGAATACTTGGTTAGCAGATTCATCTGATGTACACACTGGATATGCATCTAATCCAAGAATTTCAATAACAAATCCTAAAACGAATAGCTACTAAATTCTGAAATGAAAGGAAACGAAATACAAGTAAAGTCTATACAACAAAACTTATGTATCGATCAAGCAAAGGGAAGATCTCAGTCAGAATTTGAATTGAAGCACACACTGATCTAGTTCAGGAATCTTATCAGACAGGTGGTAGATATTTCTGTCAAAGGATCTAGATGCAGAAATAAGAGACAGGTGTTATCACAAAGAGGCAACGCAGCATGTTGAAAGTCATCGGCAAAGCCTCAAACGCGACCAGATTTCACGCTGGCGGAATTGAGTAATTGGTCTTTACCTGCAACAGAAACAGAGTATGTGGATTTACCTTGATGAAGAGTAATAGCTGACTGCGATTGGTGATCAAATCAGAGGAGTGAAGCTTCAGGAATTGTAGCACCAAGACTGGAACAAGCTAAAGGAGGGAGAAGGATAATCAAGCACTTCGTTGAAGTTGGCCCAAAAAACGGAAGCGAACAGAGCACTTCCTGTGGCTGCAAAGCTGGCGGTGTTGGGGAAGTGGCCTGCGATGACAACTGGTGACGGAGAGAGGGATAAGGATGCATAGAGGAAATCAAGAGAGAATCACAACTGAACATGAGAATTCCTTCCCTCTAATCTCTGCTTTATTCTCTGAGGTTCAAATGCGAAGAGACTATAGCGGTCGGCAATCGGAGATGAGTGCCGGCCACCAGTGGAGTGGAGGTGGCCGAGTATGAAGAGGGAATGACGACCTAGAAGCTCCTGGAAATTGATGATGCGAGAGAGAATTTGCTGAGTTCTGTGTATGTGCATTCTCTCGATTCTACTCTACACCGCCGAATGCATATATGTATAAGATACGTATATATGGACGCGAGGCTGTAGTGAGATGGATCGAACTTTTATTTAATATTTTTTATTATTTTCATATATTTCTTGTTTTTACAAAAAAATGCATGTTGGACTTGCCAACTAAAATTCAGGTATCAATAAAGGAATGACTTTTATTTGTTTCTTTAATCAAATGGAATAAAAATTATGTGTAAAATCTATGAGAAAAATCCAGCATTTTCGTATTGACTGGACGAGAATCTCATTCAATGAGAGATAGAGAAGTATTGTGAGTGACAAGTAATGTTATTTACTTATTGGTTTATAGGTGTAGTGCTCTATTGTAGTTAAGTAAACTTGCAAAATAGAACTTACAAACAATCTAGCATAGATTGAACCTTCTTTGCTACTTTCAAGATAAGCTGTGAATATGCTTAGCAGCTGTATAGTCCCTATCATTGGTTGCAACCATTAATATCGATATGGCCCCCGGCGCCTCATAGGTTCTCCTCATCCTCCAAGGGTCGATCTGTGCCAGGTTCATCTCCTCATTAGCGAACACTATCTACTTGAAGAACCTCAACAAAGGGGACAGCATGATTTTCCCTCGGGGGCTATTGCACTTCCAATTGAATGATGGCACAGGTCCAACTCATACCATAGTTTGCTCAGTTCGAGCCTTGGGCTTCAAATCTTGGACTTTGCTCTGTTCACTAATAATTTTCCTTCTGAGGTGGTGGAAGGCACCACTTTCCTTGATGATGCCTAGGTTAAGAAGCTAAAGGGGGTTCTTGGTGGCACTGGCTAAGTGGCTAATTTCATTTTTGTCGAGAATCCATCCATTAACAGTCACAACCTTTTCAGGCCTCTTCAAGACCAAAAAAAAAAAAAAAAAGCCTCTTCAAAAAAATGAAAGGAAATAACAATTCGGCTTATATGCTCGTCATCAATCATGAATTTTTCTTGTAAGGTTGTATTTGGTCTGCTCGTATGTTGAAGTGAGTCATAGGCATAGAGATATGATTATTAGTGCTTTCTGACTTCTTCTTCTGTGTGGACTATGGAGCAAGGCACCTCCCTCTCTTTGTAGAATTTTGACTAGATGAATCAAAGTATGTTGCTTCGTCAGTTCCTTGAGATTTAATGTTCATCTGGGAAGAAACGTTCTTGATAAGTCAAGTAATGTAGTAATATCATCCACCCATTGTGGATGTGATTATAGTATAATTGAGATCCTATCTATAGAGGGATAAACTAACATTTGGTACTGCATTCATATAATGACGGCTCATGTCATGCCGTGTCTTTGACCCAATCAAAGCATTATTTAGTAATAACACCTCGTGCCAACACATTCAATATGTTCATTTAGTATTGTACGAGGCTAATTGGACCAATTCATTGATGCAACGTTTCTACACATGACTTAATTGATATGGATTGTCATGTGAGCTACGCAGATTCTGTTTTAGAGCCCAACTTTGGACTTCTTTCTTTTTTTCTAAATACACTAGAATCTTGTCGCGATCACTTGTGCAATGAACCAATAATGGATGCATCCGAATCATGTGAACTTAACTCACATTCACCGTTAGACCAGTGGGTTCCACATGAGGCCCATTTCATCCAATGGTACATGTGAGAGGGGCTCACATGCCAGGTGCATCTAAGGTTTTTTTTCTTCTACAAGACTCGATGTGCCTTAAAAGTGTTGAGGTGCTGCGTGTGATTTTTTTTTTTTTTTTACCATAAGTTCATAAAATGTCGAATTCAAGTACTGTTACAATCCATTTTTGGATTCTTGCGACTCTCATGCCACCGGAAAGCTCGACTCACTATTGTTAGGTATAAGTATTGATTAGTTTAGATCCTTAGGTTTTAATTTCGTGATGTGTTTTCCACGAAAAGGATGCTCTTTCGTTTGAGACCAACAAGGGTGTTGGCCAAATGATATCTTATTGGAAAGCTTACAATAAACTTAGGTGCTCACAAAGTTTCAAGGTGAGATGAGGTAATTCAAAAGTGGGTAAAACTAGCATGATGATGACTCACGTGGCACACTCTTGTGCAAGCTCCATGCACTGATTTGCTTTTGATGTCAGTTAACAAACCTATAACGTGAGCAAATGTCTAATTCTAGCAAATATTTAAATTTTGCATATCTAATTCTTATGAGAATTTTTATAATAAATTGTCACTGATTTAGAAGAAATAAATGTTACTTGACACTAGAATTTCGCTGATAAAAATTAATTCACAAAATTAGGGATTATGACTTAGATGTGTTATGCCCAACCCATTTAAGCTTCAAAATCAATAATCCCCTCAGCTTCATCCGAAAGAATACACTTCGAGCACTCTCCTCCAGAGATGCGGAGGTCATCCATCATACGCACAGAGGCTGGACGAAAAAGTCTCATCTTCCGTTTTTCTTATCTAACAATTTATGTGGACAAAGTTCTGTTATTGGTATATTTCCAATTCTATAGTTCTTATGAATAAAGTAGTACATTTGGTATCATTTCTATTATCAGTATTCTTCATATGTAGATTATTTTGATTATCCAACCTTTCATCTGAAGAGCATTTATAAAGAAAATCAAATGCTCAAAAAGTCATTCCGTGACCAAAGTTATATTACATGATTGCGCGAGCTTTGTAATAAATGTTTAAAAGTAATTGTTAATGTATACCTAGATTCTATTATGAAAGATCTATATGTAACTGATGAATGGAGAAAGATTTATAGTAGGTTTTATTCTCTCTATTTCGCAATTAATATAAGAGAAATGATTGAGTGATAATGCTTAATCTATCGTGAGAATAATAGTCTATGGTCCACAAAAATCAAATAAAAAATAATTATAAATTATTATTAAGTATACTCCTTCAAAAATGTGTGACTTACAATAAGTTGTTATTCTCATAATAGCCCAAAAATTGTTGTGCTAGCAAAACCCTTACTATAAACAAAATATTATAACCAATATGATTCCAGTTACTTGATAGTTCACAAGAATAAAGTCTACATTTGGTATCATTCTTATCACTGAAAATGTGTATATGTTTTTTTTTTCTATAAATAATTGTTCATCTCTCATTCTATTATGAAAGCTATATTACATGATTGCACATATATTGGTAATAGAAATTGAAGATAATTGTTTATATATATTATGTTTTCAAATACCTAGAAGCTGGATGTTCAAGCTGATAGAAAAAAATTCTGCATCTAAATTTTAAAACAAAAGGCTAAAAAGAACTAATTTTTAAAAAATTATATTCCAAGATTGAGCATATTTTGGTACCGAATAAAAAAAAAAATTGTTTATGTATATGTAGATTCAATTTTGAAGTATCTATAGGTTGACGGTTTAAATTGATCATTTCATTCTATAGATAGATCTTTGGTAACAAGGTAGGGAAACATAATGCATAGTAGTTGTTCAAATACTTTGAGGAAATACATTCAGTATCGGATTGGCCCCGCTCTAAACAACCAATTATAATGAAGACATACAACCTCAAATCAAATTTGTCAATCACATGATCACGTCCAATAATTACACCTCACTACCAAATGCTCTCGGGACGAAAGATGCTTCGTCCGTAAGTGGATTTAATCATTTGGTATAGCAAGGGAAGCTGTAGTACTAAGAATAAAGCCACGAGGATAGTGGTCAGCAAAATAATAGGAATGAGAACCCAATCCAGTCTCTTATCCAGCAAAATTGTGAGAGTTGCCGCGAAGGCCACCAGCATGAAAGCCAAGGAGAGGAAGAGAAAAACAAGGCCCATAATGATCTTCTTAGGCAATGAGTAGAGAAAATCTCGTGTCTCATACCGCGAGGTTAAGATGGCTAGGAATAGCAAGATAGCCGTCACAGAGGAGAACAAACCTAACAAATCTGAAATTGCGAAAACCAAGAGGGAGTCCTGTCCTAACAACAAGGGAACTCCAGTATTGTTGTCATTGCCTCCAGGTATAGTGAATGCAGCAGTGAACAATACTGTGGCAATTAGAGTTGAGACGAGCATACATGAATTTGATGTGTCCTTTATCCATTTCTCCCCATTCTCAAGCAAGTTTTGGTGGTTCTCCACAAATCTAGTCCAATGTGATTCCGCCCTATCGTCGGTGCTTCCCCTGATGCGGGCGGCTCTCATGCTAGGGTTAATGCAGCTTTGCACAGCCTATGCATATAACTCACAAATAGGAGTTTCGGTAAGTGGATAAAGTATTGAAAATTTTCAAGAAAAAACAAACGAGGGAATATATCGAGGAGATTATAACTTAACCAACACTTGATGCGAAATTGCTTAAAGGTCAAGTCACACGTTAATATCTAGATCATGTCGAAACAAAAGATAAGCACAAAAAGGAAAAAGAAGAAGAAGAAGAAAACTTCTTACTATACTGCTTTTACCATGAGGAGAGTAATTAATATTGATAATAGATTCAACCGTATAACAAGAGGATCAACATTTTAGAATATACTTAAAAAATTTCTTCTGAAATATTTTAATGAGTCTGAAAGTGAAGAAGGTGTAATTAGATTGAAGGAAAAGAAACACTGCATTGAAGAGGGGGATATTTTGCTGTGACAATTTAAAAAAGGAATGTCTTAATTAAAATGGGAATGAAAATAGCGTGATCCTATAATAATTATCATCAAGCATCGTTATTAAATATATGAAATAAAAGATACTTACATTGTATCATTGGATTTCTCTTTGCATTCGAAAAGCTGCACCGGCCACCTTAGTCTTAGCATCAAAACTAGGGTGGTACGATGCTGCTGCTTTAATCATATTTTTTGAATCTATCCATGTAGGCCCCTGGACTAATGACAACTCAGCGGTCGAGCTTAATTTCAAAAAGAGGTTGAGAATCCTTTCTTGGCGATACTCGATCGCACAAGTGATCAAACTCTTCCGAGAAGGCGAATTCCCTAAAAGTTTCGGAAAAGATTGAATACATAGCTTCACGATTTCACTGATTCCGTTGGCTGTAGCTTGAGCCAGTGGGTAAAAATCTGTGATCTCAGTTGTCTTCACTTGAGACATCGCCTTTAAAACTTGTTCTGCCAACTCAACTGATGTCTTGTGTCTCATCTTCACCTCGTAAATTCTCTTGATCATAGGAACTACAAAATGTCAACAAAAGAGAAAGAAAAAGAAAATGAAAAACGAAGGGGCGGCCATTGGATTAGGAAAAAAGCTCTCCAGCTTTGGGTCCCAAAAATTTCTTAGGGTGCGTATGACAAAATTTCTGAAACAGAAATTGATTTTCGGGGAAATTGATTTCTCAATTTCTATTTCAGAAACTGGAAACTAAAAATTTTAGCTTCAAATCTATTTCTGAAATAGAATTCTGTTTCAGAAATAGAGAAATCAAATTATGTTACCAAATTTTCTGTTCCAAACATGCTCCGGGGAGAAACCAAATTGCAGAAATTTTATCATGCGCAAACTTAGAAACCAAATTGCATCTAACTACTAATTGTCAAGATTTCCCTCATTTAAAGCTTGGGTTGCCAATGTAGTAGCGGACTGGGCTGCGCGCCAACAAAGACAGAAGACCCTCCCTTCTAACTGGTGGGCTGATCCACCTCTTGGACTATGGGCCCTTTTATGTTTGGATGTCCCAAATGTTGGGTCTAATGTTTCTGCTTTACAATATAAATAAAATATCCTTTTTTCGACCTGAAAAAAAAAAAAAAAAAAGCTTGGGTTGCCGGGTGATTGGGAAAACGATCTCATTCTCTCTCTCTCTCTCTCTTTTTTTTTTTTTAATCTTTTAGGTATGCTATTTCTTTTTTTGCTCATTTGGGATTCAGTCCTCAATTTCAAAGTGTGGGTTTTAGTAATTGCTGATGCAAAGTAAAAATAAAAAGGCATAAAATCATTTTTGGCATTTTCCAAGAAAAGGCTTATATCAAGTCTGGATGAATATATATATTGGATTTGAAGATAGTGGAAGATAGTAGAAGTGATTAGAAGGTAACTGAAGAAAGTAATCTTCCTTGAAGTTCAAACGAGGCTTTATAATGTTAATCATAATAAAGAGAATACAATTATAAGAGATAACCTGATAGAACAGCTCTGAAAATAACCACACTAATGACGACTATCAAGCTAAAGTAAATCACAATAGTCTTTACATTTATAAGATTAACTTAGATAATATTATTCAAATACGTGTAGCAACTAGTAACAAAAAAGATCATATTCATCGTACAATCCCTTGAATTGTTATTTATGCAGCAAAAAAATTTTCTTTCTCCATTTTGTTTGTCTCTAACAAAATCAATAACGTGAGGAGATTGCCTCCAATCTCATGTCCAATTCCTGCACCCTCTCAACATATTATTTCGTGTTGTATTGAGATGAAGTAGCAGTCAAAGAAAATAATATTTAAATTATGTTTGTTTTGTAGAAGATGAATGGTTTGAAAAATATTTTCTCAAAATTGATCCCTTGTATTGTTTGAAATATTTAGTCACTGGAAAAAAAAAATTTTATCGACGATAAGTTATATCTACACATTTGCATGAATGATAAAAACATTTTTCATTCATTCATTTTAATTTGCAATATAAGCAATCATTTTAAAATGTATATATATATATATATATATATATATATATATATATATATATATATATATATATTTTTTTTTTTTTTTCTTTGATAAGTTATAACCACGTATTTCTTCATTTTTTTTACGATTTTGCCACTCTTGCAATTAGAATTTGATAATATCTGAACTCTTTCAAAGTATAAAAGTATTAACAAGGAAAATCATATATAACTTTGTTTGAGTTTGAATAATTTTTTTGAAGGTTTTTATTAGATCCATCAATGGTGTAGAGAATAAGTTACACATTTATTGTTGGATGGTTGATACGTGGAAAAACTAAATTACAAAACTAACTCTAAATACATATGTTACTCATTCAATGATGAATGTGTAATAGTTCTCTAAGACATGCAATGGGCCCAACACAAATTCTTTTCCAAATTATGGCAAATAATTTATTTATTTTTTTGGCAAAGAATTAAGTAGGAGCTTTTTTCTACTTATAAAAAAAAGTCAAAACAAGCAAGCCATAGACTTTTAATTGGAGAGAGAGGGACAAATATAGAGACGGTATCCTGATAAAATGGAAGCATACCTACAATTTTGATGGTATTCCAAAGTGACCTTGTAAGACATTGAAGCCCTACAATCAAGTTGCGAAGAAAATCCGGTTACTGGATATGAAATTATTGTAAGACCTTGTAATTCGTTTGTTACATTGTCCAGTCAATTAAGTTATACGATACTTATGCACTTGATTGAATCATATGTGGTTCTCACGAGATAACTAATCCATAGTTCAATTTCAAGCCATTGTTCAAGTAAAGCTACGATAAGGAACCAGAATACATCCTACAAAGAAACAATCATTTCTGGTTTCTTTCGCTAGTACCGAGGGAATCAGTCTAATGACTAAAAGCTCAAAAATGCATACCCACCCGGATCCGAATTTTTATCTGTTGGGTTGTAACTCAAATCCACCGGAATACCTTTAGTTCAGAAACAAAAGAGCAGTAGATGAGCCAGGTATGATTTTTTTTGAAGGGAATCAGTAATGAATGCGAGTGCAGAAAGTACGGACATCGGTATATCAATGCTTCCACAACATTGAGCCTGGTTACGCTGCGAAAGTAGGATTCCATCATCGCCAACGCCCACAGTATATTAATGCTTCCATACTGGATATTCGCACTTTTCATGGTCAAAATGTGAGGGTACCGCCCGACTAGATAAAGGATAATATCTATTGGCATTCACCAGCAAAGTTGATCAGGAAACTAATCCAGTCTAGAACGAAGCTAAAAATAGATGGAATTGAGATAAATGGTCATGGTGATCTTACCATGATGACCAGCGTCGGTAATATATACTAATGTCTCAATTGCAGCGGGACTGCTGAAGGGATGACTTGGCCCATCGTCTGTCGTACTTTTCGCCAGGAACCAGGTGATATCCTTATACATGGAAGCTTCTAGAGCAGATATTTGCAAAGGAATGCGTCCTTCCTTATCTGCAAGTTGCGTCAACTTAGGATTACTTCTAACTAATGTCTTCACCATCCTTATCCTTCCACACTGAACAGCATTGTGGAGGGCTGTGCAGCCATCACAATCAACCATTTCAAGCGTTACTGGATTCGGAGACAAGAGCCCAACCAGGTTCTCCAAAAATTGGTCATGTGCACTCAAAGCGGCTATGTGAAGCAATGTCTCTGATCTGCTTGTTATTTTGGCCATCTTTGAAGCAGCATCTCGTTCGAAAAATCTTGTAGCAGATTCCCAATCGCCCTGGAATGCAGCTCGCAACAATGGTTGGTAATGGGGTTCATCCACTTCCTCTTCAGAATTTTCTGCTATAGACGCAAACTTTTCAGATCATTCAGTTAATACTTTTATCCTTGCTAACATTAAGAAGTGTCCCAAAAAAGAAAAATTTCATGAAGATCCGCCCCAGATATTAATTTCACACTGAAAATAACTCTTTTGAAGGATAACCCACCTGAAGCACCTCCAAATTGGGAAGGATCTGATGAAACGCTTAAACGGACATCTTCAATAAATGTTGGAGAAAGAGTGAGCACAAAGTCCTTCTCAAACTGATTTTCTTTTTCTTTTTTTTCCGTAGCCAAGGTCAAGGTTATGTTTATTCGATGATAAAGCAAAGAAATAGAATTATGAAGAAAATACGAGTTCCAGAATATTTTAAGACCATATCGCCTATGCCGTAATTTTTATCGCTTGGAACTTGAACGGATACCTGCTGATGGTTCTCCATGATCCGACTTTCGCTGTTTCTCACTTGGTTCTAGCGACATTGGATTGCTCTCCTGATTAGTCTTTCAACAACGAAGTAAAAAAAGAATACTAAAAATGGGTAAGATATTCAGTTATCACAGAGTTTTAGTTTCCCTACGGGGAAGCTCAGTCCTTCCTTATCCTTATGTACAATTACCTGCCTTAAATTGAAGGAGAGCCTTCACAATTACAACAAGCAAGCATATCTTTTTTTTTTTGTTTTTTCCCACTTTATTGCAGTCGGATTCTTCGAGTGTAAAATAGTTTATCCTTGGGAATATAGACTAGTCCTATTCTAGTGCGCTCCACCTGCGTCATGCCTGGATTCCTCTACACACGCCAACAGGACCGAAGGGTCCTCTCTCTGGCATCGGGGAGCTTTAATCATTCTTCTCCCTCACCTCACCATTCCGCGGAGCTCCCTCACTGTAACATCATCTGAGCTTCCAGAACAACGTCGCCATAGTTTCTGACTCCTACTCGACCTTAGGCGATCGCTGGTGTCGGCTCGGACGAGTTTGGCCGAGAGGCTCCATTTTCGGATCCTCTATTTTCGCCGTTCAAGAGCTTGCTCTTCTCGTTCAAACCTTTATTCATCCATTCCTGAAGCTCCAGACGCTCGTCCCATGCCTCAGTGAGTGCCATGGAAGCGCCGGTTACGCCTAAAACTGCCCTGGCAGAGATGGACTCCTTGTCTTGGCGTTTTTCTTTGATTCGAGCCATCTGCCGGCGACTCACTTCACGGCAGTGCTTTTCTCTTGTGCCATCATCCCTAATAATACTCACACATACAGTGGCACCTCCCGTAATCGTCGAATTGGCCTTGAACAGCCACGGTATTACTCTGCTCTGTTCTGCTCTGTTTCTGTGTCGCTGCTGTGATTCGCCCTGTTGTTGCGAGAATAGAACGCCCAGCTTACTACCATGGCTGATTGCTCAAAACTGAACATTCACTGGGATGGAAAGCCACAGCCCAACCAAATCTGGAGAGAAACAGAATATACGGGGGAAAAGAAAATACAAAAAGAAAACAGGGAGAGTGGTAGCCACGAAAACTCGCCATCGCCAGGCGTTTACGAATCCCCTCTGGAGTCTCCGTATCGCCTGACCCTGAGATGGATGGTCGAGGCCGTAGGAGTCCCAATTGAAGTAGTCTACCTTGGATACTCTTCGGCCGTTGATAAAATCGCTGTTTTTCCGTTGCCACTGTGGATTAACAGGCCAACAGGGTTGCGCTGTTCAGTCCAGCCAATACTAAGGGATCAGTATTGAGAGCAGTGTCTTTCATGCCGTCTTACTTTGTCAGTGGAGCTAGGCTCAACCTCTGGGAAAGATTGCTATTCACATGTCAGCGCTTCCACCGATTTTCTACCCGAATGCATTTGATGCGGACGACTCAGAAGATCATGCATGTTCACCCGCTCTTTTTGTATCTGTGGGATCTTGCCAGAAAGCATTAATATATTATATAATTTCGATCCCCTTACGGTCACTCTGTTCCCAGTTTATCGCCTGAGTTGCTTACGTTAATCATACTTGCGAATGAGGTACTCTTTGTTTTGTTTTGTTTTTTTTTCCTACTCTTTTTTTTATTAGTTATATCATTTATATGAAATATTAGCGAATGCAGCGCGAGTGTAAAAAAATTAAAAATTACGCAAACAATCTTTATCCATCCTTGATTTAAGAGTTTGAACCACTCACTCTCTTTACTAACCATCAAAACCGACGGTTGTGTAAGGCCGCATGTGGAAAATTTCTTTTACTCCACCGGTGTAAGCTGTAATTACTCCATTAATTTTTTTTATTTTTGAATTTATTAGTTGGAACGGAAAATACTACTACACGTAACATAGGGGTGGGTGGCGCTGGGACAAGACAGGGCAGGTTCAATTAATTTCAAGATAAAAATTTTTCAATTAAATTCTTTAAAAAGTAATTATATGAACTCTCGAAAAAAATTGCAAGTTGAATAAATCATATGGACAAAAAAAAAAAGAAATATGAATTTGGAATCCTTAGATCCATTACCATAAAGTTCAGTTTGGAATATTTCCACGAAAAATTGATGGGAAAAGGGTTTGAAGTAGTCAAATTATATTGAAATCAATTTTGAAAATGAGAAATGTTATATTAAAAAAATAATACAATTTATGTAAAGGAACAAGGTTAATACTAGAAATCTCCACGTTTTAGATAGAGGATCACCCTTTGGGCTAGTTCTTGGGGCGGGGCGAGGCGGGACGGATTCCTTCGCCCTACAGGCAGAATAGGAAATTTCGTCCCATATCCACTCAAAACTCTTTGGTAGGGCGAGTAACTTGCATACTTAATGTGAATCAACACACTAGTTCCATTTGTGGCATTTAATCATGACTTCAAAATTAATATGGTAATCCTTTTAATAAAGTGATCTATTTATCTATATGTACATGTCGTTTGTATTTGCAATGAACTTTTTTTAACACCTCTATAATATCTTGTAAAATCACTATCAACTATTCGAATGAAAAAGCTTATGTAGATAAATGGAGCTATTGTTTAATATATAAACATTCTAATATTCCCCTCAAGTGTAAGTTGGACTTTGGCCTAAGGTTAAAACATGTATATATATGGTAGCGGAGATTCTAAAAAAATTTGAACTCAAAATGTGAAATTTTGATGTCACATAAAAATTTATGGGAGCAGCTGCTTATTTCAAAAACTTAAACAAATAGATGAATATATTTAAATATTTTGACAACTTGTGTTCCCACATGGTAGAGATCTTTAAATTGGAGTTTATGGTTTTGATACACGTCCTCTTATCTTTTACATTTTCGCAATAAAGTTAATCTTTTAGTTATTTGGATATCTATATCCTATTTACAACTACCACCCTGTATTATGTTACAGAACAGCTAGAGAAAGCAAATTGATTATTAAAAATTATATTATACGGTGAAGATATTTGTGATACTTGTAATGTGATTCTCATAAATCAAAATTAGACAAGAGTAATACATACACACACACTATTTGGTATTTTCTCTATGTATGTATGTGTGTGTATGTGGGTGTATGTGTGTGTGTGTGTGTTACTCTTGTCTAATTTTGATGAATGAGTAATTTTATTTTATTTTCTCCATCAATGTTAAGTTTTCGTAATCAACAATTTTACCCTATAATTACATAGAGGTATAATTACCTTACTAGCTTAGCTTTCAAAATGAACCTTTTCCAATGCACAGTGGGCCACCCTTCCAACTTGGAAGGGGGAGGTGAGGGGTTCAAATCCCCACCTTCTCAGGGGGGATTGGAGTGGAGACGATTTCATTTCAGGAGTGGGTTTTGACTCCCACGCCCTGCAAGGAGGCAAGGTAAAAGTCTGAGAGTGAGTGTTAGAGTAGGCTTAGCGTAGGACCGACAAAAAAAAAACAAAAAAAAAATGCACAAGAAAATTAAAGTAGAAACATGCTTACATGCCTGTAATTGATGTAAAAAATTATAGGTTGTTTTAATTCTTCATTTATTAAGTTTCCTTAAACATCTATAGGAATAATAGACAAAAGTTTCAAACATGCTCTTAACATTGAAGGAAATAAATGCTATTAAGATACTTATTAATACTCGTCTATTATAATGAATCCAGGCATAAACGTTAAACAACGGTCGGGTGACTCTTGGCACGTTTCTTTGGTCATAATTATCATTGAAAAGTGAAAAAAAAAATTGACATAATTCTTTCTTTACATAGTAATTGTCAATAAAAAATGTTTACCTTATAGCATATACAAATCTCTGTGATGTCCTTCATGTCTTTATGGGTGAGATGGGTGGATACCAATAAATCGTATTATTTCTTTTTAAATCTTTTGAAAAAAAATATTACTACAAAAGAGATTTATTTATTAATAGTTTTTCAACAATGATATCGCTTTCTCACATCAAATATATCTAATAACTTACTTTAAGATGACTAGTGGGCAAGTAGCCTCATGTTTTGGTGTCACAGACCATTAGGTTTAGTCCTTAGTAATGAAACCAATACTTTTAGATGAATGTCCCTCTTTCTTTCTATAGAGTTCATTCTATCCATTGACAGTTGACACCATGATCAAGTTGAGTTTTTACCAAGATAAGTTGCTTCTTAGACTTGGGAAAGCTTTTTGGGCAACTTAATTTGCAAGCTTTTAGTCGTATAATTCATCACCAAAATGAGCACCTCACTTTTGTCAAGCCCAAAAACAAAAGTAAAGAACTTCAATTTGATGACTCCGTCTCTCTTTCTTACTATAGAGTTCACTCCTTCCATTGATAGTTGACATCATGATCAAGTTGAGTCTTTACCAAGTTAAGTTGCTTTTTGGGCTTGGAAAGCTATTCGGGCAACTTGAATTGCAAGCCTTTAGTTGTATAATTCATCAGCAAAATGAGCACCTCACTTTGCCAAGCCTGAAAGCAAAAGTAAATAACTTTAATTTGATGACTCCATCCCTCTTCCTTACTATAGAGTTCATTCCATCCCTTGACAATTGACACCTAGATCAAGTTGAGTCTTTACCAAGTCAAGTTGCTTCTTGGGCTTACAAAAGCTATTTGGACAACTCAATTTGCAAGCCTTTGGTTGTATAACTCATTAGCAAAATGAGCACCTCACTTTTGTCGAGCCCAAAATCAAAAGTAAAGAATTGCAATTTGATGACTTTGTCTCTCTTTCTTACTATAGAGTTCATTCTATCCCTTGACAGTTGACACCATGATCAAGTTGACTCTTTACCAAGTTAAGTTGCTCCTTGGGCTTGGAAAAGCTATTCCGACAACTTAATTTGCAAGTCTTTAGTTGTGTAATTCATCAACAAAATGAGGACCTCACTTTTGTCAAGCACAAAAAATAAAGTAAAGAACTTCAATTTGATGACTCTATCTCTCTTTCTTACTATAGAGTTCATTCCATCCCTTAATAGTTGACACCATGATCAAGTTGAGTCTTTACCAAGTTAAGTTGCTTCTTGGGCTTGCAAAAGCTATTTGGGCAACTTAATTTGCAAGCCTTTAGTCATATAACTCATTAGCAAAATGAGCAACTCACTTTTGTCAAGCCTAAAAGTAAAAGTAAAGAACTTCAATTTGATGACTTTGTCCTTCTTTCTTACTTCAACGTTCATTTCATCCATTGACAGTTGACACCATGATCAAGTTGACTCTTTACCAAGTTAAGTTGCTCCTTGGGCTTGGAAAAGCTATTCCGACAACTTAATTCGCAAGCCTTTAGTCGTGTAATTCATTAGCAAAATGAGCACCTCACTTTTGTCAAGCACAAAAAAGAAACTAAAGAACTTCAATTTGATGACTCTATCTCTATTTCTTACTATAGAGTTCATTTCATCCCTTGGCAATTGACACAATGATCAGGTTGAGTCTTTACCAAGTTAGGTTGCTTCTTAGGCTTGCAAAAGCTATTTGGGCAACTTAATTTGCACGCTTTTGGTTGTATAACTCATCAGCAAAATGAGCACCTCACTTTTGTCAAGCCCAAAAGCAAAAGTAAAGAACTTCAATTTGATAACTTTGTCCCTCTTTCTTACTTTAGAGTTCATTTCATCCCTTGACAATTAACACCATGATCAAGTTGAGTCTTTACCAAGTTAAGTTGCTCCTTGGGCTTGGAAAAGCTATTCCGGCAACTTAATTTGCAAGCCTTTAGTTGTGTAATTCATCAACAAAATGAGCACCTTACTCTTGTCTAGCACAAAAAATAAAGTAAAGAACCTCAATTTGATGACTCTATCTCTATTTCATACTATAGAGTTCATTTCATCCTTTGACTATTGACACAATGATCAGGTTGAGTGTTTACCAAGTTAGGTTGCTTCTTGGGCTTGCAAAAGCTATTTGGGCAACTTAATTTGCAAGCCGCTAGTCATATAACTCATTAGCAAAATGAGCACCTCACTTTTGTCAAGCCCAAAAGCAAAAGCAAAGAACTTCAATTTGATGACCCTGTGCCTCTTTCTTACTTTAGAGTCCATTCCGTTCCTTGACAATTGACACCATGATCAAGTTGACTCTTTAACAAGTTAATTTGCTCCTTGGGCTTGGAAAAGCTATTCGAGCAACTTAATTCGCAAGCCTTTAGTCGTGTAATTCATCAGCAAAATGAGCACCTCACTTTTGCAAGCACAAAAAAATAAAGTAAAGAACTTCAATTTGATGACTATCTCTCTTTTTTACTAGAGAGTTCATTTTATCACTTGATAGTTGACACCAGGATCAAGTTGAGTTTTTATCAAGTTAAGTTGCTTCTTGGGCTTGCAAAAGCTATTTTGGCTACTTAATTTGCAAGCCTTTAGTCGTATAACTCATTAGCAAAATGAGCACCTCATTTTTGTCATGCCCAAAAGCAAAAGTGAAAAACTTCAATTTGATGACTCTGTTCCTCTTGCTTACAATAGAGTTCGTTCAATCCCTTAATAGTTGACACCATGATCAAGTCGACTCTTTACCATGTTAAATTGCTCCTTAGGCTTGGAAAAGCAATTCAATCAATTAATTTGCAAGCCTTTAGTCATATAATTCATCAGCAAAATGATCCCTTGACTTTTGTCGAGCACAAAAAAGAAATAAAGAACTTCAATTTGATAACTCTATCTCTCTTTCTTACTACAAAGTTCATTCCATCCCTTGACAGTTGACACCAAGATCAAGTTGAGTCTTTACCAAGTTAAGTTCGTTCTTGGGCTTGGGAAAGCTATTTGGACAACTTTATTTGCAAGCCTTTAGTTGTATCATTCATCAGGAAAGTGAGCACTTACTTTTGTCAAGCCCAAAAGCAAAAGTAAAAAATTTCAATTTGATAACTTTGTCCCTCTTTCTAAGTTCATTCCATCCATTGATAGTTGACACCGTGATCAAGTCGAGTCTTTACCAAGTTGAGTTGCTTCCTAAGTTTGGAAAAGCTATTTGGGCAACTTAATTTGTAAGGCTTTTGTGACATCTAGATTTTCGGGTTCTAATTTCGACTGGATAAATATGGCCGTTTTTGTTCGATTGAAGCCGGGATTGTGAAATTGAGGAGTATGAGGGATTCTTAGATAAAGAAAATAATCAATTTGATAAGTGAGACATCAATTAATTTAATGAGAGTTATTTTAGAGAAATTCAAGAGGGATATTGGATGCAAAAATGCAAGAGGGGAATCAAGAACTCTAATATGAAATTCTTTTGGGAATTTATGAGCTATTCAAAAGAAATTGAAATAAGAATTTTCTATTTGAGGAAATTCTTTTCTTTTGAATTTATTCTCATTTACCCTTTCTTTATTTGGCCAAACACCTTTCCCCCTTTCTCTCTCTCTCTTTCTTTCTTTCTTTTTCCTTTTTCTCTTTCTCTCCTTCTCTTTTTCTTTTCCCCCTCGTCCGAATTGCCCACTTACTGCCGGTTCCAGCTTTGCTTCTTTTTTTTTCCTTTTCTACTTTTTGACTTCTCAACCCTTATCTTCTCTCTCTTGTCTTCTTCTCTCTCTCTGAAACCTCACTCCCTCGAAGCTCTCTCTCCCTCACCTTTCGAAGAAGACAGAAAACAGAAGCAGAATAGCAGCGCCGAGAGAGGGAGATCGGAATAGCTCGCCGTCGCACCGGAGATGCCGCATCGTCGCCCACGCGTCACTCATGCGCCGCTACCGCCGTGTGTCTCTGCCCCTTTCCCGACGCCGTCCCTACTGCAACCGCGTTCTAGCAGCTCCCCCAAATAGCTTAGGCCACCGCCGGAGCTCCCTCCACCGCCGTTCATCGCCGCTTGGACCGATGGCCAACCCCTGCTGCCTCCGCCACCTTTTTCTCGCCATTTTAGCCACCAAAGCTGCTTCAACCAGCCAAGAACAGCAGCAAACAGAGAGTGGAGAAATGGGTATAGCAGCCCCTTCGTGGGCCGTTTTTGCCGCCTTCCCAAGCCTGGATGCTTGGTCCGCTTTGGGGAAAGTCGATCCTCGTGTCGAGCTCATCGTTTTGAGTGAGTTTTACTCACTAATGCCTTCTTAGTGTGCTAATTACACTTAAAGGTTGATTAATGTTAATTAAGTGTAATTAGGTTGTTAGATTATAATTGATTAGTGATTATTAGTTAATTACATTGCATGTTAGTTGTTTGGTTAGTGTAATTAGATAGAGAATTGCCTATAGTATTTATTGGATGTTTCTTGGGATTTTTCCGTCCATTATCGGGTGTTAATTAAGCAAATCGGGCCTAGGTGGAATTTTTAGGAATTAAATATTAATTTTCGAAATTAATTATTTAATTATTTATTTCCTAAATTCAACTGAGATGGCCAAAAATGACCGGATTTTATGCTGATGATTGTGGTGCAGATCTGTTTACTTAATTGAGCTTTATATTGCGCTAAATTGAATTTATTATATTTATTTATTTATTTTTCGAAATTAATTATTAAATTAA
This sequence comes from Eucalyptus caleyi, assembly GCA_014182885.2. Lineage (NCBI taxonomy): Eukaryota > Viridiplantae > Streptophyta > Magnoliopsida > Myrtales > Myrtaceae > Eucalyptus > Eucalyptus caleyi. The sequence goes on along the minus strand of CM024468.2, from coordinate 52,360,142 downwards.
TTATTTTCCGGAAATTCAACCGAGATGGCCGGTGACCGGAATTTCGTGCTGATTGTCGTGGTGCGGTTCATTTATTTATTTGAGCTCTACATTGCGTGGAATTAATTTGATTGCGCAATTTTAGGGATTTATCCCAAATTGAATAAAATTGAATGATGGATTGGTTGATGGCCGAGTGTTATTTTTTAGCATCGATGGTTCTATAATGATCGTAAAGCCATTGAATTTTGAAAGGGTCGAGTGGGACCGTAAAGCCATTAAATCTTGAAAGTGGTCGAGTGGGACCGTAAAGCCATTGAATCTTAAAAGGGTCGAGTGGGACGTAAAGCCATTGAATCTTGAAATTGGTCGAGTGGGACCATAAAGCCATTGTATCTTGAAAGTGGTCGAGTGGGACCGTAAAGCCATTGAATGTTGAAAGGGTCGAGTGGGACCGTAAAGCCATTAAATCATGAAAGTGGTTGAGTGGGACCGTAAAGCCATTGAATCTTGAAATGGTCGAGTGGGACCGTAAAGCCATTAAATCTTGAAAGTGGCGAGTGGGACCGTAAAGCCATTGAATCTTGAAAGAGTCGAGTGAGACCGTAAAGCCATTAAATCTTGAAAGGGTCGAGTGGGTCCGTAAAGCCATTGAATCTTGAAAGTGGTCGAGTGAGACCATAAAGCCATTGAATATTTGAAAGTTGCTTGGTGGAGCCGTGATTACCACCTATAGCAAGTTATGTCCTAAGGACCGTGATTCATATTTGTGAATTGAGTTGGAATAGTTGAAATGACCGGAAGTGGTCTTGTGATTATGTAATCGACTAAGTCGATTGACCTTTGCTTTGATTCGATTGTTGTGAATTGATTGATTGAGTGGAAATGACCGTGAGTGGTCTTGTTGGCGTGTAATCGACTAGGTCGATTTGATCGATGCTTTGATCTGTGATGTGATTGCTTGAGTACCTATTTGATATGTGCTAACATGCAGGTGGAATCTGAGGCCAAGGTAAGTCCTCTAACTTATGTTGTGCTTAGGCAGCCCTAAGGTGTATTAGCTTACTAATCGGGTCTTAGGGGGTAGAACTTGCTGAGACATAGTCTCATCCCGGTTTAGGGAAATCATTTCAGGACCCTGATGAAAAACCCGAGGATAAAGAACTCGAAGTAGTGTATCTGGAGGAGAACCCCGAGGATGATCCAGAGTAGGATCCTGATGACTTTTGTTGTAAAATCAATTTGAGTAGAAACCAATCGTTTTAGTATGGCTTATATATGATCATAAGGGTGTTGGTTTTCAGGTTTAATTTCCTGGTCCTACTTGTAAGTTCCATTGCTTTATTGTTTGGGGATTTTTATATCTGCTTCCGCATGTGCTTAATAAATGAAAGGGTCAGCGATACATAGTCCTGGGATATCGCATTATAAAATCGACCGGAAGTAAGGGATGTGCGCGTGCCTGAGGATCGAGGCGTGACATCCCCTTTTTATGGTATCGGAGCAATGGTTAGGTATTGGAATGATAAGGTGCGATGACCTATGGGATAGTAGTAGGAAAGACCTTTAAATTCATGACTGGTGTATGTCTTTGATAGCTGATTGGTAGAATTGTTTGTCGTGTATGAATCGCTTGCCTTTAATCATTGTGGATTCGGAAGGCAGAGTGTTGACTCTGGCTAGCTCGAGCGTAAGAGTGCCATTGCAGGTTGGTACTAGTGTAGCAGCGTTGATTAATCCTAAGTTCGTTAAAATCGTTCTGATGCAAGTGTTCTTTGGGATCTGGATGAGCCTGTAAGATCATAATCAAGTTGTTATTATTGTTGCTACCTTTGCTGAGGTCCAACCTGGAGGGATGATTAGGAATCAGATTTCGATATTTGAGCCAAGATATAGCGCAGGCAGACTTGGAATTCGGTCAGGGAAAAGACTGATGTTAAGGGAACGGTATTCTATTCCCCCTAATGCGAAGGGTGGAATAGTCAGGTCAGCATTCAGATAAATGGAACATGTTGTTCCATGGAAGACGGTATGGATTAGTCTTGTGTATTCTGAGGACAGGAGTTTGTGTTAAACGTCGCCAGCACGGACAATGATTTATGGGTTGTCCGCATAAGTAGATGGAATCTCTACAATGGTTACTCCTGTCACTGTTGGTAGGACAGTTCAGGAGAAGTGCGCCATAGAATGCATTGTGAAATTTTTGGGATAGATCTCTTGTACAAGAAGTAGTGCATGCTGGCACTTGATAAGAGGTAGAAGACTCACCAGATAGGTGTCGAAATTTTGGGAGGAAACCTAGATGAATTTAGTGCTCGAGTATGACGAGAAGAACAGGAATGGAATCGACCCGGCACTAATCAGAGGAAGAATGTTTTGGGGAAAAATTCTATCAAAGTATCATAGCAGAGTTTTGATGAAGTTTGAGGAACTTCAATTTGTTGAAATAAGTGAAAGAAAGGGAATCACTAGTAATAGTCATGTTTGACTAGTTGTTGAGGTGTAACTTCAACACTACATGAGTAGAATGAGCTCATGGAGCATTTTGTAGTAATAGATCATGGTCATGGAGCAATTCAACTTAGTCCAGGAGCACATGAAAGTGTTGAGTTTATTGGGAGTCAAAATGAATCTTCGATTTCTTTAATCTCGTCAATTGAAGACAACCCATTTGTTTGATGGAGATTGTCGAGGTTACTTGGTGATGGTTATAGTTAAGATGGATTGGAGAATTGGAGATAGAAGACATCTCAATGGTCTGAGAATTTCTAGATGTGTTGTCAAAAGAAATGTCAAACCGTTGCCAGAAAAAGAGATAGAAATTACGATCGAGTTAGCACTAGCATAGAGCCACTCTCGAAGGCTTCTTACTAGTTATTGTTGTTTGAATTGATAGAATCGAAGGTACGAATGTGAAGATCGATGAATGAGGAATTCATGCATATTAGTGCATTGCTTTAAGGAACATCAGTTTTGTGGAAAGAGAAATGAAGGTGGTTCATTGCAATCATGTATCAACCACTGTCAACTTAATTGGGTGACTTGTTATAAAAAGTGTTTTTTTTTTTTTTTTTTGTAAGATTGTTATAAAAAGTGTTGATGTCTTCAAGGATCGACTTGAGGACAGGTTATCGTCAGTTGAGAACCAGGAAGGAGGTTATACTGAAGACAACACTTCGCACTTGATTTAGCCCTTGTGAGAATAATGTAAAACCATTTGATTTGATGAACGCTCCAGCTGCTGTCATAGATTTGACAAACCGAGCGTTCAAAGAATATCTCGATCAATGGTGATCGTATGGTGTAGCAACATTATAGGGTGTTCATTAAGTGTTGAGAATCACGAGATGCCCCTAAGAATGGTCGTGTGATTACAAGTAAAGGAATCTTCATGGACCTAGCCAAGATCGAGTCAGTTGTTAATGGACCGAGACTGACATCAATCTCAGAGACCATAAGCCGTGGGGATTGGACAGATTACTACATAAGGTTCATGAAAGAATTTCCAGCATCAGTATCATCGTGAGCTTGACCTCTTAAGAAAGAAGAGAAATTCATTGGCATAGATAAGTGTAAAGGTAATTGCCAGAGCTTAAGTAAGAACAGGCTACCACACTTATTCTAAACGTTTCATATGGCTCTGGAAAGCATGAAATCTTTAGTCATGTGTCTTGTAAAGGATTGGGTATGTATTGGTACAACATGAGAAGATTGTTGCATAACTGTCCCGCCAGTTGAGACCAATAAGTGGAATATGAAACAGTGTTGTGAATCAAAATCTTGGCAGGACTATAATGGTGTTATCTAGTATCACCCTTGAGGAATGAAAGAAGTCAGCGATGCTTTGAGTCGAGAGTCTTCAATTGTGCATAGACTAGCTAAAGTATATACCCTACTTGAAAATGGTTTGAAATTTAGTTTTCAAATTTGAGGTAGACTACCTTTTGAATGTTATAGCCACCCTCAAAATTGAACCAAATGTTCAAGTTAGAATCAGCGCCTAGTTGACAGATAGAGATGTTCAGAAAATCTTATAAGAGGACACTGGCAAGAAAGAATCTGACTTTAAGACTTCTAAGGATGGAACGTTAGGGTTCCATGGGGGATTGAGTGCACTTGACAGTGGAGCACTCAAGGAAAAGACCTTGTTAGAAATTCATTGTAAGTATTGCAGTGTTTGGTTAAACAATTCAAGATGGATTAGAATCGGCATCAGCTAGATTAGTAGACTAATATGAAGAGAGATACCGCTAAGCAGGTTGCAAGTGTCAGAGGTGTCAGTAAGTGGAAGTTCGGTAATGCGAACCGGGAGAATTTTTACCATCACTTAAGAGTCCCAAGTGGGAATGGAAATATATCATAATGGAACATTGTGACGAGCTTACTAAGGATTCAGGGGATTACTGATACCATTTGAGGATAGTGGTCGATCGATAGATGGAGTTGGTCCACTTTAGTACAATACAAATAGATATTGCTTTGAGTGTGTGACATCCATATTTTTGGATTCTGACTTTGATTAGATAAATTGGGCATTTCATCGACGTGACTTCAGTGTTTATCTCTGAGTTGGCCACTCACGAGATAACTAGACTAGCTGGGTGAGTTATTAATGACTTTAAGGCAAATAGACTTGGGAATTCGACCAGAAATCGATTTTTCGACCGTGCTCATCTTTAGAGATTATTACGGCACAATTAAAAATCGAATTAAGATCAAAGATAGGTCAGTTCGACTAAGATGAATGGCCAATCGTGGGTGACCCCACTAAATTAGAAAACTCTCGTCGACTAGCACTACTTTGATCTTACTATTGTTTTGGTACCCTATGTCCGTATTTGAATTCCAGATATTTTCACGACAATCGAGAATCGACGATGTGTCGAGTGGGTTCATTGTGGCTCGAAGAAAATCGACCACGGGTCATTTGTCCTAAAAAGCTCTGAAAACTACCTAGTAGCCTAGGTCACACTAAAAGCGCGTCGGAGTGAAATTAATCGCCAATCTAAGTTCGATTTTAGAAATTGAAGATTCTGCCATGTCACAGAATAGGTATACCGAAGTGTATGTGCATCAGATAATTCACTAGCATGGAGTGCCGGGGATGAATTATATTTCGAATCTAAATCAGAGATTACAAGTTTGGCATAGTTTTCAGAGGGTTCTTTCTTAAGCAGTGCATAGCAGAGAGTACAGAATTTCAGTGGTGAAAAGAAAGTGAAGTGAAGAACGATCACAGATCAAAGTCAGCTCAGAAAACAGTGTTTGCAGTTGTTAGATCAATGTCAGGGTAAAGACTAAATAGAATTATCATAAATTTTGAATCGTTGAACTTCAAGGGTTCATTAGGGAGTTGAGAAAAAGAGATCAGATGTGAACGACAGTGTCATATATGAGAAGTTCAGTTTAGTTGTTGGTTCAGAAAGAGCAGATTTTGTATACCAAGATGGTCTCCTTGGTCAAAATGGTCGGATAGCACCACGAGACCGAAGGATTAGCATGGAATAGTGAGACTCAACGAAACGACAATACCCCCACCTTTTGTATAAGGATTGGTAAATGTTTAAATTTCGAGGACGGAATTTTTATAAGAGGGGAAGAGTTGTGACATCCAGATTTTCGAGTTCTAATTTCGACTAGATAAATATGGCCGTTTTTGTTCAGTAGAAGCCAGGGATTGTGAAATTGAGGAGTATGAGGGATTCTTAGATAAAGAAAATAATCAATTTGATAAGTGAGATATCAATTGATTTAATGAGAGTCATTTGAGAGAAATTCAAGAGGGATATTGGATGCAAAAATGCAAGAGGGAATCAAATACCCAAATATGAAATTCTTTTGGGAATTTATGAGCTATTCAAAAGAAATTGAAATAAGAATTTTCTATTTGAGGAAATTCTTTTCTTTTGAATTTATTCTTATTTCCCCTTTCCTTATTTGGCCAAACACCTTTCCCCCTTTCTCTCTCTCTTTCTTTCTTTCTTTTTCCTTTTTCTCTTTCTCTCCCTCTCTTTTTCTTTTCCCCCTCGTGCGAATTGCCCCCTTGCTGCCGGTTCCAACTTTGCTTCTTTTTTTTTCCTTTTCTACTTTTTGACTTTTCAACACTTATCTTCTCTCTCTTGTCTTCTTCTCTCTCTCTGAAACCTCACTCCCTCGAAGCTCTCTCTCCCTCACCTTTCGAAGAAGACAGAAAACAGAAGCAGAATAGCAGCGCCAAGAGAGGGAGATCGGAATAGCTTGCCGTCGCACAGGAGATGCCGCGTTGTCGCCCGTGCGTCATTCGCGCACCGCTACCACCGTGTGTCTCTGCCCCTTTCCCGACGCCGTCCCTACTGCAACCGCGTTCTAGCAGCTCCCCCGAACAGCTTAGGCCACCACCAGAGCTCCTTCCACCACCGTTCATCGTTGCTTGGACCCGTGGCCAACCCCTACTACCTCCGCCACCTTTGTCTCGCCATTTTAGCCACCAAAGCTGCTTCAACCAGCCAAGAACAACAGCAAACAAAGAGTGCAGAAATGGGTATGGCAACCCCTTCGTGGGCCGTTTCGGCCGCCTTCCCGAGCCCGGATGCTCGGCCCGCTTTGGGGAAAGTCGATCCTCGCGTCGAGCTCATCATTTTGAGTGATTTTTACTCACTAATGCCTTCTTAGTGTGCTAATTACACTTAAAGGTTGATTAGTGTTAATTAAGTGTAATTAGGTTGTTAGATTATAATTGATTAGTGATTATTAGTTAATTACATTGCATGTAGTTGTTTGGTTAGTGTAATTAGATAGAGAATTGCCTATAGTATTTATTGGATGTTTCTTGGGATTTTTCCCGTCCCTTATCGGGTGTTAATTAAGCAAATCGGGCCTAGGTGGAATTTTTAGGAATTAAATATTAATTTTCGAAATTAATTATTTAATTATTTATTTCCCAAATTCAACTGAGATGGTTAGTGACCGGGATTTTATGCTGATGATCGTGGTGCGGACTGTTTACTTAATTGAGCTTTTTATAATGCGCTAAATTGAATTTATTGTATTTATTTATTTAATTTTCGAAATTAATTATTAAATTAATTATTTTCCGGAAATTCATCCGAGATGGTCGGTGACCGGAATTTCGTGCTGATTGTCGTGGTGCAGTTTATTTATTTATTTGAGCTCTACATTGCATGGAATTAATTTGATTGCGCAATTTTAGGGATTTATCCCAAATTGAATAAAATTGAATGATGGATTGGTTGATGGCCGAGTGTTATTATTTAGCATCGATGGTGATATAATGATTGTAAAGCCATTGAATTTTGAAAGGGTCGAGTGGGACCGTAAAGCCATTAAATCTTGAAAGTAGTCGAGTGGGACCATAAAGCCATTGAATCTTGAAAATGTCGAGTGTGACCGTAAAGCCATTGAATCTTAAAAGGGTCAAGTGGGACTGTAAAGCCATTGAATCTTGAAATTGGTCGAGTGGGACCGTAAAGCCATTGTATCTTGAAAGTGGTCAAGTGGGACCGTAAAACCATTGAATTTTGAAAGGGTCGAGTGGGACCATAAAGCCGTTGAATCTTGAAAGTGGTCAAGTGGGACTGTAAAGCCATTGAATCTTGAAATGGTCGAGTGGGACCATAAAGCCATTGAATCTTGAAAGTGGTCGAGTGGGACCGTAAAGCCATAGAATCTTGAAAGTGGTCGAGTGAGACCGTAAAGCCATTGAATATTTGAAAGTTGCTTGGTGGAGCCGTGATTACCACCTATAGCAAGTTATGTCCTAAGGACCGTGATTCATATTTGTGAATTGAGTTGGAATAGTTGAAATGACCGGAAGTGGTCTTGTGATTATGTAATCGACTAAGTCGATTGACCTTTGCTTTGATTCGATTATTGTGAATTGATTGATTGAGTGGAAATGACCGTGAGTGGTCTTGTTGGCGTGTAATCGACTAGGTCGATTTGATCGATGTTTCAATCTGTGATGTGATTACTTGGGTGCCTATTTGATATGTGCTAACATGCAGGTGGAATCTGAGGCCAAGGTAAGTCCTCTAACTCATGTTGTGCTTAGACAGCCCTAAGGTGTATTAGCTTACTAATCGGGTCTTAGGGGGTAGAACTTGCTGAGGCATAATCTCATCCCGATTTGGGGAAATCATTTCAAGACCCTGATGAAGAACCCGAGGATAAAGAACTCGAAGAGGTGTATCTAGAGGAGAACCCCGAGGATGATCCAGTAGGATCCTGATGACTTTTGCTGTAAAATCAATTTGAGTAGAAACCAATCGTTTTAGTATGGCTTGTATATGATCATAAGGGTGTTGGTTTTCAGGTTCAATTTCCTAGTCCTACTTGTATATCCCATTGCTTTATTGTCTGGGGATTTTTATATCTGCTTTCGCATGTGCTTAATAAATGAAAGGGTCGGCGATACATAGTCCTGGGATATCGCATTATAAAAACGACCGAAAGTAAGGGATGTGCGTGTGCTTGAAGATCGGGGCGTGACACCTTTAGTCGCACAATTCATCAGCAAAATGAGTACATCACTTTTGTCGAGCCCAAAAGCAATAGTAAAGAGCTTCAATTTGATTCAAGTTAGAATCTTTATAAAGAGATAGCTTTCATGCAAAATATAGTTATACAATGGAAATTCTCCAATTCATTGTCTCTAAAATTCTCAATAAAATATGTTTGGTGGATATTTTGGTTGTTGTGTTTCCTAAACTATGAACCTTAAAATTGAAAATGACCAAAATTGACCTTATTTTATATAGGACACCAAAAATATTTATATAATTTTCATTCCCGTTGAAAACTCCTACTTTTTTTTTTCACTCACCGAACATATTATCAAGAAAGTAGAAGATGAAACAAAAGACAGTTTTTATTAGAACATTTTTGCAAACCAAATGCATGCTAAATATCTTGGGAGAAATTGTCCAATTGGTTTTAAACATATTGTATGAATGACAATTCAGTTCTAAACTTGAAATTCTCATGTAATCATTTTAGCCAATTTTCACCAAAAATCGCTCATGTGACGGCAGAAGGGTGGTGATTACTAGACCACTATGTCAACAATTTCCAATGAAGATTAATTGGAATGACTACGTTAGAATTTTGGCTAAATATTTAGGGACTAAATTCGTAAAATTCAAAAAGTTTATGACTGAATTGATATTTATGAAATATGTTTATGACCGATTAGTTAATTTTCCAAATACTTTGAGAGATTTGATGGTGATTTGGTTTTCTGAAAACTGGTGTCATGATATGAGTTGAGTCAAAAGGCAGAAATGTTAATTCGACTAAGTTGGCACTCCTGTAATTACAGTTTTTCTCTTGACCCGAGTCCAGGATACTTGAAATCAAGCCTCATACTCAACTATCTTTCCTTAAAAACCATCGCCTAAAGATTTTCTGTGCAACCAACGAAAAAATGACTTTCAAATAATTTGAAAGGTCCAACTAATTCATGAGATTTTAAATTTATTATAGGAAGAACTTACTTTAAAAAATTTCGTTCCTCTACGACGATCTGCTGAGTATGGTTGACACCTTAACTTTTTCCGGCAAGTCGAACATTGCTTTTACTAAAAAAAAAAAAAAAAAAATACAAAATACAAAATACAAAATAAAATAGTTAAGTGTGTATAAATCCACATTCATTACATCACTTTAGGCTTTTCGGCCCATCACTCCAGCCCATCAGATCCAACCCAGCTCATAATTCTTCAGAACTCTCCCTTTCTCTTTCTCTCTCGCTCTCTCTGTGCATGTGTGTGCCTCATTTCTTGCAGGTGCTCATGAGTGGCAGTCGGGAGAGGTAGGATCAGAGAGAAGACCTGGTCATGGTGGAATCCGCAGGGGGTAGGCGAGATTGAATGCAGCCGCAGAGGAGGAGATCCAGAGGAGGAAGGAACTCCTGAGCGTGCGTCTTCTCCGCAAAATTCCAGAGAATCCCTCCCCTCTGCAGTGTGTATGACGTTGGTTTTTTTTAGTGTCCACAGAGAGAGAGAGAGAGAGAGAGAGAGAGAGAGAGAGAGAGTTCCCTCTCCATTTATTCTCTCGGACTTGGAATCACTCATGGAAATCGGTTCTCTTCCTCTCCTGACCTCCACCTTTGTCGCGCCTGGATTCCTCTACACACGCCAACAGGACCGAAGGGTCCTCTCTATGGCTTTTATATCTCACGAGCTCTCCTACCGGCGTCAGGGAGCTCTGATGATTCTTCTCCCTCACCTCACCATTCCGCCGAGCTCCCTCACTGTAACGCCAGCTGAGTTTCTAGAGCAACGTCGCCACCATTGCCAACTCCAACTCGACCTCATGCGATCGTCGGCATCAGCTCTGACGAGTTTGGCTGAGAGGCTCTGTTGTTAGCTCCTCGTTCAAGAGCTTGCTGTTCTCGTTCAAACCTTTATCCATCCATTCCCGAAATTCTTGACGCTCGTCCTGCACCTCAGTGACTGCCATGGAAGCGCGGGTTTCGCCTAAAACTGCCCTTGCAGAGACGGACTTGATAACTCCCTATTTTGGCGTTTTTCCTTGTTTCGAGTCTTCCGCCGGCAGCTCACTTCACGGCGGTGCTTGGTTATTGCGCCTTTATTCCTGATGATACTCACATACAGCGGTGGCCTCAAATAGTCACGGTATTACTCTGCTCCACAAGACATTTCTTTATTGGTAGATGAGTGGATATGAAAAAAATCATATTATATCTTTCTTTTCCGATCGTTTGAACAAAATAATTTTGCTACACGACATTTGTTTAGCAAAACTTCTCAGACAATGATATAGCTTCGTGAAATTAACAGTTCCCATATGAAATGTAGGTAATAACTTACTTTCTATGAGAAATTTTTTTATTCCTTTAGGTTAGTTTGAAATTACATAAATGTCTTAAAAGACACCAACATTTTTAGGAAAATGATTTTTATATCATTCAGTTTTTACGAAACAAACAAAACCTAAAAGCATTTGAACAATGGTCTCCTCATACTGGGCAGTTACAACTCTGAATTCTTCAGCCTCGACACTAGAGGCTCACCAAAATGGAACAGAAAAAAATGAAAGAGGAAATCTAGACAGCAACCGCTTGGCATGAATGAACAGCACATCAATGACACAATTAAACAATTCTGCACACCAGGACATATGAACAGCAAGCACGCATAGAATAGACATAATCCGTAACACAGCACATCATACATCGGTACAAACACAACAACGTGACCACATCAACAACTCAACGCATACGAAGATGAACCAATCAGTAACACTGCCCACCCAAAATGAATGCGTATACACCGTTACAACTCTAAATTCTTCTGTCATGACACTAGAGGCTCACCAAAATAGAACAGAAAAAAATGAAAGGGGAAATCTGGACAGCAACTGCTTGGCATGAATGAACAGCACATCAATGACACAATTGAACAATTCCACATACCAGGACATATGAACAGCAAGCATGCACAGAATAGACATAATCTGTAGCATAACACATTGGTACAAACACAACAAGGTGACCACATCAACAACTCAACGCATATGAAGATGAACCAATCAGTAACACTGTCCACCGAAAATGAATGTGTATATGATGACTAGAGCAGCAGCTCAATGCTCTTGCAGCACGCACCCAAGATTCAAGATATTAGCATTCGTTCAATACGCTTGTGATCTGAACACGTACAGAGAACAAACCAGCAATATTTTTTCATAATATGTTTGCAGTCGGGCACAATAAACATAGATCAACATATTGTGAAGCATAAGAAGTAAAATGTGCATGGATCAATTCATTTTTGTTCAAGATGTCCTCGGTCTAAGTTCTGGAATACTTAGATATCAGATTTATCTCATGTCCGCACTTGATATGCATCTAATCTGAGAATTTCAATAACAAATCCTAAAATGGATAGCTACTAACTTCTGAAAAGAAAGGAAAAAAAAATACAAGTAAAGTCTATACAACAAAACTAATGTATAGATCAAAGCAAAGGGAGCCTCTCAATCAGAATCTGAATCGAAACACACTGATCTAGTTCAGAAATTTTATCAAATAGGTGGTAGATATTTCTGTCAAAGGATCTAGATGCAGAAATAAGGAAGAGATCTTAGAGGCAACGCAATATGCTCAAGGTCATCAGGAAAGCCTCAAACGCAACCAGATTTCACACTGGTGGAATTGAGTACTCGGTCTTTATCTTCAGCAGAAACAGAGTATGTGGATTTACCTTGACGAAGAGTAACATCTGACCGCGATTGGAGATCAAATCAGAGGAGTGAATCTTCAGGAGTTGTAGCACCAAACACTGGAACGGACTAAAGGAGGGAGATGGAGAATCAAGCACTTCGATGAAGTTAGCCCGAAAACGCAAGCGAAGAGAGCACTTCCTGTGGCTGCGAAGCTGGTGGTGTTGGGGAAGTGGCCTGCAATGACAATCGGTGACAGGGAGAGGAGTAAGGATGCATAGAGGAAATCGAGAGAGAATCACAACTGAACACGAGAATTCCTTCCCTCTACTCTCTGCTTTAATCTCTGAGGTTCAAATGCGAAGAGACTACGGTGGTCGGCGATCAGAGACGAGCAGCGGCTGCCGGTGGAGTGGAGTTGGCCGAGTATTAAGAGGGAATGGCGACATTAGAAGCTGCTGGAAAATGATGACGCGAGAGAGAATTCGCTGAGCTCTGTGTATGGGCGTCCTCTCTGTTCTATTCTACCCTGCCGAATGCATACGTATAAGATACGTATATGTGGAAGCGAGGCTATAGTGAGATGGGCCCAATGTTTATTTAGTTTTTTTTTTATTATTTTCATATACTTCTTGTTTTTACATGAATAAAAAAAAATGCATGTTCGATTTGCCGACAAATTTTCTGGCATCAACAAAAGGACTTCTATTTGTGTTTTTCTCGAAAGGAAAATTTAGGAGAAAACTATTTTTGTATTAACAGGAGAAGAGATTCATTCAATTAGATATAGAGAAGTATCGTTTGTGACAAATAATATTTTTGTTCCCTAATAGGTTTATTGGTGGCATAGTGCTCCATTGTAGTTAAGTAAACTTGCAATATAGCACTTATAAACATTCCCGTATGGATTGAACCTTCTTTGCCACTTTTAAGATAAGTCATGAATATGGTCAATAGCTATTTGGCTTCTATCCTCTACAGATCCAGATTGGTTGCAACCATTAATTTCAATATGGTCCCTGGCAGGGTCATCCCAATGCACGCACCCAAGCGGCTCGGAGGTCCTCATCATCCTCCGAGGGTAGATCTGTGCTGGGTTCATCTCGTCATCGGCAAACACCATCCACCATCTCCTTGAGGAACCTCAACAAAGGGAAAAGCATGATTTTCCCTCTGGGGCTATTGCACTTCTAATTGAATGCTGGTAAAGGTCGAGCACTTGCCATAGTCAGCTTCAGCAGTCCGAGCCCTAGGCTTCAAATCTTGGACTTTGCTCTGTTTGCTAATAATTTTCCTTCTAAGGTGGTGGAGGGCACCACTTTCCTTGATGATGCCCAAGTTAAGAAGCTAAAGGGGGTTCTTGGTGGCACTGGCTAAGTGGCGAATTTCATTTTCTTTGAGAATCCATCCATTAACAGTCACCACCTTTTCAGGCCTCTTTAAAACACGACCAAAAAAAAAAAAAAACTTTTCGAAAATACAAAAGGAAATAACAGTTCGATTTATATGCTCGTCGTCAATGGTTTTCCATAAATTTTTCTTGTAAGGTTGTATTTGGCTTGCTCGTATGTTGAAGTGAGTCATAGGCGTAGAGATATGATTATTAGTGCTTTCTGACTTCTTGTTCTGTTTGGACTATGGAGCAAGGCACCTCCCTCTCTTTGTCAAATTTGGAGTAGATGAATAAAAGTATGTTGCTTCGTCAGTTCCTTGAGAGCTAAGGTTCATCTGGGAAAAAACGTTATCGATAAGTCAAGTGATGTAGTAATATCATCCACCCCTTGTGGATGTGATTACAGTATAATTGAGATCCTATCTATAGAGGGATAAACTAACATTTGGTGTTGCATTCATATAATGACGGCTCATGTCATGTAGTGTCTTTGACCCAATCAAAGCATCATTTAGTAATAACGCATCGTGCCAACACATTCAATACGTTCATTTAGTATTGTATAAGGCTAATTGGACCAATTCATTGATGCAACTTTTTTGCACATGACTTAATTAATAAGGATTGTCATGTGAGCTACGCAGATCTTGTTTTAGAGCCTAACTTTGGACTCTTTTTTTTTTTTACCTAAATACATTAGAATCTTGTCGCGATCACTTGTGCAGTGAACCAGTAATGGAGCGTTCGAGTCATGTGAACTTAGCCCACATTCACCGTTAGACTAGTGGGTTCCACATGAGGCCCACTTCATCCAATGGTACATGTGAGAGGAGCTTACAGGCATTGGGTGCATCTATGGTTTTTTTTTCTTCAACAAGACTCGATGTGCCTTAAAAGTGTTGAGGTGCTGCGTATGATTATTTTTTTGACCATAAGTTCATAAAATGTTGAATTCAAGTACTGTTATAACCCATTTTTGGATTCTTGCGACTCTCATGCCACCGGAAAGCTCAACTCACTATTGTTAGTATAAGTATTGTTTAATTTAGATCCTTAGGTTTTAATTTCGTCATGTGTTTTCCACGAAAAGGATGCTCTTTCGTTTGAGACCAACAAGGGTGTTGGCCGAATGATATCTTATTAGAAAGCTTACGATAAACTTAGGTGCTCACGAAGTTTCAGGGTGAGATAAGGTAATTCAAGGAAATGATATTAGCATTTCAATATTAATCTATCTGTCAATGAATATAAAAGTAGGTAAAACTAGCATGCGATGACTCATGTGGCACACTCTTGTGCAAGCTCCATGCACTGATTTGCTTTTGATGTCAGTTAGCTAACCTATAATGTGAGCAGATGTCTAATATATAATTTTATGAGAATTTTTATAATAAATTGTTACTGATTTAGAAGCAATAAATGTTGAAATAAGTTATTTAGGGGTAATTATCAAGTCAGTCCTAAACTTATTGTGTGAAGGTCAATTCAAACCTAAATTTTCTGATTTTGCCAATTAAGTTACTTGACACTAGAATTTTGCCGATAAAAATTAAATCACAAATTAGGGATTATGACATAGATTTGTTATGCCCAACCCATTTAAGCTTCAAAATCAATAATCCCCTGAACTTAATCCAACGGCATATGGAATCCTAACGATTTTTCCTCTCTCGCCAGAAGTCCATCGATTTGAGGTTTGCCGGAGGTTATTCTCAGCCAACGACAGCCATAGACTTCGAGCACTCTCCCCTAGAGATACGAGGTCATCCATCATACGCACAGAGGCTGGACGAAAAACGGAGGAGTCTTATCTCATCTTCCGTTTTTCTTGTCTTACAATTTATGTGGACAAAGTTCTGTAATTGTATATTTCCAATTCTATAGTTCTTAGGAATAAAGTAGTACATTTGTTATCATTTCTATCATCGGTATTCTTTTTTTTTTTTTTGTGCTGGAGGAACCGACTTGCAGCCGACAACCGCGCCGTAAACCCCCAGGTGACACTTAAGTAGGAGGACTCACCACCCCTGAATTACACTTAATACACCTAGCGCCTCCCACTTCAATATTTAATTTAAATTGAGCCAAGATTAGAATGTTTAAGAGAAGATGAAAGAATGAAAGAGTAAAAACATGAAAAAGGGAGGTTCGGGTTCTGGAGAAGGACCGAATAATGAAATGTTGAACCCTTCACCTCTAGGCTAACCCAGGGATTTCTCTTTTCTCTGAAAGTTTTGATAACCCTAATTACCTATGTCAAGAAAGGATAGTCTCTAAAGTCGAGAGGATCGCATTTTAGCCTTATATGGATCCAGGAGCCACCGCGTTTAGCCACTGGTATCATCGGTATTCTTCATATGTAGATTATTGATTATCCAACCTTTCATCTGAAGAGCCTTTATAAAGAAAATCAAATGCTCAAAAAGTCATTCCGTGACCAAAGTTATATTACATAATTGCACGAACTTTGTAATAAATGTTTAAAAGTAATTGTTAATGTATACCTAGATTCTCTTATGAAAGATCTATATGTAACTGATGAATGGAGAAAGATTTATAGTAGGTTTTATTCCATCTATTTCACAGTTAATACAAGAGAAATGATTGAATGATAATTCTTAATCTATCGTGAGAATAATAGTCTATGGACCAAAAAAATCAAATAACAAATAATTATAAATTATTATGGAACTTACTCCTTCAAGAATTTGTAACTTACAATAAGTTGTTATTCTCATAGTAACCCACAAATTATTGTGCTAGCAAAACCCTTAGTACAAACAAAATATTATAACTGGTACGATTCCAATTACTTGATAGTTCACGAGAATAAAGTCTACATTTGGTAGCATTCTTATCACTAAAAATGGGTATATGTTTTATCTATAACTAATTGTTCATCTCTCATTCCATTATGAAAGCTGTATTACATGATCGCGCATATACTAGTAATAGACATTGAAGATAATTGTTTATATAGATTATGTTTTGAAATACCTATAATAGAAGCTGGACGTTTAAGCTGATAAGAAAAAAATTCTGCATCTAAATTTTAAAACAAAAGGCTAAAAAGAACTAATTTTTAAAAAGTTATATTCCAAGATTGAGCATATTTTGGTACTGAATTAAAAAAAAAAATGTTTATGTATATGAAGATTCAATTTTGAAGTATCTATAGGCTGAAATTTTAAATTGATCATTTCATTCTATAGATAGATCTTTGGTAACAAGGAAGGGAAACATAATGCATAGTAGTTGTTCAAATACTTTGAGGAAATACATTCGGTATTGCATTGGCCCCACTCTAAACAACCAATTATAATGAAGACATAAACCCTCAAATCAAATTTGTCTTTCACATGATCACGTCCAATAATTACACCTCACTACCAAATTCTCTCAGGATGAAAGATGCTTCGTCCATAAGTGGATTTAATCATTTGGTATAGCAGGGGAAGTTGTAGTACTAAGAATAAAGCCATGGGGATAGAGGTCAGCAAAATTATGGGAATGAGAACCCAGTCTCTTATCCAACAAAATTGTGAGAGTTGCCCCGAAGGCCAAGAGCATGAAAGCCAAGGAGAGGAAGAGAAAAACAAGGCCCATAATGATCTTCTTAGGCAATGAGTACAGAAAATCTTGTGCCTCATATCATGAAGTTAAGATGGCTAGGAATAGCAAGATAGCCATCACAAAGAGAACAAACCTAACGAATCCGAAATTGTGAAAACCAAGAGAGAGTCCTGTCCTAACAACAAGGGTACTCTAGTATTGTTGTCATTGCCTCCAAGTATAGTGAATGCAGCAGCGA
This sequence comes from Eucalyptus caleyi, assembly GCA_014182885.2. Lineage (NCBI taxonomy): Eukaryota > Viridiplantae > Streptophyta > Magnoliopsida > Myrtales > Myrtaceae > Eucalyptus > Eucalyptus caleyi. The sequence continues at coordinate 52,342,776 of CM024468.2, read as the reverse complement.
ACAATACTGTGGCAATTAGAGTTGAGACGAGCATACATGAATTTGCTGTGTCCTTTACCCATTTCTCTCCATTCTCAAGCAAGTTTTTGTGGTTCTCCACGAATATAGGCCAATATTTTTTCGTCTTCTTCCCAGTGTTTTCCCAGAAGTAGGTAGCTCTCATCCTAGGTATAACCCAGCTTTGCATAGCCTATGCATATAACTCACAAATAGGAGTTTCGGATGAGTTTCAGTAAGTGGATAAAGAACTGAAAATTTTCAAACAAACAAACGAGGGAATATATCAAGGAGATTATGACTTAACCAACACTTGATGCGAAATTGCTTAAAGGTCAAGTCAAATGTTTATATCTAGATCATGTCGAAACAAAAGATAAGCAAAAAAGGGAAAAAAGAAAAAAGGAAGAAAACTTCTTAGTGTACTGCTTCTACCATGAGGAGAGTAATTAATATTGATAATAGATTCAATCCTATAACAACAGGATCAAAATTTTAGAATATACTTAAAATTTTCTTCTGAAATATTTTAATATGAGTTTGAAAGTGAAGAAGGTGTAATTTGATTGAAGGGAAAGAAACATTACATTGAAGAGGGGGATATTTTGCTCTGACAATTAACAAAAGGAATGTCTTAATCAAAATAGGAGTGAAAATAATGTGACTCTGATAATTATTATCAAGCATCGTTATTAAACATATGAAATGAAAGATGCTTACCTGATACCATTGGATTTCTCTTTGCATTTGAAAAGCTGCTCCAGCCATGTTAGTCATAGCATCAAAACTAGGGTGGTACGATGCTGCTGCAGCCATCATTCTTGATGAATCTTCCCATGTAGGCCCCAGGACTAATGACAACTCAGCGGTCGAGCCTAACTTCACAAAGAGTCTGAGAATCCTTTCTTGGCGATACTCGATCGCACAAGTAATCAATTTCTTACAAAGAGGCGAAAACCAAAAAAGTTCCGGAAAATATTGAATACATAGCTTCACGATTTCGCTGATTCCCCTGGCTGTAGCTTGAAACGGCACGCCCGCCCCCAGCCCTTCTTGGAAAAAATCAGCGATCTCAGTTGTCTTCATGCAAGACACGGCCATGCAAACTTGTTTTGCCAACTCGACTGCTTTCTCGTGTCTCATCTTCACCTCGTGAACTCTCTTGATCGTAGGAACTACAAAATGTCAACAAAAAAGAAAGAAAATGAAAATGAAAAACGAAGGGGCGGCCATTGGATTAGGAAAAAAGTTCTCCAGCTCTGGGTCCCAAATTTTTTTTAGACACCAAATTGCATCTAACGACAGTTTACTAATTGTCATAATTTCCCTCATTTAGAGCTTGGGTTGCCGGGTGATTGGGAAAACGATCTCATTCTTTTTCTTTTTTTAATCTTTTAGGTAAGCTATTTTGATTTTATTTTTCTCCTTTGGGATTCAGTCCTCAATTTCAAAGTGTGGGTTTTAGTAATTGCTGATGCAAAATAAAAATACAAAGGTATAAAATCATTTTTGGCATTTTCCAAGACAAGGCTTATATCAAGTCTGGATGGAAAAATATAATATATATATATATATTGGACGTGAAGATAGTATAAGTGATTAGAAGGTAACTGAAGAAAGCAATCTTCCTTAAAGTTCAAACGAGGCTTTATAATGTTAATCATAATAAAGAGAATAATTATAAGAGATAACCTGATAGAACAACTCTGAAAATAAACACACTAATGACGATTATCAAGCTAAAGTAAATCACAGTAGTCTTTACATATATAAGATTAACTTAGATAATATTATTCAAATACGCGTAGCAACTAGTAACAAAAAAGATCATATTCATCGTACAATCCCTTAATTGTTATTTATGCAGCAAATTTTTTTTCTTTCTCCATTCTATCTGTCTCTAACAAAATCAATAACGTGAGGGGCTTGCCTCCGATCTCATGTCCAATTTCTGCACCCTCTCAACATATTATTTCGTGTTGTATTGAGATGAAGTAGCACTCAAAGAAAATAATATTTAAATTATGTTTGTTACGTGGAAAATGAATGGTTTGAAAAATATTTCCTACAATTGATCCCTTGTATTGTTTGAAATATTTAGTCACTGGAAAATGTTTTGTTTATTGACAATAAGTTATATCTAAACATAAAAAAAAATCATCATTTTTTTTTTTGCAAAATATTTTTTTCTTTGATACGTTATAGCCACGTATTTCTCCACTTTTTTTTATTTTTTACTTTAAATTTGCCAACTCTTGCAATCAGAATTTGATGAATATCTGAAATCTTTCAAAGTATAAAAGTATTAACAAGGAAAATCATATATAACTTTGTTTGAAGGTTGAATAATTTTTTTAAAGGTTTTTATTAGATCCATTGACGGTGTAGAGAATAAGTTACTCATTTATTGTTGGATGGTTAATACGTGGAAAAACTAAATTACAAAACTAACTCTAAACATATATGTTACTCATTCAATGATGAATGTGTAACAATTCTCTGAGACATGCAGTGGGCCTAACACAAATTCTTTTCCAAATTATAGTAAAGAATTTATTTATTTTTGGCAAAGAATTAAGTAGGAGCTTTTTTCTACTTATAAAAGAAGTCAAAACAAACAAGCCATAGACTTTTAGTTGGAGAGAGAGGGACAAAAATAGAGACGGTATCTTGATAAAATGGAAGCATACCTACAATTTTGACAATATTCCAAAGTGACCTTGTAAGACATTGAAGCCCTACAATCAAGTTGCAAAGAAAATCCGGTCACTGGATATGAAATCATTGTAAGACCTCGTAATTCGTTTGTTACATTGTCCAGTCAATTAAGTCATACGATACTTATGCACTTGGTTGAATCATATGTGGTTCTCAAGAGATAACTGATCGATGGTTCGATTTCAATCCATTGTTCAAGTAAAGCTACGATAAGGAACCAGAATACATCCTAAAAAGAAACAATCATTTCTGGTTTCTTTTGCTAGTACGGAGGGAATCAGTCTAATGACTCAAAGCTCAAAATCATGAAAGGTCCTAAAATAATGCCCAACAGCAAAAATGCATACCCACCCGGATCCGAATTTTTATCTGTTGGTTTGTAGTTCAAATCCACCGGAATACCTTTAGTTCAGAAACAAAAGAGCAGGTGATGAGCCAGGTATGATCTTTTTGAAGGGAATCAGTAATGAATGCGAGTGCAGAAAGTACGGACATCGGTATATCAATGCTTCCAGAACACTGAGCCTGGTTCCACTGCGAAAGTGGGATTCCGTCATCGCCAACGCCCACATTATATTAACGCTTCCATTCTCACGCTTTGTACTTTTCATGGTCATAATGTGAGGGTACCGCCCGACTAGATAAAGGGTGATATCTATTGGCATTCACCAGCAAAGTTGATCAGGAAACTAAGCCAGTCTAGAACGAAGCTAAAAATAGATGGAATTGAGATAAATGGTCATGGTGATCTTACCATGATGACCAGCGTCGGTGAGATCTATAAATGTCTCAATTGCATCGGGACTGCTGAAGGGATGACTTGGCCCATCGTCTGTCGTATTTTTCGCCAGGAACCAGGTGATCTCCTTATGCATAGAAGCTTCCAGAGCAGATATTTCCAAAGGAACACGTCCTTCATTATCCGCAAGTTGCGTCAACTTAGGATTACTTCTAACTAATGCCTTGACCATCCTTATCCTTCCACGCAGGACAGCAATGTGGAGCGCTGTGCGGCCATCACAATCAACCATTTCAAGTGCTTCCGTGTCCGGAGAATAGAGCTCAACCAGGTTCTCCAGAAATTGGTCCTGCACACTCATAGTGGCTATGTGAAGCACTGTTTCTGATCTGCTTGTTATTTTGGCCGTCTTTGAAGCGGAATCTCGTTCGAGAAATCTTTTAGCAGATTCCCAATCACCCTTCAATGCAGATTGCAACAACGGTCGGTAATAGTGTCCATCCACTTCCTCTTGCGATATTTCTGCAATAGATCCAAAAATTACAGGCCATTTTGTCAATACTTTTTCCTTGCAGATATTGAGAAGTGTCCCAGAAAAGAACAATTTCATGAAGATCCGCTCCAAATATTGATTTCACAATGGAATAACCCTTTCAAGGGATAACGCACCTGGAGCACCTCTGGATTGAGAAGGATCTGATGGAACTCTTAAACGAACATCTTCAATAAATGTAAGAGAAACAGTGAGCACAAAGTCCTCAAATTGATTTTCTTTTTCTTTTCCTTTTTTCGTGGCCAAGGCCACGGTTATGTTTGTTCGATGACAAAGCAAAGAAATAGAACTATGAAGAAATACAAGTTCCAGAATACTTTAAGACCATACCCCCTATACCCTAATTTTTCTCGCTGGGAACTTGAACAGATACCTGCCGTTGGTTCTACATAATTCGACTTTCCTTTGTTTCTCACCTGGTTCTAGCGCCATTGGATTGCTCTCCTGGTTAGAGTCTTTCAACGACGAAGCAAACTGAGAATGCAAAAAAATGGGTAAGATATTTAGTTATCGAAGAGTTTTAGTCTCCCTGGGGGAGCTCAGTCCGTTCTTATAGACAACTACCTTCCTTAAATTAAAGGTGAGCTTCTACAATTACAACAAGCAAGCATATCTTTTTTTCCCCCACTTTTATGGCAGTTGGATTACTTGAGTGTAAAATAGTTTATCCTTGGGAATATATACCAGTCCTCTACTGGTTAGCTACACCTTCGTCACGCCTGGATTCCTCTACTCATGCCCACAGGACCAAAGGGTCCACTCTCTGGCATCAGGTCCCATGATTCTTCTCCCTCACTTCACCATTCTGCCGAGTTCCCTCACTGTAACACCATCTGAGCTTCCAGAACAACGTCGCCACAGTTTCCGACTCCTACTCGACCTCAGGCGATCGCTGGTGTCGGCTCGGACGAGTTTGGTCAAGAGGCTCCATTTTCGGATCCTCTAGTTTTGCCGTTCAAGAGCTTGCTCTTCTCGTTCAAACCTTTATTCATCCATTCCTGAAGCTCCAGACGCTCGTCCCACGCCTCAGTGAGTGCCATGGAAGCGCTGGTTACGCCTAAAACTGCCCGGGCAGAGATGGACTCCCTGTCTTGGCGTTTTTCCTTTATTCGAGCCTTCCACCGGCAACTCACTTCTCGGAGGTGCTTCGTCATCGTGCCTTTATCTCCATAATTCTCACACATACAGCGGCACCTCCCGTAACCGTCAAATTGGCTGTAAATAGCCATGGTATTACACTGCTCTGTTCTGCTCTGTTTCTGCGTCGCTGCTGTCATTCGCCCTGTTGTTGCGAGTAAAGAACGCCCAGCTTGCCACCATCGCTGATTGCTCAAAACTGAACATTCATTGGGATGGAAAGCCACAGCCCAACCAAATCTGGAGAGAAACAGAAGATACGGAGGAAAAGAAAACACACAAAGAAAACAGGGAGAGTGGTAGCCACGAAAACTCGTCATCACTAGGCGTTTACGAATCCCCGCTGGAGTCTCCGTATCGCCTGAGCCTAAGATGGATGGTCGTGGCTGTAGGAGTCCGAATTGAAGTAGTCTACCTTGGACACTCTTCGGCCGTTGATAAAATCGCTGTTTGTTCGTTGCCACTTTGGATTAACAGGCCAACAGGGTTGCGCTGTTCAGTCCAGCCAATACTAAGGGATCGGTATCGAGAGCAGTGTCCTTCATGCCGTCTTACTTTGTCAGCGGAGCTAGGCTCAACCTCTGGGAAAGATTGCTATACACAAGCCAGCGCTTCCACCGATTTTCTACTCGAATGCATTTGATGCGGACGACTCAGAAGATCATGCATGTTCACCCGCTCTTTTTGTATCTGTAGGATCTTGCCAGAAAGCATTAATATATTATATAATTTCGATCCCCTTACGGTCACTCTTTTCCCAGTTTATCGCCTGAGTTGCTTACGCTAATCATACTTGCGAATGAGGTACTCTTTGTTTTTTTTTTTTTTTTCACTCTTTTTTTGATTAGTTATATCATTTATATGAAATATTAGCGAATGTAATGCAAGTGTAAAAAAAAAAAAAAAAATTTTTTGCGCAAACAATCTTTGTCCATCCTTGATTTAAGAGTTTTAACCACTCACTCTCTTTACTAACCATCAAAACCGACGGTTGTATAAGGCCTCATGTGGAAAATTTCTTTTACTCCACCGGTGTAAGCTGTAATTACTCCATTAATTTTTTTTTTTTGAATTATTAGTTGGAACGGAAAATACTGCTACATGTAAAATAGGGGTGGGTGGCGCTGGAACAAGACAGGGCAGGTTCAATTAATTTCAAGATAAAAATTTTCAATTAAATTCTTTAACAAGCATAATTATATGAACTCTCGAAAAAATTTGCAAGTTGAATAAATCATGTGGGCAAAAAATATGAATTTGGAATCCTTAGATCCATTACCATAAAGTTTAGTTTGGAATATTTCCACGAAAAATTGATGAGAAAAGGGTTTGAAGTATTTAAATTATATTGAAATCAATTTTGAAAATGAGAAACATTATATTACGAAAATAATACAATTTATGTAAAGGAACAAGGTTAGTACTAGAAATCTCCATGTTTTAGATATAGGATCACCCTTTGGGCTAGTTCTTGGGGCGGGGCAGAGCATATTCCTTCGCCCTACAGGCGGAATAGGAAGTTTCATCCCATCCCCACTCAAAACTCTTTGGTAGGGCGAGTGACTTGCCATACTTAATGTGAATCAACACAAGTGGCATTTAATCATGACTTCAAAATTAATATAGTAATCTTTTTAATGAAGTGATCTATTTATCTATATGTACATGTCATTTGTTTGTATTTGCAATGAACTTTTTTTACACCTCTATAATATCTTGTAAAACCGCTACAACTATTCAAATGAATAAGCTTATGTAGATAAATGGAGCTATTGTTTAATATATAAACATTCAAATATTCCCCTCAAGTGTAAGTTGGACTTTGGCCTAAGATTAAAACATGTATATATGATAGTGGAGATTCTGAAAAAATTTGAATTCAAAATGAAAATTTTGATGTCACATAAAAATTTATGGGAGTAGTGTTGCTTATTTCAAAAACTTAAACAAATAGATGAATATATTTAAATATTTTGACAACCTGTGTTTCCCACATGGTAGAGATCTTTAAATTGGAGTTTATGGTTTTGATATACATCCTCTTTTTTTTTCGATATATTTTTGCAATAAAGATAATGCTTTTAATTATTTGGATATCTTATCCTATTTACAACTACCACCTTGTATTATGTTACAGAATAGCTAGAGAAAGCAAATTGATTATTAAAAATTATATTATACGGTGAAGATATTTGTGATACTTGTAATGTGATTCTCATAAATCAAAATTAGACAAGGGTAATACATACACACACACTATTTGGTATTTTCTCTATGTATGTGTTTGTGTATATGGGTGTATGTGTGTGTATGTATTACTCTTGTCTAATTTTGATTAATGAGTAATTTAATTTTATTTTCTCCATCAATGTTAAGTTTTCAGAATCAACAATTTTACCCTATAATTACGTAGAGGTATAATTACCTTACTAGCTTAGCTTTCAAAATGAACCTTTTCCAATGCACAAGAAAATTAAAGTAGAAACATGCTTACATGCCTGTAATTGATGTAAAAAATTATAGGTTGTTTTAATTCTTCATTTATTAAGTTTCCTTAAACATCTATAGGAAATTTTATAAAGAAAAAAAAGTTTCAAACATGCTCTTAACATTGAAGAAAATAAATGCTATTAAGATACTTATTAATACTCGTCTATTAAAGCGAGAGCGGTGTGGCTAGTATAATGAGTCCAGGCATAAACGTTAGCCAACGGTCCGGTGACTCTTGGCACGTTTCTTTGGTCATAATTATCATTGAAAAGTGAAAAAAATTGACATAATTCTTTCTTTACATAGTATTTGTCAACAAAAGATGTTTGCAGCACGTACAAATCTCGGTGATGTACTTCATGTCTTTATTGGTGGGATGAGTAGATACAAATAAATCATTTCTTTTTCAATCTTTTGAGCGAAAAAAGTTACTACACAAGACATTTATTTATTAATATTTTTTCAACAATGACATCCCTTACTTTAATTAATAGTTCACATATCAAATGTAGCTAATAACTAACTTTAAGATGACTAGTGGGCAAGTAGTCCCAGGTTCTAGTGCCACATACCATTAGGTTCAGTCCTTAGTCATGAAACCAATACTTTAAGATGACTGTCCCTCTTTCTTCCTATAGAGTTCATTCTATCCATTGACAGTTGACACCATGATCAAGTTGAGTTTTTACCAAGGTAAGTTGCTTCTTGGGCTTGGGAAAGCTGTTTGGGCAACTTAATTTGCAAGCTTTTAGTCGTATAATTCATCAGCAAAATGAGCACCTCACTTTTGTCAAGACCAAAAGCAAAAGTAAAGAACTTCAATTTGATGACTCCATCTCTCTTTCTTACTATAGAGTTCATTCCATCCATTGATAGTTGACATCATGATCAAGTTGAGTCTTTACCAAGTTAAGTTGCTTCTTGGGCTTGGAAAGCTATTCGGGCAACTTAAATTGCAAGCCTTTAGTCGTATAATTCATCAGCAAAATGAGCACCTCACTTTGTCAAGCCTAAAAGCAAAAGTAAATAACTTTAATTTGATGACTCCATCCCTCTTTCTTACTATAGAGTTCATTCCATCCTTGACAATTGACACCCATATGAAGTTGAGTCTTTACCAAGTTAAGTTGCTTCTTGGGCTTACAAAAGCTATTTGGACAACTCAATTTGCAAGCCTTTAGTCGTATAACTCATTAGCAAAATGAGCACCTCACTTTTGTCAAGCCCAAAATCAAAAGTAAATAATTGCAATTTGATGACTCTGTCTCTCTTTCTTACTATAGAGTTCATTCTATCCCTTGACAGTTGACACCATGATCAAGTTGACTCTTTACCAAGTTAAGTTGCTCCTTGGGCTTGGAAAAGCTATTCCAACAACTTAATTTGCAAGTCTTTAGTCGTGTAATTCATCAACAAAATGAGGACCTCACTTTTGTCAAGCACAAAAAAGAAAGTAAAGAACTTCAATTTGATGACTCTATCTCTCTTTCTTACTATAGAGTTCATTTCATCCCTTGATAGTTGACACCATGATCAAGTTGAGTCTTTACCAAGTTAAGTTGCTTCTTGGGCTTGCAAAAGCTATTTGGGCAACTTAATTTGCAAGCCTTTAGTCATATAACTCATTAGCAAAATGAGCAACTCACTTTTGTCAAGCCCAAAAGCAAAAGTAAAGAACTTAATTTGATGACTTTGTCCCTCTTTCTTACTTTAGAGTTCATTTCATCCCTTGACAGTTGACACCATGATCAAGTTGAGTCTTTACCAAGTTAAGTTGCTTCTTGGGCTTGGAAAAGCTATTTAGACAACTTAATTCGCAAGCCTTTAGTCATGTAATTCATTAGCAAAATGAGCACCTCACTTTTGTCAAGCACAAAAAGAAAGTAAAGAACTTCAATTTGATGACTCTATCTCTATTTCTTACTATAGAGTTCATTTCATCCCTTGACAATTGACACAATGATCAGGTTGAGTCTTTACCAAGTTAGGTTGCTTCTTGGGCTTGCAAAAGCATATTTGGGCAACTATATTTGTTTATTTTTGTTTCTTGGGCAACTTAATTTGCAAGCCTTTAGTCGTATAACTCATTAGCAAAATGAGCACCTCACTTTTGTCAAGCCCAAAAGCAAAAGTAAAGAACTTCAATTTGATTACTTATATCCCTCTTTCTTACTTTAGAGTTCATTTCATTCCTTGACAGTTGAACACCATGATTATTCTCCGGAGCAGTTGAGTCTTTACCAAAATAACCTCACTTGCTCCTTGGGCTTTTTTTTCCCTCTTTCTTACTTTAGGTCAAAATGCTCATTGGTCTTTACCAAGCTTGGAAAAGCTATTCGGGCAACTTAATTTGCAAGCCTTTAGTCATGTAATTCATCAGCAAAATGAGCACCTCACTCTTGTCAAGCAAAAAAAGAAAGTAAAGAACTTCAATTTGATGACTTTATCTCTATTTCTTACTATAGAGTTCATTTCATCCCTTGACTATTGACACAATGATCAGGTTGAGTCTTTACCAAGTTAGGTTGCTTCTTGGGCTTGCAAAAGCTATTTGGGCAACTTAATTTGCAAGCCGTTAGTCGTATAACTCATTAGCAAAATGAGCACCTCACTTTTGTCAAGCCCAAAAGCAAAAGTAAAGAACTTCAATTTGATGACCCTGTCCCTCTTTCTTACTTTAGAGTTCATTCCATTCCTTGACAGTTGACACCATGATCAAGTTGACTCTTTAACAAGTTAATTTGCTCCTTGGGCTTGGAAAAGCTATTCATGCAACTTAATTTGCAAGCCTTTAGTCGTGTAATTCATCAGCAAAATGAGCACCTCACTTTTGTCAAGCACAAAAATAAAGTAAAGAACTTCAATTTGATGACTCTATCTCTCTTTCTTACTAGAGAGTTCATTTTATCCCTTGATAGTTGACACCATGATCAAGTTGAGTTTTTATCAAGTTAAGTTGCTTCTTGGGCTTGCAAAAGCTATTTGGGCTACTTAATTTGCAAGCCTTTAGTCGTATAACTCATTAGCAAAATGAGCACCTCATTTTTGTCAAGCCCAAAAGCAAAAGTGAAAAACTTCAATTTGATGACTCTATTCCTCTTGCTTACAATAGAGTTCATTCCATCCCTTGACAATTGACACCATGATCAAGTCAACTCTTTACCATGTTAAATTGCTCCTTAGGCTTGGAAAAGCAATTCAATCAATTAATTTGCAAGCCTTTAGTCATATAATTCATCAGCAAAATGATCCCTTGACTTTTGTCGAGCACAAAAAAGAAAGTAAAGAACTTCAATTTGATAACTCTATCTCTCTTTCTTACTACAAAGTTCATTCCATCCCTTGATAGTTGACACCAAGATCAAGTTGAGTCTTTACCAAGTTAAGTTCATTCTTGGGCTTGGGAAAGCTATTTGGACAACTTCATTTGCAAGCCTTTAGTTGTATCATTCATCAACAAAATGAGCACTTCACTTTTGTCAAGCCCAAAAGCAAAAGTAAAAAATTTCAATTTGATGACTTTGTCCCTCTTTCTAAGTTCATTCCATCCCTTGATAGTTGACACCATGATCAAGTCGAGTCTTTACAAGTTAAAATTGCTTCCTTGGGCTTGGAAAAACTATTTGGGCAACTTAATTTGTATGCCTTTAGTCGCATAATTCATCAGCAAAATGAGTACATCACTTTTGTCGAGCCCAAAAGCAATAGTAAAGAACTTCAATTTAATTCAAGGTAGAATCTTTATAAAGAGATAGCTTTCATGCAAAATATAGTTATACAATTGAAATTCTCCAATTTATTGTTTTCATCTCTAAAATTCTCAATAAAATACGTTTGGTGGATATTTTGGTTGTTGTGTTTCCTAAACTTTGAACCTTAAAATTGAAAACGACCAAAATTGACCTTATTTTATATAGGACACCAAAAATATTTATATAATTTTCATTCCCGTTGAAAACTCCTACTTTTTTTTTTTTTTTCATTCAAGAACATATTATCAAGAAAGTAGAAGATGAAACAAAAGACAGTTTTTATTAGAACATTTTTGCAAACCAAATGCACGCTAAATATCTTGGGAGAAATTGTCCAATCAGTTTTAAACATATTGTATGGATGCCAATTTAGTTCTAAATAATTACTTGAAATTCTAATGTAATCATTTTAGCCAATTTTCACCAAAATTGCTCATGTGACAGTAGAAGGCTGGTGATTACTAGACCACTATGTCAACGATTTCCAATGAAGATTAATTGGAATGACTACATTAGAATTTTGGTAAATATTTAGTGACTAAATTCGTAAAATTCAAAAAGTTTATGACTGAATTGATATTTGTGAAATATGTTTATGACTGATTAGGTAATTTTCCAAATACCTTGAGAGATTTGATGGTGATTTGGTTTTCAGAAAACTGGTGTCATGATATATGGGTTGAGTCAAAAGGCGGAAATGTTAATTCGACTAAGTTGGCACTCCTGTAATTACAGTTTTTCTCTTGACCCGAGTCCAGGATACTTGAAATCAAGCCTCATACTCAACTATCTTTCCTTAAAAACCATCGCCTAAAGATTTTCTGTGCAACCAACGAAAAATGACTTTCAAATAATTTGAAAAGTCCAACTAATTCATGAGATTTTAAATTTATTATTTTTGGAAGAACTTACTTTAAAATTATTCGTTCCTCTACGACGATCTGCTGAATATGGTTGACACCTTAACTTTTGCCGGCAAGTCGAACATTGCTTTTACTAAATAATAATAAAAATAAAAAATAAAATAGTTAGTGTGTATAAATCCACATTCATTACATCACTTTAGGCTTTTCGGCCCATCACTCCAGCCCATCCGATCCAACCCAGCTTATAATTCTTCAGAACTCTCTCTCTCTCTCTCTTTCTCTCTGTGGAAACTCAAAAAACCAACGTCATACGCACTGCAGAGGTGAGGTAATCTGCAATTTTGGCGGAGAATGAGCCGCAGAGGAGGAGTTCCTTCCTCCTCTGCGTCTTCTCCTGCGGCTGCATTCAAGAGTCCGCTCCCCCTGCAGATTCCATGACCAAGATTTTTTTCCCTCTCCCGGCAGCCACTCATGAGCACCAGCAAGAAATGAGGCACACACCTGCACAAAGAGAGAGAGCGGAACTCCCTCTCCGTTTATTCTCTCGGATTTGGAATCACTTATGGAGACCGGTTCTCTTCCTCTCCCGACCTCCACCTTTGTCGCGCCTAGATTCCTCTACACACGCCAACAGGACTGAAGGGTCCTCTCTATGGCTATTATATCTCACGAGCTCTCCTATCGGCGTCAGGGAGCTCTGATGATTCTTCTCCCTCACCTCAACATTCCGCCAAGCTCCCTTACTGTAACGCCAGCTGAGTTTCCAGAGCAACGTCGCCACCATTGCCAACTCCAACTCGACCTCACGCAATCGCTGGCATAAGCTCTGATGAGTTTGGCCAAGAGGCTCTGTTGTTAGCTCCTCTATTTTCGCCGTTCAAAAGCTTGCTGTTCTCGTTCAAACCTTTATTTATCCATTCCTGAAATTCTTGACGCTCATCCCGCACCTCAGTGACTGCCATGGAAGCACGAGTTTCGCCTAAAACTGCCCTTGCAGAGACGGACTTGATAACTCCCTGTTTTGGCGTTTTTTCTTGTTTCGAGTCTTCCGCGAGCAGCTCACTTCACGGCAGTCCTTTGTTATCCGGCTTTATCCCTGATGATACTCATACATACAGCGGTGGCCTCAAATAACCACGGTATTAGCCTGCTCCACAGGACATTTCTTTATTAGATGAGTAGACATGAATAAATCATATTTTATTGTTCTTTTTCCGATCGTTTGAACAGACAAATTTTGCTATGCAAGAAATTTATTTAGCGAAAACTTTTCAGACAATGATATAGCTCTGTGAAATTAACAGTTCACATATAAAATGTAGCTAAAAACTTACTTTCTACAAGAAATTTTTTTATTCCTTTGATTAGTTTGAAATTACATAAATGTCTTGAACAACACCAACAAATTTAGGAAAATGATTTTCAAATCATTCAGTTTTCACGAAACAAACAAAACATGAGAGCATCTGAACAATGGTCTCCTCATACTGGCCATTACAACTCTGAATTCTTCAGTCTCAACACTAGAGGCTCACCAAAATAGAACAGAAAAAAATGAAAGAGGAAATCTGGACAGCAACTGCTTGGCATGAACAAACAGCACATCAATGACACAATTAAACAATTCCACACCAGGACATATGAACAGCAAGCATAGACATAATCCGTGAACAGCACATCATGCAAAAACACAGAATCAACAACTCAACATAACCAATCAGTAACACTCCCCAAAATAATGCGTATACGCATAAATTCTTCACATAGGTCCCAAAATAGAACACAAAAAAATGAAAGTGAAATACATCAAATGAACTCAACGACACAATTGAACAATTCCACATACCAGGAAGATGAACCAATCAGTAACATAATCTGCATAACACATTGGTAAAAAAACAAGGTGAATGTGTATATGATGAACCAATCGTAACACTGTCCAGAAAATGAATGTAGCTCAATGCTCTTGCAGCATGCACCCAAGATTCAAGATATTAGCATTCGTTCAATACGCTTGTGATCTCAACATGTACAGAGAACAAACCAGCAATATTTTTTCATAATATGTTTGCAGTTGGGCACAATAAACATAGATCAACATATTGTGAAGCATAAGAAGTAAATGGGCATGGATTGATTCATTTTCATTCACGTACGAACTTGATATGCATCTAATCCGAGAATTTCAATAACAAATCCTAAAATGGATAGCTACTAACTTCTGAAAAGAAAGGAAAAAAAAAATACAAGTAAAGTCTATACAACAAAACTAATGTATCGATCAAGCAAAGGGAAGCTCTCCATCAGAATCTGAATCGAAACGCACTGATCTAGTTCAGGAATTTTATCAAACAGGTGGTCGATATTTCTGTCAAAAGATCTAGATGCAGAAATAAGGAAGAGATCTTATCACAAAGAGGCAACGCAGCATGCTCAAGGTCATCAGGAAAGCCTAAAACGCGACCAGATTTGACGCTGGTGGAATTGAGTACTCGGTCTTTACCTTCAGCAGAAACAGGGTATGTGAATTTACCTTGACGAAGAGCAACAGCTGACCGCGATTGGTGATCAAATCACAGAAGTGAAGCTTCACGAGTTGTAGCACCAAACACTGGAACGGACTAAAGGAGGGAGATGGAGAATCAAGCACTTCGATGAAGTTAGCCCGAAAACGCAAGTGAAGAGAGCACTTCTTGTGGCTGCGAAGCTGGTGGTGTTGGGGAAGTGGCCTACAATGACAATCGGTGACAGAGAGAGGGGTAAGGATGCATAGAGGAAATCGAGAGAGAATCACAACTGAACATGAGAATTCCTTCCCTCTACTCTCTGCTTTATTCTCTGAGGTTCAAATGGGAAGAGACTATGGTGGTCGGCGATCAGAGACGAGCGGTGGCTACCGGTGGAGTGGGGGTGGCCGAGTATGAAGAGGGAATGGCGACCTGGAAGCTACTGGAAAATGATGACGCGACAGAGAATTCGCTGAGCTCTGTGTATGTGCGTCCTCTCTGTTCTATTCTACCCCGCCGAACGCATACATGTATAAGATACGAATATGTGGAAGCGAGGCTGCAGTGATAGGCCCAACTTTTATTTAGTATTTTTTATTATTTTCATATACTTCTTGTTTTTACAAAAAATGCATGTTCGATTTGCCAAAAAATTTCAGGTGTCAACAAAAGGACATCTATTTGTGTTTTTTTCTAAAGGAAGATTTATGAGAAAACTATTTTTGTATTGACAGGAGAAGAGATTCATTCAATTAGATATAGAGAAGTATCGTTTGTGACAAATAATTTTATGTACTTATTGGTTTATTGGTGGTGTAGTGCTCCATTGTAGTTAAGTAAACTTGCAAGATAGAACTTATAAACATTCCCGTATGGATTGGACCTTCTTTGCCACTTTTGAGATAAGTAATGAGTATACTCAACAGCTATTCAGCATCTATCATCTACAGATACAGATTGGTTGCAACCATTAATTTCAATATGGCCCCCAGCGGGGTCATCCCAATGCACACACACCCAGGCGGCACGGAGGTCCTCCTCATCCTCCGAGGGCAGATCTGTGCCAGGCTCATCTCGTCATGGGCAAACACCATCTGCTTGAAGAACCTCAACAAAGGGGATAGCATTCCCACGGGGGCTATTGCACTTCAGTCGAATGCTGGTAAAGGTCCAACACTTGCCACAGTCAGCTTCAGCGGTCCAAGCCCTGGGCTTTGCTCTGTTCGCCAATAATTTTCCTTTGGAGTTGGTGGAGGCCACCACTTTACTCGATGCCCAGGTTAAGAAGCTAAAGGGGGTTCTTGGTGGCAATGGCTTAAGTGGCTAATTTTATTTTCATCGAGAATCCATCCATTAACAATCACCACCTTTTCAAGCCTCTTTATTGTTATTTTATTTTTGGTTGAAGTATGAATATGACAGCAAAATGCTACATCATAAATTGCATAGGCAAGCTGATTTATAGATATTTAATTTAGAATTAATCCCGCCATAGTCTGACTATCCACTATCTACAAGTAGCATTTCTTCTTTCTGTAGGCCGATTGTGATAATTTAAATTTTTGGAAGTTCAAATCATCGAAATACAAGCATTGAGACGCTCAGTATAGTTGGAGGCAAAATCGTCCAAGATTAATGGCCAAGAAGAGAACATTTTACATGGCAAGTGTTTATAATGCTTGATAATTAAAAATAAACTGGGAAAATAATGCCAACCTCATACGGCTTTGCATCTATGAGTGCATGCGTGAGGGTGAGAGCGGCAAACGAGGGCTGGCTAGGCAACATGATGATGGTGCCCTCGCCCAACCATCGGAAGATGGCCCGGCATCCCTCATCAAGTCAAGGCACAATAAAGAGAGGCATGCAAGGATCTAACTCGCAACCATCGTGGCCGCCGACAGGGCGCCTTTCTTTGGCAGTACTCATTCCTCATTCTCTGTGCAACCACGCTATTGAGTGCGCAATGTTCTGAGCCAGACAGGGGTCCAGCCACCCTCAGCAATGGCATAGGGTGGTAACGTGACATATGGTGAGAATTTGACTATCATTCTTCTAATATAAAAGCCAACATGAACATGAGAAAGATATAATTTAAAAATCCAATCAATAATGAGAGTTTAAGGACGATATCAAGTGATTGGTAGAGATCAAGGAAGAAAGAGAGAGGGCCTGTTCTGATTTCGCTTCTCTCTTTTTTCTTGTCTTTTTTTCTTTTTTTGTATTATAATTATGATTGATGGAAAACTTCTCCCCACTCAAAATCAATTTGCCATGTATGGGTTCGAAAATTAGTTAAGTTTGTATTTCTAGATGGTATAGGTTGATCCAAGTTCGCTTTTAGCTATGTGAGATAGTTAGCAAAGACACGCAAGGCCTTCTCTAACTTTCCCTCATAAATTATCCTTGTTGGGGACCATCAATATCTCACTGTTCTGGTAGTACACCATCTCTACATTATAAAGTAAATCCGATACTATTCTCAATTTTGGCCCGAAATTTCCAAAAATAGCCAAAATTGAAAATTAATGAAAAATAACCATGTACTTTAAACAATGGTTAAATTGCTAATTGTTGACACCTAAATTTTTGCCCAAAAATATTTCATTCCGGCATATAGATTATCTAGGTGTTTAATATAGTGTTTTAAATAAAAATGTTTTTCCTATAAAAAATAATAATAATTAAAAAGAAGAAGAAATCGAAAAAAAAAAAAAAAAAAAAGAGAGCAAGTTGGGGCCAATGATCTAAATGTGACTAGCCAAGCCCAGGAGGTTAGATTGGAATTCAAATGGCAAGTTGGGGCCAAAATGCAATTTCCAAAAGTTGAGGGACTAATTCGCAAATTTTGCAAAATTTGCGCCCGAGCCCTTAAATCATCATCTTGGTCACCAATTAAGTTGAAATTGAATTTGGGCCAAGTTGAATCAATCAAATCGAGCCAAAAAGACCACATTTGTATTGAATTTGGTATTTTTGGATAAGAAAATGGCCAACTTTGAGGGACTTTCTTGTGAAATTGGGTGGGCACAATTGCGAAATCTGGTCGAGAGCTTAAACTAATATACATGAACTTGTTAATTGATCAAAAACCGCAGCCAAAGTGATGGATTAAAGCACCCAAACCAGCTGCCAAATCTCAGTCCACGATTAAGTCTTAATTCGGAGCTGCTAAATAGGCATATTGGTGGCCCCACCATATCCCACTTAGCCTCCCATTTAGCTTGATCTTTGCATGTGCTGAAAGGCCGTATATAGTAGTGCAAGTGGATGAAAATTTGCCAGGGATAAGCTGCTGAAAGCACCGGAAAATTGCAGCAAAATCCGCACACTCAACAGCTACAGAAGTTAAAAAAAATTGGCTAAGTCAGAGAGTGGGTGGAGTAGCCCTGTTGACAGGTTTGGTAGATGGACAAGAGACCGACCAAAAATCCCTTAATTCAGGGGATAAGATCACTGAAGCAAGGTATTTCAGGGGAGGAGAGAGAGGAGACGAGAGGGAGAGGGGAGAGCTCGGAATCGTTCCCCAAAGAGGCCCTCAGAAGCAACTCCAGAAAAGCAAACCCAGAAATTACAGATCAACCTTTTGAGAGAAAAGTGAGATTTTCACAACGCTTCGGCCAAAATTAGCCAAAACCTTCAACTAGAGAGTGAAACTTCACTCAAATATCTTTCCATCCATAGGTCGCATGTCCTAAATGGAGATCGGGAAGGCCTCCTAAAGCCCCCCGAAAAACACCCTCCAGGCGGGCCAGGAAACACTGAAAATTTTTCCAAGTGTTGAGCCCATTTGGTCACGAGTGAGGAAAAGGCAGTGTTTAGAAAGTTGAGAAACAAATGAGGAAAATATTGACTTCTACCCCAAACTAGAATACATATAGTTTGGCTTGGTGTCAATTTTTCCAACAAAAGACATCTTGAAGTCTAATTTTAGAGGTCAACGAAAACCTTCGTTGTCAGTTCTTCTTTTCTGCATATCTCATTTCCAGTTGAAGAAGCCAACTTCCACGTGCTTCAAAAGGACAATTTCTCGGTTTCCTTGGCCAAGAACCACTTGAAAAGGAAACTAGGAAGTAAGGTAAGCATCCTAGATGTACGTATTTTCGAGTTTGAGCATATTTTGATCATGAAAATCAAGAGGGAAACCAGCCTGGAAAACTGATTTCTGTTGAAATTTTTCTGGGTGTTTGAAATCTCTTCAAGAGTGTTGCATGTGTTCTTCTTGGAGAGGTCGGTTTGATGTTGTTCGGTGGGTCATTCTCTGTGATGTTTATTGCATTTGAAAGCTCATGTTACCTACTTTCACTCGGATCAAGTAATGTTTCCTTTAGATCTCGTATGCGATGAGTGTTGGGGCTTGAATATAGGCATGCAACCTGTTTACTTGATTTTGGTTCAAACCCAGATTTCAAAATCAACTCAACCCACATATTTAAGGCCGATTTTAGCTTGGCTCTTGTGTGTTGTAGGTTATGATTTCTATTTAATATTGCTCATTGCATGTGGTAGTATAATCTTGATGCTTTAGTTCCACATAAGATTGCTCATGGGTGAAGATTGAAGGCCACAAACATGGCCCGAGGAAGCTGATTTGAGATAATTTGATGCACGCCAAGTGTTCAACAAAATGCGCAAACCAAGTTTCGATATTGAAACGGTCGATTTGAGCCCAGTTATTGTGATATTCATGTGATGTGTTGTTCAATGTTAGCATATATCGGTTTAGGAAATTATTATTTTTATTTAAATAAAAATAAAAAAAAAATCCAAATATTTCAAAAAAATATATAAAAGTGATAGATGTATCAAATTAAGGCAAAAATGGCATCTATGAAATTTTCCTATTTTTAAAAGGTCATTTTCCTAATTTAATGCTATTTTGGTATTTTATGATCATTTTTGTAAATAATCCATTTTGCATAGATTAAAATTATATAGAGTAATTTCATGCATATTTAAATTTCCATTTCGGTCACGGGGTCCTGTCTCGGGCGTGATAACAAGGCTATATAATATTATTTGCTCGACTTGTATCGGGTTTACCTTTTCCGCGTTTATTTTCAAGTCATTTCAATTTCTTGGATATTTACTTACGCGCCGCTTTTCATTAATTTAAGTGTAAATTTCTCTTCTAAATTATGTTAGGATTAGTCTAGACATTAAAAAAAAAAAAACTAGAAAAATATTTGCATGGACACTTAGTGGTTTTATAAAGATTATAATTGATAATCAAGATTGTGTGGCCATTTAGATAAACAACCTTCCAAGTTAGTGGTACCGCAAGGGCGCTAATAGAAACATTGGCGTAAACAAGTCCCCGTTCCTAGAAATCTCTGGTTGTGTAGGAATCGAGACAACACTCCTTGTCTTGATTGGTTTCTAGCCAACCCCACAGGCTACGACGACTCACAGAATTATATAGATTGTTAAGAATTAAAAAACGAATCCAACGTCGAGCGAGGTATGGGCTTGGGAGAGCCTACGCCTAATCTAGGGCCATTGGTTCGTCTCTTTAGGCAAATACCCCTAAATCCTCTTCCTTTTCCCCTGGACGGAAAAAAAGAGGTCGTGACACTAATTGACAAAGATCCACATAAAAATTATGTTATACATAGATTAAAACTTAGATTCAACCTTTGCCATCCTGGGACAATTTAAATATTGATTTGTTTAGTAAGCCCTATAGCTCTTCTTCTTCCTTTATTAACCTTTTTCCTTTCGTCTATATTTATGGTTCCGTTAATGAACA
Source organism: Eucalyptus caleyi (assembly GCA_014182885.2). Taxonomy (NCBI): domain Eukaryota; kingdom Viridiplantae; phylum Streptophyta; class Magnoliopsida; order Myrtales; family Myrtaceae; genus Eucalyptus; species Eucalyptus caleyi. The sequence goes on along the minus strand of CM024468.2, from coordinate 52,322,268 downwards.
CCCTCACAAATTCTATGTGGCTACTTACGTGGACAACAGGAGGCAACGGATTGTAACGTGCGCTCAAGTGAAAGTCAAATGACGCCATTTTGGGCGAAACGATGCCGTTTGGGCCGTCAAATTATCTGACGCGGCCGAAATTACAAGAACGACACCGTTTGCTTTGCGTCTCTCTCCGTTCCTCCACAGGAATCGATCTGGGGCATAAGGGTTTATGCTGATCGATTCTCTCTCCAGGAAGCTCGATGCATTGCTGAAGCTCGATTTGTTCACGGCTCATTTGCTGGATGAAGGCGATTTGGGGTGGCGATCGCGGATGTCTTGGCCAAGAAGCTCTATTTTCAAATCCTCTATTTTCGCCGTTCAGGAGCTTGCTCTTCTCGTTCAAACCTTTATTCATCCATTCCTGAAGTTCCAGAAGCTCATCCCACGCCTCAGTGACTGCCATGGAAGTGCTGGTTTCGCCTATAACTTCCCTTGCAGAGACAGACTGACAGCTCCCCGTTTGGCATTTTTCCTTGATTTGAGTCTTCGGCTGGCGACTCACTTCATGGCGGTGCGGTATTGCTCTGCTCTGTTCTACTCTGCTTCTGCGTCGCTGCTGTGATTCGCCCTGTTGTGGCGAGCATAAAAAGCCCAACTTGCCAGCATCGCTGATTGCTCAAAACTGAACGTTCGCTGGGATGGAAAGCAACAGCCAAGCCAAATCTGGAGAGAGTAGATACGAGTAGAAGATAACACAAAGAAAACAGGGAGAGTGGCAGCCACGAAAATTCGTCATCGCTTGGCATTTACGAAACCCCACTAGAGTATCCGTATTGTCTGAGCCTGAGATGGGTGGTCGTGGCTGTAGGAGTGCCTGTCAAAGTATTTTACCTTGAACATTCTTCGGCCGTTGATAAATTCGCTGTTTGTTCGTTGCCATGTGGATTACCAGGCCAACAGAGTTGCGCTATTCAGTCAAGCCAAATCGCGTCTTGTCATTTTTGAAGCCTGTAAAATCACGCACTGACCTCCATGGCGTGTGGCCGACATTAACTCGCTTCAATACCATCAGGCCGTTTTTATTCCGGTTGAGTTTCAAAGTCTATCACATGTCCGGATTTTCATCTCACTATGCTTTCCCTGTGCTGGTAGCCAAAGTTGAAGAGAACGCCAGACATCGCAGATGATGTAATGACCGACATTTCAATGCCGCTGCCGGCAAAATCACAGGCTCGGTTTCCATGCATGTTGAAATCCCGGAACACTAAAGCTCACCGACTTTTCCTTCTTCAGGTCCTATCGAAACCTATAGAATGCGTGATTTCACCTGAAGAAACCATTGAGTTTTCCAACGCTGAGGGATCCCTATTGAGAGCATTGTCTGTTATGCCGTTTCACTTTCTCATCGGAGCTAGGCTCAACCGCTGGGAGAGATTGGCATGCAAATTTCAGCACTCACTACCGATTTTTCTACTCGAATGCATTTGATACGGACGACTCAAAAGATCATAGACGTTCGCCTGCTCTTTTTCTATCTGAAGGTACTCCGGTGGAGTTGAACTCCATACCGACTTGGGGGCGTAGGATCTTGCCAAAGAGCATTATTATATCGTCTAATTTTGATCACCTTAGGTTCACTCTTTTCCCAGTTTATCGCCTAACTTGCTCACGCTAATAATACTTGCGCATGAGGTGCTCTTTGGTCTTTTCACTCTTCTCTTGATAAGTGGGTATATCATTAATATGAAATATAGGTGCATACAACGTGAGTGCAAATTTTCTTTTTCACAAACAGTCTTGTCCACCGTTAATTTAAGAATTTTAACCGCTTACCATCTTCACTAACCATCAAAATCAACTGTGTATAAAGCCTTATGCGGAAAATTTTTCTTTTTCTCTACCGGTGTCTGCTGTAATTATTGTATTAACATTTCTATTTTTAATTTATTAGCTGGAACAGAAAATATTATTGCATGTGAATTAGGAGTGGCAATAGGATTGGGTAGGTGCATAATTGCAAAGCGGATGCAGGGGATTGCATCGTGGCTCCACTATCATTAGAGATGCCCTATCATCGGCCCATGTCTCGCATGGGGACATACTCCATCCCCAACCCCGAGCAAGAATGCGGATTTCCCCGTTACACTTGCCCCACTTGATAAAAACTTCAAAATTAAAAACTATTTCTTCAACAAGCCTCTCAAAAAATTTTCCAAGTTGAAAAAAAAAAAAATTTATGCGAAAAAAACGAATTTGTGATTCTTGGATCCTTTAGAATATAATTTAGTTGGAAAATTTTCCGTGATAAATTGATGAGAAAAGGGAATGAAGTATTGGAAATATTCATGTTATATTGAAATCTATGTTGAAAATAAGAAACTTTTATTACCAAAGTAATATAACTCATATATAAAGGAAGAAGGTTAATACTAGAAATCTCCATTTTGCTGGTCTTATCCACCCCATTTTAGTTGACATACCGCAAGTAAATTCCCAAAGCTAAAATGAGGCATTAGTTTCTGGGGCTAAAATTAAAATAAGAAACTTTGATTTACCCAAAGCTAAAATCAGGAAAAACCCCAAACTTACCTATGTTCTATAAAAAACCTTAAACTGGTTTTATTTACCCAAAACTAATTTATTTGACTGAAAAAAACCCAAAATGGTAAATTTGTGACAAATATACCCTATGCTAAATTGAATTAATACCACAAAAAATCACAAAAATTGAATCAAACGTATTTCGAAAACTAACAGAGGGCCCAAGTGTACTAGTTTGGGGTAAATTTATCAAATGCATACTTTTTTTTTGTGGTCAAAAAAATGAAGTGATTTATTTATCTATTTATGGTATCAGTATTTCAAGTAATATGTATTTTTTTAATGAAGTCAATATTTATCTACAAATTCTTTTATACATTTATAAAATTTTTTTGTAAAACTACTACTAACTATTTTAATCAAAAAACTTAAAATGATAGATGAATGCATTCCTTTTAATATTTTAATACTTATCCTCACACTTAAGTTAGACTTTGCCCTAATACTAAAGAGTGAAAATATATACTAGAGGAGGCAAATAAGGGATTTCAAAAAATTTGAATTCAATACTTCATGTTTTGATACCGTATTAAATTTTGCTGGAGCATTGTAAATTATTCTAAAAACATATGCTATCACATTAATGTGTCATTTAATTTTTAAATATTCTAATAACTTGTGTTTCCCACGTGGAAGAAATCCTTAAATTGGAGTTTATGGTTTCATATACATCCTCGTGTTCTTTATATTTTATAATAAAGATACTACTCTTGAATATTTGGAGATTCTATAGTCTAATTACAGCTACTACTTTTTTTATATATTACAAAACAGCTTAATATGATATTGACAATATAATCTATTATACACTCCCATCAGAGAAAACAGATTGATTCGAGTCTTCCGCCGGCAACTCACTTCACGGAGGTGCTTTGTTATCGCACCTTTATCCCCGATGATACCCACCCATGCAGCGGCACCTCCTGTAAACGTTGAACTGGCCTTGACTAGCCACCGTATCACTCTGCTCTACAAGACGTTTCTTTATTGGTAGATGAGTGGACACGAATAAATGATATTATATTTTCCTTTTTCGATTCTTTGAACAAAAAAAATTTGCTATACAAGACATTTATTTAGTGAAAACTTTTCGGACAATGATATAGCTTCCTTAAATTGACAGTTCACATATAAAATGTAGCTAATAACTTAATTTGTACGAGAAAACTAGAGGCTCACCAAACTAGAAGAGAAAAAAATTAATTGAGGAAATGTGGATAGTAAGTACTTGGCATCAACGAACATTACATCAATGACACAATTACACATACTAGGACATACGAACAGCAAGCGCCCACAGAATAGAAATAATCCATAACACAACACATCGGTACGAACACAACACAGTGAGCACATCAGCAATTTGGTATTCGGGATATTAGCATTCGTTCAATACGCTTGCGATTTCAACACGTACAGAGAACTAACAAGCAACATTCTCATAATATGTTTGCAATTCGAACAACAAACAGGGACTGACATATAGTGAAGCATAAGAAGTAAATGTGGACGGATCAATTCATTTTCGTTCAAGATGCCGGTCTAAGTTCTGGAATACTCAGTTATAAGTTTCATCTCATGTACACACTTGATTCGCATCTAATCCGAGAATTTCAATAACAAATCCTAAAATGAATAGCTACTAAATTCTGAAATGAAAGGAAATGAAATACATGTAAAGCCTATGCAATGAAAATAATGTATCGATCAAGCAAAGGAAAGCTCTCAATCAGAATCTGAAACAAAACACACACTGATCTAGTTCAGGAATTTTATCAAACATGTGGTAGATATTTTGGCCAAAGGATCTAGATGAAGAAATAAAAGATAGGTCGTATCCAGACTTATCACAAAGTCTCGAACGTGGCTGGATTTCACCCTGGTGGAATCGAGCACTCGGTCCCTACCTTCAGCAGAAACAAAGCATGCAAATATACCTTGATGAAGAGTAATAGCTGACCGCGTTTGGTGATCAAATCAGGGAGCGAAGTTTCAGGAGTTGTAGCGCCAAAGACTGGAACCGAATAAAGGACGGAGAAGCAGAACCCAGCACTTCGATGATGTTGGCCGAAACAGGGGCAACAGAGCATTTCCTGTGGCCGCAAAGCTGGTGGTGTTGGGGAAGTGGCCTGCGATGGAAATCAGTGACAGAGAGAGGAGTAAGGATTCATAGACGAAATCAAGAGAAAATCATAACTAAACGTGAGAGTCCCTTCCTCTGCTCTGTGCCCTATTCTCTTACTTTCAAATGCGAAGAGCATATGGTGGTCGGCGATCGGAGACGAGCAGCAGCTACTGGTGTATGGAGGTGGCCAAGTGCCTAGAAGCTCCTGGAAATTGATGATGCGAGAGAGAATTTGCTGAGCTCCGTGTATCTGCGTTATCACTGTTCTATTCCACCCCGCCAAATGTATATATGTATAAGATACGTAAATGTGGACGCGAGGCTGAAGCAAGATGGCCGAAATTTTATTTATTTTATTTTTTATTTTTTCATACACTTCTTATTTTAACAAAAATGCATGTTCGATTTGCCAGGCAAAAATTCAGGTTTCAACAAAATAAGGATTTTATTTGTGTTTTTATCGAATGGATGAAAATTTGTGTGTAAATTTTATGAGAAAAAACCGACTATTTTCATATTGACAGGAGGAGAGATTCATTCAATTAGAGATAGAGAAGTATCGTGAGTGACAAGTAGAGTTATGTACTTATTGGTTCATGGGCGGTGTAGTGCTCAATTATAGTTGAGTAAACTTCCAAAATAGAATATTTTAGTGCAGAATGAACATTCTTTGCCAATTTTAAGATTAGTTGTGAAGTTGCTCAGCAGCTGTATAGTCCTTGCCTTATACATATTGGTTGCAACCATTAATTTCAATATGGCTGCCGGTGGGATCATCTCAATTCCAACCATGGACCTTGCTCTGTTCGGTTGGAGGCCACCACTTTACTTGATGATGCTCAGGTTAAGAAGCTTAAGGGTGTTCTCGGTGGCATTGGCTAGGTGGCTTATTTCATTTTAGTAGAGATACCATCCACTGAAGAATATCACATTTTCAAGCCTCTTCAAAAAAAGGATAAAAAAAAAAAGAGGAAAATAATAATTCGGCTTATATGCTCATCGTCAATGGCTTTCCATGGATTTTCTTAAGGTTGTATTTGGTTTGCTTGTGGGGCCAATGGACCAATTTATTGAGATGAACTTTTCTATGCATAACAAAATGAAGAGGATTGTCATGTGAGTTATGTGCAAATTCTATACCGGAGCCCAGTTTTAGACTTATCTCTTTTCTAAGCGCACACAAATTTTGTCGCCGATCACTTATACAATGAGCAACTATTGACCATATTCGGATCATATGAACCTAGCTCACATCCACCATTAAATCAGGTGGATTCCATGTGGGGTCCACTTCATCTAATGGTGCATAGGAGATGGCTCACATTCACCGGGTGCATCTAACATTTTTCCTTCTACATCACTTGACGTGCATTAAGAGTGTTGAGGTGTTGCAGTTTGATTGGCTGTTCGACTAGAAGTTCATAAAATTTCAAATGCGAGTACCTTTTTAATCCATTCTTGGATTTCTGCAACTCTCACGCCTTTGGAAAGCTCGGGACTTGTTGTTATTAGATATACGTTTTGTTCAGTTTAGATCCATGGGTTTTGGATGTCGGGTGAATGATCTCTTTTTAAAAAGCATACAATAAGCGTAGATACTCCGGAAGTTTTGGGGTGAGACGAGCTAATTCAAAGAAATTACACAAGCATAAAACTTCAAACGTGAGTTTAGCGTGCATATGTATATATAAACACTCGCGTAATTTGCTTTTGATAGTCAGTTTAGCATACCTTTGATGCTAGCTAGTATCTAATCTTAGCAAATATCTAATTCACATATCAAATACTTATCCATAATTTGATAATAATTTTCTATCAATTTACCCAAAAAAAAAAAATCAAAATTAAAAATTATTTATGTATATATATTATATTTTTAATTATATATATATATATGTATATATAATTAGATGAATGATCAAAGATATACAATAGGTTATAATTTCACATATTTTATATAGGTTATAATTCCATGTGCCTCACAATTTATGTGGACAAAGTCCTATAACTAGTACATTTCCATTTCTATAGTTCTTAAGAATAAAGTCGTACATATGGCATCATGTCTATCATCGGTATTATTTATATATAGATTATTTTGATTATCAAACTGTTCATCTGAAGGGCATCTATAAAGAAAAATCAAATGCTCAAAAAGTTATTCCACAATGAAAGTTATGATACATGATTACATGTACTTTGTAGTAGATTTTTAAAAGTAATTGTTTATGTATACCTAGATACTATTATGAAAGATCTATATGTAACTAATAAATGATCAAAGATTTATGGTAGGTTTTATTCCATCTATTTCACAATTATACATACAAAGTATAATAACTGGTATGATTCCAATTACTTGATAGTTCACAAGAATAAAGCCTACATTTGGTATCATTCTCATCACCAAAATTTTGTATATATAGATTTTTCTTTAAATAATCGTTCATCTCTCATTCCTGTGACGAAAGATTATTACATGATTGTGTATTTTGGTAATAATCGTTGAAGATAATTTTTTATATAGATTACATTTTGAAACACCTGGAGGCTGAATGTTTAAGGCTGAAGGAAAAAAAAAATTCTGAATCTAAATTATAAAACAAAAAGCTAAAAAAACTAATTTTGAAAAAGTTATATTCCAAGATTGAGCATACTTTGGTACTGAATGTTAAAAAAAAAAAAAATATTTATGTATGTACAGATTCAATTTTGAGGTATCTATAGGCTGAAATTTTAAATTGATCAAATCATTCTATAAATAGATCTTTGGTAACAAGGTACGGAAACCTGATATAGTAATTGTTCAAATTGAGGAAATACATTCAGTATCACATTGGCCCCGCTACAAACAATCAAATCAAATTCATCAATCACTACTCTTGTTCAGTATATTTGACTCCATCCCAAATACCGTCGGGACAAAAGATGCTAGGTCCATAAGTGGATTTGACCATTTGGTATAGCAGGGGAATCTATAGTCATGCGAATAAAGCCACGGGAAAAGAGGCCAACAAAGTAATGGGAATGAGAACCCATTCCAATCTCTTATGCAGCACCATTGTGAGAGTTGTAGCGAAGGCCACCAGCATGAAAGCCAAGGAGAGGAAGAGAAAACAAAGGCCCATTATGATCTTCTTAGGCAACGATTCAAGAAAGTCTTCCCACTCATACCGTGAAGTTAAGATGGCTAGGAATAGCAAAATGGCCATCATGGAGAAGAACAAACCTAATGCATCTGAAATTGCGAAAACCAAGAGAGAGTCTTGTCCTAACAACAAGGGTACTCCAGTATTGTTGTCATTGCCTCCAGGCACAGTGAATGCAGCAGCGAACAATACTATGGCAATTAGAGTTGAGACAAGCATACATGAATTTGCTGTGTCCTTCACCCACTTCTCTCCTTTCTCAAGCAACTCTTTGTGGTTCTTCTTGAATATATTCCAATATGTCATTCCCTCGTGAAAGAATTCTCTCTTGTAAGGGATAACCCAGCTTTCCACAGCCTATGCATAACACCATAATTAGGAGTTTCAATAAGTGGATAAAGTATTGAAGATTTTCATAAAAACAAACGAGGGAACATCTCAAAGTCATTAAGACTTGCTTAGAGGTCAAGTCCATCTTTGCTGGCAGAATTTCATTGGTCACTTTCTTCAGAGCTTCGATAATGATTTTGTGCTTCATTTTAGTCAAATAATATGTAAATGCAAAGCACTAGATACATTCTAATGATTCAAGTTTCATAAAATTTGGAGTCTTCTAGAAGAACTTATGGAAAAACTATCAAGAGCTGGTCAAGAAATCCGAGAATAAGACTTTTAGTATTTCTACGTGCTTTATTGAACCCTACGCATTGTATTTTGTTTCTAGAGTCATTTAAGCCAAGAGTCAATAGTACGACAACTCCAAGAACAATCGAAGAAATTTCATTGTTGGGACGTGACCATCCCCGTTATGACCCTAAAGAAGAAGACAACAAAGAGGAGATTGCCTCTTCCGTGATGTCTGTTCCAACGCAACTAGTGAAGAGGCTTCATTATGCCATCATTAAAGGAATGGTGATTCTTACGATTTTGATGTCAAATTCGACATCTCGAAAAACTTCATCTATTGGCTTGAGACATGTTGAAAGAAAAAAGGCACAACGTTTGTCCACTTGAGATGTTTTGTTCAACCGTGGTACTTGATTCGTATTCATATTGGGAAAATTAACCAATATGTCCTAAACCTACTGTATGACAATTCTAAACTTTTCAATTTTGCCAATTTAATCCTAGATTTTTGTACAAAATTCTAGTATAGTCATTGCAGTTAATTACACTAAAAATTACTAACATAGTGGTCCGATTGTCGCCAACCATCTTCCGCAGCACACTGTCATGTCAACGATTTTAGAGGAAAATTGGCCACAAAGACTACGTTAGAATTTCATGTAAAGTTTATAACTAAATTAACAAAATTGAAAAATTTAAATGACTTATGTATAATAGGATTAAGATTGATTGAACAATTTTCCTTATTCATATTTATCCTGTTTCTTTTCTTTAGTTGGATTATATATGTTTTGCATTCCTCTAAAATCTGCAGATATGTTCTTATTTCTTTGATTAATTGATGTGATTTGAGAGTTGTCATGGTCTTCGTCATCCTGATTACACTAGAACCAAACCTATCTTTCTTTTTATTTATCCCTTATCACTTTCTCATTGATTTGTAGCGCACATATTCGTTTCTTTCAGAAAGAAAATTTCATTTTCAAGCATCCGATGGATGGTAGTCAAGTGCATTGCTAGTGGGAGTTATGTCTTCATATTGCATAATTGATTGTTCAAAAGTAAATTAAATAAGATGCCTTATGAAAGGGTAGCAACGCAATAGGAAAAGACGCAACTCAACCTTTCAAGGTCAGCACATTGGTTAGAAAGCAGGGGATTTTCAATTTGGAAACTGAAATTTAGTATTTCATATCCAATCAATTATATACACATGCCAAATGTTTGGACTTAACTAATTTGAGAGGTTGATTATAAAGGTTTTCCATGGGTCTGCAGCACTAGCAACTATGGTACCTATGTGAGGGCCAATCGAGCCTTCTCAAGTGGTAGCGAGTTACGTCACTGCCACCATCACTGCCACCATTGAGTGAAGGTGGCTAAGCCTCGTTGGCAGTCCAGCAAGGGTCGTTGCACTCAAAGCGACCCCGTGAGGGTTCCTAAACCTTGTCGGTGACAATTGGGGCGACTCCTGGTTCCTCTTCAATGATCACTCTCTCTCTCTCTCTCTCTCTCTATTTTTTTTTTTTTTTTTAAATTATAGTCATTTTTATTTTTACTTTTTGTGAGGTGGCAGCTATCTATGCCACTTGTGCAAAAAATAAAAGGAAATTAATAAAAACCGCCAATAAATTTTCCATCAATAAAAAATATATGGAACAAACATAAAGAGCAAAGACAAGTTTTAGCACTTGTTAATCACGAATTCAAAGTTTTAAGACTCAATTGCAGAATTGACTCAAATTTTAGGACTCTTGTTGTACATAATAATACCAAGTTTTTCTTTTTTTTTTTTAATGACGGAGAATAGAGAGTTGAAATCCAATAAAGGTTAATAAATAGTAAAAGCTTCATGATATCATTTCTTTTAGACAATGGTTTGCATGAGTAAAACTTTAGTTGATAGCTAAATTAACTCATGAGAAGTGTTCTTGAATTAATAGCTATTCAAACGAGAGAGAGAGAGAGAGAGAGAGAGAGAGAGAGAGAGAGAGAGAGAGAGAGAGAGAGAGAGAGAGAAAGAGAGAGAGAGAGAGAGAGAGAGAGAGAGAGAGAGAGAGAGAGAGAGAAGATTCAATTCATATTACCTTAATTAAATCATTACCCACCTACATACATTTAATTATATCTTAACTACACTATAATCTTAAATAAAAAATGTAATACAACGGAACGAGCAAAGCTACGGTGGAACTATAAGTAAAACTGATTTAAATGTTTTTGTTTTGGGCTCCACGTGAGATAAATGGGTTATACATTAAATGATATGCATAATATTCCCCTAATTGCTCCACGTGAATATAAAGAGTTAGTCGAATTTAAGAAAGAGTCACTAGAATTAGATTAAAGTGGTGGATCATACTTATATTGATAAATTGAAATGCAATTTAATTATGATTAGTCTCAAATCAGTTTTCAATGTCCCTATTTCCCTCATTTATCATTATTCTCCCTTATTTTCTGTAAATTGGCGATGTAGTGTAGTTTCTCAACTTTCCTTATTAATTTGGTTTACATGGCAAAGGAGTTTCTTCTTCTCATTGTGGTCTTGGATTCAAGTCATAGTGGAAGCATTTTAGAATAAAATCTTGAACGCACCAAATTGATGTAAGGTAATTCACCCTTAAAATCACCCAAGATGGTAGACTTTGTGGTGTGCAAAAACTTGGTGGTGTGCAAAAACTTGGCTGAATATCGCCAATCGCTTTAAAAAAAAAAAAATGTTCAATGTATAAATTCAAGATTATCTAATAAAAGTTCTAGCCATCCTATTTTAAAAAGTCAAGAAGATATAACATTTATCATTGAGCGTAGCTATAAATTATAGGGAAAAAATCACCAAAAACCCTAAAGTTTGCCCGAAGTAACAAACTTACGCCAAGCTTTTTTTTTTTTTTTTTTTTTGTGACATAAAAAACCTCAAATTTTGCTAACCGTAACATATTTACCTCAAACTCTATGGCCAAGGGCATTTTCATCTTACTTTTTTTCTTTTTTCTTCTTTTTCTCTCTTCCCTCCCCCAACATGGCGAAGGGAAGCCAAACTCAGGCGAGGGCGGCCCTCGCCAGATCCGGTGGGGCAACCCTCGCCTCGGCCGGATTTGGCGAGGAATACCCTTGCCCGACGCAGGCGAGGACCACTCTCACCTGAGTCTAGCTTCCCTCCACCAATCGGCGAAGGGAAGAGAGAAGAAGAAGAAAAAAAGAAAAGAAAATTAAAAAGTAAAAGAGGAAAATGCCCTATAATTTGAGATAAATCTGTCACATGGATATAAGTTTAAGTTTAGGGTTTTTTTGTCATGAAAAAAGTTCGGGAAAATGTGTCATGAAAGTTCGGGATTTTTATGTCACAAAAAAAAAGTTTGGGATAAATTTATTATTCTGAGTAAACTTTAGGATTTCTTGTGGCTTTTTCCCTAAATTATATGAAAAGAGAGATATTTACCTTGTACCACTGGACTTCTCTTTGTATTTGAAAAGCTACTCCAGAGACATTAGTTATGGGGCCGAAATTAGGTAGGTAACTTCCTGCTGCGAACAACATAGCCAACGATTCGTCCCATGTGGGCGCTGGAACTAATGACGACTTACCAGTTGAGCTTACCTTCAAAAACAGTCTGAGAGTCCTTTCTTTGCGATAATACACTGCACTTGTCCTCAAACTCTTACCAAAACTCAACTTCTTATCTGGGAAAAACTGAATAAATAGCTTCATGATTTCACTGATTCCGCGGGCTATAGCTTCCGCAAACAAGTTTTCATTATGGCAAAAATCAAGGATCTCGGTAGTATTCATATCAGAGATCGCAATGCAAACTTGTTTGGCCAACTTGATTGCCATCATGTGTATCAGCTTCACCTCGTGAATTCTCTTTAAAATAGGAACTACAAAATGTCAAAAACAAACGAAAAAAGAAAATGAAAAACGAAGGGGCTTGCAATTGGATTAGGAAAAAAGTACTTGTCTGGGATTCAATCCTCAAATGCAAACGGCGAGTTTTAGTAATTGCTGATGCAAAAGTACAAAAAGATATAAAATCATTTTTGGCATTTTCAAAGAAAAATATTTTGTCATGTCAGGAGGAAAAAATTAATTGGATGTGAAGAAAGTAGAAGTGATTAGAGGGTAACTGAAGAAAGAGATCCTCCTTGAAGTTCAAACAAGGCTTTATAATGTTAATCATGATTAAGAGAACATAATTATAAGACTTAACCTGATAGAACAGCTCTAGAGATAACCACGCTAATGACGTATGTCTAGCTAGAGTAAATTACAATAGTCTTTGCTTATATAAGACTATTTTAGACAATATTCTTCAAATATGCTTTTAGCAGCTAATAAAAAAAAATCATATTAATTGTACAAGCCACTGTACTGTTATTTATGCTCAGACGAACAAAGTTTTTTGTTTTTCCATTCTATCTGTCTCTAGCAATTTCAAAACTTCCACGTGAGGTCACATTAGTGGTATGTGACGTTACCTAACGTAGTGATTGGAGTTGACTATATTAAAAAAATCACTTTTAATTTGATAAAAACACGCAACAATGCTATTTTGTTTCCTTTTCTGTTCTTTGACAAAAATAGAGAAATTAGGGGCGAGGTTAAAGGGTACTTCGTGGGCATACAAAATTTGGGTGAAGATGACAAGTGCAATTGCGGGTAAAAATTGGGAACAGGTTTTGGGGACTATAGGATCATTTTAGCGGTCAAGTGCCGTAGGGTTAGTTTTTGTGCACTTCAAGTGGTCCATCTTTTCGGGTAATCTCAAGAGCGCAGTCTCCCATATCGGCCTGACGTATTTGGGATCTTATTTTTTGGAATGCTTCTAACAAATCTGAAATATAGGATGACGACAAGAGAAGAAAAATCCTTTACTATCTAACTAACAAGTTGTTGGTATGGGATGTATAACTAGGGGAGGAATCCTAAGATGCATGATTTTGTTGGGACCCACGAAATTCGCTCCCATTAAAATATTCTTCTATTCCAAGCCCTCCCAAACAAACTATTTTGATTTTTCCTACATGCTCCTATCCCTATTTTCACGCCTTCTGAAGTTGCCAAATAAAAGTGTAAATTTACCATGTTAATGTGATCAAACGATAAACCCATGCCATCATCTATTGCAACCTTATTTCAAAGTCAATGATGCTGGGAGCTTGCCATGTTCCTCTCAACGTGTTCTTTCGTGTTGTATTGAGATGTAATAGTCAAAGAAAGTAATATTTAGAATGGGTTCATTGTTCTAATTTTCCAAAAGATTTATATGCTTGATAGAGATGCTGAAGCGAACATTATTTCAACAATCGAGATTGAAGGAGAAGTATTAAGTTTACATAACTCTTATTTTATATCTTGTGCTTAGATCATTTAGCCGTAAGCAAGAAATTCCTATGTTAACATCAAATCTTGCCTCAACTTGCAGTTTCGAGTAATTTTTTTTTTTTTAACAATTTCGTGACTCTTGCAATTAGAATTTGATGAATTTCTGAAATCTTTCAAAATATAAAAATATTAACACGGAAAATTATATCAAACTTTGTTTGAGTTTGAATAATTTTTTGAACGAGTTTTATTACGTCCATTAATGATATTTATAATAAGTTATACATTCATTGATGGACAGTTGACCCATGAAAAAAATTAATTACAAAACTAACTCCAAACACATTCATCACATCCAATGGTGAATGTGTAACTGTTCTTTCACACAAGCAGTGGGCTCCTACAAATTATCTTCCAGATTCTGGCAAAGAATTAAGTGGGGCCTTTTTTCTACTTACAAAAGAAGCAAAAACAAACAAGCCATAGACTTTTAGTTGGAAAGAGAGGGATAGACATAAGGACGGTATCTTTATAATATGGAAGCGTACCTACAATTTTGGCGATGCTCCAAAGTGACTTCATAAGACATTGAAGTGCTACAATCAGGTTGCAAAGAAAAAATGGTCACTAGATATGAAATCATTTTAATACTTCATAGTTGGTTCATCATATTGTTCAATCAATTAAGTAATATGATACTCATGTACTTGGTTGAATCATATATGGTTCTCAAGGGATGGCTGATCCATATAGTAGTTCGATTCAGGCCATTAGTCAAGTAAAACCAGGTCGAGGAACCAGAATATGTCCTACAAAGAAACGTTCATTTACCTTTTCTTTTGCTAGTACGGAGGGAATTAATCTAAGAAAATTGACTTAAAGTTCAAAATCATGAAAGGTCCTAAGTAATGCCAAACAGCAAAAATGCATACCCACCCAGATCTAAATTTTTATCTGTTGGTTTGTAGTTCAGGTCCACCGGAATACCTTCAGTTCAGAAAACAAAGAGCAGGTGATGAACTCGGTATGATCTTCTTGAAGGGAATCAGTAATGAAGTGATGCGAGTGTAGAAAGTACGGACATTGGTATATTAATGCTTCCAAGACGCTGAGCCTGGTTGCACTGAGAAAGTAAGACTCCTTACATACCAACTTGTCCAGTATGGATATGTTGCGGTGCCGTGTGCTTTTCATGGTAAGTAAGTGAGGGTACCGCCCAACGAGATAAAGGACGATATCTGTCTGAATTGACCAGCAAATGTTGATCCAGCAAATGTTGATTGGGAAAATAAGCTAAGTCTAGAATGAAGGAAATAACGGATGGAATTGAGAAAAAGATCGATGGTGATCTTACCAAGATGAGCAGCAGCGAGAAGATCTATAATGGTGGCAATGGCAGAGGAACTGCTGAAGGGATTACCTGGCCCATCGACTGTTGTACTTTTCGCCGGGAACCAGACAATCTCCTTATGCATAGAAGCGTCCACAGTAGACATTCCCAAAGGAATACATCCTTTATTATCTGCAAGTTGCGTCAACTTAGGTTCAATTCTAACTAATGCCTCAACCATCCTTATACTTCCACACAGGACAACATTGTGGAGGGCTGTGCGGCCATCACAATCAACCATTTCAAGTGCTTCCGGATACGAAGACAAGAGCTTAACCAGGTTCTCACAAAATTGGTCTCGTGCACTCAAAGCAGCTATGTGAAGCAATGTTTATGATCTACTTGTTATTTTGGCTGTCTTTGAAGCAGCATCTCATTCAAAAAATCTTGTAGCAGATTCCCAATCACCCCTGAATGTAGCTCGCAACAATGGTCGGTAATAGGGTCCATCCACTTCCTCTTCGGAATTTTCTGCAATAGATGCAAACTTTTCAAATCATTCAGTTAACACTTTTATGCTTGCTGACATTGAGAAGTGTCCCAGAAAAGAACAATTTCATGGTGATCTGCTCCGGATATTAATTTCACACTGAAAATAACTCCTTTGAGGGATAACGCACCTGAAGCACCTCCAGATTGGGAAGCAGCTGATCCAACGCTTGTTAAAACATTTTCAACATCTGTAGAAGAAAGAGTGAGCACTAGGTCCTTCGCATACTTTTTTTTATTCCCTTTATTCTAGCTACGGTCAGCATTTGTTTGTTTGGTGATAAAGAAAATAAAAAGAACCATGAGAAGATACAAGTTCGAGCATATTTGGGACTCCATCGGTTATGCTATATTCTTTCTCGGTTGGAACATGAACATGTACCTGCTGCTGGTTCTGCTTGATTCAAATTTCCTTGTTCTTCACTTGGTTGCGTCGCCATTGAATTGCTCTCCTGGTCATAGCCTTTCAACAACAAAGTAAACGGAGAATGCAATATGAGGCTCTTGACTTTACTAGAAAGTGGAAGCTGCCACGTCAATCAGCTTAAGCTGCAGGAGCCTGTTATACCATGTGGTTCTCGTTGATGAAAAGTCCGTTAGCGATGGAAAAATATAACTCTTGTTACATGAAAATTAATTTAAGTTAAATATGGCATAAATTCATGAATTTTAGATTTTTTTATATTATTAAAAATTTAAAAATAGAGAAATTATCTGAATTCTTTCGAGCTTGCCTCTCTCTCCTCCCTTTGTTTCCACTTGACCGAAGTCAACTGTGGTCGGTGAAGATTCTCTCACGATGGATGGGACTCACATAAAAATGAATAGCAACCGTATATTTTAAACTAATTTTTTAATTAAATTTTTTTATTATTATATTTGGGAAAAGGGATTAGGACCGAGTAAACCTGGTCGACCGATAACCCGATCCACCTACGTGATATGACCCGCTTCAAATTAAAAATTGATTTTTAATCTTTTTAATTCATTATTTTAATTCTTTTTTTCTCTTTTATTTTTCTATTTTCTCTTCTTCTCCCTATTCTCTCCTTGCCGAAGCACGACTCCCCCTTGCGCTCTTCTTCACCGAAGCTCCTCACCTGAACCGACACCACTTAGGCAAGCCCTCGCCGGCGCTCAGGACACGGCCGAGCTACTACCCAGCGTCGTCCACTCCGAACGCCACTCGTCTGCCGACCTCCCCGCCGCCGGCCAAGAGCCACACCACGGCCAAACACCGAAAAACTACGGCGACGATGGAAACGTGGCGAACGACTACACGGCCAATGCCCAAGGTCGCCCAACACCACTGGAACATTCCCATAGATCACAGCGTGCACAGCCGACTCGATTTGGGCCAAAAACAGGAGAATGAAAACTAAATCTCGCTTAGCATTTTGTCGAACGGGTGAAGGGCGCTTGCTAATCATGAGGTTTCCAGCTCAACTTCAACCGATATTCTCGATGGGACTCTCGACAAACAAACAATGACACACGGTAGCTGGAGAAAGGATGGTCGGGGCCGGAGCCGGAGCTCACATGAGCTGGACAACCGCGAGCTCCGGGCCTACACCCCTGAAAACAGGGCCAAAATAGGGTCGGGGCTTACCGGAGCTTCGGCGCGGGAAAGGAGGCACGTCGACGGGTAGTCGACAGCGATTTAGGCGCGGTGGCCGGCTGTCTCTGCTCTGACTCTCTTCCCTCGCTCTCACTCGCGACTCTCTCGTCGGATTGTTAGCTGGGTTCACTCCTATGTGGAGGAAGCCCAATGAGTTGCAAGCTCAAAAAGGGCTTGAGCCCATATAATAAGTTATATGAGGAAATATGGTTTCTCACTATCTATATAAAGATGTAGCAGGAGAAAAGGAAATAGTAACAAGAGCAAAAGAGAAAGCAGAAAGCAGAAAATCTGGGGTTTGGGGCAATATCTGATTTACATTAAGCTGGCATCGCAGATTGATTCGTGGTCCGATTGAGCTGAAATTTTGTCAGCATGTTTGTGGCGCAATTTAATCGAATCTGAATGGTTTGATTTTCGTTTGAAGCTCCATACATCAAGTTTTTCGTGGGTTGATCAAAACCTGCATTTTTGGTCAGATTTATCCTTGATCTCTTGTGAAGTTCATGTGTATTGCCAAGAATCATGTTCTTGAGGTGTTTACTACTATGTACCTCTAGTATTTGCTAGAGAAGAATAATTTTATTGATAGTGAAGATTTTCAGGTGGACTCCGGTCTCGTGGTTTTTTATCTCCTCACATCGAGGAGGTTTTCCACGTAAAAATCGTCTTGTGTTCGCGTGCTTGGTATTTATTTTACTCTACTATATCAATTCCTATTAGGTTTACACAAGAGGGGAGATTATTTTATTCCGCTACGTTGATTCGATATTGTTTGAATTATTACCGTTTTCCCATCAGAGTGGTATCAGAGCATCAAATTATTGCTTGATTTTTCTGCCTTGTGTTAAACAATGGAAACGAATACAAGTAGAATGGTTACATTGAATGGTTCGAATTATCATATCTAGAAAGGGAAGATGGAAGATCTTTTATATGTGAAAGATTTTTATTTGCCTGTATTTGCTGAGTAGAAACCAGAGAATAAAACTGACGCTGAATGGTCTATATTTCATCGTCAAGTGTGTGGTTATATCAGGCAATGGGTAGATGATAATGTTTTAAACCATATTATTGAGGAAACACATGCATGCAGTTTATGGGATAAGCTCGAACAGTTATATACTCGAAAGACTTGGAATAATAAGTTATTTTTGATAAAACAGATGATGGCTCTGAGATATCATGATAGTACTCGTTTGACTGATCATTTAAATTATTTTCAAGGAATTATAAATCAGTTGGCTGCGATGGGAATCAAGTTTGATGATGAGATACAAACACTATGGTTGCTTGGTACTTTGCCAGACTCATGGGAGACGTTCCGAACATCTTTGTCTAATTCTGCCCCGGATGGTACAATTACCATGGATTTAGCCAAGAGTAGTATTTTGAATGAAGAGATGAGAAGGAAGGCACAGGGATCATCCTCTTCATATTCTAATGCCTTGGTTGTTGAGAAAAGGGGGAGAAGTGAGTCTCGAGGTCTGAGAAATAGAGATAAAAGTCGAGACAAAAGCAGAGGTAAGTATAATAAATTTGCTAATATTGAGTGCCATTATTGTCATCAGAAGGGACATATTCAAAGGTTTTTTCGCCAGTTAAAAAGGGAGAAACAAAAGGAGAAAGGTAAAGAGAAGAAAAGTGATGATGACAGTGATGACAATCATGTCATTGCACTTAAAGAAGACTTTCTCACTATTTTTCATGGTGATGTGGTGAATTTTGTTTCTCATGAGACCAGTTGGGTAATTGATAGTGGTGTATCCGTTCATGCTACATCTCGTAGGGATTTCTTTACATCATACAGGTCAGGTGACTTCGGATCTGTGAAGATGGGAAACAATGGACTAGCTCAAGTTGTAGGCATCGGTGATGTGTGCCTAGAAACCAGCAATGGCACAAGGTTAGTATTGAATAATGTTAAACATATACCTGATATCCACTTGAATTTGATTTCTACAGGCAAGTTGGATGATGAGGGGTATTGCAGCGCCTTCAGTAATGGTCAATGGAAGCTCACCAAAGGTTCTCTTGTTGTGGCTAGAGGTGAAAAATATTCTTCGTTATACATTATGCAGGCAAAGTTGTCCACAGACAAAATTAATGCAGTAGATAGCGAAGATGCAGCTGAGTTATGGCATAAGAGGCTCAATCACATCAGTGAGAAGGGTTTGTCAATATTGGCCAATAAGAAGCTCCTTTCAAGATTGAAAAGTTCAGTACTAAAGAAGTGTGCTCACCGTTTAGCAGGAAAACAGAACGAGTTGCATTTAAAAGCTCCCCCCTTCAAGAAAGTCGGGTATACTTGGATTTAGTGCATTCGATGTTTGCGGTCCTATGAGAACAAAATCACTTGGTGGCTCTCTTTATTTTGTTACCTTCATAAATGATTTTTCAAGAAAAATTTGGATTCATACCTTGAAAACTAAAAATCAAGTGTTAGATGCTTTTAAGCAATTTCAGGCTTCAGTTAAGAAACAGACTGGAAAGAAATTGAAATGCATTAGAACTGATAACGGGGGAGAATATATTGGACCTTTTGATGAATACTGCAGACAACAAGGTATTCGATATCAAAAGACACTTCCCAAGACGCCTCAGTTAAATGGCTTAGCTGAGAGAATGAACAGAACATTGGTTGAAAGGATAAGATGCTTACTTTCACAGTCAAAGCTACCTGGATCCTTTTGGGGTGAGGCTTTAAGTACAGTTGTGCATATATTAAATCTTACTCTATGCGTTCCTTTAGAGTTTGATGTTCCTAATAGAGTTTGGACAGGCAAAGAAGTTTCTTATGAGAGGTCTAAACTTGATGTGAAAACACGACAATGCATATTTATTGGTTATGGACAGGATATGCTTGGCTACAAATTTTATGATCCACTCGAAAAGAAAATTGTAAGAAGTAGAGACGTTGTGTTTATGGAAGATCAAACAATAGAGGATATTGAGAAATCGAAGATGATTTCAGCACCACAGGTTAGTGATAATCTGGTTGATTTAGATCCAGTTCCTCTTACAAATATTCCTACACAGGTTGATGAAAAGCAGCAGGAAGTCAATGTTCCAAATAACGCACATGTTCCTTAACATGTTGAAATAGATAATGCTATTCCTGAACCAGAGGCTCAATTAGATGTTCCACTGGATGTTCCAGTCCGGAGATCCTTTAGAGACCGACGACCTTCCACCAGGTATTCTGAAGATGAGTATGTATTATTGAATGATGCAGGTGAACCAGAGTGTTATGCAGAAGTAATAGAAGATGAGTACAAAAGCAATTGGTTCGATGCTATGCGAGATGAGATGCAATCACTTTATGATAATCATACTTTTGAATTGGTGAAGTTACCTAAAGGTAAAAGAGCTTTGAAGAACAAGTGGGTATATAGGTTGATGCAAGATGAACATACTGCACAACCACGGTTCAAAGCTAGATTGGTTGTTAAGGGATTCGATCAGAGAAAGGGTATTGATTTTGATGAAATATTTTCTCTGGTAGTGAAAATGTCTTCTATCCGTGTGGTACTAGACTTGGCAGCTAGCCTAGATTTAGAAATTGAGCAAATGAATGTTAAAACGGCCTTCTTACATGGTGACTTGGAGGAAGAGATATACATGGAACAACCTGAGGGTTTCAAAGTGAAAGGGAAAGAGGACTATGTATGCAAATTGAAGAAAAGTCTATATGGCCTAAAACAAGCACCGAGACAGTGGTATAAGAAATTTGCGTCAGTTATGACAGAACAGGGCTATAAGAAGACTTTCTCGGACAACTGTGTGTTTGTCCAAAAATTTTCTGATGATGACTTTATTATTCTATTGCTTTATGTTGATGATATGCTGATTGTTGGCAGGAATGCTTCAAGAATTGAGTTATTGAAGAAACAGTTGAGCAAGTCTTTTGCCATGAAAGACTTGGGCTCGGCGAAGCAGATTCTTGGCATTAGAATTACTTGAGACAGAGATGCTAAGAAGTTATTTTTTTTGCAAGAGAAATATATCGAGAAGATCCTTCAGAAATTTTACATGGTCAAGGCTAAAGTGGTTAGTACTCCTCTTGCTGCCCACTTTAAGTTAAATATGATGCAAAGTCTTACGACTGATAAAGAGAAGAAATATATGGAAATTATTCCATATGCTTCAGCTGTAGGAAGCTTAATATATGCGATGGTATGTACACACCCAAACTTGGCGCATGCAGTTGGTGTTGTTAGTCGCTATTTGTCAAATCCAGGTAGAGAGCACTGGAATGCAGTGAAGTGGATTATGAGGTATCTTCGAGGAACTTCAAATTTGAAACTCAGTTTCGGGACCGGGAAACTTGAGTTAGTTGGATACACAGATTCCGACTTGGCATGAGATATTGATACTCGTAAATCTACTTCTGATTATTTGATTTCTTTTGTGGGTGGAGCTGTGTCATGGAAGTCAAGATTGCAAAAGTGTGTTGCACTTTCTACAACCGAAGCTGAATTTATTGCAGTGACTGAAGCTAGTAAAGAGATGCTATGGATGAAGAAGTTCTTAGAAGAACTTAGGTACAAGCAAAAGAGGTATGTGCTATTTTGTGATAATCAAAGCGCAATTCATCTTGGTAAGAATTCATCTTTTCATTCTAGATCGAAACATATTGATGTTAGATATCATTGGATAAGGGATGTTCTAGATGAAAAGTTGTTAGAACTTGAGAAAATTCATACGGATCATAATGGCTCCGATATGATGATGAAGACTCTACCAAGAGAGAAGCTTGAACATTGCCGTTTGATAGCAGGGATGGTGAATCCCTCCACATTGTCGTGAGGGGGAGATTTGTTAGCTGGGTTCACTTCTATGTGGAGGAAGCCCAATGAGTTGCAAGCTCAAAAAGGGCTTGAGCCCATATAATAAGTTATATGAGGAAATATGGTTTCTCACTATCTATATAAAGATGTAGAAACAGAAAAGGAAATAGTAACAAGAGAAAAAGAGAAAGCAGAAAGCAGAAAATCTGGGGTTTGGGACAATATCTGATTTACATCAAGCTGGCGTCGGAGGTCGATTCGTGGTCCGATTGAACTGAAATTTTGTCAACATGTTTGTGGCGCAATTTAATCGAATCTGAATGGTTTGATTTTCGTTTGAAGCTCCATACGTCAGGTTTTTCGTGGATTGATCAAAACCTGCGTTTTTAGTCAGATTTATCCTTGATCTCTTGTGAAGTTCATGTGTATTGCCATGAATCATGTTCTTGAGGTGTTTACTGCTATGTACCTCTAGTATTTGCTAGAGAAGAACAATTTTATTGATAGTGAAGATTTTCAGGTGGACTCCGATCCCGTGGTTTTTTATCTCCTCACATCGAGGAGGTTTTCCACGTAAAAATCGTCTTGTGTTCGCGTGCTTGGTATTTATTTTACTCTACTATATCAATTCCTATTAGGTTTACACAAGATGGGAGATTATTTTATTCCGCTGCGTTGATTCGATATTGTTCGAATTATTACCGTTCTCCCATCACGGATCTCTCCCTCTCTTTCTGGATTTTTCAGCCGAAGAACCCCGCCTTCTCGGTCCAACCTCTCCCCACTTTTAAGCAGCGTCGCCAGCTGCTGCCAGCTTGCCCAGGCCGGTCGTACCGCGCGACATTCCCCGCTGCCCGCACTCGTCGTACGCCGTCTTTGAGGAGAGAAGAAAAGAAAAAGGGGCCGGGCTAAGTCTGAAGTCTAGCCCGGCCGTGCCGCCTTATTATTATTTTTAATTTAAATTAATTAATTTTTTAAAGTGTTTTCAAAAATTTCTATCGTTAATACCAGTAATGTAGATGTTCCTAATGTCTATATGCGATACAATTTAATGAAAATTATTTTTTGTTTAGGGATTAGAATTTAATTCTTAATTTTCTTTACGATTAAATCCAAAATAAATAGATAAAATTGAGGTGTCAATATATATACATCGATATAATTTGAATGTACATCTTCTTGATATAAAATAGACATTATCTCAAATTTTGAAGGCTCACATTAACATAAATCTATTAACCACAGAACACCTAGATATAGAAGGAAAAAACTACATGGTGCGAATTCGGCGGACCGAAAATGATCCAACTCTTTAGGTAAGTTCATTTCATGGAAAATAAGTGATTTGAAAATTACTTTATTTGAATTTTACTCGTGCAATTATTTTTTCTTTAAATTTAACAAAAATGTGAATAATCTTACATATTGGCTGACCAATTTCTTTTTTCCAAGGCAAAAAATCCGACGAGCCTAAGCCACTTCGGACCTCAATTTTAGGTTAGGATTGCCTTGGGTCCATCTCAATTCTCTTTGGGCATGTTTGCATAGATTATTACTTTTCTCTTTTTACTTAATTTATATATTGTGACAACGCATTTTGGCAATGTTGGCACTCGGATCATATGCAAAATTTTTCATGACCTTATTATAAGTTGGATTATATTTCGCTTTTGGTGGAAAAAATATAATTTCTTTTTTACTTTTTGAATAACCCAAACAGAACAACTTTTAGAAAGTTTGGGTCAATATAAGTTAAAGAGCTTCAAATGTTACATTTCACAGAGGCTTACAAAGGCATGATCAAAAGATAAATTGCTAAGACTTAAATGGAAAATCGAATATATTCATTATAACATTGGTAATCTTTTAAGTACTTGTAAAATTTCGAAGAAGTTGGTGATTTGCTAATTTGGTTTGATATGTGGAGACCAAGAAAAAAGAAGTGGAGCGAGGGCCATTTCTGCAATCCCGTGCTGTTGCGCACGACAACTTTGTCATGTTTCTCCTTAGCCGTTGGATTCAAGTGGTTTAATATCAGCCGTTCGATTAATATGTGTTGTCAGCGTTTCTGGATCACTCCCGTTGGTGGAAAACTCGTGGAATTGCCCACTCAAAGGTACCAAAATCACGGCATTGCCCTTCCTTTGTTTATCGCCTACTTCAATTTTTCTTCCGCCGTCCCCTTCTTTCCAAACAACATACGTTAATAAAATTTTAATCAGTACATTAACATTGTCACAGTTTCTTTATATAAGCTGGTTTTTATAGAATGACACGTATGCAATTTTTATTTTTAGCATGTAGATATATTTCATAAACAGTTTATGCTCCCATTCTTAGATTATCCGTGTTAAAAAAAAAGGGGTACATTGACCGTGTATGTAATATGTTTTGTACAATGGAAAAATAATTTTTTTGCACAAATAGGTTTTAGATAATTTTTTTGGCACAAATAATTAAGATTTATTTTCTCTCTACCATGACTTCAATATTCATTGACTTGTGTATTGACTTCTCGCAGGCCGATAACCCGCTTGTCATGATTTTAAGCAGCCATCCTATCTTTTATTTAAGAATGGTATCATGAGCATGTGCCTTTAGCAAAAGAAATGTAATCATCTTTTGTTTAAGAATGGTATTGGGGAGCTTACACATTATTATTATTTTTTAATATATTTTTTAACAAAAAATATTTGTTGTTTCAGCGGTCTCTAACTTGAGTTGCATCAATCAAGAGCACTCACATGTTAGATTTGTAAATTTTCTCCTCTCCTTTTGCTTTATAATTTTTTTTTTTAAAAAAAAAAGGGATATACCTAAAGTGGCTGTCCATCCATACGTTCTTCAGTTTTTCAGCACCATCAATGTGTTTGCTTTTATCATAAGTTAACTGTGAACAAAACACTATTAAACTTAAGTGATTTGATAATTCTAGTTCCAATTTAATACTGTATCATGTCCATATGGAGAACCAAGTGTTTGTTGTCAATTCATAAACAGATGATAAAAGAGTCGCTTTTCTCTTGAGCCGCCAAAAAAGGCTAGCATGGCTTGAATGACATTAGAAAAAAGAAGGATAGAGACTCCTTCAATTAACTGGTTGTTATGATTATAAGTAGCCCATATTTTGCAAGCCTTTAGTCATATAATTCATCAACAAATTGAGCACCTCATTTTTGTCAAGCACAAAAACAAAAGTAAAGACCTCCTATTTGATGACTCTATCTCTATTTCTTACTATGGAGTTCATTCCATCCCCTAATAGTTGACACCATGATCAAGTCGAGTCATTGCCAAGTTAAGTTGCTTCTTGAGCTTGCAAAAGCTATTTGGGCGACTTAATTTACAAGCCCTTAGTTGTATAACTCATTAGCAAAATGAGCACCTCAGTTTTGTCTAGCCCAAAAGCAAAAGCAAAAGCAAAGAACCTCAATTTGATGACCTTATGCCTCTTTCTTACTATAGAGTTCATTCCATCCATTGACAATTGACACCATGATCAAGTTAAGCCTTTGCCAAGTTAATTTGCTTCTTGGCTTGCAAAAGCTATTTGGGCAACTTAATTTGCAAGCCTTTAGTCATATAACTCATTAGCAAAATGAGCACCTCACTTTTGTCAAGCCCAAAAGTAAAAGTAAAGAATTGCACCTAGGCAACTATGTCCCTCTTTCTTACTATAGAGTTCATTTCATCCCATGATAATTGACACCTTGATCAAGTTGAGTCTTTAACAAGTTAAGATGCTCCTTGGGCTTGGGAAAGCTATTCGGGCAACATAATTTGCGAGCCTTTAGTCATGTAATTCATCAGCAAAATGAGCACCTCACTTTTGTCAACCACAAAAAAGAAAGTAAAGAACTTTAATTTGATGACTCTATATCTCTTTCTTACTATAGAGTTCATTCCATCACTTGATAGTTAACACCATGATCAAGTTGAGTCTTTACCAAGTTAAGTTGCTTCTTGGGCTTGGGAAAGTTGGTCGAGCAAGTTCATTTGCAAGCCTTTAGTCATATCATTCATCAGCAAAACGAGTGCCTCACTTTTGTCAAGCCCAAAAGCAAAAGTGAAAAACTTCAATTTGATTATTTTGTCCCTCTTTCTTACTATAGAGGTCATTCCATCCCTTCACAATTGACACCATGATCCAGTTGAGTCTTTACCAGGTTAAGTTGCTCTTTAGGCTTGGAAAAGCAACTCATTCAACTTAACTTGGAAGCCCTTCATTGTATAATTAATCAACAAAATGAGAACATCACTTTTGTCAAGCATTAAAAAGAAAGTGAAGAACTTCTATTTGACGACTCTATCTCTCTTTCTTACTATAGAGTTCATGCCATTGCTTGACAGTTAACACCATGATCAAGTTGAGCCTTTATCAAGTTAAGTTGCTTCTTGGGCTTGGGAAAGCTGGTTGGGCAAGTTCATTTGCAACCCTTTAGTCATATCATTCATCAGCAAAACGAGTGCCTCACTTTTGTCAAGCCTAAAAGCAAAAGTGAAAAACTTCAATTTGATTACTCTGTCCCTCTTTCTTACTATAGAGGTCATTCCATCCCTTCACAATTGACACCATGATCTAGTTGAGTCTTTACCAACTTAAGGTTCTTCTTGAGATTGCAAAAGCTATTTGGGCAACTTTATTTGCAAGCCTTTAATCATATAACTCAGTAGCAAAATGAGCACCTCACTTTTGTCAAGCCCAAATCCAAAAGTAATAAACTTCAATTTGATGACTTTGTGCCTCTTTCTTACTATAAAATTCATTCCATCTCTTGATAGCTGACACCATGATCAAGTTGAGTTTTTACCAAGTTAAGTTGCCCCTTGGGCTTGGAAAAGCAATTTAGGCAACTTAATTTGCAAGCCTTTAGTCGTATAATTCATCAACAAACTGAGCACCTCACTTTTGTCAAGCACAAAAAAGAAAGTAAAGAACTTCTACTTGATGACTCCATCTCTCTTTCTTGCTATGGAGTTCATTCCATCCCTTGACACTTGACACCATGATCAAGTTGAGACATTACCAAGTTAAGTTGCTTCTTGGGCTTGTAAAAGCTATTTGGGCAACTTAATTTGCAAGCCTTTAGTTGTATAACTCATTAGTAAAATGAGCACCTTACTTTTGTCAAGCCCAAAAGCAAAAGTAAAAAGTTCAATTTGATGACTCTGTCCCTCTTTCTTACTATAGAGTTCATTCCTTCCCTTGATAGTTGACACCATGATCAAGTTGAGTCTTTACAAAGTTAAGTTACTCCTTGGGCTTGGAAAAGCAATTTAGACAACTTAATTTGCAAGCTTGTAATCGTATAATTCATCAACAAAATGAGTACCTTACTTCTGTCAAGTACAAAAAAGAAAGTAAAGAATTTCTATTTGATGACTCTATACCTCTTTCTAACTACAGAGTTCATTCCATCCCTTGATAGTTGACACCATCATCAAGCAGAGTCTTTACCAAGTGAATCTGGTTCTTGGTCTTGGCAAAACTATTCGGTCAACTTCATTTGCAAGCCTTTAGGCGTATCATTCGTGAGCAAAATGAGCACCTTACTTTTGTCATTCCCGAAATCAAAAGTAAAAATTTCAATAAGATGTCTCAGTCCCTCTTTCTTACTGTAGAGTTCATTCCATCCTTTGGGAGTTGACACCGTGATTAAGTTGAGTTTTTTTCCAAGTTAAGTGCTTCTTGGGCTTGCAAAAGCCATATGGGCAACTTAATTTGCAAGACTTTAGTCCTATAACTCATTAGCAAAATGAGCAACTCAATTTTATCAAGGCCAAAAGCAAAAGTAAAAAACTTCAATTTGATGACTTTGTGTCGCTTTCTTACTATAGAGTTCATTCCACCTCTTGACAATTGACACCATGCTCAAGTTGAGTCTTTACCACGTTAAGTTCCTCTTTAGGCTTAGAAAAGAAATTCAAGAAACTTAATTTGCAAGCCTTTAATAGTATAATTCATCAATAAACTAAGCGCCTCACTTTTGTCAAGCACAAAAATGAAAGTAAAGAACTTTTATTTGATGACTCTATCTCCATTTCTTACTATAGAGTTCATTCCATCCCTTAGTTGACACCATGATCAAGTTGAGTCTTTACCAAGTTAAGTTGCTTCTTAAGCTTGCAAAAGCTATTTGGGCAACTTAATTTGCAAGCCCTTAGTCATATAACTCATTAGCAAAATGAGCACCTCACTTTTGTCAAGCCCAAAAGCAAAAGTAAAAAACTTCAATTTGATGACTCTGTGCCTCTTTCTTACTATAAAGTTCATTCCATCCTTTGATAGTTGACACCATGATCAAGTGCAGCCTTTACCAAGTTAAGTTGCTTCTTGGCTTGCAAAAACTATTTGGGCAACTTAATTTGCAAGCCTTTAGTCATATAACTCATTAGCAAAATGAGCACCTCATTTTTGTCAACCCAAAAAGTAAAAGTAAAGAATTGCAATTGGATGACTTTGTCCCTCTTTCTTACTATAGAGCTCATCCCATCCTGTGATAGTTGACACCTTGATCAAGTTGATTCTTTACCAAGTTAAGATGCTCCTTGGGCTTGGAAAAGCTATTTGGGCAACATAATTTGCAAGCCTTTAGTCATGTAACTCATCAACAAAATGAGCATCTCACTTTTGTCAAGCATAAAAAAGAAAGTAAAGAACTTTAATTTGATGACTGTATATCTCTTTCTTACTATAGAGTTCATTCCATCGCTTGACATTTAACGCCATGATCAAGTTGAGTCTTTACCAAGTTTAGTTGCTTCTTGGGCTTGCAAAAGCTCTTTGGACAAGCCTTTAGCTGTATAACTCATTAGCAAAATGAGCACCTCACTTTGGTCAAGCCTGAAAGCCAAAGTAAAAGACTTCAATTTGATGACTTTGCGCCTCTTTCTTACTATAGAGTCCATTCCATCCCTTGATAGTTGACACCATGATCAAGTTGAGTGTTTACCAAGTTAATTTGCTTTTAGGTTTGGAAAAGCAAGTCAAACAACTTAAATTGCGAGCCTTTAGTTGTATAATTCATCAACCAAATGAACACCTCAGTTTTGTCAAACACAAAAAAGAAAGTAAAGAACTTCTATCTGATGACTCTATCTCTCTTTCTTACTATGGAGTTCATGCCATCCCTTGGCAGTTGACATCATGATCAAGTAGAGTCTTTACCTAGTTAGGTTGCTTCTTGGGCTTGGGAAAGCTATTTGGGCAACTTCATTTGCAAACCTTTAGTCATATCATTCATCAGCAAAATGAGTACCTCACTTTTGTCAAGCCCAAAAACAAAAGTGAAAAACTTCAATTTGATTACTCTATCCCTCTTTCTTATAATAAAGTTCATTCCATCCCTTAACAATTGACACCATGATCAAGTTGAGTTTTTACCAAGTTAAGTTGTTTCTTGAGCTTGCAAAAGCTATTTGGGCAAATTAATTTGCAAGCCATTAGTTATATAACTCATCAGCAAAATGAGCACCTCACTTTTGTCAAGCCCAAAGGCAAAAGTAAAAGACTTCAATTTGATGACTCTATGCCTCTTTCTTACTATAGAGTTCATTCCATCCCTTGATAGTTGACACCATGATCAAGTTGAGTTTTTACCAAGTTAAGTTGCTTTTAGGCTTGGAAAAGGTATTCAAACAACTTAATTTGCAAGCCTTTAGTTGTATAATTCAACAACAAAATGAGCACCTCAGTTTTGTCAAACACAAAAAAGAAAGTAAAGAACTTCTATTCGGTGACTCTATTTCTCTTTCTTACTACAAAGTTTATGCCATCCCTTGGCAATTGACATCATGATCAAGTAGAGTCTTTACCTAGTTAAGTTGCTTCTTAGGCTTGGGAAAGCTATTTGAGCAACTTCATTTGCAAGCCTTTAGTCATATCATTCATCAGCAAAATGAGTACCTCACTTTTTGTTAAGCCCAAAAGAAAAAGTGAAAAACTTTAATTTGATTACTCTATCCCTCTTTTTTACTATAGAGTTCATTCCATCCCTTGACAATTGACACCATAATCAAGTTGAGTCGTTAACAATTTAAGTTGCTTCTCGAGCTTGCAAAAGCTAATTGGGCAACTTAATTTGCAAGCCTTTAGTCGTGAACTCAATAGCAAAATGAGCACCTCACTTTTGTCAAGCCCAAAAGCAAAAGTAATGAATTGCAATTGGATGACTTTGTCCCTCTTTCTTACTATAGAGTTTATTCCATCCCTTGACAGTTGACACCTTTATCAAGTTGAGTCTCTACCAAGTTAAGTTGCTCATTGGGCTTGGAAAAGCTATTTGGGCAACATAATTTGCGAGCCTTTAGTCGTGTAATTCATCTACAAAATGAGCACCTTGCTTTTGCCAAGCACAAAAAAGAAAGTAAAGAACTTCAATTTGATGACTCTCTCTCTCTCTCTCTCTCTCTCTCTCTCTCTCTCTCTTTCTTACTATAGAGTTCATTCCATCTCTTGATAGTTGACACCATGATCAAGTTGATTCTTTATCAAGTTAAGTTGCTTCTTGGGCTTGAAAATACTATTTGAGCAACTTAATTTGCAAGCCATTAGTCATATAACTCATTAGCAAAATGAGCAGCTCACTTTTGTTAAGTCCAAAAGCAAAAGTAAAAAAACTTCAATTTGATGACTTTGCCCTCTTTCTTACTATAGAGTTCATTCCATTCCTTGACAGTTAACACCCTAATCAAGTTGAGTCTTTACCAAGTTAAGTTGCTCCTTGAGCTTGGAAAAGCAATTCCTGCAACTTAATTTGCAATCCTTTGGTTGTATAATTCATCAACAAAATTAGCACCTCACTTTTGTCAAGCAAAAAATAGAAAATAAAGAACTTTTGTTTGATGACTCCATCTCTCTTTCTTACTATAGAGCTCATTCCATCCCTTAACACTTGACATCATGATCAAGTGGAGTATTTACCAAATTAAGTTTCTTCTTGGGCTTGGGAAAGCTATCCGGGCAACTTCATTTGCAAGCCTTTGGTTATATCATTCATTAGCAAAATGAGCACCTCACTTTTGTCAAGCCAAAAAGCGAAAGTGAAAAACTTCAATTTCACAACTCTGTTCCTCTTTCTTACTATAGAGTTCATTCCATTCCTTGACAGTTGACATCGTGCTCGAGTTGAGTCTTTACGAAGTTAAGTTGCTTGCTTGGCTTGCAAAAGCTATTCAGGCAACCTAATTTGCAAGTGTTATGCCCCGATCTTCAGGCACGCGCACATCCCTTACCTTTGGTTAATTTTAAAATGCGATACCCCAGGACTATGTATCGTCGACCATTTCATTTATTAAGCACATGCGGAAGCAGTTATAAATCCCCAGATAATTAATCAATGGGATAGAAAAGTAGAAAAGTAGGGCCATATTTTTCATATTGAAACTTATAACCAAACTTTTATACAAAACACAAATCAGAGCACTTCACAACTTTTTACTCTAAACTCTATTCACATCAAAATGGAGATCTCAAAAGAATATAGAATCTTAGTCCATCTAGGCCGTACTCAAGGCCCCTCTCAGGATTATCTTCTTTTTCCAAAAATCCTTCTCCTTAAGTTTCACCTTCGAGTTCTCTTTCTCGGACTCCTCCTCCTCAGCTCCTTAGCGGGGTCCTGAAATGTTTTCCCCAAACTGGGATGAGACTACGTCTCAGCAAGTTCTACCCCACTAAGGCCCGATTAGTAAACCATTATACTAAAGGCTGCCTAAACACGCATAGGTCAGAACACATACCTTGGCATCAGTCTCAACCTGTAATTCAAGGTTATATACAGATACTTCAAATATCTTAATGTACAATCAGTCAAATCACAGTTCAATTGACTTAGTCGATTACATGCCAGTCGGACCATTTCTAGGTTGATTCGATTATTCCATCTCAATCTCCAATTATGAACCACGACCCTCAGATCACATCTTAAGCAAAGGTGGATGACACAGTCCCACTCGACAACTTTCGATATTCAATGGCTTTACGGTCACACTCAACTACTTTCGATATTCAATGGCTTTACGATCCCACTTGACCACTTTCGATATTCAATGGCTTTACGGTCCTACCCGACCACTTTCGATATCCAATGGTTTAACGGTTCCACTCGACCACTTTCGATATCGACAATCAATACTCAATGATTTCTCAATGAAATAATTAACCACAACCATTTAAGAATATATCAAAAATTCCACATTCAATTCAACTTGGCACAATTCAAAGCTCAAATAAATAAACGGACTTTGCCATGACAATCGACACGAGATTTCGGCCGTCGGCCATCTCAATCTCAATTTCCGAAAAATAATTAATTAATAAATATTAAAAAATCAATTTATCCCAAAATAAAGCCCAATTAAATCAACAGACTTCACCATGATCATTAGCATAATATTCCGGTCACGGGCCATCCTAGTTGAATTTTCGGAAAATAAATAATTAATTAATTAATTTCGAAAATTAAATAATTAATATTAAAAATTCAATTTAGCTCAAAATAGAGCCCGATTAAATAAAAAGGACTTCACCACGGTCATCAGCATAATATTCGGTCACTAGCCATCTCAATTGAATTTTTGGAAAATAATTAATTAATTAATTTAATTCCGAAAAATAATATTTAAATACTAAAAATTTCGCTTAGGCCCGAAAAGCCTAATTGAATCCCACTAAGAGTCGGGAAAAATCCCGAGATGCTTTCAATAAATAGTAGACTATGTCTACTTGCTAATTGCACAATCAATTTATCTAATTTACATCACAATTAACTAATAATCACTAATCTATTATAATCTAACCACCTAAACCTAATTAATTAATTAAAACTAAACAAACCTTAAGCATAATTAGCCAACTAATCAGGGATTAGTGAGATTACTCACTGGAATCACGCGCAAATCGAATCAATCCGACGGGGGCGACGCGAGGAACAATACTTCCCAAAGCACGGCTCGGGTTCAAGGCCCGGAAACGGCCCAAAAGCGGGCCCAAAGCCATTGAAAACCCACTCCGTGGGGTGGCTGTGATGGCTGAAAACAGTCACAAACAGCCACAAATCAAAGCAGCAAGGGCGGCAAGGTGCGAGGGAAGGCTGGTGGAGGTTCGGCGAGCTCAAACGGTGGCCGGAGGTGGCCGGACGAGGGCTGAATAGAGCTGGGCAGCAGCTGAAATCACACGAGGAAGAAGCTTGGGCGCGAGGGGCGGCGGCTGGTGGAGCTCGCGGCGAGCAGCGGACGCGCGGGCGGCGGGACGGGCGGCGACGGTGGTTGGTTGCTGTCTCGGTGAGCTGCTGTCTTCCTCTTCCTGGTTTGCTGGTTTGCACGAAGAAGGAAGAAGAAGAAGAAGAAGAAGAAGAAGGTCACGTGGGGGAGAAGAGAGAAGAGAGGGGAGAGAGAGAGAGAGAAGGGATAAGCTTTTGACTAGTCAAAGAGGGAAAAGAAAGAGAGAGTAGGCGTGGGGAGGGGGCGACCGCACGAAGGGGGAGGGAGAGGAGAGAGGAGAGAGAAAAGAAGAGAGAGAAAAGGGAGAGAGAGAGAGAGAGAAAAAGAAAAGAAAAAGAATAATACTACTCTAAATTTTCTTTTCTCTTTTCATTTCCCTTTTATTTTCTTCCGGTCTTCGATTTTTCCTCCAATAATTTCTTTCTTGAAATTTCGGACTTGTCAATAAATTGACAGGCGATGAGACGGTCCTAAAAATGAATTGTGACACGCTCGAATATTCAATTCCCAAAACCGAATTAAATTTCATGGTTAAAATCGACCGGTCGCGATTTTAGTCCAATCCAACAAATTAGGTAGCTTTTAGGGATTTTACCGTGGATATATCCCTTAACGGCTTCACCCAATAGGTTAGTTAACTCGTGAGTGATCAGCTCAGAGAAAAAGGACTATAGGCACGTCAACGATATGTACATTTCATTTTATTGAAACGGGATCGAATTTCAGGATGTCACAGCAAACCCTTAGTCATATAACTCATTAGCAAAATGAGCACCTCCGTTTTGTCAAGCCCAAAAGCCAAAGTAAAGAACTTCAATTTGATGACTCTGTCCCTCTTTCTTATTATAGAGTTCATTCCATCCCTTGACAATTAACACCATGATCACGCTAAGTCTTTTCCAAGTTAAGTTGCTTCTCGGTCAAGTTATGTTATTTTTGCTGTAATTGTAAAGGCTCTTATTATATTTTTCTCGGCTGGAACTTGAACATGTGCCTGCTGGTGGTTTTGCATGAGTCAAATTTCCTCGTTCTTAACTTGGTAGTCTTGCCATTGGGTTGCTGTCCTAGTTAGAGTCTTCCAAAAGTGAAGTAAGCGGAGAATGCAAAAATGGGTCAGATATTCAGTTATCAAAGAGTTTTAGCCTCCGTCTTTTTCTTTCTTTTGTTGTGGGGGGAAGTTGGTGGTTCGTTCATTTCTTGTGTACCTTTAAGGTGAGCCTCTACATTTACAACAAGCAAGCATATCCTCTTTTTTTCCCCCACTTTTACAGAGTTGGATTACTTCAGTGTAAAATAGTTTATCCTTAGGAATATAGACTAGTCCTCTACTGTTGCGCTACACCTTCGTCATGTCTGGATTCCTCAATACACGCCAACAGTACCGACCTGTCCTCTATCTGGCATCCGGGAGCTCTCATGATTCTTCTCCCTCACCTCACCATTCCAACGAGGCCCCTAACTGTAACACCAGCTGAGCTTCCAGAACAACGTCACCACAGTTTCTGACTCCTACTTGACCTCAGGTGGCGGCCAGTGTTGCCTCGGACGAGTTTAGCCAAGAGGCTCTGTTTTCGGATCCTCCATTTCCACCGTTCAAGAGCTTGCTCTTCTCCTTCAAACTTTTATTAATCCATTCCTGAAGTTCCAGAAGCTTGTCCCACGCCTCAGTGACTGCCATGGAAGCGCTGGTTTCGCCTACAACTTCCCTTGCGGAGTGTTGGAACCAAAACGATTTGGTACCAATTGTAGGGTATGCGACCCTTTGCTCTAATATTAATTGTAGAGTGCGCAGCTTATAAAATATGCGGAAGCGTTAAAATACTCAAATCAAACTAGCTGATACAAGTACACACTCAAACAAATTAATACAAGCATACACTCAGCTATTCTATTTTCTTCCCTTCTCGGAGGGATAACTCTCTCACACAGAGCTACTGAGGCTGCAGTGCCTCTCTCTTGAAGTTCACCGTTGCACCTGGTGACTTCCCGTTCCGAAGCTCTCACTGCTGGAGGCTTTCCGTGAAGCTCACATATGTGTGGCTTCCTTGCTGGCCTGAAGTTCTCCGCCTGCGTGTGGCGTGAGGCCCTCTCCCTGGCCTGTTGACCTGAGGCTGCGATGCCTCTATGTGAGGCCTTCCGGCCTGAGCTCAAACGCTTAACGTTCAAGTTGAAGCTTGCTTTCTGCTCTTGAAGACTCCAGCAACAAGTATAATATTATTTTAATATGTGCCCATTCTTTTTTTAATCAGCTTGTGGCTTCTTCAAGACCTATCTTCTTTGGCGGTTTAAGAAGTGACGCTGCAGCACACTTCTCTTTGGCTTCTTATTATTATATTAGGTGTTGAACTCCGACAACAGACTTGACAGCTCCCTGTTTGGCGTTCTTCCTTGGTTCTAGTTTTTGGCCAGCGACTCACTTCACGGCGGTGCTTCATCGTCGTGCCTTTATCCCCGATAATACTCAAACATACATCGGCGCCTCCCATAATCGTGGAATTGGCCTTGAATAGCCACGGTATTGCTCCGCTCTGTTCTACTCTGTTTCTGTGTCGTTGCTGCTGCGGTTCGCCCTGTTGTTGCGAGTATACGAACGCCCAGCCTGCCACCATTTCTGATTGCTCAAAACTGAGCATTCGCTGGGATAGAAAGCAACAGCTAAACGAAATCTGGAGAGAAACAGAAGATACAAGAAAAAGAAAACACACGAAGAAAACAGGGAGAGTGGGAGCCACTAAAATTCGTCATCGCTTGGCGTTTATGAATCCGCCGGCTGGAGTCTCCATATCGTCTGAGCCTGAGATGCGCGGGCATGGCTGTAGGAGTGCCAATCAAAGTATTCTGCCTTGAGCACTCTTCGGCCATTGATAAATTCGCTGTTCGTTCGTTGCCACTCTGGATTACCAGGCCCACAGAATTGCGCTATTTAGTCAAGCCAAATCGCATCTTGTTATTTGGAGCCTCCATGGCATGTGGCCGACATTAACTCACTTCAATGCCATCGGGCCGTTTCTATTCAGATTGAGTTTCAAAGTCGATCGCCTGTCTGGATTTTCATCTCACTATGCTTTCCCTGTTCTGGTTAGCCGAAGTTGAAGAGAACGCCAGACATCACAGATGATAAAATGACCGACATTTCATTGCCGCTAGCGGCGAAATCATAGGCTCGGTTTCTGTGCATCTCGAAATCCCGGAACACTGAGCTCACGGACCCTTCCTTCTTCAGGTCCTATCGAAACCTATAGAATGTGTGATTTCACCTTACTATCACTTCATGAATTGCTGGTAGTTTTTATCATATTCTTTTTCAATTGCACGTAAACGTGCATCGAAAAAACCAGTGAGTTTTACTCCATAAAATAGTGGGTATAAGTTCCTGTTATGGGTTTGAATCATGGGCAGAGAGCACTTGGGGACGATTTGATTCAGCTGTAGATAACACAACATAATCAAGAGACCTTGGCTGAAAGCATATCCAATAGAGAAGAGAAAGTCGGAGGGGATGATCCGTTCACTTCCCCCGTCTCTCTCGAGAGTATTCTGTCATGCGTTTCACTTTCTCAGCGGAGCTAGGCTCGACCTCTGGGAGAGATTGCTATGCAACTTTCAGCACTTCGACCGATTTTCTACTCGAATGCATTTGATACGGACGACTCATAAGATCATAGACGTCCGCCTGCTTTTTTTCTATCTGAAGGTGCTCCAGTGGAATTGAACTTCACACCGACATGGGTGCGTAGGATCTTGCCAGAGAGCATTTATATATTATATAATTTTGATCACCTTAGGTTCACTCTTTTCCCAGTTTAGCGCCTAAATTGCTCACGCTAATAATGCTTGCGAATGAGGTGCCCTTTGGTCTTTTCACTCCTCTTCATAAGTAGATATATCATTAATATGGAATATCGACGCATACAGTGTGAGTGTATTTTTTTTTTTTTTCATAAACCGTCTTATCCATCATTGATTTAAGAGTTCTAATTGCTTATTATCTTCACTAACCATCAAAATCAACAGTGTATAAAGCTGTAAGTGGAAAAATTTTCTTTTTCTCTGCCAGTGTCTGCTATTATTACTGTATTAATATTTCTATTTATATTTTATTAGCTGGAACGGAAAATATTACTGCACGTGAATTAGGGGTGGCAATAGGACTGGGCAGGTGCACGACTGCAAAGCGAATGCGGGGGTTTGCATCTTGGCTCCACTATCATTAGAGATGCCCCATCATCGGCCCATGTCCCATACGGGGACATCTACAAGTTCCATCCCCAACCCCCAGCAATAATGTGGATTCGCCCGTGACACTTGCCCTACTTGATAACAACTTCAAGATTAAATATTATTTCTACAACTAGCCTCTCAAAAAAAATTTGCAAGTTGAAACAATCATTTATGCGAGAAAAAAAAAATGAATTTGGGATTCTTCGATCCTTTATAATATAATTTAGTTTGCAAAATTTTCTGTGATAAATTGATGAGAAAAGGGAATGAAGTATTGGAAGTATTCATGTTATATTAGAATCTATGTTGAAAATAAGAAATTTTATATTACCAAAGTAATACAACTTATATAAAGGAACAAGGTTAATACCATAATCTCCACCATTTAGACATAGGATCACGGGTTTAGATGGGTCCATGGGAGGGGCCACTCATATCTATCCCCACCACGCACCATGTGCAAGGCAGGAAAGTTCTCCTCATCATATGGTACTTAATCAGTATTTTGAGCTTAATATTCATTTTTTAATGAAGTGCTTTATATATCTACATGTACAAGTATGTTGTTATTCGTCAATATTTGCAACAAATTCTTTTATAACTTTGTAAAATTTTGTGGAAGTACTACCAACTATTCTAAGCTAAAAACTTAAACCCACAGATGAATGCATTCCTTTGATATTTATACCCCTCCTCACATGTAAGTTAGACTTTGGCCTAATACTAAAGAGTGAAAATATATATTAAAGGAGGCAAATAAGGGATTTGGAAAATTTGAATTCAAAACTTCTTGTTTTGATGCCTTATTAAATTTTGCATGAACATTGTAAATTATTCTAGAAACATATGCTATCAAATTAATGTGTCATTTGTTATTTAAATATTCTAATAACTTGTGTTTCCCACATAGTAGAAGTCCTTAAATTTTAGTTTATGGTTTCAGATACATTCTCGTCTTCTTTATAATTTGTAATAAAGATACTGGTCTTGAATATTTGGACATTCTATAGTCTAATTACAACCACTATTTTTTTTTTATATTACAAAAAAGCTTAATATAATATTGACATGGTATATAATCTATTATACAGTCCTTTCAGAGAAAACAGATTGATTCGAGTCTTCCACCGGCAACTCACTTCACGGAGGTGCTTCGTTTTCGTACCTTTATTTTTCATGATACCCACGCATATAGCGGCACCTCCCGTAACCATCGAATTGGCCTCGAATAGCCCCCGTATTACTCTGATCTACAAGACATTTCTTTATTGGTAGATAAGTGGACTCGAATAAATCATATTATATTTTCTTTTTCGATCCTTTGAACAAAAAAAATTGCTATACAAGACATTTATTTAGTGAAAACTTTTCGGACAATGATATAGCTTCCTTAAATTAACAATTCGCATATAAAATGTAACTAATAACTTACTTTGTACAAGAAAATTTGTTATTCCTTCTCCTATGATTAGTTTGAAATTACACAAATGTCTTGAAAGACATCAACATTTTTAGAAATTAATTTTCAAATAATTCATTTTCACAAAACAAATAGAACCTAAAGCATTGAAACAATGGTCACCTCATACTAGGCCGTTTCAATTCTGAATTGTTTGTCACGACACTAGGGGCTCACCAAACTAGAACAGAAGAAAATAAATTGAGGAAATCTGGACGGTAAGTACTTGCATCAGAGAACAGCACGTCAATGACACGATTACACATATCAGGACATACGAACGGCAAGCGCCCACAGAATAGACATAATCCACAACACAACACAGTGAGCACACCAGCAACCCAGCACATGCGAAGATGAACCAATGGTAATACAGTGCACCCAAAATGAATGCTTATGCAATGACTACAGCAGCAGCTCAACGCTCTTGCAGCATGCACTCAGTATTCAAGATATCAGCATTTGTTCAAGACGCTCGCGATGTCAACACGTACAGAGAACTAACCAGCAACATTCTCATAATATGTTTGCAATTCGGCACAACAAACGTGGATTGACATATAGTGAAGCACGAAGTAAACATGCCCGGGTTAATTCATTTTCGTTCAAGATGCCCTCGGTCTAAGTTCTGGAATACTCAGTTATCAGACTCATCTTATGTACACACTATATTCATATCTAATCCGAGAATTTCAATCACAAATATTAAAACGAATAGCTAATAGATTCTGAAATGAAAGGAAACAAAATACAAGTAAAGTTTATACAACGAAACTAATGAATTGATCAAACAAGGGAAAGCTATTTGATTTGAGACCAACAAGGGTGTTGGGTGTTGCGACCAAAATTTCGGGTAAACTCACTTAGGATTTGGCTAATAGATTACTAAGCCTAAACTTAGCCCGAGCTCTCCCGAGCCCATACCAATTCGCAACTTAGGTTCAAATATTTTAACATGCAAATGAATTTTATTTAGGAGTCGCCACTAATCAGTTTATGGTAGATCAATTAGACACCTACGTAAAATAATAAGAGAATTATTTTACTCTTACGAACCAGAGATTTTGGGTATGGGGATTTGGTCACACTAGACTTCTCTAATGCTCTTTCGGTGCCATTTCTTTTTATTTTCAAAAATGTTTTTGCAAGCAGCTTGAATTGATTTTAAATCTATTTCCCTAACACATGAGGCGATCATGCAGGTGCACAAACCACCAATTTAACACCCAGATAAACAATGAATAAATTGCAAAACTTACCTCAAAATAATGAAATCATCTGTAATGTTAAATCAGAATCCACATCAACAACCCTAGATATGATTTCTAATTAACACGCAATTTCTTTTTGTTTTTGTTAATTGATAAGAATCATACTTTGCACTAAATGACCTAATTCTAATGACAGGCAATTCCTAGTTACATGGACCTAAAGACAATCACTAAATGACATACATTTCCATGAAATGATTCTAGATGACATGCACAAAATTTCTTTTGTGTTTTCTTAATAAATGTGCAATCTATCATAGAGAATGGGATTAATTTATCCTAAGACACTTTTTGTATTTTTATGAAATTCGAAATTAAAAAAATGTGAAAATCATCTAGCTAGATTAAGATTCTATCCAACTTGTATTAGGAATTAGGTTAAGCCAAATCCTAATTTAAAGTAGAATATTATCTTAACCCAAGTAATCCTAAAATGCAATCTATCTAAGAAAATATCTAAACTTATAATAAATTTAAAAAAATAATATCTAGAATTAAACTATGTGCAATTTTACCCTAATATGCAATAATTCTACATGACATATGCATGATGATTTTTTAATTAATTTAGAAATTAAAAATTGTCAAATAATTAAACATGCAACCTAAGTTTAAAAAAAAGAAAAAAATGAGCAACCTATATTGATTGATTTTTATTTTAAAAAATTCGAAATAAAATTCCTATTATAAATATGCAAAAACCCTAAAACAAGAAATAAACCTAATCTAACTCACATTTTTTTTTTTTTTAAGGAAGCAAAAACAACTTAAACCGATGGCAAATCAGAGCCAGATAAGATTGATATCCAAAAAAATTAACGAACCATACCTCGCGCATAAGATCGGGTTAGCCAATTTTAATTAAATCGCGAATCGAATCTCAAGTGCAAGATCGGATTGGTAATTTTTAAGCGATTGCGAGTTGGATTTCGAGCGCAAAATCGGACTATCAATCCCAAATTTCAAAGGCAATTTTATGTTAAACATTTCAGTCATACATTAAAGAATAATTCTACTAAAAAAAAAGCAAAATATATAAAAATAATAAAAATAAAAATAACATAAAGTAAATTAAAAAAAAAAAACTAATTTGATTTTCCCTTTTTCCCTTTTTTTTTTT
Source organism: Eucalyptus caleyi (assembly GCA_014182885.2). NCBI lineage: Eukaryota > Viridiplantae > Streptophyta > Magnoliopsida > Myrtales > Myrtaceae > Eucalyptus > Eucalyptus caleyi. The sequence goes on along the minus strand of CM024468.2, from coordinate 52,280,874 downwards.
TTTTTCACACACGGCTCGGGCTTGTGGTGGTGGGTTGCTACGGTGGAGGGCAGCCATGGTGCCATCACTCGGAAGGGCAGCAACGGCGGCGTCGCGGCGAGGCGGAGGCGGAGGTTAGGCGTCACGGCAAGGCTGAGGCGAAGGTACGATGAGGTGAAGCGGACGAGCACCAGGCGGTTGTGGATGGAGCAGTAGCGAGCATCGGGGTCGTCGCGGCTTCAGCAGGCATTGGGCAGAGGGACAGCAGGCAGCGAAACCAGTTGGTGCGGTGGCGCAGTGCTCACTGGTCATCGGAGTCACAATCGGGTCGGCAGAGGCAAGCAGACCGGCGGTGTGGCTCGGGATCTGAGGCGTCGGGGAAGAGCAACACGCGATGGTGACTAACGAGCTAGTGTCACGAGGTTGGCAGAGGCGCGAGGACTGGGGACTCGCGGGTTGTTGGTGCTGGTGCGGGTGAGGGGGACTCCGATGTGGTGGCGAGCAGCGCCGGGTGGAGGTGCAGGAGGCTTGGAGCGATGCGGCGTCCGGTGAGCAGGGGCGTCGGGTTCAAACTCCTGTGGGTCGCTCAGAGATGTGGCAGCCGGTCAACGCGACGGCAAACGCGGCAACAAAGCTCAAGGGTGAGGCGGAACTCCAATGTCGCGGGCAGAACGGCGATGCGGCATCTGGGGAGGCGGCGGTCGGCAGCAAGCGATCACGGATAGAGCGGCGTGCAACTGACGGAGGGACAGATGTTGCCCAAAGAAGATGAACAGCTCGTTGTTCTGCTTTTCTCTTTTCCCCCTTTTTTTTTTCCTTCTTTTGCTGCTGCACGTCACTTTTTCCCAGTTGCTATACGTTTCCTCAAAAGAACACTAAGGTGCGTTTGTTTGTATTTCTATCCAAAAATTGTTCCAGGGAAACAAAAATAGAAAAAAAGCTATTCCTGTTTCGGAAAACAATTTTTAACAAAAAAAACACGTTTGGTAAACTTGTTTGAGAATAAAAAGAATAAAAACACATTTGGTAAATTTGTTCTTTTTTTGTTTCTTTTAATATTTTAATATTTTAATTTTATTTTTCCTTTTTTTCTTTTTTATTTTTTTCTTCTTTTGGCCGATTGACGGCCTCGGCCATGTCCGACGACCGGCCCATGGGTGCCGGCGAGCCTCGCCGTGGCTAGGCGAGGCTCGGCCTCGCCTTGGCTGGACGAGCTCGCCCAGATCCGACGAGGCCGAGCCTCTTTGATGGCTGGGCAAGCTCGAGCTCACCTAGCCAAGGCGTGGTTGAGCCTCGCTAGGGGCCGGCGACGCTCAACCTCACCGGGGGCTGGTGACGCTCCAGCGAGGTCGCCGGCCCTTGACGGTCGGTCGCCGGTCATGGCCGAGGCCGACGACCGGCAAAAGAAAATAAAAAGAAGAGAGAGAAAATTTATTTCTCCAAATTGTTCTAGAAACGACAGAAACAAGAAACAAGTTTTTTTTTTTTCTTGTTTCTGTTCCAAATTTGTTTCGAAAAAAAAAAATTGGAACAAAAACACAAACACGTGTTTCTGGAACAAAAAAACAGAAAATATGTCCATGAACAAAAAAAAAAAAAGAAATACAAACAAACAGCCCCTAAAAGAAAGCTTTTCCCTTTCCTTTGTGCGGTTGTTGTTCTTCTTTTTTGTTTTTTACTTAGAAACTGAGAAAAAAACCCCCTAAACGAAGGAACTAAAGAAAAATTTCTATCTTTTTTGCATTGAATTTCTAACCTCGAAAACCGAGAGAAAAGCCCAAAAACCTAGAAACCCTCCTTTGACGTGATTTAAAAAACCCTATTGTGTGGCCGTATGTATCAATATGTGTGGCCCTTTTTTTTTTGATCAAGCGGCATTTTATAGGTGAATAGGGAAAGAAAATTTCCGCACGAAATCTCTAATAACCAGGCAATCTCTCTCATTAAGGCAGAAAATATATCGTTCAGTATATCCTCCAAGTGCAATATATATATTTTTGATTATTTTTATATTTCCTCCAAAATCTTCCAATCTGCTTCAAATATATCACTCAATGTATATATAACATAAATATATGAAATATTTTATGAATATCTTCTAGAAATATCAAATCGTCATTCCTCATAAGTCAATTGTCGATCATCGAGAATAACGAGGCTTGGGCCAATTCCCTCTCGTCTCGGGCTTAATCCAACTCATTATATTTAATATTAGAACAATCAAGTCGAACCCATCCATCACCGATGCAATGCAAATATAAAAAAAATGCTCCTAAAATTATATGCTATGCAATTAATTAATTTTTTTAAGGGGTTAAAATTAATCCCTAATTTTTTATGCAATAAATAAATAAATGGGTTGTCCAAAATTTAGGTGTCAACATTGGGCGAATGATATCTTATTGGAAAGCTTACGATAAACTTAGGTGCTCATGAAGTTTCGAGGCGAGATGAGGTAATTCAAGGAAATGATACTATCATTTTAATCTCAATTTATCTATCAATGGATATAAAATGGGTAAAACTCGCATGATGATGACTCAAGTGGCACACTCTTGTGTGAGCTCCATGCATTGATTTGCTTTTGAAGCCAGTTAGCAAACCTCTAATGCTACAAGACGTCAAATTCTAGCAAATATCTAAATTTTGGATATCTAATACTAATGAGAACTTTTTAATAAATTATTACCAATTTAGAAGAAATAAATGTTGAAATAAGATATTTAGGTGCAGTTATCATGTCAATCTTAAACTTATCGTGCAGAGACCAATTCAAACCTAAACTTTCTGATTTTAACAATTGGTAATAATTTCGCCAATAAAATTAATTCATCAATTAGGGATTATGCCCAACCCATTTAAGCTGCAAAATCAATAATCCCCTGAGCTTCATCCAACGGAATAGACTTCGAGCACTCTCCCCTAGAGATACTGAGGTCATCCATCGTACGCACAGAGGCTGGACGGAACGGACGGAGGGGTCTTATCTCGTCTTCCATTTTTCTTATCTCACAATTTATGTGGACAAAGTTCTGTAATTGGCATATTTCCAATTCTATAGTTCCTAGGAATAAAGTAGTACATCTGGTATCATTTCTATCATCGGTATTCTTCATATAAAGATTATTTTGATTATCAAACCTTTCACCCGAAGAGCATTTATAAAGAAAAATCAAATGCTCGAAAAGTCATTCCGTGACGAAAGTTATATTACATGATTGCACAAACTTTGTAATAAATGTTTTAAAGTAATTTTTATGTATAATTAGATTCTATTATGAAAGATCTATATGTAACTAATGAATGATCAAAGATCTATGGTAGGTGTTGACACCTAAATTTTGATGATTTAATTTATTTATTTATTACATAGGAAATTATAGGTTAATTTTATTAATTGCATAGTATATAGATTTAGATTGCATTTATTTTGTTATTTGCATATTTTGGACCGGTGGCGAATGTGTTCAAATTAGTTGGACTAAGCCCACGAAGCGAGCTGGTTGGCCCAAGCCCATGTTTTTTAATTATCTCGTGAAGAATTAAAAATTTTGAAATTTTTCCGGATATGAATCTTTTGGATAGGGCAGATGGGTAAAAATTGCGATTTGGCTTTGAAAGATTTGGATTTATAAAAATCTCATCTTAATCTTGAATCCTTATCAGTATGGGATGAATTTTGTGAAAAAATATTGCGGGATTTGGATTTCGAGAAAATATTTATCAATAGCGATCGGTTGGTAAAAATGTATCGCGGATATAAATTTGAAGGGGAAATCGAAAGCTTATCTCTTATCCCCTTATAAAAGCAACCCGGTACGAGAACCGTAGGGGAGCTTCTTTTGAAAAAATTCAGAAAAAAGAAAGAGAGAGAATAGGCTTTTTGCTAGGTTTTTCTTCAGATCAAGGAAGAGGGATATTAGCAGAAAAGGAGAGTAAAAGGAAGAGAGAGAGGAGAAGCGGAAAAGCAGAAAAAGGGGGGGTGATTTGACCCCTACTGTTCATCTTCTCTCCAAGTTTACTGCCCCCGCGTTGCTTCTCTATCCGTGACTACCCGAAGCTCCTCCGCATCACCGCGCGCTCCACCACCGAACCTCTGCCCGAGCACCGGATCCCGAGTTCCCGCGACGCCGTTTCTGCTCTGCCCTTAGCCCGAAGCTCCACCACCGCACCGACCCACGACGGCCCGACTCCGCCTCTGCTGTCGCCGATCTGCAGCGCCCCTGTCCGTGACGCCATTGCCCATAAGCTCGTGACACCGGCACCGCCGACCCAGCCCTTCCGCGAGCACGACCTTGCAGAAGCTCGTCGAAGCCGATCACCGAGTTTCCTCGCTGCGCTGCCTCGATTTCTGCCGATCCGGAGTTTTTCCTGCCCCGCTCCGCCCGCTCGAAGCCGTGAGTCCACTACTCGACGACTCGCGATCAACACCCACGGAGACCCCCTGCAACGCTGCTGCCCCTCGCCGGACCTTCGCCGGAGCCCCGACCGCGACACCCTTGCTGGACCGACGGTGACCACCACACGGGCACAAGCTTGCTTGGAAAGGAAAAAAAATCATTTAGGTAGTTCTTCTTTTATTACTTTATTATTATTATTATTATTTTAAGGTTATTCTCACTTATTTATTTGTTTTCTTAGTAGGATTATTCCTAAATATATGATTGATGTCCCAACATGAAAATGCCCCTCAAGTGAGGGATTGATAGTCCGATTTTCGCCCAAATCCGACTCGCAATCCCTTATAAAAATCGACAATCCAATCTCAAGCCCGAGATTTGATTCGCGATTTAAAATTAAAATTGGTCAACCCGATCTCATGCGCGAGATATGGTTCGCCAATTTTTGAATATCAATATTGTCTTGCTTGATTTGATATCGTGTGTTGGGATCGATTTTATTTTCATAAGAGAAAAAAAAAAATTCAAATTAGGATTAAGTATGTTTTTTAGAATATTCTTAGTCTTAAGGTTAAAATCGCAATCTGATTTCGAATTTTTAAATAAAAAATCAAAAAGAAAAATCCGAATAAGGATTAGGTTTGTTTTTGTTATCTTGCATGTTAGGATTGCGATCTTATTATGAATTTGTTAATAAAAAAAATCCAAAAAAAAGTGCATTCATATTTAGGTCGTTAGTTTTTATTTGAATTGCATGTTTAATTATGTGTTAGTTTTAATTTCAATTTCTTAAAGAAAAACACAAAAAAGATCATTGTGCATATTAGATTAGAATTGCACGTTTCATTTTAAATTTAGATCATCTTTTTTAGATAAATTGCATTTTAGATTTAGATAATGTCTTAGTTTAAATTAGGATTTAATATGACTTAATCCCTAGTTTAAATTAGATAGAATCTTAATCTAGCTAGATCATTTCAAATTTCATAAAATTTGTCTTAGGATAAATTAGTTGCAATTTTTAGGATAGATTGCATTTTTTTAAAATAAAAAATGTTATTTGCATGTCATATAGATTTAGGTTTATGAAATGCACGTCATTTAGTGATTATTGTTAGGTTCATTTCTAATTAGAAATTGTCCGTCATTAAATTAGGTCATTTAATAAATGTCGCGTGACATATAGCTCGCATATTAAATTGCAATGTTGCATGTCATTTTAGTTAAAATAATTTTGTACGTCATTGCATTGCATTGCACGTCATTAAAATTAAGTCATTTTGGTTAATTTAGGTTGCAATTGCATGTTCATTAAGAGATCATAAAAATTTTATTCATATGTTTAGGACATGTTGCCATGCCATATCATTTCATATTATATTAAAAGCATTGCATTGCATATGGATTATAGTCGCGTTTAATAAGTGAAAACAAAAAGAAAAGAAATTGCTTGTTAATTAGAAACCATATCTAGAGTTGTTGATGTGGATTTTAATTTAACAATGCAGATGCTTTCGTTGCTTTGGGGTAAGTTGTGCATTATTTAATTGCTTTCTTGGGTGTTAAATTGGTGGTTTGCGCACCTGCATGAACACCTCACATGTTAGGAAAATAGATTTAAAATCAATCCAAATTGCTTGCCAAACATTTTTTTCAAAAATAAAAAGAAAGGTACCGAAAGGGCGTTAGAGAAATCTAACGTAACCAAGTCCCCATACCCTTAGTCTCTGATTCGTAGAAGTAAAGTAAATCTCCCGTTACTTTACTAGGGTTTCTAATCGACCCACCAAAAATAGATTAGTGGCGACTCCTAGTTAAAATTCAATTTCATGTTAACAATTCAAACCTAAGTCGCGAATTGGTATGGGCTTGGGAGAGCCTGAGTTAAGTTTAGGCTTAACAATCCATTAGCCAAACCCTAGGTGGTCCAACCCCCCGAAAAATTGGTCGCGACAGCTTGGCGACTCCGCTGGGGAACTCGAGTTGAAACTCTTAGTGGACTTAGGCCAATTTCTTTTAAAAAATATTTTTGTTTGGCAGCAAGGATCCCAGGTACGTTCCTAACATTTAAGGTGTTAAATGTTTTTGCAGATTGGGAGGTATAAGGGGAAGTGATTGCTAACCCTTGCCTTGCAGGTTGGAGTTAGGGATGTATGGTTTATTTTATTGTTCGAAGTGTTGTTTGATTTAAATTGATGTGCATGCTTTGCATAAATCACTACACTTTGCACACACAACCTGCCGCCGGACCTGGGCCGCATAGGATTATTTAAGATGGGATTGAGATGGATACCACTCCGACCGCATGCTCGCGGTACGAGTCGCCCATCTCAATCCCGAAGTTTCTTTCATGGTGTCAAGAGTACCCACCTCGGTCCGCATGCTCGCGACCCCGGTCGGCTCTTTGACCAAGCCAAAGTCATGAGGACCCGACATAGTCCACAAGCCCGTGGCTAGTTTGATCATCCTTGTGGCTTCACTTTGATAAGCCTTATAGATTAGAAATCGAACCACTTACCATGCGCATGTCTATGTGATTGCCGTCGATTTTTCTTGGTAAAGTAAGTTTTCTATCCCTATACCGTGCAATTTATTTTGTCATGCTTTTGGTCTGTCCATGACAGTTTAGGATAGTCATTTGATTTAACTCCTTTCAAGAAGGAAATGAGGAAATTACCATGCAATAAATCATTTGGAAAATAAAAAATTTGGAGAATTTATTTTCAATTCATGTCTAGAAAATTTGATCTTACTAGGATGTCTATTTTTCTAGCTCTCTTTAGGAAATTCCCTCATTGTAAGAACTTTTCATGAAAAAAAGGATGAAAAAGTTGATAGATTATTGTCATGGATTGATTCTTTATTTGCACCTCATACTTATATATTTTCATTCATTTGAATTAGGTGATAACGGATCCCTCACGTTCGCCTATCATCACGCGATTAAGAGCTAGAATGGCCGAACAAACCGAAATGCGTGATCGTGTCTCCGCTGTGGAGACTCAGCTCCAACAAGTACTCGCTTCTTTACAACTTGTGACGGATCAACTCCAATTCCTCCAAGCGAATCCAACAGCTGCCCCTACTCTTCCTGAAGTAGTTATTCCAAAGCAAGCAAACAAGGTTCAAACAATTGACGACGATATGCCCGGGCTGGAAGATGACCCAGTCATTGTTGGAAAGGCCAAGCTTGACGGCGTTCCCAAGACAGATCAGGATGATCGTGTTGCAAAGCTGGAAGAGAAAATGAGACAGCTGCAGGAGTCACAAAGGTCCCTCCCGTTTGACCTCTCGGTCTATGAGAAGGTCAAAATGCCAAGCAAATTCAAAATGCCAGAGTTTGAGAAGTATGATGGCACATCCTACCCAAAATCTCATCTGCAGATGTACCACGTGCGTATGGCCCAACATGTCAAAAATGAGCCCCTCATGATTCAATCATTCCATGCAAGTTTGACTGGACCTGCACTAAACTGGTACGTGATGAAGAATGTGAACCTGCTCGACACCTGGAACAAAGTGGCTGACGCATTCCTCAAACAATACAAGTTCAACATGGACATCGCACCTTCCCGAGAAGACCTGGAGCGGATGGAAAAGAAAAGGAGCGAATCATTTAAAGAATATGCTGTAAGATGGAGAAACCTGGCAGCTCAAATCACTCCTGAGCCTACCAACAAGGAGCTGATGAAGCTGTTTGTGAAGACCCTCCCATCTGAGTTTCACAACCGAATGGCCAGTACGTACGTTGAAAGCTTCAATCAACTTATTCCTGTGGGAGAACAAATTGAGATGGGGATAAGGGAAGGTTGGTTTACTGAGTCATCTAGTAGAAGATTCACTGCCAAGAAGGAGAAGGAAATGGCTGTGGATGTGAATGTGGCTTATAGCCAAGAAAATATCAAACGTGCCCCGGCCATCCAAATGAATCCAAGACAACCACAAACCACTGGCCGCCAATCATTTGCCCAAGCAAATAATAGAAGGCAATTTTCTCCTCTCCCTGGGTCTCCATCCCAAGTGCTGACGATCCTCCGAAAGAAAGGTTTGCTTACTAATGAACCAAAGCGTCCCAATCACGAAAGCATTCGCGGTTATGACCCGACAAAGAAGTGTGACTACCATAACGGCGAGTCGGGGCATTCAACTGATGAATGTTTCACCCTCAAGCACAAGATCCAAAATCTCTTGGACACAAAGGCCTTCTCATTTCAAACTGCTCGGCCAAATGTCCAGAAGAATCCGCTACCGGAGCATGAGGGTACAGTGAATGCTATCCTAGAACCACGAAGTTAGACGTTAAGAACTCGAAGGTGAATGTGGCAGATGCCTACAATGGACTGGTGAGAGCTGGTTATTATCCAAATCAAGAGGATGTTCCCTTATCGTTGATGAAGGAAAGAATTGCCAAAATGGTGGATGACGGCATCATCGTGTATGCTGACCGTAACTGCGTGGTTACCACCATTTCCCACATCATCATCGATTGGGAGGAGGAGCAGGCTCATCTGGATGATGGTAAGGAAGAAGTAGATCAGTCACTTGCAGATATGCCCCCGCTAGAAGATACAACTGATGAGGAGGTTGTGATTGAAATACCACAACCGTATGAGTATGTTAATAATAAAGCGGTGCCTTGGTCTTATGACCTAGATGTTGACCTCGTTACAAAGTCCGGTCGAACTTATGCTCAAAATGATGCTCAATCTGCAAAGCCCGTCACTGACGAAGAGGCTAAGGAATTTCTGGCTGTGATTAAAGCAAGTGAGTATAATATTGTCGATCAATTGCGAAAAATGCCTGCCCAGGTTTCTTTGCTCGAGCTCATCCAAACCTCCCCTGTGCATCAAAAGTCATTGATGAAGGTGCTAAGCGAAATTCGTGTACCCGAAACAGTTGAAGCAGATAAGCTGGAGGATTTTGTGGGATCGGTCCTTCTCAAGGACATGATTGCTTTTTCGATGAGGAATTCCCCTTGAAGGTAGGGGGCATAATAAAGCACTCTACATATCTGTTAAGCACAAGGTTTCTCATGTGTCCCGAGTGCTCATTGATAATGGGTCTGCCCTAAACATATGTCCATTGGCCACTCTTCACCGCCTCAAGGTAGACCCGTCAAAGATACATGCTGCGAAGACTTCTGTAAGAGCTTTTGATGGGACAAAAAAGGAGGTAATCGGGGAAATCCATCTTGACGTGCAAATAGGGCCGGTCGTCTTCAACATTCCTTTCCAGGTGTTGGATATCCCTACCGCATTCAATTTTCTGCTAGGTCGTCCATGGATACATACTGCTGGTGCAGTCCCTTCAAGTCTACATCAAGCTGTAAAATTTGTGATCGAAAGGAAGCTAATCACTGTGTATGGTGAAGAAGACCACCGGATTTATCACGAGACGGCTATTCCCTATGTAGAGCCGGATTCTGAGCTTGAATCAAGTTATCACTCATTTGAGTTAGTTTCTACCATACATGCTTCTCGAGGTTCATCGCCGCCCGCTCCTGAGGTTTCAGATGCTGCCCTCATGGTAGGAAGGGTAATGGTTAGGAATGGCTTTGTCCCTGGCAATGGGCTTGGAAGAAATGATCGGGGTATTCAAGCCCCATTGAAGCCCCTCAGAGGTCCCGATCTGCTGGGTTAGGGTACCATGGAAGAGGTGGAGGAAGTTCTGGAAGGCAAAGACAGGGAAGGCATAACTCGTCACATGAACAAGGGCGAGGGAGGCAGAATTTACCACCTCCAAACATTCATGAGACGTTCCCTGGTCCTCCAATTATGATGCAAGATGAAGCTGAAGTGATGGATACTCTCGGACAGCCAAGTGGGAAGTTCGACTATATGGTGAAGTATTTAGCTCCTCCCAGCTTTTACTTTGATGCCCGCAATATAGTTCCAAGTGGATGGGATGGCATGAATGATCCGATGCCTTCAAAGACGGAAAACTCTGACGACACCCTAGAAGGAATTTCAAGTTTGTTCGATGACCTTTCCATTGGAGCCATTGATGGAGAACCTCCGGAGGAAACGGGCCCTCGCCCACAAGAGTAACCCGTTTATCACTTTTGCACATTCCCCAGGGAATTTTTGTCGCTTTCTAGGAATTTTATCGCTTTTTAGGAGTTATTATCGCTATCTAGCGATTGTTTTTCATTTTCTTCTTAGGACTTGAATTGCATTTTCCATTCAATAAATTGTAATTGATTGATTTCAATGAAATTACAAGTTTTATTTTGAGGGCATGATGAGGTACACCAAACCAGCCCGGTGATGATATCCAGCCGATAAAACAAAATCAAAATCCAAGGAGAACTACGAGGCTGGGCTTCATCATGCTTCCTCATGTCAAAATGTTTGAAAAATGCTTTTGCAAAAGAGTTTCAAAAATTCACAAATAAAATAAAATATGATTTACCCTGTTTGTCTTTTTGATCTTTATATTTCATGTTTCAGGGACGATCATATAACATGTAAATGTGTGGAAAAGGCCCAATCCAATGCAACAAGTGTTGATAATGATAATCCAGAAGATTCGATCTAGGATTCCATTGAAGATTCCATTGAGGTGCAGCGAAGCTGGGAACAACATGAAAAAGCCAAGGTTTCCACATCCGAGCAGACCGTCACTATTAATTTAAGTGACACCGAAGAAGCCAAGGAGGTGAAAATAGGGGCGTATCTCCCCAAAGACGAGGCTAAGCGCCTAGTTCAGTTACTGAAAGAATATAAGGACATCTTCGCATGGACTTATGCCGACATGCCTGGGTTAGACCCGTCAATCGTGGAACATTGTTTGCCTACTAACCCGGACATGCCTCCTAAAAAGCAAAGGCTGCGGAGAACTAAGCCTGAGCTCTCGAAGAAGATAGAGGAAGAGGTGATGAAGCTTTTAAAGGTCGGATTTATTGAAGTCTCGCAATACCCTGAATGGGTAGCAAACATCGTGCCGGTGATGAAGAAGGATGGTCGAGTTCGAGTTTGTGTCGATTATCGGGATTTGAACAAGGCTAGCCCAAAAGATGACTTCCCGCTACCTCACATAGATGTCCTTGTTGATAGTACTGCCGGATTTGAACTATTCTCATTTATGGATGGTTTTTCTGGATACAATCAGATAAGGATGAGGGAGGAAGATAAAGAGAAAACCGCATTTATCACTCCGTGGGGAACCTTTCATTATAAAGTCATGCCTTTTGGACTCAAGAATGCAGGGGCAACTTACCAGCGAGCCATGGTAGCACTATTTCATGACATGATGCATCAAGAGATCGAGGTCTATGTTGATGATATGATCGCCAAGACTCGACCTGGGAAAAGCCACATCGAAATCTTGAAAAAGTTGTTTGCTCGACTCCGTGAATTCAAGCTTCGCCTAAACCCCGCTAAATGTGTGTTCGGAGCAACATCGGTAAATTACTTGGGTTCATTGTGAGCAGTAAAGGGATTGAGATCGACCCGGCTAAAGCTAAGGCCATATGTGAGTTGCAACCTCCATCAACAGTGAAAGAAGTCCGGAGTCTTTTAGGGAGGTTGAATTACATTGCTCGATTCATTTCCCAACTTTCTGAAACCGCCAAGCCATTCTTCAAGCTCTTAAAGAAGAATGCACGAGTCAACTGGGATGATGAGTGTCGAAAAGCATTCGACAAGTTGAAACAGTACTTGATGAATCCACCAGTTCTTGTCCCGCCATCGCCAGGGTGTCCTTTGATTCTTTACCTCACCATTCATGGCGAGTCATTGGGTGCGATGTTGGCTCAGGAAAGTCCCATCAATAAAAAAGAACGAGACATCTATTACTTGAGTAAAAAATTCACTGTGTCAGAGATAAAATATTCAAATGTGGAAAAGACTTGTGTTGCATTAGTGTGGGTATTGCATAGATTGAGACAGTATACACTGCATTACCAGACATTCCTCGTAACTGAGAACGATCCTATCAAGTATTTATTGAACCGGCCAGCTTTGGTGGGTAAGTTGGCTAAATGGCAAATTTTGATCTCGGAATTTGATGTGCAATTCATGCCACAAAAATCGGTTAAGGGTCGAGTAATTGCCGATCTATTGGCTGAGAATCCAGAAGTCTCAAATAATGACGATCGTTCTTTGGATGACTGCATCTTGAGTGTAAATGAAGATTCATGGACAATGTTCTTTGATGGAGCTGAACTTGTCGGTTCGAATGCTTTGGGGCGTTTGATATCCCAGATGGACAGCATCACCCAGTAGCTGCGAAATTGATATTCCCATGCACTAACAATATAGCCGAGTATGAAGCTTGCATCCTTGGGCTTCAAGCTGCAATCGAGATGGGTGTAGTCAAATTAAAAGTGTTCGGGGATTCTGCGCTGATCATACTACAGACCATAGGTGAATGGAAGACTAAGGATGCTAAGTTGCTCCCATATCATGAGTACTTAGAAGATTTGATCAAAAAATTCGATGAAGTTTCATTTGAATACTTATCGAGGTCTCACAATCAATTTGCAGATGCACTCGCAACTTTATCATCTATGTTGCAAGTCACTGACGGATTAGAAGTTGAACCATTGAAGATAGAGATTCTTCCAAGGCCGGCTTATTGTATGGTAGTGACAGAAGAGTCTGACGGAAAACCATGGTATTACGATATCATGAACTACATCCAAAAACAAGGGTTCCCTGAAGGAAGTACTCCATCTGATAGGAAGTATATCATGAAGATGGCCTCAAAGTTCTTCGTTAGTGGTGAGAATTTGTATAAGAGATCTTATGATTCAATCTTGTTGCGGTGTGTGGGTGCAACTGAGGCCACTCAAATCATGCAAGAAATTCACGAAGGAGTATGCGGCCCTCATATGAATGGACACATGATGGCTAAGAAGATCATGAGATTAGGCTATTATTGGCTCACGCTAGAAGGTGACTGTATTCAGCATGTTCGAAGTTGTCATCGTTGCCAGGTTCATGGTGACAAAATAAATGTTCCTCCAACAGAGCTGCACCAATTTTTTGAGCCATGGCCCTTCTCAATGTGGGGCATTGATGTGATCGGCCCGATAAATCCTAAGGCTTCAAATGGACATCGTTTCATTTTGGTGGCGATAGATTATTTTTCCAAATGGATTGAAGCTATGTCATTTGCAAGTGTCACTGCTCGCAATGTCGTGAAGTTCATCAAACGTGACATAATTGCTCGCTATGGTGTCCCCGAAACGATTATCACGACAACGGGACAAATTTGAACAACAAGCTCATTAATGAGTTGTTCAACGAGCTCAAGATCAAGCATCTGAATTCATCCCCTTATCGCCCTCAAATGAATGGGGCTGTTGGAGCGGCCAATAAGAATATTAAGAAGATCTTGGCTAAGACAGCCGAGAATTATCGAGACTGGCATGACAGACTACCCTTCGCACTGATGGCGTATCGGACATCGATTCGTACTTCTACCGGGGCAACTCCTTTTGCTCTGGTATATGGCATGGAGGCAGTTTTGCCTGTGGAAGTGGAGATTCCTTCCCTGAGAGTATTATCACAAGTGGAGTTATCTGAGGCAGAATGGTCGCAACAAAGATTTGAACAGTTAAACTTGATTGATGAGAAAAGACTGAAGGCCCTTTGCCATGGCCAAGCATAGCAACAGAGAGTAGCCAGATCTTTCAACCGAAAGGTACGACCGAGACGTTTTGAGGTAAATGATCTTGTTCTAAGGAAGCTGTTACCAATCTTTCCTGATCCTGGGGGGAAGTTCGCTCCAAACTACAGTGGCCCATATGTGGTAAAGAAGGTACTTCATGGCGGTGCTTTGATCTTGGCAGAAATGGATGGTCGTGTGTTTTCCACTCCAGTTAATTCAGATCTTTGTCAAGAAGTATTACCCATGATAGAGTTTGCCATGTCATGTGTTGAATTGCAAACATTTTATGATGAATAAATTGCCTCAGTGAATTGAATTGTTCAAATTTGTTGCAAATATTGCATTTTTCTTCCTTGATGAATTATGTGAGATAGATTGAATGTGTCAAATGGGATATTTCGGAATGACAAAAGGCAAGCCTTATTCCACACACTGTTTCATACACTAACCCCTAGTGAGTTGTGTGGAAAATTCAATGCTTATGAGGAAAAGGGTGATCTTGCAAAGGGTACGTCAACCAAGGTGATGAGAGGCAGTTTCTTCTGCTATCCAAAACACTACAGATATATCCATTGTTCAGCCCTTTGAGCCCACACACATGAAGAGATTTTTAAATTATCCCTGTCAAGAACCGTCTCATACCGAGACAAGATTTGAAATGAATGATAGAAATTTTCTTACTCGTACTTGCATTAATCTTCGAGTATTGCTTTTACAAAGGTGACTTGTACGATAATTTAAAGTGCCTTAGGACGACGAAGAGCAGTTCTTTCTCTATCCTATACACTTTATCCATTGCATAGCCCCATTGAGCCTATGAGTTCATTTCACATTAAACCTAGTTGGTGATCATCCCCCTCACTGGGGCAAGGCAAGAAAATAAAACCAAACCACTCAAGAAGCATGATTTCCAATGCTGATATAAGTGGAGACTTTGTCGAAAAAAAAAAAAAAAAGAGTGCAAAAGGGGGGGCATGAAAAAGCAGTGTGCCTGGTAAAAGCAAGGCCAATGCCCAAAGAAAAATCAAACACTTGATGAAGTGAGTTGTATCTCCAACAAGGTGGTACCAAAAAAAACTCAAATGTTGTGATGTTGCAATCAGTGAAGTTATGATGTGAAGAAAATTTTCGACGATGGGGAGGAAAATTGTTGGAAATGTCAAGATGATCACCAACTTTGACCCCAAAAACACTTTTTGAGCCAAATGATTATTTCATTTCTCAACCCATGAACCCAACCTACGTTACGTCCCTTACAAAGTCTCTTCAGATTAGGGCACTTGAATTAACGTAAAAGTTCATACGTTTGGAAGCATCGCTTGAAGAAGTGCGAGTAAGATAATTTCTGCTTCATTTCTCATGCTTCTTGGTTTGTAAACCCCAGGATGATTATGAAATATCATTCATTTTTAATAGCCTTGACTCAAAGAGTCTCATTTGCTAAGCCGTTGATCAAGCTCGCATTACGATCCCTGTTAAAGACCTCTCAGATTAGTAAGGTTGTACCACTTGCGAGATTACTCAGACCCTTATTTGGCATGACAATAGTAAGATAGAGTGATTGTCAAAATCCTGCATCAAAGGTCGGGATGAAATGGCCATTTTAATCGGGAGTGAAAAGTCCTTTACGATCGAAAGATCTCTCATTTGACACATCCATGACACTCATGTATTCATATTGGAATATTCTTTTGAAATGTCTCCAATGGAAATTTGAGTGATGCAAATGTCATTATGCATGAACCCCAATTGAATTGATAAAAACTTCAGTAGATTTTGAAGTGTGCATTCCCGGAATAGCCGTAATTGCTTATTTATTTGGTAAATGCATTTTTTGCTCTAAATCGTGTCTCAAAGACCCAAGAGCTCTTGACATTCAGGCTCCTTTCAAGAAGAGAAACCATCACGAATATTCAAGGTGCATCCTTGATTTATTTCTATTGAGGGGTGAGAGACTTCCACAAGATATCTGAATTCCAGAAGATATATCTCCAAGAATCAGAGATATCACCAGGTAAGTATATCTCTACCAAACTTTAAAGTACTTGTCATTGTGCAGGTGTTCTCTCTCAAGTGCATCGACACTTGACTTGGTCAAGCTATTCTTTATATTGACCTAGCGTGCTTTCGTAGCCCGGAGTCCCTCTTTATCGACTCGGCGTGCTTTTTGTAGCCCGATGTCCATTTATATTGACCTGGCGTGCTTTCGTAGCCCAGAGTCCCTTTTAATCGACACTCGATGGAGTTGTCCCCCAAAGATTTTTCTCCAGATTCAATCTGATTAAGGCGACCGAAGAATGGTTCGGGTCCTGGTTGGATGATTTCTGTCGCAAGGCTGGGCGACCGAAGAATGGTTCGGATCCTAGCCAAGCAAAACCTCGCCTTAGGCGACCGTAGAATGGTACGGGTCCTAGATGACATTTATTGCTCTAACAAAGCGACCGTAGAATGGTACGGGTCTGGAAAAGCAATTTCCCCATTCAGGCGACCCGTAGAATGGTACGGGTCCTGAAAAATCAATTTTCCGTCAAGGCGACCGTAGAATGGTACGAGTCCTCGACAACACCTATTCCCTATTTTAGGCGACCGTAGAATGGTACGGGTCCTAGAAAGTGAATCTCCGTTTAGGCGACCGTAGAATGGTACGGGTCCTAGACAAAACCTATTTCCCTATTCAGGCGACCGTAGAATGGTACGGGTCCTAGACACAACCAAGCACTGTCATACTAGGCGACCGTAGAATGGTACAGGTCCTAGGAAAGCAGTCTTTTTGTAAAGCCATGTTACTATTCTGGGCGACCGTAGAATGGTACAAGTCCTGGACATGTAACACCAACTATCTTGAATCACTCTACCCTCCTTGAAGGTAAGTCACTCTACCCTCCTTGAAGGTAAGTCATTCCAGGTAAGTCTTTTATCATCTGCATTAGCATTTCCATGCATCATATAAATTGCATTAAAAAATGGAATTCATTTTCCGACAAAAAATCATTCAGTGCATTTGCATGGTCAAAATTTAGATCTCAAATTATCTTTGAAGGCAACCTCTACGAGCTCACCTTCAAAGAGGGGCAGCTGTTGACACCTAAATTTTGATGATTTAATTTATTTATTTATTACATAGGAAATTATAGGTTAATTTTATTAATTGCATAGTATATAGATTTAGATTGCATTTATTTTGTTATTTGCATATTTTGGACCGGTAGCGAATGTGTTCAAATTAGTTGGACTAAGCCCACGAAGCGAGCTGGTTGGCCCAAGCCCATGTTTTTAATTATCTCGTGAAGAATTAAAAATTTTGAAATTTTTCCGGATATGAATCTTTTGGATAGGGCAGATGGGTAAAAATTGCGATTTGGCTTTGAAAGATTTGGATTTATAAAAATCTCATCTTAATCTTGAATCCTTATCGGTATGGGATGAATTTTGTGAAAAAAATTGCGGGATTTGGATTTCGAAAAATATTTATCAATAGCGATCGGTTGGTAAAAAATGTATCGCGGATATAAATTTGAAGGGGAAATCGAAAGCTTATCTCTTATCCCCTTATAAAAGCAACCCGGTACGAGAACCGTAGGGGGAGCTTCTTTTGAAAAAATTCAGAAAAAGAAAGAGAGAGAATAGGCTTTTTGCTAGGTTTTTTCTTCAGATCAAGGAAGAGGGATATTAGCAGAAAAGGAGAGTAAAAGGAAGAGACAGAGGAGAAGCGGAAAAGCAGAAAAAGGGGGGTGATTTGACCCCTACTGTTCATCTTCTCTCCAAGTTTACTGCCCCCGCGTTGCTTCTCTATCCGTGACTACCCGAAGCTCCTCCGCATCACCGCGCGCTCCACCACCGAACCTCTGCCCGAGCACCGGATCCCGAGTTCTCGCGACGCCGTTTCTGCTCTGCCCGAAGCCCGAAGCTCCACCACCGCACCGACCCACGACGGCCCGACTCCGCCTCTGCTGTCGCCGATCTGCAGCGCCCCTGTCCGTGACGCCATCGCCCATAAGCTCGTGACACCGGCACCGCCGACCCAGCCCTTCCGCGAGCACGACCTTGCAGAAGCTCGTCGAAGCCGATCACCGAGTTTCCTCGCTGCGCTGCCTCGATTTCTGCCGATCCGGAGTTTTTCCTGCCCCGCTCCGCCCGCTCGAAGCCGTGAGTCCACTACTCGACGACTCGCGATCAACACCCACGGAGACCCCACAACGCCGCTGCCCCCTCGCCGGACCTTCGCCGGAGCCCGACCGCGACACCCTTGCTGGACCGAGCGGTGACCACCACACGGGCACAAGCTTGCTTGGAAAGGAAAAAAAAATCATTTAGGTAGTTCTTCTTTTATTACTTTATTATTATTATTATTATTTTAAGGTTATTCTCACTTATTTATTTGTTTTCTTAGTAGGATTATTCCTAAATATATGATTGATGTCCCAACATGAAAATGCCCCTCAAGTGAGGGATTGATAGTCCGATTTTCGCGCCCGAAATCCGACTCGCAATCCCTTATAAAAATCGACAATCCAATCTCAAGCCCGAGATTTGATTCGCGATTTAAAATTAAAATTGGTCAACCCGATCTCATGCGCGAGATATGGTTCGCCAATTTTTGAATATCAATATTGTCTTGCTTGATTTGATATCGTGTGTTGGGATCGATTTTATTTTCATAAGAGAAAAAAAAAATTCAAATTAGGATTAAGTATGTTTTTAGAATATTCTTAGTCTTAAGGTTAAAATCGCAATCGATTTCAATTTTTAAATAAAAAATCAAAAAGAAAAATCCGAATAAGGATTAGGTTTGTTTTTGTTATCTTGCATGTTAGGATTGCGATCTTATTATGAATTTGTTAATAAAAAAATCCAAAAAAAGTGCATTCATATTTAGGTCGTTAGTTTTTATTTGAATTGCATGTTTAATTATGTGTTAGTTTTAATTTCGAATTTCTTAAAGAAAAACACAAAAAGATCATTGTGCATATTAGATTAGAATTGCACGTTTCATTTTAAATTTAGATCATCTTTTTTTTTTAGATAAATTGCATTTTAGATTTAGATAATGTCTTAGTTTAAATTAGGATTTAATATGACTTAATCCCTAGTTTAAATTAGATAGAATCTTAATCTAGCTAGATCATTCAAATTTCATAAAATTTGTCTTAGGATAAATTAGTTGCAATTTTTAGGATAGATTGCATTTTTTTTAAAATAAAAAATGTTATTTGCATGTCATATAGATTTAGGTTTATGAAATGCACGTCATTTAGTGATTATTGTTAGGTTCATTTCTAATTAGAAATTGTCCGTCATTAAATTAGGTCATTTAATAAATGTCGCGTGACATATAGCTCGCATATTAAATTGCAATGTTGCATGTCATTTTAGTTAAAATAATTTTGTACGTCATTGCATTGCATTGCACGTCATTAAAATTAAGTCATTTTGGTTAATTTAGGTTGCAATTGCATGTTCATTAAGAGATCATAAAAATTTTATTCATATGTTTAGGACATGTTGCCATGCCATATCATTTCATATTATATTAAAAGCATTGCATTGCATATGGATTATAGTCTCGTTTAATAAGTGAAAACAAAAAAAAAGAAATTGCTTGTTAATTAGAAACCATATCTAGAGTTGTTGATGTGGATTTTAATTTAACAATGCAGATGCTTTCGTTGCTTTGGGGTAAGTTGTGCATTATTTAATTGCTTTCTTGGGTGTTAAATTGGTGGTTTGCGCACCTGCATGAACACCTCACATGTTAGGAAAATAGATTTAAAATCAATCCAAATTGCTTGCCAAACATTTTTTCAAAAATAAAAGAAAGGTACCGAAAGGGCGTTAGAGAAATCTAACGTAACCAAGTCCCCATACCCTTAGTCTCTGGTTCGTAGAAGTAAAGTAAATCTCCGTTACTTTACTAGGGTTTCTAATCGACCCACCAAAAATAGATTAGTGGCGACTCTAGTTAAAATTCAATTTCATGTTAACAATTCAAACCTAAGTCGCGAATTGGTATGGGCTTGGGAGAGCCTGAGTTAAGTTTAGGCTTAACAATCCATTAGCCAAACCCTAGGTGGTCCAACCCCCCGAAAAATTGGTCGCGACAGCTTGGCGACTCCGCTGGGGAACTCGAGTTGAAACTCTTAGTGGACTTAGGCCAATTTCTTTTTAAAAAAATATTTTTGTTTGGCAGCAAGGATCCCAGGTACGTTCCTAACATTTAAGGTGTTAAATGTTTTTGCAGATTGGGAGGTATAAGGGGAAGTGATTGCTAACCCTTGCCTTGCAGGTTGGAGTTAGGGATGTATGGTTTATTTTATTGTTCGAAGTGTTGTTTGATTTAAATTGATGTGCATGCTTTGCATAAATCACTACACTTTGCACACACAACCTGCCGCCGGACACAGGCCGCATAGGATTATTTAAGATGGGATTGAGATGGATACCACTCCGACCGCATGCTCGCGGTACGAGTCGCCCATCTCAATCCCGAAGTTTCTTTCATGGTGTCAAGAGTACCCACCTCGGTCCGCATGCTCGCGACCCCGGTCGGCTCTTTGACCAAGCCAAAGTCATGAGGACCCGACATAGTCCACAAGCCCGTGGCTAGTTTGATCATCCTTGTGGCTTCACTTTGATAAGCCTTATAGATTAGAAATCGAACCACTTACCATGCGCATGTCTATGTGATTGCCGTCGATTTTTCTTGGTAAAGTAAGTTTTCTATCCCTATACCGTGCAATTTATTTTGTCATGCTTTTGGTCTGTCCATGACAGTTTAGGATAGTCATTTGATTTAACTCCTTTCAAGAAGGAAATGAGGAAATTACCATGCAATAAATCATTTGGAAAATAAAAAAATTTGGAGAATTTATTTTCAATTCATGTCTAGAAAATTTGATCTTACTAGGATGTCTATTTTTCTAGCTCTCTTTAGGAAATTCCCTCATTGTAAGAACTTTTCATGAAAAAAAAAGGATGAAAAAAGTTGATAGATTATTGTCATGGATTGATTCTTTATTTGCACCTCATACTTATATATTTTCATTCATTTGAATTAGGTGATAACGGATCCCTCACGTTCGCCTATCATCACGCGATTAAGAGCTAGAATGGCCGAACAAACCGAAATGCGTGATCGTGTCTCCGCTGTGGAGACTCAGCTCCAACAAGTACTCGCTTCTTTACAACTTGTGACGGATCAACTCCAATTCCTCCAAGCGAATCCAACAGCTGCCCCTACTCTTCCCAAGTAGTTATTCCAAAGCAAGCAAACAAGGTTCAAACAATTGACGACGATATGCCCGGGCTGGAAGATGACCCAGTCATTGTTGGAAAGGCCAAGCTTGACGGCGTTCCCAAGACAGATCAGGATGATCGTGTTGCAAAGCTGGAAGAGAAAATGAGACAGCTGCAGGAGTCACAAAGGTCCCTCCCGTTTGACCTCTCGGTCTATGAGAAGGTCAAAATGCCAAGCAAATTCAAAATGCCAGAGTTTGAGAAGTATGATGGCACATCCTACCCAAAATCTCATCTGCAGATGTACCACGTGCGTATGGCCCAACATGTCAAAAATGAGCCCCTCATGATTCAATCATTCCATGCAAGCTTGACTAGGCCCGCACTAAACTGGTACGTGATGAAGAATGTGAACACCTCGACACTGGAACAAAGTGGCTGACGCATTCCTCAAACAATACAAGTTCAACATGGACATCGCACCTTCCCGAGAAGACCTGGAGCGGATGGAAAAGAAAAGGAGCGAATCATTTAAAGAATATGCTGTAAGATGGAGAAACCTGGCAGCTCAAATCACTCCTGAGCCTACCAACAAGGAGCTGATGAAGCTGTTTGTGAAGACCCTCCCATCTGAGTTTCACAACCGAATGGCCGGTACGTACGTTGAAAGCTTCAATCAACTTATTCCTGTGGGAGAACAAATTGAGATGGGGATAAGGGAAGGTTGGTTTACCGAGTCATCTAGTAGAAGATTCACGCCAAGAAGGAGAAGGAAATGGCTGTGGATGTGAATGTGGCTTATAGCCAAGAAAATATCAAACGTGCCCGCCATCCAAATGAATCCAAGACAACCACAAACCACTGGCCGCCAATCATTTGCCCAAGCAAATAATAGAAGGCAATTTTCTCCTCTCCCTGGGTCTCCATCCCAAGTGCTGACGATCCTCCGAAAGAAAGGTTTGCTTACTAATGAACCAAAGCGTCCCAATCACGAAAGCATTCGCGGTTATGACCCGACAAAGAAGTGTGACTACCATAACGGCGAGTCGGGGCATTCAACTGATGAATGTTTCACCCTCAAGCACAAGATCCAAAATCTCTTGGACACAAAGGCCTTCTCATTTCAAACTGCTCGGCCAAATGTCCAGAAGAATCCGCTACCGGAGCATGAGGGTACAGTGAATGCTATCCTAGAACCTGAAGTTAGACAGATTAAGAACTCGAAGGTGAATGTGGCAGATGCCTACAATGGACTGGTGAGAGCTGGTTATTATCCAAATCAAGAGGATGTTCCCTTATCGTTGATGAAGGAAAGAATTGCCAAAATGGTGGATGACGGCATCATCGTGTATGCTGACCGTAACTGCGTGGTTACCACCATTTCCCACATCATCATCGATTGGGAGGAGGAGCAGGCTCATCTGGATGATGGTAAGGAAGAAGTAGATCAGTCACTTGCGGATATGCCCCGCTAGAAGATGCAGCGATGAGGAGGTTGTGATTGAAATACCACAACCGTACGAGTATGTTAATAATAAAGCGGTGCCTTGGTCTTATGACCTAGATGTTGACCTCGTTACAAAATCCGGTCGAACTTATGCTCAAAATGATGCTCAATCTGCAAAGCCCGTCACTGACGAAGAGGCTAAGGAATTTCTGGCTGTGATTAAAGCAAGTGAGTATAATATTGTCGATCAATTGCGAAAAATGCCTGCCCAGGTTTCTTTGCTCGAGCTCATCCAAACCTCCCCTGTGCATCAAAAGTCATTGATGAAGGTGCTAAGCGAAATTCGTGTACCCGAAACAGTTGAAGCAGATAAGCTGGAGGATTTTGTGGGATCAGTCCTTCTCAAGGACATGATTGCTTTTTCTGATGAGGAATTCCCCCTTGAAGGTAGGGGGCATAATAAAGCACTCTACATATCTGTTAAGCACAAGGTTTCTCATGTGTCCCGAGTGCTCATTGATAATGGGTCTGCCCTAAACATATGTCCATTGGCCACTCTTCACCGCCTCAAGGTAGACCCGTCAAAGATACATGCTGCGAAGACTTCTGTAAGAGCTTTTGATGGGACAAAAAAGGAGGTAATCGGGGAAATCCATCTTGACGTGCAAATAGGGCCGGTCGTCTTCAACATTCCTTTCCAGGTGTTGGATATCCCTACCGCATTCAATTTTCTGCTAGGTCGTCCATGGATACATACTGCTGGTGCAGTCCCTTCAAGTCTACATCAAGCTGTAAAATTTGTGATCGAAAGGAAGCTAATCACTGTGTATGGTGAAGAAGACCACCGGATTTATCACGAGACGGCTATTCCCTATGTAGAGCCGGATTCTGAGCTTGAATCAAGTTATCACTCATTTGAGTTAGTTTCTACCATACATGCTTCTCGAGGTTCATCGCCGCCCGCTCCTGAGGTTTCAGATGCTGCCCTCATGGTAGGAAGGGTAATGGTTAGGAATGGCTTTGTCCCTGGCAATGGGCTTGGAAGAAATGATCAGGGTATTCGAAGCCCCATTGAAGCCCCTCAGAGGTCCCGATCTGCTGGGTTAGGGTACCATGGAAGAGGTGGAGGAAGTTCTGGAAGGCAAAGACAGGGAAGGCATAACTCGTCACATGAACAAGGGCGAGGGAGGCAGAATTTACCACCTCCAAACATTCATGAGACGTTCCACGGTCCTCCAATTATGATGCAAGATGAAGCTGAAGTGATGGATACTCTCGGACAGCCAAGTGGGAAGTTCGACTATATGGTGAAGTATTTAGCTCCTCCCAGCTTTTACTTTGATGCCCGCAATATAGTTCCAAGTGGATGGGATGGCATGAATGATCCGATGCCTTCAAAGACGGAAAACTCTGACGACACCCTAGAAGGAATTTCAAGTTTGTTCGATGACCTTTCCATTGGAGCCATTGATGGAGAACCTCTGGAGGAAACGGGCCCTCGCCCACAAGAGTAACCCGTTTATCACTTTTGCACATTCCCCTGCGCGGGAATTTTTGTCGCTTTCTAGGAATTTTATCGCTTTTTAGGAGTTATTATCGCTATCTAGCGATTGTTTTTCATTTTCTTCTTAGGACTTGAATTGCATTTTCCATTCAATAAATTGTAATTGATTGATTTCAATGAAATTACAAGTTTTATTTTGAGGGCATGATGAGGTACACCAAACCAGCCCGGTGATGATATCCAGCCGATAAAACAAAATCAAAATCCAAGGAGAACTATGAGGCCTGGGCTTCATCATGCTTCCTCATGTCAAAATGTTTCGAAAAATGCTTTTGCAAAAGAGTTTCAAAAATTCACAAATAAAATAAAATATGATTTACCCTGTTTGTCTTTTTGATCTTTATATTTCATGTTTCAGTTACGATCATATAACATGTAAATGTGTGGAAAAGGCCCAATCAATGCAACAAGTGTTGATAATGATAATCCAGAAGATTCGATCTAGGATTCCATTGAAGATTCCATTGAGGTGCAGCGAAGCTGGGAACAACATGAAAAAGCCAAGGTTTCCACATCCGAGCAGACCGTCACTATTAATTTAAGTGACACCGAAGAAGCCAAGGAGGTGAAAATAGGGGCGTATCTCCCCAAAGACGAGGCTAAGCGCCTAGTTCGATTCTTGAAAGAATATAAGGACATCTTCGCATGGACTTATGCCGACATGCCAGGTTGGGACCCGTCAATCGTGGAACATTGTTTGCCTACTAACCCGGACATGCCTCCTAAAAAGCAAAGGCTGCGGAGAACTAAGCCTGAGCTCTCGAAGAAGATAGAGGAAGAGGTGATGAAGCTTTTAAAGGTCGGATTTATTGAAGTCTCGCAATACCCTGAATGGGTAGCAAACATCGTGCCGGTGATGAAGAAGGATGGTCGAGTTCGAGTTTGTGTCGATTATCGGGATTTGAACAAGGCTAGCCCAAAAGATGACTTCCCGCTACCTCACATAGATGTCCTTGTTGATAGTAATTGCCGGATTTGAACTATTCTCATTTATGGATGGTTTTTCCGGATACAATCAGATAAGGATGAGGGAGGAAGATAAAGAGAAAACCGCATTTATCACTCCGTGGGGAACCTTTCATTATAAAGTCATGCCTTTTGGACTCAAGAATGCAGGGGCAACTTACCAGCGAGCCATGGTAGCACTATTTCATGACATGATGCATCAAGAGATCGAGGTCTATGTTGATGATATGATCGCCAAGACTCGACCTGGGAAAAGCCACATCGAAATCTTGAAAAAGTTGTTTGCTCGACTCCGTGAATTCAAGCTTCGCCTAAACCCCGCTAAATGTGTGTTCGGAGCAACATCTGGTAAATTACTTGGGTTCATTGTGAGCAGTAAAGGGATTGAGATCGACCCGGCTAAAGCTAAGGCCATATGTGAGTTGCAACCTCCATCAACAGTGAAAGAAGTCCGGAGTCTTTTAGGGAGGTTGAATTACATTGCTCGATTCATTTCCCAACTTTCTGAAACCGCCAAGCCATTCTTCAAGCTCTTAAAGAAGAATGCACGAGTCAACTGGGATGATGAGTGTCGAAAAGCATTCGACAAGTTGAAACAGTACTTGATGAATCCACCGTTCTTGTCCCGCCATCGCCGGGTGTCCTTTGATTCTTTACCTCACCATTCATGGCGAGTCATTGGGTGCGATGTTGGCTCGGAAAGTCCCATCAATAAAAAAGAACGAGACATCTATTACTTGAGTAAAAAATTCACTGTGTCAGAGATAAAATATTCAAATGTGGAAAAGACTTGTGTTGCATTAGTGTGGGTATTGCATAGATTGAGACAGTATACACTTTGCATTACTGACATTCCTCGTAAATCGAGAACGATCCTATCAAGTATTTATTGAACCGGCCAGCTTTGGTGGGTAAGTTGGCTAAATGGCAAATTTTGATCTCGAATTTGATGTGCAATTCATGCCACAAAATCGGTTAAGGGTCGAGTAATTGCCGATCTATTGGCTGAGAATCCAGTCTCAAATAATGACGATCGTTCTTTGGATGACTTGCATCTTGAGTGTAAATGAAGATTCATGGACAATGTTCTTTGATGGAGCGTGAACTTGTCTCGGTTCGGTCGGGGCGGTTTGATATCCCCAGATGGACAGCATCACCCAGTAGCTGCGAAATTGATATTCCCATGCACTAACAATATAGCCGAGTATGAAGCTTGCATCCTTGGGCTTCAAGCTGCAATCGAGATGGGTGTAGTCAAATTAAAAGTGTTCGGGGATTCTCGGCTGATCATACTACGACCATAGGTGAATGGAAGACTAAGGATGCTAAGTTGCTCCCATATCATGAGTACTTAGAAGATTTGATCAAAAAATTCGATGAAGTTTCATTTGAATACTTATCGAGGTCTCACAATCAATTTGCGGATGCACTCGCAACTTTATCATCTATGTTGCAAGTCACTGACGGATTAGAAGTTGAACCATTGAAGATAGAGATTCTTCCAAGGCCGGCTTATTGTATGGTAGTGACAGAAGAGTCTGACGGAAAACCATGGTATTACGATATCATGAACTACATCCAAAAACAAGGGTTCCCCTCAAGGAAGTACTCCATCTGATAGGAAGTATATCATGAAGATGGCCTCAAAGTTCTTCGTTAGTGGTGAGAATTTGTATAAGAGATCTTATGATTCAATCTTGTTGCGGTGTGTGGGTGCAACTGAGGCCACTCAAATCATGCAAGAAATTCACGAAGGAGTATGCGGCCCTCATATGAATGGACACATGATGGCTAAGAAGATCATGAGATTAGGCTATTATTGGCTCACGCTAGAAGGTGGCCGGTGTATTCAGCATGTTCGAAGTTGTCATCGTTGCCGGGTTCATGGTGACAAAATAAATGTTCCTCCAACGAGCTGCACCAATTTTTTGAGCCATGGCCCTTCTCAATGTGGGGCATTGATGTGATCGGCCCGATAAATCCTAAGGCTTCAAATGGACATCGTTTCATTTTGGTGGCGATAGATTATTTTTCCAAATGGATTGAAGCTATGTCATTTGCAAGTGTCACTTTCGCTCGCAATGTCGTGAAGTTCATCAAACGTGACATAATTGCTCGCTATGGTGTCCACAAAACGATTATCACCGACAACGGGACAAATTTGAACAACAAGCTCATTAATGAGTTGTTCAACGAGCTCAAGATCAAGCATCTGAATTCATCCCCTTATCGCCCTCAAATGAATGGGGCTGTTGGAGCGGCCAATAAGAATATTAAGAAGATCTTGGCTAAGACAGCCGAGAATTATCGAGACCGGCATGACGGGACTACCCTTCGCACCGATGGCGTATCGGACATCGATTCGTACTTCTACCGGGGCAACTCCTTTTGCTCGGTATATGGCATGGAGGCGCTTTTGCTGTGGAAGTGGAGATTCCTTCCCGAGAGTATTATCACAAGTGGAGTTATCGAGGCGGAATGGTCGCAACAAAGATTTGAACAGTTAAACTTGATTGATGAGAAAAGACTCGAAGGCCCTTTGCCATGGCCAAGCATAGCAACGTAGAGTAGCCAGATCTTTCAACCGAAAGGTACGACCGAGACGTTTTGAGGTAAATGATCTTGTTCTAAGGAAGCTGTTACCAATCTTTCCTGATCCTGGGGGGAAGTTCGCTCCAAACTACAGTGGCCCATATGTGGTAAAGAAGGTACTTCATGGCGGTGCTTTGATCTTGGCGAAAATGGATGGTCGTGTGTTTTCCACTCCAGTTAATTCGAGATCTTTGTCAAGAAGTATTACCCATGATAGAGTTTGCCATGTCATGTGTTGAATTGCAAACATTTTATGATGAATAAATTGCCTCAGTGAATTGAATTGTTCAAATTTGTTGCAAATATTGCATTTTTCTTCCTTGATGAATTATGTGAGATAGATTGAATGTGTCAAATGGGATATTTCGAATGACAAAAGGCAAGCCTTATTCCACACACTTTTTCATACACTAACCCCTAGTGAGTTGTGTGGAAAATTCAATGCTTATGAGGAAAAGGGTGATCTTGCAAAGGGTACGTCAACCAAGGTGATGAGAGGCGGTTTCTTCTGCTATCCAAAACACTACGAGATATATCCATTGTTCAGCCCTTTGAGCCCACACACATGAAGAGATTTTTAAATTATCCCCTGTCAAGAACCGTCTCATACCGAGACAAGATTTGAAATGAATGATAGAAATTTTCTTACTCGTACTTGCATTAATCTTCGAGTATTGCTTTTACAGTGTGACTTGTACGATAATTTAAAGTGCCTTAGGACGACGAAGAGCAGTTCTTTCTCTATCCTATACACTTTATCCATTGCATAGCCCCATTGAGCCTATGAGTTCATTTCACATTAAACCTAGTTGGTGATCATCCCCCTCACTGGGGCAAGGCAAGAAAATAAAACCAAACCACTCAAGAAGCATGATTTCCAATGCTGATATAAGTGGAGACTTTGTCGAAAAAAAAAAAAAAAAAGAGTGCAAAAGGGGGCATGAAAAAGCAAGTGTGCTGGTAAAAGCAAGGCCAATGCCCAAAGAAAAATCAAACACTTGATGAAGTGAGTTGTATCTCCAACAAGGTGGTACCAAAAAAAACTCAAATGTTGTGATGTTGCAATCAGTGAAGTTATGATGTGAAGAAAATTTTCGACGATGGGGAGGAAAATTGTTGGAAATGTCAAGATGATCACCAACTTTGACCCCAAAAACACTTTTTGAGCCAAATGATTATTTCATTTCTCAACCCATGAACCCAACCTACGTTACGTCCCTTACAAAGTCTCTTGATTAGGGCACTTGAATTAACGTAAAAGTTCATACGTTTGGAAGCATCGCTTGAAGAAGTGCGAGTAAGATAATTTCTGCTTCATTTCTCATGCTTCTTGGTTTGTAAACCCCAGGATGATTATGAAATATCATTCATTTTTAATAGCCTTGACTCAAAGAGTCTCATTTGCTAAGCCGTTGATCAAGCCCGCATTACGGTCCCCCGTTAAAGACCTCTCGGATTGGTAAGTTCGTACCACTTGCGAGATTACTCGGACCCTTTTTGGCATGATGACAGTGAGATAGAGTGACTGTTAAAAATCCTACATCAAAGGTCGGATGAAATGGCCATTTTAATCGGGAGTGAAAAGTCCTTTCGATCGAAAGATCTCTCATTTGACACATCCATGACACTCATGTATTCATATTGGAATATTCTTTTTGAAATGTCTCCAATGGAAATTTGAGTGATGCAAATGTCATTATGCATGAACCCCAATTGAATTGATAAAAACTTCAGTAGATTTTGAAGTGTGCATTCCAGAATAGCCGTAATTGCTTATTTATTTGGTAAATGCATTTTTGCTCTAAATCGTGTCTCAAAGACCCAAGAGCTCTTGACATTCAGGCTCCTTTCAAGAAGAGAAACCATCACGAATATTCAAGGTGCATCCTTGATTTATTTCTATTGAGGGGTGAGAGACTTCCACAAGATATCTCCAAGAATATCACCGGAAGATATATCTCCAAGAATCTTGTCATTGAGATATCACACTTGACTTGGTAAGTATATCTCTACCAAACTTTAAAGTACTTGTCATTGTGCAGGTGTTCTCTCTCAAGTGCATCGACACTTGACTTGGTCAAGCTATTCTTTATATTGACCTAGCGTGCTTTCCAAGTCCCTTTATATTGACGAGTCCCTCTTTATCGACTCGGCGTGCTTTTTGTAGCCCGATGTCCATTTATATTGACTTGGCGTGCTTTCGTAGCCCAGAGTCCCTTTTAATCGACACTCGATGGAGTTGTCCCCCAAAGATTTTTCTCCAGATTCAATCTGATTAAGGCGACCGAAGAATGGTTCGGGTCCTGGTTGGATGATTTCTGTCGCAAGGCTGGGCGACCGAAGAATGGTTCGGATCCTAGCCAAGCAAAACCTCAGTTTAGGCGACCGTAGAATGGTACGGGTCCTAGATGACATTTATTGCTCTAACAGGCGACCGTAGAATGGTACGGGTCCTGGAAAAGCAATTTCCCCATTCAGGCGACCGTAGAATGGTACGGGTCCTGAAAAATCAATTTTCCGTCAAGGCGACCGTAGAATGGTACGAGTCCTCGACAACACCTATTCCCTATTTTAGGCGACCGTAGAATGGTACGGGTCCTAGAAAGTGAATCTCCGTTTAGGCGACCGTAGAATGGTACGGGTCCTAGACAAAACCTATTTCCCTATTCAGGCGACCGTAGAATGGTACGGGTCCTAGACACAACCAAGCACTGTCATACTAGGCGACCGTAGAAAGGTACGGGTCCTAGGAAAGTAGTCTCTTCGTTACTATTTTAGGCGACCGTAGAAAGGTACGGGTCCTGAACATGTAACACCAACTATCTTGAATCACTCTACCCTCCTTGAAGGTAAGTCACTCTACCCTCCTTGAAGGTAAGTCATTCCAGGTAAGTCTTTTATCATCTGCATTAGCATTTCCATGCATCATATAAATTGCATTAAAAAATGGAATTCATTTTCCGACAAAAAAAATCATTCGGTGCATTTGCATGGTCAAAATTTAGATCTCAAATTATCTTTGAAGGCAACCTCTACGAGCTCACCTTCAAAGAGGGGCAAAATGTTGACACCTAAATTTTGATGATTTAATTTATTTATTTATTACATAGGAAATTATAGGTTAATTTTATTAATTGCATAGTATATAGATTTAGATTGCATTTATTTTGTTATTTGCATATTTTGGACCGGTAAGATGAATGTGTTCAAATTAGTTGGACTAAGCCCACGAAGCGAGCTGGTTGGCCCAAGCCCATGTTTTTTAATTATCTCGTGAAGAATTAAAAATTTTGAAATTTTCCGGATATGAATCTTTTGGATAGGGCAGATGGGTAAAAATTGCGATTTGGCTTTGAAAGATTTGGATTTATAAAAATCTCATCTTAATCTTGAATCCTTATCGAGTATGGGATGAATTTTGTGAAAAATATTGGGGATTTGGATTTCGAGAAAATATTTATCAATAGCGATCGGTTGGTAAAAATGTATCGATATAAATTTGAAGGGAAATCGAAAGCTTATCTCTTATCCCCTTATAAAAGCAACCCGGTACGAGAACCGTAGGGGGGCTTCTTTTGAAAAATTCAGAAAAAGAAAGAGAGAGAATAGGCTTTTTGCTAGGTTTTCTTCAGATCAAGGAAGAGGGATATTAGCGAGAAAAGGAGAGTAAAAGGAAGAGACAGAGGAGAAGCGGAAAAGCAGAAAAAGGGGGTGATTTGACCCCTACTATTCATCTTCTCTCCAAGTTTACTGCCCCCGTTGCTTCTCTATCCGTGACTACCCGAAGCTCCTCCGCATCACCGCGCGCTCCACCACCGAACCTGCCCGAGCACCGGATCCCGAGTTCTCGCGACGCCGTTTCTGCTCCGCCCTCGCCCGAAGCTCCACCACCGCACCGACCCACGACGCCCGACTCCGCCTCTCCTGTCGCCGATCTGCAGCGCCCCTGTCCGTGACGCCATCGCCCATAAGCTCGTGACACCACCGCCGACCCAGCCCTTCCGCGAGCACGACCTCTGCAGCTCGTCGCCGATCACCGAGTTTCCTCCTTCGCTCCTCGATTTCTGCCGATCCGGAGTTTTCTTGCCCCGCTCCGCCCGCTCGAAGCCGTGAGTCCACTACTCGACGACTCGCGATCAACACCCACGGAGACCCCCGCAACGCTGCTGCCCCTCGGGACCTTCGCCACAGTTCCATTGCGGAGCCCCGACCGCGACACCCTTTGGGACCGACGGTGACCACCACACGGGCACAAGCTTGCTTGGAAAGGAAAAAAAGAAAACATTTAGGTAGTTCTTCTTTTATTACTTTATTATTATTATTATTTTAAGGTTATTCTCACTTATTTATTTGTTTTCTTAGTAGGATTATTCCTAAATATATGATTGATGTCCCAACATGAAAATGCCCCTCAAGTGAGGGATTGATAGTCCGATTTTCGCGCCCGAAATCCGACTCGCAATCCTTATAAAAATCGACAATCCAATCTCAAGCCCGAGATTTGATTCGCGATTTAAAATTAAAATTGGTCAACCCGATCTCATGCGCGAGATATGGTTCGCCAATTTTTGAATATCAATATTGTCTTGCTTGATTTGATATCGTGTGTTGGGATCGATTTTATTTTCATAAGAGAAAAAAAAATTCAAATTAGGATTAAGTATGTTTTTTAGAATATTCTTAGTCTTAAGGTTAAAATCGCAATCGATTTCTGAATTTTTAAATAAAAAATCAAAAAGAAAAAAATCCGAATAAGGATTAGGTTTGTTTTTGTTATCTTGCATGTTAGGAATCTTATTATGAATTTGTTAATAAAAAAATCCAAAAAAAAGTGCATTCATATTTAGGTGTTAGTTTTTATTTGAATTGCATGTTTAATTATGTGTTAGTTTTAATTTCGAATTTCTTAAAGAAAAACACAAAAAAATATCATTGTGCATATTAGATTAGAATTGCACATTTCATTTTAAATTTAGATCATCTTTTTTTAGATAAATTGCATTTTAGATTTAGATAATGTCTTAGTTTAAATTAGGATTTAATATGACTTAATCCCTAGTTTAAATTAGATAGAATCTTAATCTAGCTAGATCATTTCAAATTTCATAAAATTTGTCTTAGGATAAATTAGTTGCAATTTTTAGGATAGATTGCATTTTTTTTAAAATAAAAAATGTTATTTGCATGTCATATAGATTTAGGTTTATGAAATGCACGTCATTTAGTGATTATTGTTAGGTTCATTTCTAATTAGAAATTGTCCGTCATTAAATTAGGTCATTTAATAAATGTCGCGTGACATATAGCTCGCATATTAAATTGCAATGTTGCATGTCATTTTAGTTAAAATAATTTTGTACGTCATTGCATTGCATTGCACGTCATTAAAATTAAGTCATTTTGGTTAATTTAGGTTGCAATTGCATGTTCATTAAGAGATCATAAAATTTTATTCATATGTTTAGGACATGTTGCCATGCCATATCATTTCATATTATATTAAAAGCATTGCATTGCATATGGATTATAGTCTCGTTTAATAAGTGAAAACAAAAAGAAAAGAAATTGCTTGTTAATTAGAAACCATATCTAGAGTTGTTGATGTGGATTTTAATTTAACAATGCAGATGCTTTCGTTGCTTTGAGATAAGTTCTGCATTATTTAATTGCTTTCTTGGGTGTTAAATTGGTGGTTTGCGCACTTGCATGAACACCTCACATGTTAGGGAAATAGATTTAAAATCAATCCAAATTGCTTGCCAAACATTTTTTCAAAAATAAAAAGAAAGGTACCAAAAGGGCGTTAGAGAAATCTAACGTAACCAAGTCCCCGTACCCTTAGTCTCTGGTTCGTAGAAGTAAAGTAAATCTCCTGTTACTTTACTAGGGTTTCTAATCAACCCACCAAAAATAGATTAGTGGCGACTCCTAGTTAAAATTCAATTTCATGTTAACAATTCAAACCTAAGTTGCGAATTGGTATGGGCTTGGGAGAGCCTGAGTTAAGTCTAGGCTTAACAATCCATTAGCCAAACCCTAGGTGGTCCAACCCCCGAAAAATTGGTCGCGACAGTAGGTTTTGTTCCATCTATTCTACAGTTAATACAAACAAAGTATTATAACTGGTATGATTTCAATTACTCCATTGTTCACAAGAATAAAGTCTACATTCGGTATCATTCTCATCACTGAAATTTTGTATAAATAAATTTTTTTTCTAAAAATATCTGTCCATCTTTCATTCCATGCTAAAAGATATATTACATGATAGCGTGTATTTTGACAATAAATGTTGAAGTTAATTTTTTATATAGATTATATTTTGAAATACCTAGAGGCTGAATGTTTAAGCTGAAAGAAAAAAATTCTGAATCTAAATTATAAAACAAAAGTTAGAAAAACTAATCTTTAAAAAGTTATGTTCCAAGATTGAGCATACTTTTGTACTAAATGTTAAAAAAAAAAAAAAACATTGTTTATGTATGTGCAGATTCGACTTTAAAGTATCTATAGGCTCAAATTTTAAATTGATTGAATCATTCTATAAATAGATCTTTCATAACAAGGCAAGGAAACGTAATGTATAGTAATTGTCATATATTTTGAGGAAATACATTCAATATTGCATTGGCTCTACTACAAACAACCAACTATAATGAAGACATACACTCTCAAATCAAATTCATCAACCCCTAATCTTGTTTTGTATATTTGACTCCATCCCAAATGCCCTCGGAACGAAAGATGCTGGGTCCATAAGTGGATTTAACCATTTGGAATAGCAGGGGAAGTTGTAGTACTACGAACAAAGCCACGGGGATAGAGGCCAGCAGAGTGACAGGAATGAGAGCCCACTCTAGTCTCTTATCAAGCACCATTGTGAGAGTTGCAGCGAAGGCCACCAACATGAAAGCCAAGGAGAGGAAGAGTAAAGAGAGGCCCATTATGATCTTCTTAGGCAATGAGTAAAGAAAATCTTGCACCTCATACCGTGAAGTTAAAATGGCTAGGAATAGCAAGATGGCCGTCACGAGGAGAACAAACCTAATGCATTTGAAATTGCGAAAATCAGGAAAGAATCCTGTCCTAACAACAATGGCACCCCAGTTTTATCGTCATTTCCTCCAGGCACAGTGAAAGCAGCTGTGAACAATACTGTGGCAATTAGAGCTGAGGCAAGCATACATGAATTTGCTGTGTCCTTCACCCACTTTTCTCCTTTCACAACCAACTCTTTGTGCTTCTCCATGAATTTAGTCCAATATGTTTTTTTATCATAGTAGACATTTGCCATAGAAGGGATAATCCAGCTTTCCACAGCCTATGCATAAAAACCACAAATGGGAGTTTTGATAAGTGGACAAAGTAATGAATCTTTCAAAAAAAAAAAAAAATGACGAGGCCACATCTCAAGGAGATTAAGACGTATCCAATACTTGATGCGAAATTTTCTTAGAGGTAAAGTCCATCTTTGCTTTCAAAGGTCACTTCTTTTGGAGCTTCCATGATGATTTTGCGCTTCATTTTAGTCAAATAATATATACATGGAAAGCATTATGTTTCTTCTTTCTAAAGAATCAAGTTTCAGGGAATTTGGAGTCTTCAAGAAGAATTTAAGGAAAACATATTGGGAAAATTGTAAAAAAAAAAGTCCTAAACCACTTGTACGGTGGCTGATTCAATCTTGAACTTTTCAATTGTTCTAATTTAGTCTTAAAACTTTTAACAATTTGCCAATTTCGTGTTTCTGGAAGTCACTAATGTGACAGCCTAATCAGCATCAACAATTCTACATGACACTACCGGCATAGACATAGACAAATTTTTCATTTTTT
Organism: Eucalyptus caleyi; assembly: GCA_014182885.2. Lineage (NCBI taxonomy): Eukaryota > Viridiplantae > Streptophyta > Magnoliopsida > Myrtales > Myrtaceae > Eucalyptus > Eucalyptus caleyi. The sequence goes on along the minus strand of CM024468.2, from coordinate 52,245,243 downwards.
TTTTAAAAAAGAAATTCTGAATTTTTCATTTTTATTTTAGACTCTAAGCTAGCAAGGTCGCCAACCAACACTTGCTTGGTCTAGGCAAGGGCATTGCGGCCCTTGCTGGCCTATGGGCGAGGGCCTTTGTGTGCTTGACTACCACATGCAAGGGTGTCATAGCCCTTGCCTTTGGCTAGCGAGAGTTGGCCAAAGACCCCACCAACCCGAAAAAGGAAAAAATGAAAAAGAAAAACAAAAAAGTTCAGAAAATTTAAATATATATATCTTTATTAGCACCGACATCCATGTTGGCAATTTTTCATCAAAATTGGCTAGGAGGCCTAAAATAGCAAACTATCAAAAGATTAAAGATTAAATTGATACAATTAAAAGTTTTTAACTAAATTGACAAATAATCAAAAGGTTTATGATTAAATTGGTATAATGAAAATGTTTATGACTAAATTGATATCTTATAAAAGATTTAGTCCTTTTGGATAATTATCCCAAAAATATTAAGAGCTAAAGAAATCTAGTTGAGTCTTTTAACTTCTATGTGCTTTATTGAACCCTATGCATTGTATTTTGTTTCTAGAGTCCTTTGAGTCATGAGTCAATGGTAGCATTTACAACATGTCTAGGTTGTGGGTCTTTTCTTGGAAATAAAAGGTAAATGTCTTGGGATTTGCCTATACTTAGATGGTTGATTCAAGTTGTAAATATAGACAAACCCTTCTCAGGCTCCAACAACGGTGAGTGAATGTTTTCTGAATTTTTGGAAGTAAACAATTGGAGTAGAGTTTCATTAACTCTGTATCTCAATTATGTTTAGCATGCAGAATATATAAGTTCTATGTACCAACAAAGTGTTAGCCTAGATGGTGAAAGAGTTTCTTCTTAATATATAAGTTCTATGTACCAACAAAGTCTCTGCCTAGATGATGAAAGAGTTTCTTCTTCTCATTGTGATCTTGGATACAAGTCATATTGAAATCATTTCAAGAGTAAAGTCCTGAATACACCAGACCGATGTGGGGCTCTGCCCTAAATTCACCTAGGAAGGTGAACCTCGTGGTGCGTAAGAGCTAGGCTAGATATCGCTGGACTCTTGTCAAGAAAATGTTCTACGTATATTCTCAAGACTATTCAAATAAAGTTCCAGTAATCATATTTTAAAAATCATATTTAACAAGATATGATAATGAGAATTATCATTAAGCACAGCTATTAGATATATGAAAGGAAAGATTTCTACCTTGTACCATTGGATTTCTCTTTGCATTTGAAATGCTGCTCCAGCCACGTTAGTTACCGCATCGAAACTGGGTTGGTACTCTGCCGCTTTATAATTTGCTGCTGCCTCCATCATCTCCTTCGATTCTTTCTCTGTAGGCCCTGGAACTAACGACAACCCATTGGTTGAGCTTACCTTCAAAAAGAGACTGAGAGTCCTTTCTTGGCGATACTTCCACAGCCTTTGACGTCAACCTCTTACCAAATTTATCGTAAGGAGAAATCCAAATAAGCTCCGGGAAAAATTGAATACATAGCTTCACGATTTCAGTGATTCCCCTTACTGTTGCTTCACCCAACACGTCCTCCTCTCGTAAAAAATTGGTGATCTCGGCAGATGTCTCATGAGAGATTGCAATGCAAACACTTTCTGCCAACTTGACAGCCGCCACGTGTCTTAGCTTCACCTCGTGAATCCTCTTGATTATAGGAACTACAAAATATTAAAGAAAAATGAAAAAAAAAAAAATGAAGAGTCGGCGATTGGATTTTACTTGAAAAGAAAAAGTAGTCCAGCTTTGCATCCCAATTTTTGTTATCAGACACAACAGTTTACTAATTGTCATATTTTCCCACAAAAGCCCCTACCACATTAGCTTGGGTTGGCGGGAGATTAGGAAAACGATCTCATTCTATTTATATTTTTTTACTCTTTTAGAAAAGCTATTTTGATCTTTTTTCTTCATTGGGATTCAGTGCAAAGTGTGAGTTAGTAATTGCTGATGCAAAGTACTAAAAAGGTATAAAGTCATTTTTTGAATTTTTCCAAGAAAAGGTTTATATCATGTCTGGATGAAAAAAAAAAAAATTGGATGTGAAGAAAGTAAAAGTGATTAGAGGGCAACTGAAGAAAGTGATCTTCCTTGAAGTTCAAACGAGGCTTTATAATGTCAATCATAATTAAGAGAATTAATTATGAGACTTAACTGATAGAACAGCTCTGAAAATAGCCATGCCAATGACATTTGTCCAGCTAGAGCAAATCACATTAGTCTTTGCATATATAAATTATTTAAGATAATAATATGCAATTATGCATAGCAGCTAGTGATAAAAAAAAAAATCATATTATACCCACAATCCATTGTATTGTTAGTCATGCTCAGCACAAGAGCAATTTTTTTTTTCTCCTCCATTCTATCTGTCTCTAATAAAATCAAAACTTCCACATGAGGTCACATAATGGTATGTGACATTCGAGTTTACTTGTCACACCTAAATGACATAGTGAGTAGAGTTAACTTGAGTCTATTCTAAAAAAAAAAATTCTGATTTAATAAAAATACGTAACAACACTATACTTCTGTTTCCTTTTTGTTCTTTGACAAAGATAGAAGAATTAGGGACAAGGCTCAAGAGTATTTTGGGTGCATCCAAAGGTTGGGTCAAGATGACAAATGCAACTACGGGCAAAAGTTGTGAATAAGTTTTGCAAACTGAGTAGTAGTTTTTTTTTTTTTGAGGTGGTGTTTGGGCTCAGATTTGCACACATTGAATGGTCCACCTTCTTAGTCTCGGGTAATCTTAAGATCGATTCTCCCATATCGGCCTAATGTATTCGGGATCTTATTTTTTGGAGTGCTTCTAACAAATCTGAAATACAAGATTATAAGAAGAGGAGAAAACTCCTTTAATCATTAGCTTGTTGGTACGGGATATATAACTTGGAGTGGAATTTTGTGATGCATGATTTTGTTGAGACCCACAAAATTAGCTGCTGCTGAAATATTCTTCTATTCCAAGCCCTCCTAAGCAAATTATTTTGATTTTCCCTACATACTCCTATCCCTATTCTTCACGCCTTTTTAAAGTTGCCAAATAACAATGTAAATTTACTATGTTAAATGCGATTAAATGACAAACTCATGCCTTCATCTATTGCAACCTTATTTCATAGGCAATGACGTGAGGAGCTTGGCCCCGTTCTCACGCCCACTTCCAGCACCCTCTCAATGTGTTCTTTCGTGTTGTACTTCTCCCGTTATTGAGGAAACAAATACATAATGGGTTCATTGTTCTTATTTTTCCGGAAAGATTTGCATGCTTTGATAGAGATAATTCACTTATAAAGAAAGAAGGAGAAGTGCTAGGTTTAGGTAAACTCTTATCCGTATCTTCGGCTTAGATCATTTAGCCATAAACAAGAAATTCCTAGGTTGACGTCCAATCTCGCTCAATATTCAGTTGCGATATTTTTTTGCTTTTTTTTTTTTTTTAAATAAATTTTGCGACTCTTGCAATTGTAATTTGATGAATATATAAAAGCTTTCAAAATATTAAATGTTAACACGTAAAATCATATATAACTTTGTTTGAGTTTGAATAATTTTTTGAAGGATTTTTATTAGGTCCATCAATGTTGTAAAGAATAACTTACACATTTACTGTTGGACAATTGACCTGTGGAAAAATTCAATTTCAAAACTAACTTCATACACACGTCACTCATCCAATGGCAAAGAATTAAGTGGGAACTTCTTTCTATTTGTAAAAGAAGTCAAAAACAAACAAGCCATAGACTTTTAGTTGGAGAGAGTTGGATAGAGATAGAGATTGTATCTTGATAAAATGGAAGCGTACCTGCAATTTTGGCGGCATTCCAAGTGACCTTGTAAGACATTGAAGCGCTACAAACAAATTGCAAAGAGAGCTCAATCACTAGATATGAAATCAGTGTAAGACCTTGTAATTCATTCGTTACATTGTCCAATCAATTAAGTTATACGATACTTATGCATTTGGTTGAATCATATTTGGTTTCCAGAGGATAGCTGATCCATAAAGTAGTTCGATTTCAGGCCATTATTCAAGTAACACTGGCTCAAGGAACCAGAATATATCTTGCAAAGAAACGATCATTTCCAGTTTCTTTTCCTAGTATGGAGGGAATCAATCTAAGAAAATTGATTGAAAGTTCAAAATCATGAAATGTCTTAAGATAATGCCCAACAGCAAAAATGCATACCCACCCGGATCTGAATTTTTATCTTTTGGTTTGGAGTTCAAGTCCACCGGGATACCTTCAGTTCAGAGACAAAAGAGCAGGTGACCAGGTTGATCTTCTTGAAGGGAATCAGTAATGAAGGGGGATGCGAGTGCAGAAAGTACGGACATTTGTATATCAATGCTTCCATAACACTCAGCCTGGTTCCGCTGCGAAAGTGAGACTCATTCCTCGCCAACACGCCCAGTAATGTTCGGTTGTATCGGGTGCTTTTCATGGTAAGTAAGTGAGGGTACCGCCCAACTAGATAAAAGGTGATATCTATCCGAATTCACCAGCAATGTTGATCGGGTAAAAAAGCTAAGTCTAAATCTCCGCTCATTTTGCAGAAAATAACTTCTAAAAAAATGTTTTTTGGATTTTCCAACTTTCATTTTCACAACAAAATGAATTAATCGGAGAAAACATTTTCTATTAACGCAAAAAAGTCTTCTAAAATAGAGGAAAATGTTTTCCATTTTTCAAGTAGGGTAAAACATTTTTCTCACTCAATCTCTCCTATCTTTAGCCTCCAATTCTTTCTCTCTCTCTCTCTCTCTCTCTCTCTTTTTCACTTTTAAAAAAATCCGAATTTTTAATTATTTTCTTTTTCTCTTTTCTCTTTTTCATTTCTTTCTTTCTTGTTTCGACCACGGAAACTAGCCATAGGCATGCCTCAAGCTCGCCACTTGCCAAATCGGCAAGCTTGAGCTAGCTACTCGCCAAAAATCGGCGAGCTCGAGCTAGTCACTCACCAAATCGGCAAGCATGAGCCTCTGGCTCGTTGATTTGACGAGGCTTGAGGCTAGCAAGCTCAAGCTCGACTTTAGCCGATCACCGACCATCGCTATGGCTAGCAACCGACCAAAAAAGGAGGAAAGTAAAAAAGAAAAAAATAATTAATTTTTAAAACGATATTTTAAAAAATCTCAAAAGAGTGCACAGAGGAAATTCAAATCATCTATACCGATAGCAGAAAAATGTTTTCTTGTTCATTTTCAAGTTTCAGCCGAATGCCAAAAAATATTATCATTTCTTGGAAAATAAATTTCTGAAAAAGATTTTACAAAAGTATTATATCTTTCCGTGAATCAAACAGAACCTAGTAAGTCAAAGAAGAAACAGATGGAATTGAGATAAAAGAGCGATGGTGATCTTACCATGATGACCAGCGTAGCTGAGATCTATAATGATATCAATCGCAGAGGGAATGCTGGAGGGTTGACTCCGCCCATCGTCTGTTGTGTTTTTCGCCAGGAACCAGGCAATCTCCTTATGCATAGAAGCTTCCATAGCAGATATTCCCAAAGGAATGCGTTTTTCATTATCTGCGAGTTGCGTCAACCTAGGATTTCTTTTAACTAATGCCTTGACCATCCTTATCCTTCCACATAGGACAGCAATGTGGAGGGCTGTGCGGCCGTCGCAATCAACCATTTCAAGCTCTTCCGAATGTGGAGAAAAGAGCTCAACCAAGTTCTCCAAAAATTGGTCTTGTGCACTCCAAGCGGCTATGTGAAGCACTCTTTCTGATCTGCTTGTTATTTTGGCCGTCCTTGAAGCAGTATCTCGTTCGAAAAATCTTTTAGCAAATTCCCAATCGCCCCTGAATGCAGCTTGGATCAATGGCCGGTAATAGAGTTCCTCCACTACGCTTTCCGATATTTCTGCAATGGATGTAAACTTTTCAGGCCATTTAAGTTAATACTTTTTCCTTGCTGACATTGAAAAGTGTCCCAGAAAAGAACAATTTCATGAAGATCCACCCCAAATATTAATTTCACAATGGAATAACTCTTTCGAGAGATAACGCACTTTGAGCACCTCCGGACTGAGAAGGATCTAATCCGACGCTTACACGAACATCTTCAATATATGTAGAAAAAAGGAGTGAGCACAAAGTCCTTCACATACTAATAAATCTTTCTTCTCTCTTTTTCATAGCCAAGGTCAACATTATGTATGTTTGATGATAAAGAAAATAAAAAGAACCATGAGAAAACACAAGTTCCAGCATATTTGGCACTCCATCGATTATACCATATTTTTTCTCGGTTGGAACATGAACATGTACCTGGTTCTGCATGATTCGAATTTCCTTGTTCTTCACTTGGTTGCATCGCCATTGGGTTGCCCTCCTGGTTACAGTCTTTCAACAACAAAGTAAACGGAAAATGCAAAAGAGGCTTTCAACTTTCCTAGAAAGTTGAAGCTCTAACGTCAATCGGCTTAAGTTGCAAGGGCCTCTTATACCACGAGGTTCTTGTTGATGAAAAGTCTGTCAGCAATGGAAATATATAACTCCTGTTACACAAAAATTAATTTAGATTAAATATGGCACAAATTTATAAATTTTAGATTTTTTATAGTATTAAAAATTAAAAAATAGAGAAATTGTTTGAGTTCCTTCGAGCTTTCCTCCCTCTCCTCCCTCTGTTTCCACTGCTGACCGGAGTTGACTGTGGTCGGCAATGATTCTCTCACGGTGGATGGGATCCACATAAAAATGAGTAGCAACCATATATTTTAAACTTACCTTTTAATTAAAAAAATTATTATTATATTCGGGAAAAGGGTTTCGGACTGGCTAAACCCGCTCCGGCCCAATAACCCGATCCGCCTACTGGGATATGACCCGCTTCAAATTAAAAACTAATTTTTTAATCTTTTTTAATTCATTATTTTAATTATTTTTAATTTTTTAATTTTTTAATTTTCTCTTCTTCTCCCTGTTCTCTCCTTCCCGGAGCACGCCTCCCCCTTGCGCTCTTCTTCACCGAAGCTCCTCACCCGAACCGATGCCACTCAGACAAGCCCTCGCCGGCGCTCAGGACACCACCGAGCTACCGCCCAGCGTCGTTCACTCCGAAGGCCACTCGTCGGCCGACCTCCCCGCCGCCGGCCGAGAGCCACACCACGGCCAAACACCGAACAAACTACGGCGACGATGGAAACGTGGCGAACGACTGCACGGCCGACGCCCAAGGTCGCCCAACACCACTGGAACATTCCCATAGATCACGGCGTGCACGGACGACTCGATTTCGGCCGAAAACGGGAGGATGAAAACTAGATCTCGCTTAGCATTTCGTCGAACGGGTGAAGGGGGCTAGCGAATCATGAGGTTTACGGCTCAACTTCAACCGGGATTCTTGACGGGACTCTCGACAAACAAATAACGACACACACAGTAGCTGGAGAAAGGATGGTCGGGGCCGGAGCTCGTGTGAGCCGGACGACCGCGAGCTCCGGCCCGGCACGCCCGAAAACAGGGCCAAAATAGGGTCGGGGCTTACCGGAGCTTCGGCGCGTGAAAGGAGGCACGGCGGCGGGTAGTCGGCCGTGATTCAGGCGCGGTGGCCGGCGGTCTCTCCTCCGACTCTCTTCACTCGCTCTCGCTCGCGGCTCTCTCGTCGGATGTCTCCCTCTCTTTCTGGATTTTTCAGCCAAAAAACCCCCACTTTTCGGTCCAACCTCTCCCCTTTTAAGCAGCGTCGCCAGCTGCTGCCAGCTTGCCCAGGCCGGTCGTACCGCGCGAAATTTCCCCGCTGCCCGTGCTCGTCGTACGCCGTCCTTATGGAGAGAAGAAAACAAAAAGGTGACCGGGCTAATTAAATTTTTAATTTGCATTAATTAAATTTTTAAAATTTTTTTTTCAAAAATTTTCTAACAGTTAATACCAATAATGCAAATTTCCTAATGTCCATATGCGATATAATTTAATAAAAATTATTTTTTGTTTAGGGATTAGATATTAATTCTTAATTTCTTTACGATTAAATTCTAAATAAATAGATAAAATTCAAGTGTCAATATATATATATATTATTTGGTCATTTAACAGTGTGGATTATTACGGACTAACTTTCTCCCGATCCACATGAGTTGAAAAGTGACCTGGGTTAAAGAGGGGGGTTTGGTGACATTGACTTTTTTTTTTTTTGGTCGGAAGTGACATCAACTTAAAGTGTGAAAAAAATGCGTAAAGGGTTTTTCTTTTTTTTTTGGTGGGTGCATAAAGGTTTGCGCGGAATCTAGAAATGTGATATTTTAGATTGACTAAGAGTCAACGGCCGTGTCCACACTCTCCAGAAATCTCTTTTGGAAAAATGTCATAAATAGTCGCTATATTTTCACTTCATGTCCATTTCATCTCAACTTTTCGATCGGCGATTTGATCCACGAACTATTGATAAAATGTCCGATCTAGTCCCCGAACTTTCAAATGGTTGATTTGGTCCTCGAACTATTAATAAAATGTCCGATCTAGTCGCTTTCGATCGACTCGAGTTGGTCAGTCGAACTATGATGAAATGTTTGATCTAGTCATTCGTTACTTATTTTTCTTTTTCTTTTCCTTTTTTTCCCATTTTTTCCATTTTTTTTTTCTTCTTTTTTTTTTTTTTTTTTTTTTTCGCTTTCCCTCTCCGCCGGAGCTAGTGGAGGGCCGGCGTCCGGCGAGGGAGCCCCTCGCCGGCGTCCCTCGCAAGCGGGCGAGTCCCTCGCCGATCTTGCGAGGGAGCCCCCTCGCCCGACGCCGCGAGGGCGAGGCGAGGGGCCGTCCTCGCCGGCGTGGGAGAGCCCCGCGCGGGAGCCGGCGAGGACGGCCCCTCGCCGGATGCGAGGGCGGGGCGAGGGCTCCCTCACCGGCGTCCCTAGCAAGCGGGCGAGGGGGAGAGCCCCTCGCAGACGCCAGCGAGGATGGCCCCTCGCCAGATCTATGCGGGGCTCTCCCTCGCCAGATTTGCGAGGGGCTCTCCCCCTCGCCTACTTGCGAGGGACGCCGGTGAGGGAGCCCCTCGCCCTCGCCCTCGCAGATCTGGCGAGGAGCTGTCCTCGCCAGCGTCTGCGAGGGGCTCTCCCACACCGGCGAGGACGGCCCCTCGCCCTCGCCCTCGCCCGACGCCGGCGAGGGGCTCTCCCTCGCAGACGCCGGTGAGGGACTCGCCCGCTTGTGAGGGACGCCGGCGAGGGGCCCTTGCTGATCTGGCGAGGGGCTCCCTCGCCGAATGCCGGCCCTCCGCCAGCTCTGGCGGAGGGAAAGCAAAAAAAAAAAAAAAAAAAAAGAAGAAAAGGAAAAAAAAAAAGGAAAAAAAAAAAGGGAAAAAAAAGGAAAAAAAGGAAAAAGAAAAAGAAAAATAGTAACGAAGGACTAGATCGAACATTTCATCATAGTTCAGGGACTAACTTGAGCCGATCGAAAGTTCAGGGACTAGATCGGACATTTTATTAATAGTTCAGGGACCAAATTGAACCATTTGAAAGTTCAGGGACTAGATCGGATATTTTATCAATAGCTTAGGGACCAAATTGAGCCGATCAAAAGTTCAGGGACGAAATTGGACATTGAGTGAAAATATAGGGACTATTTGTGACATTTTCCCATCTCTTTTATCTCCTTCCTCTTTCGCGACGTGTACAACTTGAGCACAGCCCTCATTAATTTCATACATACGCGGTTTCACACTCTCTCACATGCCCGCGTCCCTCCCCATTTTCCTTACTTTCCCAAAGACTAAACAAATTCCCTACTCAGTTAATTATTGTTTTTCTTAAGAAAAAAAATTCTGATATTGAGCTTTTGAAAATACTCACATTAAGCTAAATGCATATAAAAAATTTTATAACTGAGAATGACGATATTCTCAACTTATGAGATAAGGTTAAAGATGTTCATGGGTCTCTTTTACGCAAATGTCATATTAGCACGATCCACACTTTTAGAAGGTTTTTTGAGTTGTCGATGAAAAGAAAATAAAAAGAGGTAAAAAGAATGATTTTTGCCATGGTGCTCAAAAAGTACATGTCTAAGGTGGTGAATAAAAATGTCACGGATATGTATATATTGAAAATTACCAATATCTTCATAAAACCTAACTCATAAATGTTTTAGATTTTAGGCCCGCTATCCAAATTGTTGGACTTATGAGTTTGGCCATTTCATGATGGTCTGGATCATATTCAGATAAATCCAAGGGGGGTTTAAGTTTTTTTTTTTTTTTTGGTGAAACGAAGACCATCGTTCAGAAAATTAAACCAGTCAAGTTACATCACTCGTAGTAGAAATAATATAAAGTGCATCCTTACACGCTTCGATAACATCTGGAATACTAGTGAAAATAATAAGCTGCATATGCTGCTCCTTTCCCAGTCTAGCCAGAGCATGCGGTGCTTCCGTTTGCTTCTCTGTACATATGCTCAATTCGCGGTATGCCTGCATTCTTTCCTTGCAAGTTCCTGCACTTTACAAGGAGGGGTTCTATGAGAAGATTGCGAGACTGTTTGTTCTTAAGAGCATAAACAACCGCTAAAGCATTTAATTCATTATGGAAATGAAGAGCACTATTCGAAACACTAGGTCTAATTTTGCCTCCTAACGTCCAAATTTCAGCAATAAAAAGCATTCGCTCTTCCCGTGTTTCGAGGAAAACTGGCTATTCAGTTCCTCTGATGGTCTCCCACAAGAGCTCCAGTTTCTGCTTCTCCGTTCTCTACAGTCATTAATTGCTCTGTCCGAGTTAAGCTTAATCCCCCCTTAATCAGGTTTCCTCCATTCCGTCCCCTGCCTTGATGAAAAGAAGAGTTATATTCCTCTTTCTAAAAGCATGGGCGAATGCAGAATAAAGAAGCAGACGCATGCAGACAAATCATATAAAGACGAAAAGGAAGCTATGTTCGTTGTTATGTGAGTATGCTAGAATAGAATTAAAACGGAGTGCTCGTGTGAATGTGTGAGGGGTTGACCGAGAGGAATGCAATGGAAGTTATCTTCGAAGAACACTGCAAGCATCATTGGAAGTCTGTATAGGTTTAAGGAATATGTTGTGAAAATAAGGAAAATAGTTTGAGCGCGTAATTAAACTCCTGGCTAGCACAAACAACACAAGCATCACAAGGGGAAACTGTTGTTGGGCAAACACGTATTGACCAAGTTCCTAGTGTCCGAAAAATATCTGATTATAATCTGCAATTGTTCTTATACAAACACATGGTCAGGTAGCCCAATTGAACTTGATAAACAACATTTGGGATCTCATGGCAGAAGGCTAATCGAGGGAGATCACCAAGGGAGAGCTTTACTGGGGAAGATAGCCAAGGGAGAGTCCAAAGTCTGAGCCAGTCAACATATTTAGTTGAACCCACATTCAATCAAAAACTTAAGTCATTGAGTTATAAGCTAACTAGGATACATTAATTGCTCCATACTACATTAATTATCTGAGGAGAAAGTACCAAAAAAGTCTTAAACCTATTATATTTATGGCAATTTAGTCCTAAATCTTTTAATTATATTAATTGAGTCATAAACCTTTCAACGATTTGCCAATCAATCACATGGATGCCATAAATGACAAGCTTGGTGTTGACATGGAAATTTTTTTGAATTTTCTAATAATTTTGTGGATAATATCATTCATTTTCGTAAAAGATATAAGTGATTATTTTTGCTTTACAGAAAATGAATATTTTGAAAATCATTCTAGCAAAAATAATTGCTTATATCGCTTACAAAAATGAATGATTCACGAAAATACTTAGACATAAATTATTGTCGATATTGTAAATATTGTTCATTAACTAATTATTTTAGGCTATATAAGCTATTATTTTTAAGAAAATATTATCCAAAACATTTATTTTCCATGAAATAAACATACCCTAAAAGAATTTGAACAATGGTCTCCTCATACTGGGCTGTTCTAACTCTGAATCCTTCGGTCACAAGCACGACACTAGAGGCTCCAATAATGTTGGTCAACTTCAGTAATGAAAGAAATGCTCTCAACTAGAACAGAAAAAAAAAATGAAAGAGAAGATTAGGACAGCAAGTACTTAGCATCAACGAACGGCACATCAATGACACAATCACATGATTACACATACCAGAACATACGAACAGCAAGCACACACAGTATAGATATAATCCGTAACTCGACACATCGGTATGAACACAACACAGTAACCACATCAGCAACTCAATGTATTCGAAATGGACATACAACTGGTCGTGCAACATTCCCCCGCTGCCCGTGCTCGTCGTACGCCGTTCTTGTGGAGAGAATAAAAGAAAAAGGGGCCGGGCTAAGTCTGAAGTCTAGCACGGCCCTGCCGCATTATTATTATTTGTAATTTGAATTAATTAATTTTTTTAATTTTTTTCAAAAAATTTATAACAGTTAATACTAGCAATGCGGATGTTCCTAATGTCTATACGCAATGCAATTTAATAAAAATTATTTTTTGTTTAGGGATTAGAAATTAATTCTTAATTTTTTTTTTTTTGCGATTAAATCCTAAATAAATAGATAAAATTTATGTGTCAATGTATATACATATACATAATTTGAATGTACATCTTCTTGAGATGAATAGACATTATCTCAAATTTTGAAGGCTCACATTGACATAAAACTATTAACCAAAGAACACCTAGATATAGAAGGAAAAAACTACATCGTGCGAATTCGGCGGACCGAAAATGATCCAACTCTTTAGTTACCTAAATAATCTCAAGTTCATTTCGTAGAAAATAAGTGATTTTTCAAATCACTTTATTCGAATTTTACTCATGCAATTATTTTTTCTTTAAATTTAACAAATATGTGAATAATCTTACATATTGGCTGACCAATTTCTTTTTTTCAAGGTAGAAAATCTAACTAACCCAGCCACTTCAGACCTTAATTTTAGGTCAGGATTGCCTTGGGTCCATCTCAATTCTCTTCGAGCATGTCTGCATAGATTTTTAGTTTTCTCTTTTTACTTAATTTATATATTGTGATAACGCATTTTGGCCTTTTCCAGCTCGTAACACTTGATATTTTGACAATATATAGATATTGATACTTAGATCATATGTAAAAATTTTCATGACCTTTTTATAAGTTGGATTATATTTAGCTTTTGGTGGAAAAATATATATTATTTTTTACTTTTTGAATAACACAAATAGAACAGCTTTTAAAAAATTTGGGTCAATATGAATTAAAGAGTTTCAAGTATTACATTCCGCAAAGGCTTACAAAGGCATGACAAAAAGATAAATTGCCAAGACTTAAATGGAAAATCAAATATATTCATTATAACATTGGTAATCTTTTAAGTACTTGTAAAATTTTGAAGAAGTTGGTGATTTGCTAATTTGATTTGATAGGTGGAAGCCAAGAAAAATAGTTAGAGCGAGGGCCATTTCTGCAATCCCGTGCTTTTGCGCACGACAACTTTGTCATGTTTCTCCTTAGCCGTTGGATTCAAGTGGTTTAATATCAGCCGTTCGATTAATATGTGCTGTCAGCGTTTCTGTATCACTCCCGCTGGTGGAAAACTTGGGGCATTGGGCACTCAAAGGTGCCAAAATCACGGCATTGCCCTTCCTTTGTTTATCGCCTACTTCGATTTTTCTTCCACCGTCCCCTTCTTTCCAAACAACATACGTTAATAAAAATTTTAATCAGTGCATTAAGATTGTCGCAGTTTCTTTATATAAGCTGGTTTTTATAGAATGACACATATTCAATTTTTATTTTTAGCATGTAGATATATTTCATAAACAGTTTATTCACCCATTCTGAGATTATCTATGTTAGAAAAAAAAAGCATAAATTGACTGTGTATGTAATATATATTCTCTTCCAAGGGCTTTTATTTTGTACAATGGCAAAATATATATATATTTTTGCACAAATAGGCTTTAGATAATTTTTTTGGCACAAATAATTAAGATTTATTTTCTCTCTTGTTTTATTTTGTACAATGGCGATAAAAAAAAAAAAAAAAATTTGGCGATGTTTATCACCTGCCGAGTGGCCATGACTTCAATATTTATTGACTTGTGTATTGACTTCTCACTGGCCGATGACCCCGCTTGCAATGATTTTAAGCAGCTAGCCCATCTTTTATTTAAGAATGGTATCGCAAGCATATGCCTTTAGCAAAAGAAAAGTAATCATCTTTTGTTTAAGAATGGTATTGGGGAGCATGCACATTTTTATTATTTTTTTTAAAAACAATTCCAACGGTCTCTGACTTAAGTTGCATCAATCATGTGCATTCACATGTTAGATTTGTAAATTTTCTCCTCTCTTTTTGCTTTATAATTTTTTTAAATAAAAAAAGGGATATACCTAAAGTGGCTGACCATCTGTACGTTCTTCAATTTTTCAGCACCATCCATGTGTTTGCTTTTACCATAAGTTAATTGTGAACAAAAAACTATTAAACTTAAGTGACTTGATAATTCTAGTTTTGATTTAATTAAGGATTAAAGTGTACGTATATGTCTATGTTGATATGGATGTAGATGTATTTAATATTGTATCATGTCTATATGGAGAGTCAAGTGTTGGTCCTCAAATCATAAACAAATGATAAAAGAGTCACTGTTTTCTTGAGCCACCAGAAAGGGCTAGCATGGCTTGAATACTTTACATTAGAAAAACAGAAGGAAAGAGACCCCTTCAATTAGTTGGTTGTTACGAACTTACGATTATAAGTAGCCCATTCTTTGCCTTTAGAAAAGGAAAAACAAAAAGAGTAGCCCATCTTTCTTTAAGAATGATATTTGGGAGCACGCGCATGTTCCCGTTGTTTTGTCAAATATCTGAATAAAAGTTCATTGACAGTGAATGGTACTTGTTTTTCAGCCCACTTGTGACTTTATTATGTGCGTTCACACGCTAGATTTGAAAATTTTCTTCTCTCATTTTATTTTATTATTTTTTAACAAAAAATAATATATTTAAAATAGTTGATTATCTGTTCATTGTCTATTATTTTTATGGGATATATAGGGAATATCCCAGCGAATAAGCTTGCCAATACAAGTAGTGTTACATTAAAGTGACAAAAAGCATATCAACACTTCATTTATGATTGATTCTCCATAGCTTATGCAAGCTACGAGAATAAGAGAATGGAATATAAAGCATTTCTTCCTCCTTAGCCTTCTTTTTTTTTTTTATTCACATTTCATTTCATTCCAGTCCATTCCTGATAGTTTTAACCGGTTCAAAACATCGATAGGTATCAATGCCTCGGCGTATAAGGCCCCAGTTGGCACAAGGTTGATCAACGGGTAAGCCCTATAGAGGGTATTTACTAAGGGAAAGCTTAACCAAGGAAGGGCCATATGTTGGATCATACAAAGTAGGAATTCCACCTTATGGTACAACTCGACTCCGATCTTATTAAATTCTTTACTAGATGAATTCAATAGGGTCTTCAAAGCCCGCTTTTCCACCATTCCATTCGCTCATTTGTTATTAATATTAGATCTTTTGTTCCTATCAATGTAGGACAATCCACTAATGTTCTAAAAAAACTTATTGACATTATAAGATAACGGAGCTAGGACTGTACGGGCGCCTTATATGTATATCTCCTGGAAATGCAGGAATTGACTACTCAGGGGTATGATCTATCTTCATCGACCATAATGGCTTGATTCAAGCTCTTAATATATAGCGAAACCCTTTCTTGGCTTAGTTCATGGTTATCGACAGCCTCTTTTTCTATTGGAAGGGAGCTAGAGTCGATCAAGATCAAGATCAACTCCGGACTAGCCATTTACTGCATAGTGAACTGGGTAAATAAAAGTCACAATCAGAATAAAGGGAATTCGCGGGGATTGAAGTGATTCTCCTGTGCTTGGTTCAAGTCCAACTTGTGACAAGGCCCCTATATGGCTATTAAAAAAAAAGAGAGAGAACAAAAATTCATTTGATAATGTCAGTTAATTTTTTATTCCTCCGAATAGAAAAGCAGTTAGTGAATAGATTTGAAATATAAATAAGAATTAAAAAAAAAAAAATTTCTCGGAACAAATTCTAAAACAGTGTTATTTTCTATTATTTTTCTTTTTGCCTTCCTTCTTTTTTTCCTCTAGCTAGTCACCGGGCCTCAAAGATGACCGACAACTGGCCAAAAACAAGGGTTGGGCAAGCCTCACCATGGCTAGTCAAAGTTAACCTCTTGGTGGCTTAGCAAGGTCAACATCTCCCACGGTGGGAGTCCCACCCTCATCTTTGGCTAGTCGCAGTCATCGCCGAGGCCTAGTGATCAGTCATAAGAGGAAGAAGAAGAATGGAGAAAAAAATATTTTAAAGATTAGAAAAATCTTAGAAAATTATTTAAAAAAATTTAAAAATTTCAAGCCACAAAAAAATCTGAGGATCATACCAAATGCTTTTATATTCTTTTTCTTTCTTGAGAATAGAAATTTTAAGGTCATACCAAATGCATTCTTTTGTTCAAAAATGTGTTCAAGAAATAGAAATGAAATATTATTTCTAAACAAAAATATTCTCAAGAATAGAAATGTTATCGAACACACCATCAATGTATGTCTCATTCTCAACCCAAATGTGTATTTCATTCTTATATTAAACTTTTCTATGGATTGCATTTTATCATTCAGGTATTGATCTTAACTTCTCAAGAATCTTTTGTTAGAATTCGACATAAAATCATAAGGAAATAGATAATAAAAGCAAGAAAAAGAAATTCAAGACACAATCTTTTATCCTAATTTGCTCTTAAATTATGTCTACATCCAGTAGAGGATTTCAGTATAATTAACACTTTACACATATCTATTACATTTCTCAACTATAAGAGAAAGAGATTATACATACCCAGTAACTATTCATGGACTCAAACCCAAATTACTAATAAAATAAAATTCAAATTATAAGAACTATTCAACAACTTAAGAGCATTGCCCTCGCAACCCGACTGGGGCAGCCCCCAGACCCTCACCCCTCATTGAGGAGCAAGACCCCCGTGCCTTCCTAGGTCTTCTTGTTGATAAGTAATATGAATGATACTCTAATATATTTGTAATAGCTAAGAAATTGTTTAGACTTTGCGTTTATTATTATTATTATTATTATTTTATATAATCGAGGATCCGTCAAGCCCCCTTACGAGGGCCCACAGCCCTAGAAGCACCCAGTGGCACATTCAGGTCTGTCATACTCGGGGGAGACTAGCACAGGATCCATTATCATGGCCCCTCACTTACAATACTAGTAACTGTGAGTTTCGAACTCTTGACCTCGACGATGAGGGAGAGACTCTTAACCAATACAGCTACCTGCCGGTGGGGTTAAGATTTTATTTTATTTTATTCTATCTTATTTTATTTTATTTTTTGCGTTTATTCGACTCATCGAGTAATGAAATAGATTTCTAAATGCTTTTCCCCCATATACTGATTTTGATATTTTGAGTAGCCAGCTTTTGTTGAAGCACGGTATCGCGCACCACATGCATGTCCTCACAGCTTGTCAATATATAACTATTCAGAGATTCAGTTTGGGTGATGGTCGTACGTTGCGAATTTCGAATTGCTATTTTGTCCTGAGCGCATGGTTCGTACTGTTTTTTCACTTATGCCTCGTGTCATGTGTCAGTTATGTTGACTTCAATATTTATTGACTTCTCCCTGGCCGGAGACTCCGCTAGTTCGATGAAGCATGGGGATGTTTATTGTTTACACTGTGAATTATATATGTCGACCTCGGGGGCACCTTTTCCGCATCACGTGCATTCTCTCGCCAGATTTCAAATTTTCTCCTTGTCCGTTATTTTATTTTATTTTTGAAAAAGAGGAAATATGTGGAGCAGCTAAACCACCTACGCCTTGTCTCATTATTTACACCTAATATATATGTAAGATTCTAGCCCATGAGATTAGTAATTACAAAGTCGTGCAGTTTGACATCAAGCTTTTCCTTTACCCCAAGAAATAAAAGTGGCATGACTCTTGTTTGCTTTCTCCGGGATTTTTAGTGGGGAATAGGCTAGTCAAACTAGTGAGTTTGGTTGAATTTAGCTGGGTCATAAGTGGATCCGACATAAATAGACTCAGTTAATCTATATTTACTCCTTTTTTATGTACTATAATTTTAATGATTCATATATGATCCAATCTGATCCAAACCGAATCCATACCTAACCCAACCCAATTTAGACTCTAATAGTTGGCAATTTCCCCATAAATATGGAAACATTGAAAGCAATGAGAAACTTGATATCTTTTTATAATCTTAATTTCGTTGTATTGATGATAAAGCATTGTAAAATTTAATTGTGAACTATTTTCATTCTTGAGTAAAATTAGAAATTTCAAATATCGAATGAATTATCTTTGCATTGGATAACATCGTTTTGGATGATGGATAATGTATATCTTGAGAAAAAAACAATGACGAAGGATTTTGCCTTTTAAAATATGGATTTTGATACTAATTGAGGAGAAGGAAATATTATTGGGAGAATTACCAGAAAAGTTATAAGCCTATTGTAATTGCGTCAATTCAGTCATAAACCTTTTTCTTTGGCCAATTCAGTCTTAAACCTTTCGCATTTATTCTAGTTCAATCAATCAAGCTAATTTTAATTGACAAGTGCTAACATGAACTTTTTTTTTAAATAATATTTTAATAATTTTTCTTTTTTCTTTTCTTTTCTTTAGTTTTTCCCCCACTTAGGGCGGGGATGCCCTCACCGAAAAAAGAAGAAGAAAAATTATAAAAAATATTATTAAATATAATTTTAAAAAGCCCACGTTCAACCCCAACTAGCCATAATTGGTCGGATTGACTGAATTAACACAAATGCAAAAGATTTATGATTGAATTAATCCAAAAAAATTTTAGGATTGAGTTGGCACAATTGCATTATGATTTTTTTTTGTAACTTTCCCAATATTATCATTGGAACTTTATTTATTTTGATCTTAGAAATTTATAGTTCTATAAATTCTGAAAAAAAATTAAAGATGTGTATCTTATATTGTAATATATATTCTATTCCAAGGGCTTTTTATTTTGTACAATCGCAAAATAATTTTTTTTTGCACAAATAGGCTTTAGATAATTTTTTTGGCACAAATAATTAAGATTTATTTTCTCTCCTGTTTTATTTTGTACAATGGCGATATAATCTTTTTTTGGCAATGTTTATCACCTGCCAAGTGGCCGTGACTTCAATATTTATTGACTTGTGTGTTGACTTCTAGTTGGCCGGTGACCTCGCTTGCAATGATTTTAAGCAGCCATCCCATCTTTTATTTAAGAATGGCATCACGAGAATGTGCCTTTAGCAAAAGAAAAGTAATCATCTTTTGTTTAAGAATGGTATTGGGGAGCATGCACACTTTTATTATTTTTTAATAAAAAATATTTGTTGTTTCCAGCGGTCTTAGACTTGAGTTGCATCGATCAAGTGCATTCACATGTTAGATTTGTAAATTTTCTCCTCTCTTTTTGCTTTATAATTTTTTTTTAAAAAAAAAAAAAACGGATATACCTAAAGTGGCTGACCATCTGTACGTTCTTCAATTTTTCAGCACCATCCATGTGTTTGCTTTTATCATAAGTTAACTGTGAACAAAAAACTATTAAACTTAAGTGACTTGATAATTCTAGTTCCAATTTAATACTGTATCATGTCCATATGGAGAACCAAGTGTTCGTCGTCGATTCATAAACAGATGATAAAAGAGTCGCTTTTCTCTTGAGCCACCAAAAAAGGCCAGCATGGCTTGAATGACATTAGAAAAAAGAAGGAAAGAGACCCCTTCAATTAACTGGTTGTTATGATTATAAGTAGCCCATCTTTTGCCTTTAGAGCAAAAAAAAAAAAAAAAAAAAAGTAGCCCATCTTTTATTTAAGAATGATACTTGGGAGCATGCGCATGTTTCCGTTGTTTTGTCAAAGATGTGAATAAGAGTTCATTGACAGTGAATGGTATTTGTTTTTTATCCCGTTTCTAACTTTATTAAGTGCGTTTACACGCCAGATTTAAAAATTTTCTTCTCTCTTTTTGTTTTATTTTTTAAAACAAAAAAAGGATATATCTAAAGCAGTTGATCATCTGCGCGTTATCTATGATTATTGCGGGATATACATGGAATATCCCAGCCCATAAGGTTGCTAATATAAGTAGTATTACATTACAGTGACAAAAAGCATAACAACACTTCGTATATGATTGATTCTCCATTGGCTAATATTTTAGTAATCCTAAATTACATCCAAAGTTTATAAATGAAAAAGCATGAACAACTTTTCATCCAAGAAAAAATGCAATCCCTATTATTTGGTGGATAATTCATAACAAGTTTTTAAATTATCAGCGGACCATTACCTGTTAAACAAAGGCCACATTCTCCCATCACAATGAGCGAACACAATGAAGATGGAGTCGACAGAGAAAGAGAATCCCAATTTGAGGGTACTCAAAGGCTTAATGACTTCAACTAAAGATAATTAATAGAAATTTGACGTTTTGCAAGGAAATAACGACTAGGAATCAATTCTAAAAGCTGTAGGAATCATAGGGAATCAGGAAACAGATGCCAATGAGAGATAGTATGGAAATTCTACATTTTTGTCTCGCATTTTCAATCAAAAAGAGAGGTTTGACTAAAAAAATTCTTGCCGAAAGGGAATCAACTTTTGGGTGATTTGAATAGAGGACATTTTCCCTTCTAATTGCGGACAAAAGACATTACTTATTAAAGTAAGGGTGAAGGACGATTTCATTCATTTCTTTATGGTTCGATGTGAACGTGACTTTAGTGTCGATGAAAAAGAAAAAGTATCCAGAAGCATTGTCCAGTCTAATTAAGACCATTTCATGGCAAGGTTTTCTCTTGAACTTTTACGCTCTTTAGCGGATAAAAGTCACAAAAAAGATAAAGGAAATGTACTACTCAATTCTGTCCTAGCGTCTTTTTCTGATCATTTGGAAAGCCATTTCCTGCTGCTTTACTTAACTTTCTTTACTTTTGACAAAGCTAGAATCCAATCCCATTTACGCAGGAAGGCCATTTGGAAGGCCATTGCCTGCTTTCCTAAACTTTCTTTACCTTTGACAAAACCTTTTTTCCTTTTGACAAAGTACCCTTCACAGACTAATTTCCAGTCGTGTGGCTAATTTGATGGAGGCAGTGCTCTTATTTGTTTTGTCAAGATGTGAATTATTTATATTTTCCTCGAGACTCTAATTTTGGCTGCATCCATCGCGTGCATTTTCCGCCAGATTTGAAAATCCTCTTCTCTTTCAATTTATTTTATCTGGAAAAAAGAGATATTTAAAGCGGTTATCCATGCGCACTTTGTCCGTCACTTGCACATATTCCCACCCATGAGTTTGGTACATAGAAGTAGGAGCAGTTTGATCAACATCAATGCTTTAGCTTTTTCTAAGAAGTAGAAATCAGATAAGTCAGGACGTGCATGACAACCATTTTGATTAGAAATTAATTTCTGAAAGAAAAAAATATTTTTCTAATTTTATCCATGCGCACTTTGTCCGTCACTTCGGACCTTAATTTTAGGTCGGTATTGCCTTGGGTCCATCTCAATTCTCTTTGGGCATATCTGCATAGATTTTTACTTCTCTCTTTTTACTTAATTTATATATTGTGATAATCTTTTCCAGCTCATAACACTTGATATTTTGACAATATATAGACATTGGTACTTAGATCATATGTAAAATTTTTCATGACCTTTTTAAAAGTTGGATTATATTTAGCTTTTGGTGGAAAAATATATATTCTTTCTTACTTTTGAATAACACAAATAGAATAGCTTTTGAAAAGTTTGGGTCAATATGAATTAAATAACTTCAAATGTTACATTTCGAAGAGACTTACAAAGGCATGATAAAAAGATAAATTGCTAAGACTTATATGGAAACTCGAATATATTCATTATAACATTGGTAATCTTTTAAGTAATTGTAAAATTTCAAAGAAGTTGGTGATTTGCTAATTTGATTTGATATGTGGAAGCCAAGAAAAAAAGGTGGAGCAAGGGCCATTTCTGCAATCCCGTGCTTTTGCGCACGACAACTTTGTCATGTTTCTCCTTAGCGGTTGGATTCAAGTGGTTTAATATCAGCCGTTCGATTAATATGTGCGGTCAGCGTTTCTGGATCACTCCCGTCTCCTCCCGTTGGTGGAAAACTTGTGGCATTGGCCACTCAAAGGTGCCAAAATCACGGCATTGCCCTTCCTTTGTTTATCGCCTACTTCAATTTTTCTTCCACCGTCCCCTTCTTTCCAAACAACATACGTTAATAAAATTCTTAATCAGTGCATTAACATTGTCGCAGTTTCTTTATATAAGCTGGCTTTTATATAATGACACATATTCAATTTTTATTTTTAGCATGTAGATATATTTCATAAACAGTTTATGCTCCCATTATGAGATTATCAATGTTATAAAAAAAACGTACATCAACCGTGTATGTAATGTATATTCTCTTCCAAGGGCTTTTATTTTGTACAATGGCAAAATATTTTTTTTTTGCACAAATAGGCTTTAGATAATTTTTTTGGCACAAATAATTAAGATTTATTTTCTCTCTTGTTTTATTTTGTACAATGGCGATATAATTTATTTATTTTTTTGGCGATGTTTATCACTTGCCGAGTGGCCATGACTTTAATATTTATTGACTTGTGTATTGACTTCTTGCTAGCCGGTGACCCCGCTTGCCCATCTCTTATTTAAGAATGGTATTGCAAGCATGTGCTTTTAGCAAAAGAAAAGTAATCATCATTTGTTTAAGAATGGTATTGCGAGCATGCACTTTTTTATTATTTTTTAATAAAAAAACATTTGTTGTTTCCAGCGGTCTTTGACCTGAGTTGCATCGATCACGTGCATTCACATGTTAGATTTGTAAATTTTCTCCTTTCTTTTTGCTTTATAATTTTTTTTAAATAAAAAAAAGGGATATACCTAAAGTGGCTGACCATCTGTACGTTCTTCAATTCTTCAACACCATCCATGTGTTTGCTTTTACCATAAGTTGACCGTGAACAAAAAACTATTAAACTTAAGTGACTTGATAATTCTAGTTCGGATTTAATTAAGGATTGAAGTGTACATATATGTCTATGTTTATATGGATGTAGATGTATTTAATATTGTATCATGTCTATATGGAGAACCAAGTGTTGGTCTCGGTTCATAAACAGATGATAAAGAGTCACTTTTTCTCGAGCCACCAGGAAAGGCTAGCATGGCTTGAAGAAAAAAAGAAGGAAAGAGACCCTTTCAATTAGTTGGCTGTTACGATTATAAGTAGCCCATCTTTTGCCTTTAGCAAAGAAAAAACAAAAAGAGTAGCCCATCTTTTATTTAAGAATGATATTTGGGAGCATGCGCATGTTCCCGTTGTTTTGTCAAAAATCTGAATAAAAGTTCATTGACAGTGAATGGTATTTGTTTTTCAGCCCACTTGTGACTTTATTATGTGCATTCACACGCCAGATTTGAAAATTTTCTTCTCTCATTTTATTTTATTATTTTTTAACAAAAAATAATATATTTAGAATAGTTGATCATCTGTGAGTTGTCTATTATTTTTACAGGATATACAGGGAATATCCCAGCCAATAAGCTTGCCAATACAAGTAGTGTTACATTAAAGTGACAAAAAGCATATCAACACTTCATATATGATTGATTCTCCATAGCTTTTGCAAGCTACGGAGAATACGAGAATGGAATGTAAAGCATTTCTTCCTCCTTAGCCTTCTTTTTCTTCCCCCTGGCCTCGAGGTTGAACTCGGACTCTTTGATTCACATTTCATTTCATTCCATTCCTAATGGTTTTAACCGGTTCAAAACATCAATAGGTATCAATGCTTGGGCGTATAAGGCCCTAGTTGGCACAAGGTTGATCAACAGGTAAGCCCTAAAGAGGGTACTTACTAAGGGAAAGCTTAACCAAGGAAGGGCCATATGTTGGATCATACAAAGTAGGAATTCCACCTTATGGTACAACTCTGACTCCGGTCTTATTAAATTCTTTACTAGATGAATTCAATAGGGTCTTCAAAGCCCGCTTTTCCACCATTCCATTCGCTCATTTGTTATTAATATTAGATCTTTTGTTCCTATCAATGTAGGACAATCCACTAATGTTCTAAAAAAAACTTATTGACATTATAAGGTAACGGAGCTAGGACTGTACGAGCGCCTTATATGTATATCTCCGGGAAATGCAGGAATTGACTACTCAAGGGTATGATCTATCTTCGTCGACCATAATGGCTTGACTCAAGCTATTAATATATAGCGAAACCCTTTCTTGTCTCTTTTTCTATTGGAAGGGAGCTAGAGTTGATCAAGATCAAGATCAACTTCGGACTAGCCATTTACTGCATGGTGAACTGGGTAAATAAAATTCACGATCAGAATAAAGGGAATTCGCAAGGATTGAAGTGATTCTCCCGTGCTTGGTTCAAGTCCAACTCGTGACAAGGCCCCTATATGGCTATAAAAAAGGAAGAAAAAAGAACAGAAATTCGTTTGATAATGTCAATTAATTTTTCTATTCCTCGGAATAGAATAGTAGTTAGTGAATAGATTTGAAACAAAAATAAGAAGTAAAAAAATACTTATTTTTTTTTTGTTTCTCGGAACAAATTCTAAAACAATGTTATTTTCTTTTATTTTTCTTTTTTCCTTCCTTCTTTTTTTCCTCTAGCTAGTCACCAGGCCTCAAAGATGATTGACAACTGGCCAAAAACAAGGGTTGGGCAAGCCTTGCCATGGCTAGTCGAAGTTAACCTCTTGGTGGCTGGGCGAGGTCAAAGATCACTAGTGACTTAGCAAGGTCGACCTCTCCCACCCTCGTCTTTGGCTAGTCACCGGTCATCGCCGAGGCCTAGTGATCGGTCATAATAGGAAGAAGAAGGGAAAAATATATATATATATATATTAAAGATTAGAAAAATCTTAGAAAATTATTAAAAAAATTTTAAAAATTTCAGGCCCCAAAAAAATTGAGAATCATACCAAATGCTTTTATATTCTTTTTCTTTCTTGAGAATAGAAATTTTAAGGTCGTACCAAATGCATTCTTTTGTTCAAAAATGTGTTTAGGAAATATAAATGAAAAATTATTTCTAAACAAAATATTCTCAAGAATAGAAATGTTATCGAACGCACCATAAATGTATGTCTCATTCTCAACCCGACTGTGTATTTCATTCTTATATTAAACTTTTCTATGGATTGCTTTTTATCATTCAAGTATTGATCTTAACTTCTCAGGAATCTTTTGTTAGAATTCAACATAAAATCATACAGAAATAGATAATAAAAGCAAGAAAAAGAAATTCAAGACACAATGTTTTATCCTAATTCGCTCTTAAATTATGTCTACATCCAGTAGAGGATTTCACTATAATTAGCACTTTACACATCTCTATTACATTTCTCAATTATAAGAGAAAGATATTATATACACCTAGTAACTATTCATGGACTCAAACCCAAATTACTAATAAAATATAAATTCAAATTATAAAAACTATTCGACAACTTAAGGGCATTGCCCTCGCAACCCGACTGGGGCAGCCTCCAGACCCTCACCCCTCATTGAGGAGCAAGACCCCATACCTTCCTAGGTCTTCTTGTTGATAAGTAATATGAATGATACTCTAATATATTTGTAATAGCTAATAAATTGTTTAGATTTTGCGTTTATTCTACTCATCATCTCCTCAGAAAATGAGTAATGAAATAGATTTCTGAATGCTTTTCCCCCACATACTGATTTTGATATTTTGAGTAGCCAGCTTTTGTTGAAGCACGGTATCGCGAACCACATGCATGTTCTCACAGCTTGTCAATAAATGACTATTCAGAGATTCAGTTTGGGTGATGGTCGTACGTTGCGAATTTCGAATTGCTATTTTGTCCTGAGTTAACACAGCACATGGTTCGTACTGTTTTTTCACTTATGCCTCGCGTCAGGTATCAGTTATGTTGACTTCAATATTTATTGACTTCTCCCTGGCCGGAGACTCCGCTAGTCCGATGAGGCATGGGGATGTTTACTGTTTACACTGTGTGAATTATATATGTCGACCTCGGGGGCACTTTTTCCGCATCACGTGCATTCTTTCGCCAGATTTCAAATTTTCTCCTGTCCGTTATTTTATTTTATTTTTGAAAAGGAGGAAATATGTGGAGCAGCTAACCACCTACGCCTTGTCTCATTATTTACACCTAATATATATGTAAGATATTAGCCCATGAGATTAGTAATTACAAAGTCGTGCAGTTTGACATCAAGCTTTTCCTTTACCCCGAGAAATAAAAGTGGCATGACTCTTGTTTGCTTTCTCCGGGATTTTTAGTGGGGATTAGACTAGTCAAACTAGTGAGTTTGGTCGAATTTAGTTGGGTCATAAGTGGATCCGACATAAATGGACTCAGTTAATCTATATTTACTCCTTTTTATGTACTATAATTTTAACGATTCGTATATGATCCAATCCGATCCAAACCGAATCCATACCTAACCCAACCCAATTTAGACTCTAATCCTTGGCAATTTCCCCATAAATATGGAAACATCGAAAGCAATGAGAAAATTGATATCTTTTTATAATCTTAATTTCGTTGTATTGATGATAAAGCATTGTAAAATTTAAATGTGAATTATTTTCATTCTTGAGTAAAATTAGAAATTTCAAATATCGAATGAATTATCTTTGCATTGGATAACATCGTTTTGGACGATGGATAATGTATATCTCGAGAAAAAACAATGATGAAGGATTTTGCCTTTTAAAATAGGGATTTTGATACTAATTGAGGAGAAGGAAATATTGTTAGGAGACTTACCAAAAAAGTCATAAGCCTATCGTAATTGCGTCGGTTCAATCCTAAACTTTTTTTTTTTTTGTCAATTCTGTCCTAAACCTTTTGCATTTATTCTAGTTCAATCCATCAAGCTAATTTTAATTGACCAGTGCTAACATGAACTTTTTAAATAATTTAAATAATTTTTTTCTTTTTTATTTTCTTTTCTTTAGTTTTTCCCCTCCACTTAGGGCGGGGACGCCCTCACCAAAAAAAAATAAAGAAGAAAAATTATAAAAATTAAATATGATTTAGAAAAGCCCACGTTCAACCCCAGCTAGCCATAATTGGCCGGATGGATTGAATTAACACAAATGCAAAATATTTATGATTGAATTAGCAAAAAAAAAAAAAGTTTAGGATTGAGTTGGCACAATTGCATTAGGAATTTTTTTTTTAATTTTCCAAATATTATCACTAGAACTTTATTCATTTTGATCTAGAAATTTATAGTTTTATAAATTCTGAAAAAAAAATTAAAGATGTGTTTCTTATATTGTAATATATATTCTCTTCCAAGGGCTTTTATTTTGTACAATGGCAAAATAATTTTTTTTTGCACAAATAGGTTTTAGATAATTTTTTTGGCACAACTAATTAAGATTTATTTTCTCTCTTGTTTTATTTTGTACAATGGCGATATAATTTTTTTTTTTTTTTTTTTTTTTTTTTGGCGATGTTTATCACTTACCGAGTGGCCGTGACTTCAACATTTAATGACTTGTGTGTTGACTTCTCGCTGGCCGGTGACCCCGTTTGCAATGATTTTAAGCAGCCATCCCATCTTTTATTTAAGAATGGTATCGCGAGCATGTGCCTTAAGCAAAAGAAAAGTAATCATC
The DNA here is from genome assembly GCA_014182885.2 of Eucalyptus caleyi. Taxonomy (NCBI): domain Eukaryota; kingdom Viridiplantae; phylum Streptophyta; class Magnoliopsida; order Myrtales; family Myrtaceae; genus Eucalyptus; species Eucalyptus caleyi. Next base: position 52,217,454 of record CM024468.2, on the reverse strand, counting down.
TTTTGTTTAAGAATGGTATTGGAGAGCATGCACATTTTTATTATTTTTAATAAAAAACATTTGTTGTTTCCAGCGGTCTTTGACTTGAGTTGCATCCATCATGTGCATTCACATGTTAGATTTGTAAATTTTCTCCTCTCTTTTTCTTTATAATTTTTTTAAATAAAAAAAAAGGATATACCTAAAGTGGCTGATCATCTGTACGTTCTTCAGTTTTTCAGCACCATCCATGTGTTTGCTTTTACCATAAGTTGACTGTGAACAAAAAAACTATCAAACTTAAGTGACTTGATAATTCTAGTTCCGATTTAATTAAGGATTGAAGTGTACATATATGTCTATGTTTATATGGATGTAGATGTATTTAATACTGTATCATGTCTATATGGAGAACCAAGTGTTGGTCTCGGTTCATAAACAGATGATAAAAGAGTCACTTTTTTCTTAAGCCACCAGAAAAGGCTAGCATGGCTTGAATACTTTACATTAGAAAAAAAGAAGGAAAGAGACCCCTTCAATTAGTTGATTGTTACGATTATAAGTAGCCCATATTTTGCCTTTAGCAAAGAAAAAACAAAAAGAGTAGCCCATCTTTTATTTAAGAATGATATTTGGGAGCATGCACATGTTCCCGTTGTTTTGTCAAAGATCTGAAAAAATGTTCATTGACAGTGAATGGTATTTGTTTTTCAGCCCACTTGTGACTTTATTATGTGCGTTCACATGCCAGATTTGAAAATTTTCTTGTCTCATTTTATTTTATTATCTTTTAACAAAAAATAATATATTTAAAATAGTTGATCATCTGTACATTGTCTATTATTTTTACGGGATATACAGGGAATATCCCAGCCAATAAGCTTGCCAATACAAGTAGTGTTACATTAAAGTGACAAAAAGCATATCAACACTTCATATATGATTGATTCTCCATAGCTTATGCAAGCTATGGAGAATACGAGAATGGAATGTAAAGCATTTCTTCCTCCTTAGCCTTCTTTTTCTTCCCCCTGGCCTCGAGGTTGAACTCAGACTCTTTGAATACGATCAGAATAAAGGGAATTCGCGGGGATTTAAGTGCTTCTCCTGTCCTTGGTTCGAGTCCAGCTCGTGACAAGGCCCCTATATGGCTATAAAAAAAGGACTTTCTTTTTCAAAATACATTAATGGAAAATGACATGGATCGTAAAGACGGAGTAGGGAATCCAGTCTTACACCTTCTTCCATTCCTTCAGGAATTGTTGGCTATGAAAGAGAGACTAGAAAGATTGATCGGGATCGAGCTATCCGTGGCGCTACCTTCATATGCAGCCATAAGGCCAATCTAGTGGCACCAAGCCCGCGTAAAAGTACATCAACTAAAGAGTTAAGCGAAAGAGTGGACTACTATCCAAGACAAATGTGAATAAAAGTTCTTGGGGTGAGCATTGGTCTAGGGTCAACCCTAGATCGACCCTGGACCGGCCCGACCCTAGACCGGCCCAACCCTGTTAGTCTTGGTTCGATTCCCAGGGGGATTGAGTCAATCCTTAGTCTTGGGATCCTTAAACCAGCACTGCGCGGGTTGGTTATCGGTTCTGGGAGTTTAGAGTCAGTCCAACCCGGATCCACCCTAACTATACATACCATATATAAGATATAAAAATATATTATAGATATTATTTATAATTATTTTATATAGAGTAAACCCTAAGTCAAATGGCGTCAACAGCATTAAATGGCTCATTAGTGAGGAGTTCACAGACATTGGGACACCTAAAGTGCCAAAACTTGACATAAATGGACACTTAAGTGCTAAAAGTTAAGAAAGTGACATTTAAGTACCGAAATCGGAGTAAAATGGATTAGTTAAGTGCCAACAACGAGAAAATTCGGCCAAAATACTGACGTGGCGATTTTCCGGCGAGTTAGCATGCAAAACGATGTCATTTTACATGCTAACGTGGTGAGCCAAGTGCAAAACGACATTGTTTTGCATGCTGACTTGGCTAGGGCTCGACGACCGCGGCCAACCCTCCCCCGCCTTTTCGGTGATGGCAAGGAGGCCGCGGCGGCGAGGGCTAAGCCCTCAACCATCGGTTGCCTTCTTCCTCCTCTCCCTCTCTCAATTTTTTTTTTTTTTTAAATTTGTTTTAAAATTAATTTAATTAGTTTTTATATTTAAATTCAAATTGTACCAAAACGATGCTGTTTTTGTGTGTCTTTGCTAAGTCAGCCTTCCGATGAGCCACATAAACGAGAAAATTAATAAAAAAAATTGCCATGTAGGATTTCCGATGGGTTCACCAGATGTGGCACTCAAGTATCTCATTTTTCTTAAAAAGTGGCACTTACGTATCACTTTCCTAACTTTTACCACTTAAGATTCCCCTTGTGCCAAGTTTTGGCACTTAAAGTGTTATTTTGCCTAATTTTACACTATTCTCTAATAGCTTAGACTTTTGATATCTTTTACAGCATCAACAACCATAATTTATAAAAGAGAAAAATGTCTCTATGAGGAGTCCTCACGACATCCAAAATGAAGTAAACAGCTTTTCATGGTATCCTCCTTTAGTACTCGTTTTCTTATGTCTTCTTTGTCCTCTTAGTCTTCAATTGTAAAATCGAAAAAACAACTTCCTCACTCGCCACTCGACACTCGCCTTGCTCGCTTTTGGTCGCTCAAGCCGCTTGCCGCTCAACGCTCGCTCCGCTTTTTGCTTTATGCTCACCTCGCTTGCCGCTTGATGTTCGCCCCACTCAACGCTTGCCACTCGCGCCACTTGCCTCTTTTCGCTGACCTTGCTCGTCACCGAACCATTGGGTCAATTCGATCCTTGATTGCCTATTCAGGGAGTACAAAAAATGAAACAAAAAAACTATTCGTTGGTTCTGGATTAATCTTGGAACCGGACCAAACCCATTGGGTCAGTCCAGTCCTTAGTCCTAGACTCAATAAGGTCAATCCTTGGTCCCAAAAATTGAGGACCAACACTGTACAAGTTGATCATAGGGTTAGAGGATGAACTGGCCCAACCCGGACCATGCTCACTCCTAAAAAGTTCATGGATAGCGAATGTTATTTGTTTTTCAGCCCGCTTGTGACTTTATCAAGTGCATTCACATGCTAGATTTGAAAATTTTCTTCTCTCATTTTGTTTTACTATTTTTTAACAAAAAAGGATATATCTAAAGTAGTTGATCATCCATGCGTTGTCTATTATTTTTACGGGCCAGCCAATAAGCTTGCCGATACAAGTAGTGTCACATTAAAGTGATGAAAAGCATAACAACACTTCATATATGATTGTTTCTCCGTTGGCTAATATTTTAGTAATCCAAAATTACATCCAAAGTTTATAAATGAAAAAAGCATGAACAATTTTTCATCCAAGAAAAAATGCAATCCCTATTGTTTGGTGGATAATTCAAAACAAGCGTTTAAATGATCAGCGGACCATTAGCTATTAAACAAAAGCCAGACTCTCCCATCACAATGAGCCAACACAATGAAGAGGGCGTCGACAGAGAAAGAGAATCCCAATTAGAGGGTACTCAAAGGCTTAATAAGTTCAATTAAAGAGAATTAATAGAAATTTGAGGTTTTGCAAAGAAATAACGACTAGGAATCAATTCTAAAAGCTGGAGGAATCATAGGCAATCAGGACTCAGATGCCAACGAGAGATAGTATCGATTATCTACATTTTTGTCTCGCATTTTCAACCAAAAAGAGAGGCTTGACTAAAACATATTCTTGCCGAAAGGGAATTTATTTTTGGCTGATTTGAACAGAGACGCATTTTCCCTTCTGATTGCGGACAAAAGACATTACTTATTAAACTTAAGGTGAAGGATGATTTCATTTCATTTCTTTATGATTCAATGTGAACGTGACTTTAGTGTCGATGAAAACAAAAGAAAAAAATGTATCTAGAAGCATTGTCCAGTCTAATTAAGACCATTTCATGGCAAGGTTTTCTCTTGGACTTTTACTCTCTAATTTTAGCGGGTAAAAAGTCACAAAAAGATAAAGGAAATGTACTATTCAATTCTGTCCTGACGTCTTTTTCTGATCATTTGGAAGGCCATTTCCTGCTGCCTTACTTTTGCTTTCCTTAACTCTCTCTACTTTTAACAAAGCTAGCACAGTATCTTTCAATTGGGGGTATAAAGCCAACAAGTCGATTGAGATATATTGTGCAAAGCACATATCGACCTTATAGTGGGTGTTTCACCCACCCCTTCACCTTTACTGACGCGGACAGCTATTATACGGTCTATCAGTTCCTCAAAACACCTCTTACAAGGTGTGGTGGAGTCTACCCTCTTCACCTTACGGGCTCCCTAATTTTCGAGTTTAATTTATTCTGTCCCACGCAGGAGGAAATACCTCTAATGTTTTACATCCTAGAGTTTAGACGAAGCAGTTTTAAGACATACTCGGGTCCAATCCAATCCCATTTATGCAGGAAGGCCATTTCCTGCTTTCCTAAACTTTCTTTACTTCTGACAAAGTAGCGTTCAGCGAAAGCACTCAGAAATCTAATATATGTTTATGCAGGTCTTTGATAAGGCAAAGTGAGGTGGCATCAGGTCCTCGGCCTCTCAATCAATTATGCAGAATGAGGTACGAAAACCATTCTCAGAGTGAATATGTGTCGCATCTGCCTACAAACATGCGTATTCATAGCGTTCTCCTCAATTGTAACGTGTCTGAACAAGTCATTATCTCAACGGCACAAAAAAAGGATTGATTGATACTTGCTATCATATCAAAAAAATTGTTATGTGTGGAATCTCAAATCTTGCCATTAGGTAATGTGAATTTGTCGCCTGATTTATTTTATTTTATAGCACAAGAATCATCATGCACCAAATTATAAATGACAAGAATTTCTCCACTATCTTATAGTGTCGACTGGTTCCACCGTATTGGTAGGAGAGATGTGCAACAATCTCCGTTAAAATCTTCTATGGTGATATTTTGGTTTATTCTTTCCTCGAGATGATGATAAAAATGACAAAATAGTAGAGGCATCGATATTCCTCATTTCACTATAATTAGTTAAATACAACCTACATGCAATTAAATCCTAAGGATATGCGACTCCCTAACACCGTGCAACATGCAAAGCATGATAGCAGATTGTAAATGCAATTTATATGAAGCACTAATCTAACTGTTTCTGGTACTTTTCTTTGTTGACTTAATGTAATAAAGCCGAAAATCAATCCTAATCTACATGTGACCGAACATGCATTAGATTACTTCACTATCAATAATTTGATGGTGCGATGTTAATTCCTACATGCAAAAATGATTATGCAATGTAACATGAAGATTTGCTTGAAAATTGTTTGATCACCCACGTTGGTAGGATATTATGAAAGAAATGATGCCATCTCTTTTGGGTGCATCTCTCCATAGATTGCCACACTAGCAACAAGAAGATATCTTTTGTACGCATTAATGTAAAACGAATATTTTTTTGGGTAAAACTGTAAAACGAATATTTTAAGACCGTTAATCAAGCCAAAACGTATAGTAGTTCTTATTATCATGACCCTTAAAATTTTGGCCACATTTCGGCATGTCCTTTTCATTAGTAATGTGATCCATAAAATTCTTTATCTTTGTTAGTGACACGTAGCAATACGACTATGAACATTATCAGAAGCAAAATAGGAAAGAAAAAAGTGGGCAATTCGAATGAAAAGTATCGGTATCATATGCAATCAGAACTCGGATGCTAACATGAGATTATATGGATTTACTACATTTTTGTCGTGCATTTTTTACCAAAAAAAAAGAGGTTCGATTTAGACATACTCCTGTCAACAGGGAATATATTTTTGGGTGATTCGAAGTTGAAACACCTTTTTCCCTTTTGATTGTGGACAAAAGAAGTTTGCACTGAATTTGAAGGTTGATTTCATTTCTTTTCTTTTTGGCTCATCCGTGAACGTGAATTTAGTATCTATGAAAATAATAAGAAAAGTACCCAGGAATATGGTCCAGTCTAATTAAGACCATTTCATGGCGAGGTTTTCTATTGAACTTTTGTTTTCTAATTTTAGCAGGTAAAAATCACTCGAAAGACAAAGGTGATATTCACTTCTATCTTAATGTTCTTATTTGGTCATTTGAAAGGCCATTTCCTTTTCCCGTGCAAATGATCAAAAAAGTTCTAAACATATTGCAATTATTTTCTATTCTAAACTTATTTTTTTTGACCAATTGAATCCTAAACCTTTTGTAATTATGCCAATTTAGTCCATTCGGCCAAATTTGGCCGGCCGGGCGTTGACATGGACGCCGGATAATTTTTATTTTTTTCGATTTTTTAATTAATTTGTTATCTTTTCTTCTTTATTTCCTTTTTTTTTTTCTCTATTTTTTTTCCTTCTCCCCCTCCTTCCTCCTTCTTTCGGCGACCTGGCGAGGTGTTGCTGGGCGAGCCTTGCCGTTGCTGGGTGAGCTAGAGAGAGAGAGAGAGAGAGAGAGAGAGAGAGAGAGAGAGAGAGGGGATGGAGATGGGGAATCTGAAGAAGAATTAGAACAAGGGCTTCTTTGCCGCCGTGAGCTCGAGCCTGTCCATGTTTGGCAATGCCATCCATGGATCCGTCAACTGATACTCCTCGCTCCTTCTTTGTCTTTTTCTCGTCTTGCCCAGCAACAGCAAGGCTTGCCCTTGCCGGTAAGCCTCCCCTTTGGCCGATCACCGGAAGAAGGAGGAAGGAGGGGGAGGAAGAAAAAAAAAAAAAGAAAGGAAAAAAGGCAAAAAAGAAGAAAAGATTAAAAAAAAAAAAAAAAAAAAAGTAATTTACAATTTCAAAAAAATTAAAAAAATTAAAAAATTACGTCGACTTGGCCACCAAAATTTAACTGAATGGACTAAATTGACACAATTACAAAATTTTTATGACTCAACTAACCAAAAAATAACTTTATAATTGAATATGTACAATTGCAATAGGTTGAGAATTTTTTTGATAATTTTCCCCCATTTTCCCATTACTTCATTTTTGCTTTTCTAAACTTTATATACTTTAGACAAAGCTAGCACGCTTATACATGGGAATTCACCCGGAGGGCAAGTTGGAAGTCTATGTGAATCTGGCAACAGACCTTTCAGAGAAGACTTTTGTTGAATCCCTATTCCCACCACCAATAAACTCACTCCTACGCTAAACTGCAAAATCAGGTGGCACCAAATCCTCAGCCTCCAAGGCAATTTTGAAGCCTTTTCACAAGGCCTTTTATGTATGTCTTTGATAAGCTGGCTGGGCAATTTGAGACATTTTGATTTTCCTTTAAAATTGAAGTTAGACTAGACTCTGGTGGAAGTAAAAACAAAGCTCCCGGATACACCGATGAAGATTCCCAGGTCGTAATGCGGGCCACTCAATAATTGCTATTGTCAATTAATTGTATGCTTGGGTTGACAGGGATGGGGACCACCGCCCCTTAGGGTCTCTTGACTTTCGGTCTGACTTTTATCAAATGTATATCATAATAATGAAGGCATCATATAAAAGTTGTATACCCCACTCTCAAAAATAAGTTGTCACATTTCTGAATTAACTCACTGAGCTATTATCCGCTTTTGTCCGTTCCATATCGAACCTCCCAATTTTGTCCTTCGGCATTAAGATGGTCCCATTTCCAAGAGGTCACCCATCTTAGGAGTACTCTCACCTCACCAAGCTTAATTTTGGAGTTTTAAAGCTAAGTATTATCGCCATATCAAAAAGTGTCTTCGTGAGTTAATTCCCTTTTTCACATATATATTTCATAATCGCTCTCTTTATGTTTGGTGTACAGTTAAGTTCATTCATGCCCCATTCATCATCCTAAAAGCCTATCAAGAGCTATTCCTTATCTAAGCTCTCTAGCTCTTACGACCACTTTTGACCAAGTCATTATGTAGGTAATAGAGTTCACTTCATGTCGCCCGATACTAGTGGATACATAGGAGGATTTACTTGACAATTATGCATTTTACTAACTTAGTAATAAATTGGATTTTATGTTGTGTATATTTTAGCACTATGCAATGGTCATTTCAACTTTGAATTGAACACATAGAAACTAAAATATATTTGATGTAGTTGTAGGTGCGCTGCATCGTAACTATGGCGTAAAATGTTGCAATTTGTGCATTTATTAGTACGTATTACATCTTAAAGTTGCATGAGGCAGTTTTCTAAAAGTTGTTGTCTATCGTAGCCATGAAATATTTGACAAACACTTTTGTTTCTAAAAGTTAAAATATCGTTTAAATCTAAAAAATTACATAAATTGTATTTGATCTATGTGTCAACATTTATATGATAAAGGTTTTCAAGTGCTTAAGTTTTAATAAAGCCAAAATGCACTCACCGCAATATATGAAGAAAGGGAATAAGAATACCACAAGTACTGTAACTTTTTTTTTTTAATCATTGGAGTTCCATGGCTAATAAAAACCAAACCTTTATAAACATTCATCCCAGTGTTGGAAGTCCAACATGGCATGTAACTTGATATAAATAATTTTAGAAAGTCATAACACCAAAATGATTGATTGAATTGTTATATGGCACCCAAGCGGTCAAGTAAAAAGTCATGATATTCAGGTAAACAATATACAAATTATGACACTTATGCTGTTCTTTTATCAAAAGGAAGTTAAAAATAAAAAGTAAAGGTCATTTCAGACACACTCTAACTTAATCTCCCACTTTTGTTCTTTATATAAAGTTTAAATGGACTTTCATTTGATGTTGGACACTTCAAATTAACATATAAAAATTAATATGGTTAGTTCTTGTGAGCTGGTACTATCATGTTACTTAATCTTAATCGTTCTAAAATCTAATAATGGGTGGATCTTCTAGCTTTTTCTAGTGGGGGCTTAAAATTAATAAATGATTACAGAAAAATGGGGGTGGGTCTCGTAGATTTTTTCTACTGGGTGGCTCTTGCATATTAAATTAACTCACAACCCACAAGGCAAGTTTGAACTCGTCTCGTTGGGAGATTTGTGTACCTCATTTCACACTCACTAAATTGAAGCACACTCTCGCATGCTAAAGTGCAAAATGGGGTGACATCAAATCCTACGCCACCTCCGTTTCCTCTTTTTTCTTACATTCCCCCTTTCCATCTTACATTACTTAAATCGCGCCACTATAAAATCTATTAGACAAGATGAATGCGCAGGTCCTTCAAGAACTCGGCCTTTCATTTTCGTATTTTTTTGCGTGGCCATATTTCCGATCATGATGGACAGTATCAATTCGTCCATAGTTAGACTAGTTGCATGATGCCACGTCTTGACCCTCAGAGCATTGGAAGAGTAAATAATGAGAAGATTTGGGATGTGTGTATGCTCATTTGTTTTCGCCAATGTGCTGAGTTACAGTCGCATGACAGAGTTAAAAGATATAGCACAGGTTATAATGCCAAACAGGATTCTGTATTTGCTCTGTCGTTTATGTCCCAAAATACACTGTCTCAATCTTCCCTCGACTAGAGCATCGATCCTTCTTCTCGACTATTTATCTTCTTTTTCTTGCATTTTACATCAATCAAATAGCTGATTAATTTCTTCTTCTCCTTTTTTTTTTCTTTTGCTTGATGACCAAGTGGAGCCTTGCATTCCTCTGTCGTTTAATTTCTGAAAGAGGACGCTTCTCGCAAGAGACCGCTTGACTACAATTCATTGTCCTGTGTGCAATTGGCAGCAGATTGAACGATAAAGGGAAATCATACTCGGCCTAATAACTAGAATGCGGCATGAGTAGATTGAAATAGTTGTCTTGATGACGAGGAAATTTGACTGGTCTTGTGCTTAGCAAGTTTAGCCAAGTCACGTTTGGTGTGCTGCTGTAGTTGTATGGAGCTGTTCCATTCTTTATACTGGAACCATCGTAGATCAAATGCTCCCTCAGTATCAGACCATTCTTGTTGGACCAACAGATGCTGACAGTAATCAAGAGACCAGCCGTTGATGAGGGAAGATAATCTCTTAAAACTCACGAACATGAGGATTCCTTTGTGCAATTATAAAGACTATGCAGGTCCGCTTCAACTTCATTCAGGTCTTTCTTTATTATTATATCTTTACCAGATTTGACCATGTTAAATAAAGCAAGATTCGACTTTATGAGAGGACGAAAGAAAGCACCCAAAAAGAGGCAAAAGGTGGGTCTTTCTTTAGTATTATCTATAGTCCAGATTCATGCAGCCTTTGTGGGATACTCTCTCTTTGAAGTTCTTCTGAGGATAGAGTTCTTTTCACAAGAAATTCTTCCGGTCAGTTTACGCAGGCGATGCTTGTGTTAGGAATAGGTACGAGAAAAGAAGCAAAAGATGGTTTGGCATAAGATTATCCGGTTTACTCCAAACCTGCAGAAATTTGAATTCATTGTGTGGCTTGTTATATTGAATAGGCTGCAAACATTTGATATAATGAGAAAGTGGACTTCAATTGATGATAAGTGCATCTTGTGTTCCTCTTTTCCCGAATCTTAGTAACCATCTGGTCTTCTAATGTGCTTTCTCTAAGGCTGTATGAACAATGGAGTCATCTTCTGGAGCTGCTGGGATTTCATAGGAGTTTTGGTGCATTGGATAATGAGTTTGAATGGATTCTTCGAACTTCTAAGGGGAAATCTCTGCTTAAAAATACAGTTGGGTTAGTCCACCCAGTTTACCTTACAAGTTGAGCAATGAAAGGATTAACTTACCTACCAAAAAAATAAAAAACGAGAGAGAATTTGAGTTCTCGAAAATTTCTATATTACATGCCATTTGTTTCTTCAATTCACGAGCTTGTTCTTCGCCTGTTTACCGTGCATTCAATTATAATTTATTTCATGATGCCATGTTTAAGTTTATGTTTCAAACATCCTATTTTCATAAGAGACTGAAGAAGTATATTAGTAACAGGTATAAATTTCCAAAATAATAGATAGGAATACTGCAAATAGAGCCATTGCGACACCCATCAAAGGAGTAGTTCCCCATCCAGGAGCTACTTTACCATATTCTGAATTCAATGGTTTCAATAAATCCCCTACAATAGTTCGTCTTGGTCCAGATCTAGAACTACCCTCAACGGTTTGCGTAGCCATAAATCCTATTTTGTATTCATTGAGATCTGTTGACTTTGTATACCATTCCGTTGTAAATAAACGATCTTTGAATTATACATCTGATGCACTCAACATTTTCATCTTTCATAAACTATTATCTATCATATACAGTTAAAAGCCAGAGCTGAAATAATGCTCGTTTTCGTTTACGCAATCCCTAATATTTGGTCCTCAAGAAAAAAGTGGCTGAACTATTTTCATCCTAATCATCATCAGATTTGGCATCAAGATTTACAACAAATGGAGCATTTTGCAAGCACTTAGTTTCGAGTCATCTATATACAGTATGAAAAGGCGCTCCAAGAAAGCTTGAACAACCAGTGAGGCGACGGTTTTCCTTGAAAGCAAGGAGTAGCCCAGGATGACTCCCCAAATTAAATTCTAGTCGTATGACTAATTTGATGGAGGTAGTGCTCTTATTTGTTTTATTTCATCTTCATCACCGTTGAGTCCCAGTCATATCCATTTACACCCATTTTTACTGTGTCTTTGTTTCTTACTACTAATTTTAATCCATTCATAAAATTGAATTGACTCACTTTAAACTCAACCTAGCAAATATTAGTGCAAATTGAGCAAATTCCCCTGGTGTTGAACACCAGCTGATACGGCCCCTCAGCTTGTATACACAGACCAAACTGGTTCGTTGATAGGTCTCCATTCGAAAATTCTAGATTCTAGAGTGACTAATTATTTATTTTTGGCCCCCTTAATTGAACAAGTACGATAATTCTTTTTGCATCGTGCACTAGAGTTGTAGCCCATACGGCTTTATGGATCATCTCATCTCTTTCAAGCCAAACATAGTAAACTTACCTTATTCACTGTAACTATGAATATTATTGTAACTTTTGCACAGCAATTCAATAATAACTATAACCATGGCTATTATTATTTTTTGCTTAGAGCAATATAATCTTAGAAGTCAGAAGTATGCTTACATATATATAGACCTCAGAGCAGAGTGAGTCTAGATAGCTCTCATCTCCATTTTCTCATCATTAGGGTTCCACTCGTTTATAATCTTTCAGCACAGCCCATGCGTTTGTATTATTTTAACTGTGAAGAAAAAACTTTTAAACCTAAGACTTGGTGATTCTAGTTCCAATTTAATTAAGGCTTGAAGTGTACATACATGTCTATGTTTATATGGATGTAGATGTATATAAATATTGAATCATGTCTATATGGAGAACCGCGTGTTCATCGTCGGTTTATAAACGCATGATAAAAGAGTCACTTTTTGTTGAAAAAAGTATTAGAATACATAAAATAATAATAATAATAATAATTGGAAATACATTACAAAAGATTAGAAAATAAAATGAATGTCTGAAGCATGCAAACACTGTCCTTAAGGATAATTCTGCCCCTCGGAGTACGTAACTCAGTGCGTAAGGCTTCAACGTCTATCCTTCCAAGATACAACATACCTTCCTCTATACTCCGCACTGAATATTAGAAGGAAACAGAACAACTTTTGTGTATAACCTAGCAAAAATAAAAGGAAAGATATGAGAATGTTGTCTCTTCAAAGATTGTGGTTTGAAGTTTAATTTATATTTAAACAAGAAAAGAGAGAGTCATTAGGAGATCGTCATAAATCAATTCGTAATTAAAAAGATGACTATTATAAAATAATTAAGAGTTTATGAAGTAATAAATCAAAAGTTATAAAACCGTTAGACGACCGTTATACAATCATTAGAAAGCCGTTACAAAAATGATGACTTTCATGACGATCATAATTTCTAATAAATATTTCAAAACTGCTGAAATATCTAACACTTTTTCTTGAGCCACCATAAAAGGCTAGAATGGCTAAAAAAAACAAGAAGAAGAAGAAGAAGAAAGAGACGCCTCAAATTAATTGGCCGTTACGATTTTAAGTAGCCATCTTTTGCTTTTAGCAAAAGAAAAGTAGCTGGGTAGCATGCACATGTTTTATTATTTTTATATGAATATTATTTGATGTTTCCAGCTGTCTCAGACGGGTTGCATTGATCAAGTGCATTCATAGGTTAGAATTTGAAAATTTTCTTCTCTCTTTTTGTTGACTATTATTTGGTCATTTAAAAGTTTGGATTATTACAAATGTGAGCAAGTTCTTAAAAGGCTCAAGGGGAAGAAGAGTCACTTTTTCTTGAGCCACCATAAAAAAGGCTAAAATGGCTAAAAAAACAAGAAGAAGAAGAAGAAAGAGACGCCTCAAACTAATTTGTTGTTATGATTTTAAGTAGCCATCTTTTGCTTTTAGCAAAAGAAAAGTAGCTTGATAGCATGCACATGTTTTATTATTTTTATATGAAAATCATTTGATGTTTCCAGCTATCTCGGACTTGGGCTCCATTGATCAAGTGCATTCATAGGCTAGATTTGAAAATTTTCTTCTCTCTTTTTGTTGACTACTATTTGGTCATTTAAAAGTCTGGATTATTATGGACCTGAGCAAGTCCTTGAAAGGCTCAAGGGAAAGAAGAGTCACTTTTTCTTGAGCCACCATAAAAGGCTAGAATGGCTAAAAAAACAAGAAGAAGAAGAAAGAGACGCCTCAAATTAATTGGTTGTTATGATTTTAAGTAGCCATCTTTTGCTTTTGGCAAAGATAAAGTAGCTGGGTAGCATGCGCATGTTTTATTATTTTTATATGAAAATCATTTGATGTTTCTACCTGTCTTGGACCTGGGCTGCATTGATCAAGTGCATTCATAGGTTAGATTTGAAAATTTTCTTCTCTCTTTTTGTTGACTATTATTTGGTCATTTAAAAGTCTGGATTACTACGGACAAGTCCTTAAAAGGCTCAAGGGGAAGAAGAGTCACTTTTTCTTGAGCCACCATAAAAGGCTAAAATGGATAAAAACACAAGAAGAAGAAGAAAGAGACGCCTCAAATTAATTGGTTGTTATGATTTTAAGTAGCCATCTTTTGCTTTTAGCAAAAGAAAAGTAGCTAGGTAGCATGCAGTTTTATTATTTTTATATGAAAATCATTTGATGTTTCCAACTATCTCAGACTTGGGCTACATTGATCAAGTGCATTTATAGGTTAGATTTGAAAATTTTCTTCTCTCTTTTTGTTGACTATTATTTGGTCATTTAAAAGTCTAGATTATTACGGACCTGAGCAAGTCCTTGAAAGGCTCAAGGGGAAGAAGAGTCACTTTTTCTTGAGCCACTATAAAAGGCTAGAATGGCTAAAAAAACAAGAAGAAGAAGAAGAAAGAGATGCCTCAAATTAATTGGTTGTTACGATTTTAAGTAGCCATCTTTTGCTTTTAGCAAAAGAAAAGTAGCTAGGTAGCATGCACATGTTTTATTATTTTTTAATGAAAATCATATGATGTTTCTAGCTGTCTCGGACTTGGGCTGCATTGATCAAGTCCATTCATGGGTTAGATTGAAAATTTTCTTCTCTCTTTTTGTTGACTATTATTTGGTCATTTAAAATTCTGGATTATTACGGATCTGAGCAAGTCTTTAAAAAGCTCGAGGGAAGAAGAGTCACTTTTTCTTGAGCCACCAACTAAAAAAACAAGAAGAAGAAGAAAGAGACACCTCAAATTAATTGGTTGTTATGATTTCAAGGAGCCATCTTTTGCTTTTAGCAAAAGAAAAGTAGCTGGGCAGCATGCACATGTTTTATTGTTTTTATATGAAAATCATTTGATGTTTCCAGCTGTCTTGGACTTGGGCTGCATTGATCAAGTGCATTCATAGGTTAGATTTGAAAATTTTCTTCTCTTTTTGTTGACTATTATTTGGTCATTTAAAAGACTTTCTCCCAGATCCACATGAGTTGAAAAGTGACCTGGGTTGAAGAGTGGGGTTTGGTGACATCAAATTAAAGTGTGAAAAAATGCACAAAGTTTTTTTTTTTTTTGGTTGGTGCATAAAGGATGAAACGATTGATTTGTGCAGGAACGTAGAAATATGATATTTTAGAGGATAAGTGGAATAAGAGTTGACTAAGAGTCAACGGCCGTGTCCACACTCTCCAGAAATCTCTTTTCTCTCTTTCCTCTTTCGTGATGTGTACAACTTGAGGAGCCCTCAATAATTTCATACATACGTGGTTTCACACTTTCTCACATGCCCTCGTCCCACGGTGCACACGAAAAACGTTCCATCTTTATTTTATGTTTTTTTGCAAATATGAGCTAATTTCAGTGATTGACTTTCCATCTAAATATTTATCCACCCCATTTTCCTTACCTTCTCAAAGACTAAATAAATTCCCTATGCAGTTAATTATTGTTTTTTCTTAAGAAAAAAAATTCTGATATTGAGCTTTTAAAAATACTCACATTAAGCTAAATGCATATAAAAATTTTAATAACTGAGGATGATTATGTTCTCCACTTATAAGATAAGGTTAAAGATGTTCATGTGTCTCTTTTACGTGAAGGTCACATTAGCGCAATCCACACTTTTAGAAGATTTTTTGAGTTGTCGATGAAAAGAAAATAAAGAGGTAAAAAGAATGATTTTTGCCATGGTGCTCAAAAAGTACTTGTCTAAGGTGGTGAATAAAAATATTATGGATATGTATATATTGAAAATTACCTACATCTTCATAAAACCCAACTCAGAAATGTTTTAGATTTTAGGCCCACTATCCAAATTGTTGGACTTATGAGTTCGGCCATTTCATGAAGGTCTGGATCATATTCAGATAAATCCAAGGGGGGTTAAGTTTTCTTTTTCTTTTGGTGAAACGAAGACCATCGTTCAGAAATTAAACCAGTCAAGTTACATCACTCGTAGTCGAAATACTATAAAGTGCATCCTCACACAAAGTATCTTCGATAACATCTGGAATACTAGTGAAAATACTAAGCTGCATATGCTGCTCCTTTCCCAATCTAGCCAGAGCATGCGGTGCTCCCGTTTGCTTCTCTGTATATATGCGCAATTCACAGCATGCCTGCATTCTTTCCTTGCAAGTTCCTGCACTCCACAAGGAGAGGTTCTATGAGAAGATTGCAAGACTGTATGTTCTTAAGAGCATAAATAACTGCTAAAGCATCTAATTCATTATGGAAATGAAGAGCACTATTCGAAACACTAGGTCTAATTTTGCCTCCTAACGTCCAAATCTCAGCAATAAAAGCATTTGCTCTTCCTGTGTTTCAAGGAAAACAGGCTATCCAGTTCCCCTGGTGGTCTCCCACAAGAGCTCAAGTTTCTGCTTCTCCGTTCTCTACAGACATTAATTGCTCTGTCCGAGTTAAGCTTAATCCCCCCTTATTCAGGTTTCCTCCATTCCATCCCCTGCCTTGATGAAAAGAAGAGCTATATTCCTCTTCCTAAAAGCATGGGCAAATGCAGAATAAAGAAGCAGACGCATGCAGACAAATCATATAAAGACGAAAAGGAAGTTGTGTTCGTGTGTTATGTGAATATGCTAGAATAGAACAAAAACGGAGTGCTCGTGTGAATGTGTGAGGGGTTGACCGAGACGAATGCAAAGGAAGTTATCTTCGAAGAACATTGCAAGCATCATTGGATGTCTGTATAGGTTTAAGGAATATTGGTTGTGAAAATAAGGAAAATAGTTTGAGCATAATTAAACTCCTGGCTAGCACAAACAACACAAGCATCGCATGGAGAACCTGTTGTTGGGCAAACACTTATTGACCAAGTTCCTACTATCCGAAAAATATCTGAATATAATCTGCAACTGTTCTAATACAAACACATGGTAAGGTAGCCCAATTGAACTTGATAAACAACATTTGGGATCACACGGCAGAAGCCTAATCCAAGGAGATCACCAAGGGAGAGCTTTACTTGGGAAGATAGCCAAGGGAGAGTCCAAAGTCTGAGCCAGTCAACATATTTAGTTGAACCTACATTCATTCAAAAACCTAAACCATTGAATTATGAGCTAACTAGGATATATTAATTGCTCCATATTACATCAATTATCCGAGGGGAAAGTACCAAAAAAGTCTTAAATCAATTATATTTATGGCAATTTAGTTATAAATCTTTTAATTATACCAATTGAGTCCTAAACCTTTTAATAATTTGCCAATCGGTCACATGGATGCCATGTGTCCTACATGATACGCCCGGTATTGACATGGAAATTTTTTTCTGAATTTACTAATATTTTTGTGGACAATATCATTCATTTTCATAAAAGATATAAGTGATTATTTTTTCTTCGTGGAAAATGAATAATTTGAAAATTATTCTACCAAAAATAATTGTTTGTATCACTTACAAAAATGAATGGTTCACGAAATTATTTAGACATAAAATATTGTCAATATTGTAAATATTTTTCATTAACTAATTATTTTAGGCTATATAAGCAATCATTTTTAAGAAAATATTATCCAAAATATTTATTTTCCACAAAATAAACATAGCCTAAAAGAATTTGAACAATGGTCTCCTCATACTGGGCTGTAATAACTCTGAATCCCTCAATCAAGAGCACGACATTAGAGGCTCCAATAATGTTAGTCAACTTTAGTAATGAAAGAAATGCTCTCAACTAGAACAGACAAAAATGAAAGAGAAGATCGGGACAGCAAGTACTTAGCATCAACGAACAGCACATCAATGACACAATCACATGATTACACATACCAGAACATACGAACAGCAAGCACACACAGTATAGACATAACCCGTAACTCTACACATCGGTACGAACACAGCACAGTAACCACATCAGCAACTCAATGTATTCAAAATGGACATACAGCTGATGAACCGATCAGTAACACAGCACACCCAAAAGAATGCACATAGGATGACTACAGCAGCAACCCAATGCTCTCGCAGCATGCCCTCCGTATTGGAGATGGTAGCATTCGCTCAACACACTTGCGATTTCAACATGTGCAGCGAGCTAACCAGCAACATTTTTTCATAATATGTTTGTAATTGGGCACGATAAACACAAAACGACATATGGTGAAGTATAAGAAGTAAAGGTGCATGGATCAATTCATTTTCGTTTAAGGGGCCCTCGGTCAAGTTCCGGAGTAGTCAGCATCAGATTCATCTTGCGTACACATTGGATATGCGTCTAATCCGAGAATTCCAAGAACAAATCCCAAAACGTATAGCTACTAGATTCTGAAATGAGAGGAAACAAAACAAAAGTAAATTTTATACGACAAAAATAATGAATTGATTAAGCAATGGAAAGCCCTACGTCAGAATCTGAATCAAAACACGCACTGATCTAGTACAGGAATTTTATCAAACAGGTGGTAGACATTTCGGCCAAAGGATCTAGATCCAGAAATAAGATAGAGGTCATATCCAGACTTATCACAGAGGCTCAAACGCGACCGGATTTCATGCAGGCGTAATCAAGCACTCGGCCCCTACCTTCAGCAGAAACAGAGAATGTGAATTAGGGGCGAACAGAGCACTTACTGTGGCTACGAAGCTGGTGGTGCTGGGAAGTGGCCCGCGAAAGCAATCAGTGACAGAGAGAGAGAGGTGAGGATATAGAGGAAATCAAGAGAGAATCACAACTAAACGTGAGAGTTCCTTCCCTATACTCTCTTCTCTACGGTGGTCGGCGATCGAAGACGAGCGGCGGCTACCGGTGGACTGGAGGTGGCCGGGTATGAAGAGGGAATCGCGACCCTGAAGCTCCTGGAAATTGATGATGAGAGACAGAATTTGCTGAGCTCCGTGTTTGTGCGTTCTCTCTGCATTATTCTACCCCGCCGATTGCGTGTAGGTTAGAAACAAGTATGGACGCGAGGCTATAGTGAGATGCGCCGAAATTTTATTTTAGTATTTTTTGTTATTTTCATATATTTCTTAATTTTTCAAAATACTCGATTTGCTAATCAAAATTCAGGTTTCAACCGGAATATAAGTTTTATTTGTGTTTTTATTTTGCGTAAAAGTAATGAGAAAAACACTCACTATATACATATTGACAGGAGATTCCTTCATGTAAAGAAATATCATGCGTGACAAGTAAAGTGTCCTATGTGCTTATTGGTTTATTGGTTATGTAGTGCTCAATTATGGTTAAGTAAACTTCTAAAATAAAATTTCTGCAGGGGCAGCGCCCAGCCACGATGCTCCCCCCCCTCTTTTTAATTTTAATTCTTTTTTTCTATTTTCTTAAATTATTTTAGCTTTTTAGTTTTTAAATATTATTTAAATAAGCTTTAAAGAAAAAAAATGCCATGTAAGAAAATTAAATTAATTTAAAAATATCACGTTGGTATATTTTGTTAGAAAAATTAACGGTGTTAACAAAAGGACTTGATTGTACCAATTTGATAAGTTTTAGGATTTGATTACACTTTATAAAAATTTTAAAACACAATTGTACTTTCATGACAAGTTTTAGAATTTGTAATGCAGATGCACACATTAATTTCAAATAGGGCCCTCGGCAAGGTCATCCCAATGCACACGCACTCGGGCAGCTTGGAGATCCTCCTCATCTTCCAAGGGTCGATCTATGCTAGGATCATCTCGTCGTCGGTGAACACCGTCTACTTGAAGAACATCAACAAAGGGGACAGCATGATTTTCCCTCGGGCTATTGCACTTCCAATTGAATGCTGGCACAGCTCCAGCTCTTGCCATAGTCTGCTTCAGCAGTCCGAGCCCAGGGCTTCAAATCTTGGACCGTGCTCTCCTCGCTAATAATTTCCCTTCTGAGTTGGTGGAGGCCACCACCTTTCCTTGATGATGCCCAGGTTAAGAAGCTAAAGGGGGTTCTTGGAGGCACTGGCTAAGTGGCTATTCTCATTTTTGTTGAGAATCCATCCATTAACAATCACCACCATTTCAAGCCTCTTCAAAAAAATGAAAGGAAATAATAACTCGGCTTATATGCTCGTCGTCAATGGCTTTCCATGGACTTTTCATGTAAGGTTGTATTTGGTTTGCTTGTGTGTTGAAGTGAGTCGTTGGAGTGGAGATTTGATCATTATTGCTTTTTGACTTCTTGTTCTGTTTGGATAATGGAGCAAGCTGCCTCCCTTTCTTCGTCAAATTTTGAGTAGATGAATAAAAGTATGTTGCCTTGTCAATTCCTTGAGAGCTAATATTCATTTGGGAAGAAATGTGCTTGATAAGTCAAGTGATGTAGTAATAGCATCCACCCATTACAGATGAGATTCAGTAGAATTTGAATCCTATCTATAGAGGGATAAACTAACATACGGTGCTGCATTCATATAATAACAGCTTACGTCGTGCTGTGTGCTTGACGCAATCGAAGCATTATTTAGTAATGGCACGTCATGCCAACATATTCAATACGTTCATTTAGTATAATACGAGGCCAATTGGACCAATTCATCGATGCGAACTTTTCTACACATGACTTAATTATGGAGGATTTTCATGTCAGCTATGTAGATTCTATTTTAGATTCTAGCTTTAGACTTGTTTCGTTTTTTCTAAATACACTAAAATTTTGTTGCAATTTTTGTATAATGAACCAGTAATGAACCACTGGGACTCGCCTTAGTGGCCATTCTTCTAACATGGAAGGGGGAGGTGAGGGGTTCAAATCCCCACCTTCTCAGGAGGGATGGGGTGGGGACGCGTAAGTTTCAGGAGTGGGTTTCGACTCCCACACCCTGCAAGAGGTAGGGCAAAAGTCTGAGAGTGAGTGTAGAGTAGGAATAGAGTAGGACTGACCAAAAAAAAAAAAAAAAAAAGAACCAGTAATGGATACATTCGAATCATGTGGACCTAGCTCATGTCTACGGTTAGATAAATAGGTTCCACATGGGGCCCACCTCATCCAATGGTACATGTGAGATGGGCTCACATGCGTCGGGTGAATCTAAAATTTTTTACTTCCATAAGACTTGTTGTGCCTTAAAAGTGTTGAGGTGTGGCGTTTGATTAGTTGTTTGACCATAAGTTAATAAAATTTTGAAACAAGTACCTTTTAAATCCATTTTTGGACTCCTACAACTCTAATGCCGCCAGAAAGCTCAACTACTATTGTTAGGTGTAAGTATTGTTTAATTTAGATACTTGGGTTTTTATTTGATCAATGTGTTTTCCCCTAAAAGGTGGCTATTTGATTTGAGACCAACAAGGGTGTAGGGCAAATGATATCTTATTAGAAAGCTTATAATAAACTTTGATGCTCACGAAGTTTCAAGATTGTAGACATTTGATGGCCTGTTTAATTATTCATTAATTGCATAAAAAAAATTAAGGATTGATTTTTAAACCCTAGAAAAATAATTTTCATTAAATTGCATGGCATATAGACTTTAGGAGCATTTGCATTACTAGCATTAAAATAAAAATTATCATTATAATTTACAAAAAAATTATTGAAAGCGAAACCGGGCCTGGGGCAGGCCAGCCCGGCCTTCTTTCTTTTCCCTTCTACTCCCTTTTTCCCGTTTGGGCCCGGCCCATTTTCTTTTCCTTTCCTTCCAGCCCGGCTCGCTCCTTTTTCCCTTTCCCCACTCCCCTTCGTCCTCTACGATTTGCGGAAGGATCATTGAAAAAGGACGAAGTACAGAGACAGAGGAGGCAACGTGAGCGTCTCGCCGGAGTTGGTGGTCGGGGGTAGACTGGCAGAGGCAGCTGGCATGGCAGAGGCCATGCGCACCGGTGGCCATTAAAAGGAAAGGGACGTAGAGAGAGAAGGGGGACCTTTTGGCTGGCTCGTTTGACAGGAGAGAGAGGGAGGCCGAGAGTGAAATCGGAGAGAGACTCTCAGCCTCGCCCCCATCGATCCAACTACGCGTCCTCGACGACCTCCGAACGGCGTCCCCAAGACCACCGCTCCCCGGCGTACGTGTTTCTGGTGAGTTCGAGTTCTAAAGATGGTTAGTTTCTTCTACTCGATCCGTGGTCACCACATGTTTGATAATAGGTCCAGATCAGCCCGTGCGCATGCGTTGCCGACTTCCATTCGTTCTTTAGTGCGTATAGGCAGATTTCACATTAGCAAAAAGTCCTTGAAGCTCGTTGAGCAGTATTTCCATCACTGAACTAAGTGGGAGCAGAAGAGTTTCTTTGCGTTTTTATTGCTCTATGTTTTGCGCGTCGGGAATCAGTTGAAGTCTACAGAGGAAACGTCAATCTCTTGGGTCATTCATGTTGGCTTGCTTTCCCGATCTCTGCTCTATTCAGTCTTTTATCTTGCGATTGTGAATGTGGAATGTGTATCAGAAGATAAAGGTGATTGGTAGTGACCCGAAGAGGGTAGTGTGGTTGATGACGTCTCATTGGCAGATATTCGTCCAGTGGCCGGCGACGGCTTTAGCATGGCGGCGACGTGAGTCTGGTGGCACACCTAGGCTATCGAGGGTGATGTTTAAGTTATTCTCAATTTGAACTCTGAGAGCGTTGGTGGTTGAGCCGCGCTTGCTCTGGAGTTAATGTTTTGGCTTTAGGAATGAACTTGCAGCAGGGGCAAACGTCAGTATTATGTTGGGGATTCGAAGTGGGAAGACTTGGCTAGAAAGAAATGGGCCTATTTAATGTTTGAGTAATCTCGGGCCGAAGTGGGTTTAGTGGATTTGGGCTTGTTTAGGGTGCATTTGGAAATGGTCTTGGAAAGGAGGTTTGGGTGTTCAAAGCTCATTTGACCAAATATTGAGTGTTTGATAAAATTTTTGAAACCTACTTGAGGGAAAGTTTGCTTTTGAAAGGAAAGCCCAAGGCAGATCCTAGGCTGCCTTGGGCTTTTAACATTCTCGAAAGGCCCTCTCTAGGTTTAGTATAAAAAATTTTGTTCCAAAACTATTCTCACTCAATTTTTGTTTTTACATTTTTGCTTTCGTGATCCGCTGTTCATCTTCTTGTCTGTTGAGTCGGCCAATGTGGTTGTGTGTGGCTGTGATGGGTTGGCAATGGGTTGGAAAGAGGCGAGCATGGTCGCAGTTACCCTAACGTCCGTCACCGACAAGCCACAGAACTTCGGCAAGTCACGGTGACCCCTTGCGAGTCGCATCGCTGCAACCTAGATTTGGGTCGCACAATCTCCGTGAAGGGCCGCTTGAGTAGCGTGACTAGGCGGCCCTCGCCAAGGTTGCGTGACCTATGGCGACCCAAATTTGGGTCGCTTGACCCTTGACAAGTTGCGGCGAGGTCACATGACTTCCGACGACCTAGATCTAAGTCACACAACCTCTGTGAAGAGCCATTGAGGTCATGCGATCTCAGGTGGCCCTCACCGAGGTTACGTGACCCTCGGCGAGCCGCGGTGACCCAGATCTAGGTTGCGCAACCTCCGTGAGAGGTTGCAAGGGTCATGCGACCAAGCCACCCTTGCCAAGGTCACTTGGGTCACGTGACCCTCGCTAGGGATTACCCGACCCTAGGCGGCCCTCGCCAGTAGTCTCCAAGGGTCACCCAACCCCAGGCGCCCTTGCCAGTTGTCTTCGGGGGCCGCTTGAGGTCTTGCAACCTTAGATGTTGGCTATCGACAACAGATTTTGATTGCTGGTGACTACTTGCCCTTGTTGGCTAACTTTTTTTTTTTTTGAAGAATTTTTTTTCTTTTTTTTAATAACAAAAGTCCTTTGTAAATATTATATCTCCAAACAATATTTTACTTAAAGATACTTCATAATGAACTTTCATATTACAATTTAACAAACATAATTTACTTTTGGAAAATTTCTTTAACTCTCTAAAGGCTTTTACCAAAAATTCAACCAAACGCACCCTTAGGCTGATGAACTTGGACTTAGGGGTGAGCATCGGTCCAAGGTTGACCCTAGACCGACTTTGGACCGCCCCAACCCTACCGGTCTTGGTCTGATTTCCAAGAGAACTAGGTTGGTCTTTGGTTCTAAAATTCCTAGACTAGCACTATGTAGATTGGTAATCGATTCTAAGAGTTTAGGATTGGTCCAACTCGGACCAATCATGACTATATATATATTATCATATTCTTATATATATTCTAAAGAGTAAACCCTAACTTAAATGGTATCAAACAACATCCTCCTTCTCTAGTACTCTTGTTCTCCTTTCTTTTTTATCTTATTCTTTCTTCTGTCTTCTTTCTTCTTCAATTTTTATTTGAAAGAAATAACTTTTCACTCGTGAACAACCTCACCATGCTCGCCCCGCTCGATGCTCGATGCTTGCCGCTCACCTTGTGGCTTGCCTGGAAAGCCCATAGGATTTAGTCACGGTAAGGAAATTTTCCCCTCGGTTTCGTGATATATAGATATTGACGACTATCCATAGTGATGGATATGTAATTTGAAATACTAGCTTTGTCTTTTTAGGGAATACAAAAAATAAAATAAAAAAATAATTATCGGTTGGTCTAAGTTGACCCCCGAAACCTAATCGAATTTGTCGGGTCGGTTCAGTTCTCGGTCTCAGGCTCAATTGGGTCGGTCCTCGATCCCAAAAATTGGGGACCAACATTGTGGGGGTCAATCCTAGGTTAGGTGTTGGACTGGCCCAATCTGGACCATGATCACCCCTACTTGGACTTGTTTAGTCTAGTTAGTACGTGCTAGGCTTACTAGTTAGATTTGGATTGGGCTTGTTTGTAAGTTGGGCTTTGGGGAATTAGGTTAAGGTGTAGTTTGGGGCTTTGGTCGGACCGGGCTTGGTACAAGAGCTCGGCTTGCGTTTTGCGACCCCGGTCGGGTCTTGACTTAGACTAGATCCGGAGAAAATTAATTTTTTTTTTTTCTAAAAGTCATGAAAAAGTTGAGAACTTAGATTTTGAGTAGGTTTACTACATTTTAGTATTAATTCTAGTTTATAAATAATTTGTCATAAAAAATGTGAAAATCTTTTGATAAAAATTGTGCTTAAATTGAACAAACTCTTAAAGCTTTACGATGAGATTTCAATGTTTCATTTTTTTAGACAAATTATCAATTGATTGCGTGCTTTGAATTTGTTCGTGGTTTCCCTTTAGCCTAGTTAGGAATGACATTTTTCTTATTTCTTAGCTTTAGATCACTACGTTTCTTTGCAATTTATTTAATAGTTTCTTGATTGCTGGTTGTTACTTTAATGATTGTCCACCGGCATGATCAACTCATATACTAGTGAATATGTTTAAAATCAATATGAACTGCCTAACAAAAATCTTTATGAAATAAACAAGACTAGGTACCGAAAAGGTACTACTTGATTAATTATTGTAACCAAGTTTTCGGCTTTAGATTTTCTAGTTGCATAGAAAGTGAGGTATACTTATATGCTTTACTTGATTTTTAGCCAATCTCAATAGGCTTAAAATCCTTATAGTGTTAATTTGAATTCCCAACATCACGTGAGGTACGGTCTTGGGAGAGCCCGTGTGTAAAACGAGAGCGGTATACTTGCTTTTTATGCATTATCCCTAAACCTATGTCTTTTTCCCTCCGAATGGAAAAGGTTGGTCTCAACAGGGCTGAGATGAGGTAATTCTAGGAAATGATACTAACATTTCAATTTCAATATATCTATCCATGGATATACAAGTGGGTAAAACTCGCATGATGATGACTCACGTGGCACGCTCTTATGCGAGCTCCATGCACTGATTTGCTTTTGATGTCAATTAGCAAATCTAAAATGTTAGGAGATGTCTAATTCTAGCAAATGTCTAAATTTTGCATATCTAATTCTTATGAGAATTTTTATAATAAATTATTACTAATTTAGAAGATAAATGATGAAATAAGTTATTTAGGCAGTTATCAAGTCAGTAGGCCAATTCAAACCTAAACTTTCCGATAGTACCAATTGAGTTACTTGACACTATAATTTCACCAATAAAAATTGATTCACACATTAGGGACTATGACATAGATATGTTATGCCCAACCCATTTAAGCTTCAAAATCAATAATCCCCTGAGTTTCGTCCAACGAAATAGACTTCGAGCACTCTTCCCCCAGAGATAAGGAGGTCATCCATCATACGCACAGAGGCTGGACGAAGCGAACGGAGGAGTCTTATTTCGTCTTCTGTTTTTCTTATTCTTATCTCACAATTTGTGTGGACCAAGTTCTGTAATTGTTATATTTCCAATTCTATAGTTCCTAGTGTTGTCATTTCTATCATCGGTATTCTTCACATGTGGATTATTTTTGTTATCAAACCTTTCACTTGAACAGCATTTAAAAAGAAAAATCAAATATTCAGAAAGTCATTCTGTGATGAAAGTTATATTACATGATTGCACGAACTTTGTAATAAATGTTTTAAATTAATTGTTTATGTATACCTAGATTCTATTATGAAAGATCAATATGTAACTGATGAATGATGAAAGATTTATGGTAGGTTTAATTCCATCTATTTCACAATTAATATCAACAAATTCTGATAACCATAATGATTCCAATTACTTTATAGTTCACAAGAATAAAGTCTACATTTGGTATAATTCTTATCACCGAAATTTTGTATATGTATTTTCTATGAATAATTGTTCATCTCTCAGTCCATGATGAAAGCTATATTAAATGATCGCGCATATTTTGGTAATAAACGTTGAAGATAATTGTTTATATAGATTATGTTTTGACATACCTGGAGGCTGGATGTTTAAGCTGATAGAAAAAATTTCTGCATCTGAATTTTAAAACAAAAGGCTAAAAAAAAAAAAAAAACTAATTTTAAAAACTTATATTCTAAGATTGAGCATGTATCGGTATTGAATGTGAAAAAAAAAAATGTTTACGTATATGCAGATTCAATTTTGAAGTATCTATAGGCTGAAATTTTAAATTGATTGAATCATTCTATAAATAGATATTTGTTAATAAGGCAGGGAAACATAATGCATAATAATTGTTCAAATATTTCAAGGAAATACATTCAGTATCACATTGGTCCTGCTACAACCACAACTATAATGAAGACATACACCCTCAAATCAAATTCATCAATCACTGATCTTGTTCATTATAATTGACTCCATCCCAAATGTAGTCGGGACGAAAAATGCTTGGTCCATAAGTGGATTTAACCATTTGGAATAGCAGGGGAAGTTGTAGTCGTGCGAATAAAGCCACGGGAGAGAGGCCAGCAAAGTAATGGGAATGAGAACCCACTCCAATCTGTTATCCAGCACCATTGTGAGAGTTGCAGCGAAGGCCATCAACATGAAAACCAAGGAGAGGAAGAGAAAACAAAGACCCCAAATGATCTTCTTAGGCAATGATTCAAGAAAATCGTGCGCCTCATACCGCGAAGTTAAGATGGCTAGGAATAGCAAGATGGCCGTCACGGAGGAGACCAAACCTAACGCATCCAAAATTGTGAAAACTAGGAGAGAGTCTTGTCCTAACAACAAGGGTACTCCGGTATTGCTGTCATTGCCTCCAGGCATAGTGAATGCAGCAGCGAATAATACTGTGGCAATTAGAGTTGAGACAAGCATACATGAATTTGTTGTGTCCTTCACCCACTTCTCTCCTTTCTCCAGCAACTCTTTGTGGTTTCCTTGAATCTATTCCAATGTGTCATTCCCTTGAAAAAGGTATCTCTTATGTTAGGGGAAATGTAGCTTTCCAAAGCCTATGCATAAAACTCATAATTAGGAGTTTCGATAAGTGGATAAAGTATTGAAGATTTAAAAAAAAAACAAATGATGGAACATCTCAAGGATATTAAGACTTGCTTAGAGGTCAAGTCCATCTTTGCTGGCCGAATTTCAAAGGCCACTTTCTCAAGAGCTTTGATGATGATTTTGTGCTTCATTTTAGTCAAATAGTATATAAATGCAAAGCACTATGTTTCTACTTTGCGATGATTTAAGTTTCATGAAATTTGGAGTCTTCTAGAAGAATTTATGGAAAAAATATCAAGAGCTGGTCAAGAAATTTGAGAACGAGACTTTTGGTACTTCTACGTGCTTTATTGAACCCTATGCATTGTATTTTGTTTCTCAAATCATTTGAGCAAAGAGCCAATAGTACGACAACTCCAAGGACAATCAAAGAAATTTCATTGTTGGGACGTGACCATCCCCATTATGACCCTAAAGAAGAAGACAACATAGAGGAGATTACCTCTTCCGTGATGTCTGTTCCAACGCAACTAGTGAAGAGGCTCCATTGTGCCATCATTAAAGGAATGGTGATTCAGATGATTCCAATGCCATGTTTGACATCTCGAAAGACCATCTATTGGCTCGAGACATGTTGAAAGGAAAAAGGCGCAACATTTGTCCGCTTGAGATGTTTTGATCAACCACGGTAATTGTTTCTTATTCATAGTGCGAAAATTAACCAATATGTCATAAACTTACTATATGGATGTCAATTCATTCTAAATTTTTCAATTTTGTTAATTTAATCATAAATCTTTGTACGAAATTTCAATATAGTCATTTCAGTTAATTATATTAAAAACTGTTAACATGGCGGTTCTATTGTCGCCGACCATCCTACGTAACATACTACCACGTCAACGATTTTAGACAAAAATTAGTCATAAGGACTACATTGAAATATCATGTAAATGTTTAAAACTAAATTGAAAAATTAAAAAAATTAGGATGACATCCGTAAACTAGGATTAAGATTGTTCGAACAATTTTCCTTATTCATATTTCTCCCGTTTATTTTCTTTAGTTGAATTATACGTATTTTGCAATATTCTAAAATCTGTGCAAATATGTTCTTATTTCTTTGATTAATTGATGTGATTGATTTGAGAGTTGTCATGGTCTCCGTCACCCCGATTCATACACTAGAACTAAACCAATCATTCTTTTTTGGGTCCCTCATCATTTTCTCATTAATTCGTAGCGCACATATTCGTTTTTTTTGTAAAGAAAATTTCATTTTCGAGCATCCAACGGATGGTAGTCAAGTGCATTGCTAGTGGGAGTTATGTCTTCATATTGCATAACTGATTATTCAAAAGTAAATTAAATAAGATACTATATGAAAGGATAGCTACATAATAGGAAAAGACGCAACACAACCTCTCAAGGTTCCCACAACTGGCTAGAAAGCAGGGGATTTTCAATTTGGAAACTGAAATTTAGCATTTCATATCCAATCAGTTATATACACATGCCAAATGTTTGGATTTTACTAATTTGAGAGGTTGGTTATAAAGGTGTTCCATGGGTCTGCAGCAGCGGCAATGATGATACCTATGCGAGGGCCAATTGAGCCTTCTCAAGTAGTAGCTGAGTTATGTTGCTGCCACCATTGAGTGAGGGCGGCCAAGCCACATTGTTGGCAGTCCGGCAAGGGTTGTTGCACTCAAAGCGACTCCGTGACGGTTCCTAAACCTTGCCAGTGACAAATGGGGCGACTCCTCATTCCTCTTTAATGATCTCTCTCTATTTTTTGATTTTTTTTTTTTAAAACTCTAGTCATTTTTATTTTTAGTTTTTGTGATGTGGCACTTATCGTGCCATATCAGTTCCACTTGTGCAAAAAATAAAAGGAAAATAATAAAAAAAATGCCAATAAATTTTCCATCCATCAAAAATAGATGGAACAAACGAAGGGACTACATAAAGAGCAAAGACAAGTTTAAGAATTATTAATCATAAATCCAAAGTTTTATGACTCAATTGCATAATTGACTCAAATTTTAAGATTCGTGTTGTACATAATAGTACCAAGTTTTTTTTTCCACGACGGAGAATAGAAAGTTGAAATGCAATAAATGTAAATAAATAGTAAAAGCTTCATGATATCATTTTTTTCGGACAACAGTTTGCATGAGTAAAACTTTAGTTGATTGCTAAATTAACTAATGAGAAGTGTTATTGAATTAATAGCTATTCAAATGAAAATAGTGGCCATAAGTGAACTTAGATAACCTTTTGATATATTAAAAAAAAAAAAAAAAAACAGAGAAGATTCAATTCATATTACTTTAATTAAGTCATTACCACCTACATAAATTTAATTATATCTTAACCACATTATAATCTGTAATACAAAATGTAATACAACGGAACGAGCAAAGCTACCGCGGAAGTATAAGTAAAACTGATTTAAATGTTTTTGTTTGGGCTCCACGGGAATATAAATGGGTTATACATTAAATGACATGCATAATAATCCCCTTATTGCATCATGGCAGACACCTATATAAAGAGTCGGTCGAATTTAAAAAAGAGTCACTAGGATTAGATTAAAGTGGTGGATCATAGTTATATTGGTAAATTAAAATGCAATTTAATTATGATTAGTCTCAATCAGTTTTCAATGTCCCAATTTCCCTTATCTAGGGGTGTGCATGGTTCAAGCGGGCAGTTCCCAACCTAGAATCGGGAACCGCCTGCTAAGGACCGGTTCCGAAAAATTGGAATCGGGATCCACCCGTTTATTGCATGGATCCATCGGGGAACCGAACCGCTGGTCCGGTCTGGTTCCCAGGTGGATCCATGGAACTAGTCTCAAAGCTAGCATTTTCCTAAAAATAGACTCGTTCCCCCATCAACCAATCTGTTCAAATCAACACAACCGCATCGCCGGCGCGCGATGCCGAGGCAGATCATTCGATTTTGCCCCCTAAACCAAACCATGGAACGAAATTCCACACAAGCAAAGCCACAGCCGATCGATTTCGACTGCGGATTTCATAGCTGCGAAGAGGGAGAGGAAACCCCTCTCCCCCCGCAACGCTGAGAAAGACCCTGAGCCGACAAAAAGCCATGCGACCTCCATCTGCTTGCTGATCATACGCGCTGCATAGTGCGGTATCTTTGCGTGTTTGCCCCTCTTCTTCTCCGACCTCATGCACCCGTCAACGAACATCAAGCAGTCCATCAAGCTCTCTCTACTCAGCCCTTTAATATCATAAGCCTACGATCTTCTCCACAAGTTCTTGCAGTGATTGTTCGCCGGACTTAACAAGCAGAGAGCTCTTGTTGTGTCTCTGATGGCAGAATCGAGGGTTTGTTAATTAGTAATTTTAATTTTTTTAATATTAAAAATTAATTGGTCCGGTCCGGGTGGGTGGGTGGACAGATCCGCCCATGGAACCGGGAACCAGACCGGTACCCACCTGTTCCCATAAATTGGAACCGGGAACCGGGCCGATTTCCTCAAGAACCACCAGTTCCGGGCAGTTCTGGTTCGATTCTGAGCGGTCCGGGCGGATCCCGGTTCCTTTGCACACCCCTACCCTTATCAGTCTCCCTTATTTTCTGTCAATTGGTGATGTAGTGTAGTTTCTCAACTTACCTTATTAATTTGGTTTACATGGCAAAGGAGTTCCTTCTGTTCATTGCGGTCTTGGATTCAAGTATTAGTGGAAGCATTTCAGGAGTAAAATCCTGAATGTACCAGACTGATATAAGGTAGTTCACCCTTAAAATAATCGAAGAAGGTAGACTTTGTGGTGTCCAAAAGCTTGGCTGAATATCGCTCAACCGCTTTAAAAAAAAAAGGTTCAATGTATGTTCTCAAGATTATCTAATAAAAGTTCTAGCTATCATATTTTTAAAAAATAGTCAAGAAGATATAATATTTATCATTAAGCGCAGCTATAAATTATATCAAAAGAAGGATATTTACCTTGTACCACTGGACTTCTCTTTGTATTTGAAAAGCTACTCCGGAGACATTAGTCACGGTGCCCAAATTAGGTTGGTACTCTGCTGCTGCGCGCAATATAGCGCTCGAATCGCCCCATGTGGGCGCTGGAACTAATGACGACTTATTAGTTGAGCTTACCTTCAAAAACAGTCTGAGAGTCCTTTCTTTGCGATAACGCACTGCAGATGCGATCAAACCCTTACCCCAAGTCAACTTACCATCTGGGAAAAATTGAATAAATAGCGTCATGATTTCACTGATTCCGTGGGTTGTAGCTTGATACAAGAAGTTCTCATTACCGCCAAAATCAATGATCTCGGTAGTATTCATATAAGAGATCGCAATACAAACTTGTCTGGCCAACTTGACTGCCATCACGTGTCTCAGCTTCACCTCGTGGACTCTCTTTAAAATAGGAACTGCAAAATGTCAAAAACAAACGAAAAAGAAAATGAAAAACCAAGGGGCTTGCAATTGGATTAAAAAAGAAGTTATTCTCTGGGATTCAATCCTCGAATGCAAACAGTGAGTTTGAGTAATTGCTGATGCAAAAGTACAAAAAGGATATAAAATCATTTTTGGCAATTTCAAAGAAAAAGTTTATATCATGTCTGGAGGAAAAAATTAATTGCATGTGAAGAAAGTAGAAGTGATTAGAGGGTAACTGAAGAAAGAGGTCCTCCTTGAAGTTCAAACGAGGCTTTCAATGCTAATCATAATTAAGAGAACATAATTATAAGACAACAGCTCTGGAGATAACCACACTAATGACGCATGTCTAGCTAGAGTAAATTACAGTAGTCTTTGCTCGTATAAGACTATTTTAGTCAATATTATTCAAATATGCTTTTGGCAGCTAGTAATAACAAAATCATATTAATCGTACAAGCCACTGTACTGTTATTTATGCTCAGACGAACAAATTTTTTTTCTTCCTCCATTCTATCTGTCTTTAGCAATTTCAAAGCTTCCACATGAGGTCACATAATGGTATGTGACGTTTCCTAACATAGTGATAGGAGTTGACTATATTAAAAAAATCACTTTTATTTTGATAAAAACACGCAACGATGCTATCCTGTTTCTTTTTTTGCTTCTTTTTTTTTTTTTTTGACAAAAATAGAAGAATTAGGGACGAGACTAAAGGGTATTTCGTGGGCATACAAAATTTAGGTGAAGATGACAAGTGCAATTGCAAGTAAAAATCGTGAATAGGTTTTTGGCACTATAGGATCATTTTAGAGGCCAGGTGCCGTTTGGGTTAGTTTTCATGCACTTCGAGTGATTAACCTTCTCGGGTAATCTTAAAAGCATAGTCTCCCATATCGACCTGTTGTATTTGGGATCTTAGTTTTTGGAATGCTTCTAACAAGGGAAGAAAATTCCTTTACTATCTAACAGCTTTTGGTATAGGATATATAATTAGGGGAGGAATTCTAAGACGGACGATTTTGTTGTGACTCACGAAATTCGCTCCCACTAATATTCTTCTATTCCAAGCCTTCCCAAACAAACTATTTTGATTTTTCTTTCATGCTCCTATTCCTATTTTCACGCCTTTTTAAAGTTGCCAAATAAAAGTGTAAATTTACTATGTTAATGTGATCAAATGATAAACCCATGTCATCATCTATTGCAAACTTATTTCAAAGTCAATGATGCTGGGAGCTTGCCCTCGGTCCCATGCCCAATTCTTGCACCCTCTCAACGTGTTCTTTCTTGTTGTATTGAGATGAAGTAGTAGTCAAAGAAAGTGATATTTAGGCTTTAAGCACTTCACCCGTAATGGAGAAAAAAAATGCATATGGGTTCATTGTTCTAATTTTTCCAAAAAGATTTTCATGCTTGATAGAGATGATGAAGCGAACATTATTTCAACAATCAAGATTGAAGGAAAAGTATTAAGTTTACGTAACTCTTATTTTATATCTTCTGCTTAGATCATTTAGCTGTAAGCAAGAAATTCCTAGGTTAACATCAAATCTAGCCTCAATTTGCAGTTTTCAAGTACTCTTTTTATAACAATTTCGTGACTCTTGCAATTAGAATTTGATGAATTTCTGAAATCTTTCAAAATATAAGAATATTAACACAGAAAATTATATATAACTTTGTTTGAGTTTGAATAATTTTTTTAAGGATTTTTATTATGTCCATTAACCATATAAAGAGTAAGTTATACATTCACTGATAAACGGTTGACCTGTGGAAAAGTTAATTACAAAACTAACTTCAAACACATTTATCACATCCAATGGTGAATGTCTAACAGTTCTTTCACACAAGCAGTGGGGTACTACAGATTATTTTCCAGATTATGGCAAAGAATTAAGTGGGAGCTTTTTTCTACTTACAAAAGAAGTCAAAAACAAACAAGCCATAGACTTTTAGTTGGAGAGAAAGGGATAGAGATAATGACGGTATCTTTATAAAATGGAAGCATACCTACAATTTTGGTGGCATTCCAAACTGTCCTCGTAAGACATTGAAGCGCTACAATTAGGTTGTAAAGAAAAACTGGTCACTAGATATGAAATCATTGTAATACTTCACAATTGGTTCATCATATTTGTTCAATCAATTGAGTAATTTGATACTTATGCACTTGGTTGAATCACATATGGTTCTCAAGGGATAGCTGATCCATAAAGTAGTTTGATTTCAGGCCATTAGTCAAGTAAAACAAGGTCGAGGAACTAGAATATATCCTACAAAGAAACGTTCATTTACATTTTCTTTTGCTAGTACGGAGGGAATCAATCTAAGAAAATTGACTTAAAGTTCAAAATCATGAAAGGTCTAAGATAATGCCAAACAGCAAAAATGCATACCCGCCCAGATTTAAACTTTTATCCGTTGGTTTGTAGTTCACGTCCACCGGAATACCTTCAAGTTCAGAAACCAAAGAGCAGGTGATGAACTCGGTATGATCTTCTTGAAGGGAATCAGTAATGAAGTGATGCGAGTTAGAAAGTACGGACATTGGTATATCAATGCTTCCAAGACACAGAGCCCGGTTTCACTGAAAAAGTAAGACTCCCTCGATGCCAACACTTCCAGTATGCCTACGTCGCCGTGCCGTGTGCTTTTCATGGTAAGTAAGTGAGGGTACCGCCCAACGAGATAAAGGACGATATCTATCCGAATAGACCAGCAAATGTTGATCGGGAAATTAAGCTAAATCTAGAACGAAGGAAATGACAGATGGAATTGAGAAAAAGATCGATGGTGACCTTACCAAGATGAGCAGCACAGATGAGACTTATAATGGTGCCAATGGCAGAGGAACCGCTGAAGGGATTACCTGGCCCATCGACTGTTGTACATTTCGCCAGGAACGAGACAATCTCCTTATGCATAGAAGCTTCATGAGCAGATATTTCCAAAGGAACCCATCCTTCATTATTTGCAAGTTGCGTCAATTTAGGATTACTTCTAATTAATGCCTTGACTATCCTTATACTTCCACACAGGATAGCGTTGTGGAGGGCTGTGCAGCCATCACAATCAACCATTTCAAGTGCTTTCGGATACGGAGACAAGAGCTCAATCAAGTTCCCAAAAAATTCGTCTTGTGCACTCAAAGCAGCTATGTGAAGCAATGTTTCTGATCTGCTTGTTATTTTGGCTGTCTTTGAAGCAGCATCTCCTTCGAAAAATCTTGTAGCAGATTCCCAATCGCCCTGAATGCAGCTTGCAACAATGGTCGGTAATAGGGTCCATCGACTTTCTCTTCGGGATTTTCTACAATAGATGCAAACTTTTCAGGTCATTCAGTTAACACTTTTATGCTTGCTGACATTGAGAAGTGTCCCAAAAAAGAAAAATTTCATGAAGATCCGCCCTAGATATTTTCACACTGAAAATAACTCCTTTGAGGGAAAACGCACCTGAAGCACCTCCAGATTGGGAAGAAGCCGATCCAACGTTTGCTAAAACATTTTCAATATCTGTAGAAGAAAGAGTGAGCACTAGGTCCTTCGCATACTTTTTCTTTCCCCTTTACTCTAGCTACGGCCAGCATTATGTTTGTTTGGTGATAAAGAAAATAAAAAGAACCATGAGAAAATACAAGTTTGAGCATATTTGGGACTCCATCGATTATGCCATATTCTTTCTCAGTTGGAACATGAACATGTACCTGCTGCTGGTCCTGCTTGATTCAAATTTCCTTGTTCTTCACTTGGTTGCGTCCCCATTGGGTTGCTCCCAAAAGTTCACCAAAACCCTAATTTCAGTGATTTGTTTCTATCTTTACCGCTCTCAACACCTGCAAACTTCCCTGACCTCGAGCTCGCGACCTCCGCCGATCCTGGTTCCATCCGAGCGCTGACGCTGCTTCCGCTCGCCCACCGTCGCCTTCCTCCCGCGACACCTGCAACCCGTGAGGTCCCGACGTCACCACTCCGCCTCTCTCTGCTCTACCGTCGTTCCGCAGGTCTCACCTGTGACGCTTGCCGAGCCGCTCCGTTTCTGTGACCGCCCAGCGCCCGTGCTCTGTCCCTGCAGCTAGATCCGACCACCGTGACCTCCGACCAGTGACCCGACGCTGCAAACGCTGGTGATCTGTCCAACCGCGCCCCTGCAGCTGCCACCGCCTCGCCTTGGCTGCTCGCCAGCCTTGCTCCAAGATCCCCTCCTGAGCTTCGCTGCCAGATCCAGCTCCCCGTCGCGCTGCTTCCTCATCTGCGTTCATCTTCTTCCTCGTCGCGCCATCTGCTTCTTTGTTAACGACATCTGCTTCTTTGTTAATTTATGTGCTGAACAAAGATATTATTTAATTTTGAGCCTTCCACAATTAGATTATTCCTGTTTTGCACTTCAAATTAACTGGAACAGATACTGAAGAATTAAGTTCTCTATTTTTGTCTTATTATGGAGCTTAAATCAGAAAGTTGCTGCTCAATGTTAATGGCCAAAAGGAAAAACCTGATTGAAACGTTAGTGTAGCTATGATTTTTGAGTAATGTTTATATGTTCAATATGACATACTTTGTTGGTATTTGCTGCAAAGTGAAACAATAGTCTTCACTACGAAATTTATGAAATCAATGTTGAAGCAGGTGGGCATTATATCCTCCGGGAAAAGTGCCTTTGGGTGTTACAGTACATGTGAATGAAGACGATGGTGTTGTCAGTGTTCAGAATCCATCATCATTGCAGGTAATTAGTACTGAACCTGATAGTTTTAATCTTCTTTATGTTCTTCTATAAGCACTTTGATGTGTTTTCTTTACTCACATCATCTCTGTCTGTGTAGTGGTGGCTGGATTTTTATCCACTTCTTGCCGATGAAGATAAACCAATAGAATGTACCCAACTTCCTGGAGAGACAATATTTGTTCCTAGTGGCTGGTGGCATTGCGTCCTGAATTTGGAGACAACAGTTGCAGTAACACAAAATTTTGTCAATTCAAAGAATTTTGAGTTTGTATGCTTGGATATGGCTCCTGGTTATTGTCATAAAGGAGTGTCACGAGCTGGGTTGCTAGCTGTGGATGGAGGCATGTCTGGCGAAATTGAAATGGCTGATCTTCATCAATTTGATACTAGTGACTCGAATTCAACCAGAAAAGAGAAGAGGTTAAGAACCCAACATGAAGACCAGTTGACCAATGGCGGAACTGCAAATGGTGCATCTAAACGTTATGATATGTGGAAGCAAGAGTTCTCCTATGATATAGATTTCTTGGCTATGTTTTTGGATAAAGGAAGAGACCACTACACGTCTCCTTGGAGTTCAGGGAACTGCATAGGACAACGGGAAATGAGAGAATGGTTATTCAAGCTTTGGGTTGGCAAACCGGAGATGAGAGAACTATTATGGAAGGTTAGTCTTTTGAGATTAAACTCATCTATCTTTGACAGTTTCAGAGACTAGTGTCTTCTTTCTTTCTTCTTTCTTTCATGGCGAGGAGACCCTCTTAGGTAGTTATACCTCAGCCTTAAAATACACCACTAACCTCTTGAACCAGGCAGGAGAGGGAGCCAAAAGCCAAGCCCAGGTAGATGGTCCAAATGAAGAATTGTTTGCGCTGGGTAGCGTGGGAAATTAAATATGTGCATGCACTTGATCCTTAACCACTTGGCCAGTGTTATATATAGGAAAATTCGTCAAAAAAGTGAACTCTTGTTGTCATCATAACAGAAGAAGTAGAACAATCTTAAGAAATGCACATTAGTCATGAGATTCTTCAAGTTCTGACTTGCTAGTGTTTTTCTTTGTTTTCTCGTGCTCTGGATGCTGGCGGTGTCATCATGTTGTGTTGCCTGTTCTTTCTTTGTCTCATATGTTCTAATTCATTTGTTAACATCATTTTAGGGGGCATGTCTTGCACTGAATACAGAGAAGTGGTTGAAATGCTTAGCAGAAATTTGTTCTTTTTACAAATTGCCTTATCCAATGGACATTGAGAGGCTTCCTGTTGGCACAGGTAGCAATCCGGTAATCCAAGTTGGAGCACAAGTCTCATGAACTATTTCAGAAATTTGGTGTATATAAATTTATGTTTCATATGGTAAACAAGCATTTTAACTGTTTGCTACAACGGTGGATGTGCTTATGCTAATCGAGATTATAAACGCTTTATCTTACATATGAGTATTGTACAGCAATTTTTATGCAAAACAGGTTCCAATATAAACAGGGTCAACCCTGTTCCCGGACCGGAAAAATAGGGTGGGCCGGGAACAGGGTCCAATAAAAACAGGGTAGGGAACAGGATCCAAAAAAGGAGAACCGGTTATAACAGGGTAGGGAATAGGGTCCAGGTCTAGACCTTACCCACCCTGGACCCGCTCACCCCTAGCTCCCATGTCAATCGGCTTTAGTTGCAAGGGCCTATTATAACATATGGTTCTCCTTGATGAAAAGGAGAACCATATGTTACATGAAAATTAATTTAAGTTAAATATGGCACAAATTTATAAATTTTAGATTTTTTATAGCATTAAAAATTAAAAAGATAGAGAAATTATCTGAGTTCTTTCAAGCTTGCCTCTCTCTCCTTCCTCTGTTTCCATTGCTGACCAAAGTCGACCTCACAATGGATGGGACCCACATAAAAATGAATAGTGACTAGGTATTTTAAACTAACTTTTTAATTAAAATTTTTATTATTATTATATTCGAGAAAAGGGATTTGAACCGTAAACACAGTCCGACCCGATAACTCAATCCGCCTACCAGGATATGACCCACCTCAAATTAAAAACTAATTTTTAAATCTTTTTAAATTCATTATTTTACTTCTTTTTTTTTTTTTTATTTTTCTATTTTCTCTTCTTCTCCCTGTTCTCTCCTTCCCGAAGCACGCCTCCCCCCTTGCGCTCTTCTTCACCGAAGCTCCTCACCCGAACCGACGCACTTCGACAAGCCCTCGCCGGCGCTCAGGACACTGCCGAGCTACCACCCAACGTCGTCCACTCCGAACGCCACTCGTCGGCCAACCTCCCCGCCGCCGGCCGAGAGCCACACCACGGCTAAACACCGAACAAACTACGGCGACGATGGAAACGTGGCGAACGACTACACGGCCGACGCCCAAGGTCGCCCAACACCACTGGAACATTCCCATACATCACGGCGTGCACGGCCGACTCGATTTCGGCCAAAAACGGGAGAATGAAAACTAGATCTCGCTTAGCATTTCGTCGAACGGGTGAAGGGCGGTCGCGAATCATGAGGTTTCCGGCTCAACTTCAACCGAGATTCTCGACGGGACTCTCGACAAACAAACAACGACACACGGTAGGTGGAGAAAGGATGGTCGGGGCCGGAGCTCGCTTAAGCCGGACGACCGCGAGCTCCGGCCCAGCACGCCCGAAAACAGGGGTCGACGCTTACCAGAGCTTCGGCGCGGGAAAGGAGGCACGGCGACAGGTAGTCGGGCACGATTCAGGCGCGGTGGCCGGCGGTCTCTCCCTCCGACTCTCTTCCCTCGCTCTCACTCGCGGCTCTCTCGTCGGATCTCTCTCTCTCTCTGGATTTTTCAGCCGAAGAACCCCTCCTCTCGGTCCAACTTCTCCTCCCTTTTAAGCAGCGTCGCCAGCTGGCCCAGGCCGGTCGTACCGCGCGACATTCATCGCACGACGTTCGCCGTCGAGGCACCGTCCAAAACCAGGCGGAGGAGAGAAGGGGAGAACGGGCCGGGCTGGGGGAAGAATGAAAAGATGGGCCGGCCCGCACCGGTGGAAAGAGGATAGAAGAAAAGAAAAGGGGGCCAGGCTAAGAAATTATCTTAAAGAAATCTCTAATTATCTCTAACAATGCAAATGAATATCCCTATTCGCAACAATAAGTCGAATTCCGTCTCCTAATCTAACGTCCAAATCTCAGCTACGAAAGCATTCGTTCTACCTGTGTTTCGGCAGGAAACCACCTATCCAGTTTCGCTGGTGGTCTCTCGAGAGACCTCCAGTTCTTGCTTCTCCGTTCTCTACGGACATTAATTGCTTCGTCTGATTTAAGCTTAATCCACCCTTATTCAGGTTTCCTCCACACGGCCCCCTGCCTCAATGAAAAGAGGAGTTATTTTCCCCTTCCTAAAAGCATGGGCAGATGCAGTATAAAGGAGCAGACGCATGCCAACAATTAACATAAAGATACTAGGAAGTTGTGTTCGTGCTATGTGAATACGCGAGAAAAGAACAAACACAGAGCACTGGTGTGAATGTGCACGAGGTTAACCGAGAGGAATACAAAGGAAGTTATGTCCCAAGAAGTTATTTGGAAGTGAGTACATTCTAAATAGTATTTATTGGTAAGTTATTCATGAAATATCGGATGATTAAGTTACTAACCATACTTTTTCCACCAAGACCATTTGAAATTTGCCAACAGTTATAGAAATCATCCAACTTCAAAAATTTTCCAAATTTTCCCTTGAACTTGTCCTTGCTAGCATGAAACACGAGGGGGCTGACCAGTTCATGGGCCACATCAGTAATTATCTCACCCTGCAATATTTATAGCAAAAGCATATCAAATACATTGAAATACGACAGCAAAAATAAACGTCAAACAATACAATGAAACGTGGCACACTTGCAACCACCGGATCGTCGATAATTTAAGTTGGATAGAAGGTACACTTACAGCATGTGATACCCCAAAACAAGAGTACAGCGGGTAGCTACACTTTATTTATTTTTATTTTTTTTTAACAGAAGCCGGCAGCAGCTACACTTCAATTGTCATAATTTGTCCTTACAACACGTAGTTGAGGATCCACATCACAAATATCCCCCATGGCCAGTAGGTGGTTTCGACCATTTCGACGTACAAATTAATGTATTAATTAAGCGGTAGAAAGGTAGCTGCTAAGGTATTTCAGATATAAATACACTTCAGCTGTTCACCTAGGACGATCATAACTTTTGCTCAGCAAAGTAGTTGGGACGTATATTTATTTGGTCATTTCTTAGTTCTGTCCTTTTCAGATATAAATCCACTTCGGCTGTTCATGTAGGACGATCATAACTTTTGCTCCGCAAAGTAGTTGGGACGTAGATTTATTTGGTCATCTCTTAGTTCTGTCCTTTACAAAAGATTGATTGATATGACTTTTCCTTAGCCTTTTGCCGAAGATCCATTGACACCAAAAAGACGTCCAAGTCCTTTGATCGTCTATTTGGACTGGATGAGACCAAGCAAGACACTAAAGAGGCAAAATCTGTTAAGTGTCGAGGGCTTTGAATTGGCAAACTCAATTGATTGACGAGGAAACTAGTTGAGAAATATGAGCGAAAATAAGTGAGTCTCAAAGCAAAGGCGTAGATTACTAGGATCGATGAGGTCAACAAAAGGCTATGATCAAAATAATCTTCAAGGGGGTGAAAATGTTGTGTTGGAGCCGACATTTCGGGTACAACCGTCAGAGAGACAACCATGAAGGATGAAATCGACGCCACCGCCAATAAGTAGAGCCAAAAATCCAGAAAGGGATTAAAATGACATAATGGTTAGAAAGTGGAACCATGATATTAGGAAGCAACTGACGATAGTAATCATGAAAGAGCGAAGAAACAATCGTCGAGTGATGCCATCTTTTATTGCTTAACAATCATTTGGTAATAGAAATCGCTAAATTGCAGGAGTTACTTAGGATGTGTTTGATTTCTTTATAACGCTTGAAACAAGACCATATATTGTCATTTGCTTAGCCTTCACTTCTCTTAATTCTCTCGGGGCATGTGTAGATAGACTCTTACGTTTTTCCTCTTGCTCAATTTAAATCTTGTGGCACCGCAATTTGGCTTTTTTAGCTTGTAACGCCTGGAATATAGTCAATATATAGATGTTGACGGTTAGATTCATTTTATAATTTTCATCACCTTTTAAAAGTTGGAAAATATTCAACTTTTGGCGGACAATCGCGGGGTTCTTTTTTACACTTTTTGAATAACGAGAACAGACAGGCCCTTGAAAAGTTTGGGTCAATCCAGGTTTTAGGGCTTCTAATGTCACATTCGCCAAAGGCTTGCGAAGGAGTGATTCTAAAACAATTAATTATAAAGAAATAAAATGTAAAATCAGATAAATTCATTATTACATTTTTTTAACAGAATTCATTATTACATTGGCAATCTACTAACTGTGCTTGTAAAATTTTAATAAAGTTGGTAATTTACTAATTTATTAGGAAGATAGTAAATTCAGGCTTATATAATTTAAAAGAAGTCGGTGACATTATTAATTTATTACGATGTTGGTAATATACTGGCATTTTACTAATCGCGTTCGTAAAATTTCGAAGAACTTGGTAAGTTGTTAATTAAATAGATTTTTTTTGGCCAAATTTAATTAAATAGATTGATGATAAACTTATTATAGTGTTGCTAAATCGCTAACCGTCCTCGTACAATTCTAGAGGAGTTGGTCATTTACCAATTCTTTTGGACGTTGCTAAAATCCTGAATTAAATTTTCTTACCAGCAGTATTTTAAAGTACCAATATCTTCGGGAACCTATCCGTTGTTCAGGTTCCATTGTTTACACAACTTGTTGGACTTCTCAGTTGGGCCGTTCCATCATTTTCAGAAAATCCCAAGGGGTGTTAAGAGGAGTAATTTTACTTTCGTAGTTGAAGTTCTGTCAAGTGCATCTTATACAAAATATCTTCGGTAACATCCGGAGAGCTAATGAACATGGTGTTAAAATATGTCTCGAGTTTGAGTCGAATGTGAAATTCTGAATATTTAGAATTGGATATGTTGCAAATGTTCGAAATTAAGTAAAGAAGATCCGAAGATCAACTTCCCAAAGTTTGAATTTGTGTTGGAAAATTTGACCGCTAAAATAGGAAAGTTCAACTTTGACTTGGACTTGGATTTTGACTAAAATATATAGAGATATGTTTTAGATAAAATTGGGCAAGATAGGAAACAGACTCCTATGAGAAGTTGATAAAAGAATAAATGTCTCACTTATATATATATACTTGTGGCCATAGATGGAAGAGGGTTGATCATGAAGAAGAGTTCTTGAAGCGCCATCTAGTCATCGAGTGCTTGGGAGGATTTTCTTTGTCATTCTTGTTTGTGAATTACATCCAAGAAAGATTAGTTTTTGTAGTCGATTTGAATCTTGTGGTAAGATTTGCGTGTAATTCCTTCGTGAGATTGAGAGATTATTTCTTGAGGAATTTCGGGGCTAAACACTACGTGCATTGTTGGGTGTAATTGAGGCTTGGGAAACACCAAGAGAGTGTTTGAGTGACTTGAGTGTGTAATCTCTTTGTATCGCTTTATCTATAGTAAAATTCGCTGCTGCTCTCTCCGTGGACGTAAGTCTTTACGACCGAACCACAGAAATCTAGTGTCTGATATATTTTCTTCTTCTATCTATATTCAATCACTCGCATTTTCGCAACAAGTGGTATAAGAGCCAAGCTTGGCTAAGTTGAAGCAAATTGATGATAATAGAAGAAGTAAAAGTGAGAATTGACAAATTTGATGAGAATGATTTTAGTTTCTAGAAAATGTAGATTGAAGATTATCTTTACCATATGAAACTGCACTTGCTCTTATCTGGGGAGAAACTAGAGTTGATGAAGCAAACTGATTGGGATTTGCTCGATAGACAAGCTATAGGTGTTATTTGGCTGACGTTGGTTCGTAACTTTGCGTTTAATATCTTGAAGGAGAAGACCACTACTAATTTGATGTAAACCCTATAAGATATGTATGAGAAGCCCTCTGCGATTAACAAGGTCCATTTGATGCGACGTTTGTTTAATTTGAAGATGAGCGAAGGTGCATCAGTTGCAGATCATATCAATGAATTCAATGTGATTGTTAGTCAATTGAGTTCACTTGAGATTGATTTTGAAGATGAGGTACGTGCTTTGATTATGTTATCCTCATTGCCTAATAGTTTGAATACTACTGTTACTGCTGTTAGTAATTCCTCTGGGTCAACAAGTTTGATGTTTGATGAGGTTCAAGATTTGATTCTGAATGAGGGTATTCATAGAAGAGAATCTAGCAAACCTATTTATGTTGCTTTAGTAGGTGAAAATAGAGAAAAATCTAAAACACATGTAGTTAATAGTAGTACTAATATGAACAGGCGTAGCCAGTCTAGGACTAGTAATGTTGTCTGTTGGAGCTGTGGCAAGAGGGAGTATTTTAGAAGGAATTGCCTTAAGCTAAAGAGTAAGAAGGGTAAGGGATTATAGTTGATTCTGCAGATAATGTTGTAGCTGTAGCAGATAATGCTGATTATGTCTTGTCTGTCACTAATGATTCATCATTTGATGTATAAATTATGGCTTCTGGTTGTTATTTTCATGTCACACCAAATAGAAATTAGTTTATCACTCATCAGTGCACGGATAGTGGTAAAGTCCAGTTAGAGAACAACCCTAAGTGCGATGTTGTGGGTGTTGGTGATGCTAAAATCAGAATGCATGATGGCATTATGAGGACATTGATCGGAGTAAGACACGTTCCAGAATTGAAAAAGAACTTAATTTCCTTGGGTGCCCTAGATTCAGCTAGTTGCATGTATTCTTCAGAAGGTGGAGTTCCAAAGGTTGTTTGAGGTGCTTTGGTGATAATGAAAGGAATCAAGCATGGAAGCCTGTATAAACTTCAAGGTGAGACAATGACAGATTTCGGCTTGGAGACGTTGGATGCATTTGTTCGAGAGTCTATTAACTACTCAAGGAAGACCTGGGTGTTTGTGCCAATGCACAAGTTTGATGTTGGTGTTAGGATCATTCGGTTGAGGGCTTTGATTGAGACGAAAATTGGTAAGTCAATCAAGCATATGCGGACTGACAATAGCATAGAGTTCTGCTCGAAACTAACAAATAAATTCTGCATGAAAGAGG
The DNA here is from genome assembly GCA_014182885.2 of Eucalyptus caleyi. NCBI lineage: Eukaryota > Viridiplantae > Streptophyta > Magnoliopsida > Myrtales > Myrtaceae > Eucalyptus > Eucalyptus caleyi. Next base: position 52,172,526 of record CM024468.2, on the reverse strand, counting down.
GCATAGTGAAACACCACACTGGTGCTAGTAAATCACAATAATTTGCAGAATTGATGAGTAGAACATTATTAGAGATGGCCCGTAAAATGATCTCTAGTGCTGGTATTGCTAGGAGAGATGTGTTTAGTGCAATAAGTTGCTTGGTGAATAGATTCACATCAACTGCTATTGAATGATAGACTCCTGAAGAAGTGTGGTCAGGTAACGTTGCTGGTTATTCTATTATTATAATGTTTGGTTGCCTGTGTTATATACGAGTGAGTGATGGTAAGCTCGATTAGAGGGCAAGGTGTATATTTCATGGCTATGCACAAGGTGAGTGGGGCAATCGGTTGTGGTGCCTAGATATAAATTCACTTGTTAACAGTAGAGAAATTACCCTTGATGAGTCTCCAGTACTTCTGGCTAGGAGTGTTTGTGGCAGTGTTAATACGAATCTTAATGGTGTTAAGCTTGAGTTGGAGTTGCGACCAGAAACTCCTGAGGTAGCGAGTACAAGTACTAGCAAAGTAATCAACATGGATGGTGCTTGTAGCGAGGTGGAGCTTATAGAGCCAATGCTTGCCGTAACTGTTGAAATTAATAAGGTACGTATTCGATCTCCTGATAGATATGGATGCAACAATAGTTTTACTTTGTTTGCGGTTAAGGAGGTTGTGTCGAAAAATCCTTGTGGAATAATTAAAAGTGCATGTGAAGTTGGTATTTTGATGAGGTTCTCGGTTATGGTGAAGTTCAAGCGAGGCTTGGACTTGGATAATATTTGCGGCAGTTGAGCCCATCGGGGGCTATGGAAGAGTAGCAACATAGTTTGAATTTTTGCGAAGCGATTGCAACATGACTAAAATGTCGAGCTAAGGTAGAGATTGTTAAAATATGTCTCGAGTTTGAGTCCAATGTAAAATTCCTAATATTCCAAATTGGATATGTTGCGGACGTTCAAAATTGAGTAAAGAAGATCCGAAGATCAACTTCCCAAAGTTTGAATCTGCGTTGGAGAATTTGGCCGTTGAAATAAGAAAGTTTAACTTTGACTTGGACTTGGATTTTGTCTAAAATATATAAAGATATGTTTTGGATAAATTGGGCAAGATAGGAAACAAAATCCTATGTGAAGTTGGTAAAAAAATAAAGGTCTCACTTATATATATATATAGACTTGTGGCCGTGGATGAAAGAAGGTTGATCATGAAGAAGAGTTCTTGAAGCGTCGTCTAGTCGTCGAGTGCTTGGGAGGGATTTTCTTTGTCGTTCTTGTTCGTGAATTACATCCAAGAAAGATTAGTGTTTGTAGCCGATTTAAATCTTGTGGTAAAATTTGCGTGTAATTCCTTCGTGAGATTGAAAGATTATTTCTTGAGGAATTTTGGGGTTAAACACTGCATGCATTGTTGGGTGTAATTGGGGCTTGGGAAATAACGATAGAGTATTTGAGTGACTTAAGTGTGTAATCTTCTTGTATCGCTTGATCTATAGTGAAATTTGCTACTGCTCTCTCCATAGATGTAGGTCTTTACGACCGAACCACATAAATCTGGTGTCCGATATATTTTCTTCTTCTGTCTATATTATTATTTGATCACTCGCCTTTTCGCAACACATGGTAAACTGCACATGCTTCTTTTTTTCCCAATCTATCTACAGCATCCGCACATCCGTTTGCTTCTCAGTATATATGTACAATTTGTTATACTGACATTCCTTCCTATTTCTTGCACATTGACAAGGAGAGGTTCTCTACAAAGATTGTTAAATTATGTTTCGAGTTTGAGCGTTTATAAAACGTGATTCACTGAACTCTTGAAGTTGCACAAATATATATATATATATAAAGGGGCAGCAAAGTTTTCTTTTTCGTTGCAGAGGAGGCCGGATAAATTTGTTATGCGGGTGGGGCCCAAATTGGCACACACGCACACACGCAATTTTTCACACGGATTTTCTTTGTTCGGCCACAGAAACAAAAGAAAGAAAGCCTGCACGTGGTCAAGAATTTGACTTTTGGGGCACACATATAAAAGGAAAAGAAAAACCCTACATACGAAGTAGCACGTTCAACGATCTTTGAAGCCACAGCCGCGAGAAGCTTGAAGAGATATGTGATTTCGTACGTACGCGAACCAAGCGTACATAGAGCGTTGTATTTTGAGCTTGAACATGCGGTAATTTTGTGACGTGAGTTTATCTCCCAAGTGATTTATTTATTTATAAGCATTTTGGATTTTGGGTTAAATCTAGGTGTGGGAAACACTTGAGCGTGTGAGTGATTGTAAACTCTGATTCTCCGATTTTAGTGAATTATTTGCTGCTGGCTCTTCCCATGAATGTAAGTACCGATACTTGGACCGAATCACGTAAATATCTGGTGTCCTTATTTTTCTCATTTATTTCTTTGGTAATTTCGCGTTGACGTAAATTACAAAATCCTGTTATTTCTGCATGTTATATCCCAACAATTGGTATCAGAGCTTGGGGTTGGATTTCTTGATTATGATTTGGAGCTTTTGCTTGTCTGATTATTATCTGAAAATTATGTTACTGTAATTATGTCTGAGAGGAAATCTAAAATTGAGAAGTTTAACGGGAGCAACAATTTTGTGTTATGGAGTATCAAGATACGGGCATTACTGACAACACAAGGTTTGGTCAAGGTACTGGATGGTGAAGATGAGTTGCCTATTATAATGAAAGCTTGTGAAAGGGGCAGAGTTGATGGAAAAAGCAAAGAGCATAATCCTATTAAATTTGTCGGATGAGGTTTTAATAGAGATTGCTGAGGAGAAGGATGCCGCATGTTGAGGAGGAGAGGAGTTCGAATCCCACTGGCCACACGGGATCTTAAGTGTGACGTCGGGGTGGTGGGTCCTCCGCTAGCGTCACCCCAGGTTTACCTCGCCGGCTGCCAGCTGTACGGGGGTTCCCGGGTCATAAAAAAAAAAACAAAAAACAAAAAGGATGCCACGTGCAAAAGCTGTTTTATGTGTGACTGCTACTTCATCAGGAGACGAATGGATGCTAAATTCGGGGTGTTATTATCATATGACGCTTCATAAGAGCTGGTTTACTACTTATTAGACTGTAAATGGTGATAGAGTTCTTTTAGGGAATAATACAGTTTGTAAGGCTGTAGGAATAGGGACAATTCGGGTTCAGATGCACGATGGAGTGGTGCGCACATTGACAGATGTGAGGCATGTACCAGAGCTCAAGAAGAACCTTATTTCTCTAGGGACACTCGATGATATTGGGTGTAGGTACACCGCTGAAGGTGGAGTACTGAAGATCTATCAAGGTGCCATGACAATGATTAAAGGAAAGAAAGCGAAAACTCTTTATCATCTACTAAGAGAAACCATGACTGGAATTGTTGCAATTTCATCAAGTGAGTCAAACTCTAACTTGACTCAATTATGGCATATGCGTTTAGGGCACATGAGTGAGACAAGTATGACGATGCTAAGTGAAAAGGGGTTGTTGAAGGGTTAGATAACAGGAAAGCTAGACTTATGTGAGCACTGCATCTATGGGAAGCAGTACCAAGTTAAGTTTAATACAGCTATTCATTCCACTAAACGACCAGTTGAATATATTCATTCAAGCGTTTAGAGCCCGTCTTCGGTTCCTTCGAAATGAGGTACCCGATATATGCTGACATTTATTGACGATTATTCGAGGAATGTATGGGTTTACTTTCTAAAGCACAAATATGATGTGTTTGATCGGTTCAAGAAATTTAAGACATTAATTGAGAAGCAATCAGATAAGCAAATCAAGTGCCTAAAAACCGATAATGGCATAGAGTTCTATGGTAAAGATTTTACTGAGTTCTATGAGAAAGAAGGTATTGTGAGACACCGCACAGTACTTGGGACACCACAACAGAATGGCGTGACAGAACAGAAGAATAGAACTTTACTTGAGTGAGCTCAATACATACTTTCGCATGTAGGACTTGGTAAGGAATTTTGGGTCGAAGCAGTGAACATGTCATGTTACCTAGTTAATCGATCTCAATCATCTGCTATCGAGTGGAAGACTTCTGAGGAAGTATGGTCGAGGAAACTTGTTGATTATTTCGGATTACATATATTCGGATGTTCTGCGTATGCTCATGCGAGTGATGGTAAGCTTGAGCCGAGGGCGAAGAAGTGCATATTTCTGGATTATGCAAATGGGGTGAAAAGCTACCGGCTGTGGTGCACCGATCCTAGATCACCCGGTTTTCTAATCGGTAAAGATGTGATCTTCGATGAGATTGCAATACTTCAACAGATGAGTTCTGTGATACAACCAGCAGAGAAGACAGATCATGGTGTCATTAGTGAGGTGGAGCTTCAGGTGGAAACTCTAGAGACCTTGAAGGTAACAGAAGTTGAGACTATAGATGAAGCCGCAGTTCCTGAAGTTAATGATAGTGAACAATCGGTAAAGCTGCAGCACACTATAGCCGCAGATAGACAAATAAGGCAAATTAAATCACCGGTACATTATGGTTATACAGATATTGCTTATGCATTAACTGTAGGTGATGAGGTTGAGATAGATGAGCCTTCGTCTTATTCTGAGGCAATGGCTAGTTCGGAGCCGTCACAGTGGCTAGGAGCTATGAGTGAAGAGATGGAATCACTCCAATGAAATAAGACATGGGAGCTAGTCAAAGTACCCAAGAGCCAAAAGATTGTTGGAAGTAAATGGGTTTTTAAACGGAAAGAAGGTATTCTCGGTGTTGAGGTAGCAATGTATAAAGCAAGACTTGTGGCGAAAGGGTATACACAGCGTGAGGGCATTAACTACAATGAGGTATTCTCTCTTGTGGTAAGACATACTTATGTTTATGTTTTACTTGCCTTAGTTGTTTTGTAGGATCTCGAGTTAGAGCAGCTAGATGTGAAAATTGTGTTTCTTCACGGTGAGTTGGAGGAATAGATTTACTTGAGGCAACCAAAGGAATTTACTATTCTAGGTAAGGAAGATCATGTTTGCTTATTAAAGAAATTTTTATACGGGCTAAAACAGTCTCCTAGGCAATGGTATAAACATTTTGATACTTTCATAACTAGTCAAAACTATTTAAAAAGTCATATGGATAACTGCTTTTAATATAGGAGATTGGAAAATGGTTCTTTGATTTATCTACTCTTATATGTTGATGATATACTCATAGCAGCTAAGAATATGTTTGATATTGATGTGCTGAAGAGGTGGTTAAATGCTGAATTTGAGATGGAAGATTTAGGTGTTGCAGAGAAAATTTTGGGTATGGAGATTTTGCGTGACGGGGCTGTAGGAGTTTTATGTCTATCTCAAAAGAAATATATTGAGAAGATTGTTGCACGTTTTAATATGCAATTAGCAAAATCTGTAAGTACACCTTTAGCGAAGCACTTTAAACTTTTAAATAAATTATCACCGCAAATTGAGGAGGAGGAGGAACATATGTCCCGTGTTCTTTATTCTAGTATCGTAGGTAGTATTATGTATGTTATGGTGTGCACTAGGCATGATATTTCACAAACTATGAGCATGGTTAATCGCTATATGAAGTGTCCTGGTAAAGCTCATTGGGAAACTGTGAAGTGAATCCTTAGATATTTGAAGGGGACAACAGACATGGATATAATATACCGAAGGAACAACAATGATAGTGAGACCACTGGTTTTGTGGATTCGGATCACGCCAATGACTTGGATGATTGCATATCTTTAGTAGGGTATGTATTTATGCTAGCGGGTGGTGCAATTAGTTGGAAAGCATCCTTATAGGATCACATTGCCTTATCTTCGATTGAGGCAGAATACATGACACTAACCTTTGTGGTGAAGGCAATATAGTTACAAAGTTTGCTCTCGGACTTTGGGTTAAAACAAAAAAGTGTGGATATACACTGTGATAACCAAGGTGCAATATATTTGACATATAATCCAATTTATCACAAGCGAACGAAGCATATTAACATCAGGTACCACTTCATTGGAGATATCTTAGCTAAGGGTAATGTCATTGTCAAAAAGATTGCTATAGCAGATAACTTAGCAGATATGATAATTGAGTATGTTCCTTTGGCGAAGCTCAAACTCTACTTGGGCTCTATTGGTGTCTATGGAGAGTGAGCGCCTATCGGGGCATTGAGAGAGCAACATGGTTGATGAGTGCTATAAATTAGTTTCAAATATCGAGCCAAGATGGAAAATTGTTAAATTATGTCTCGAGTTTGAGCGTTTACAAAACGTGATTCGCTGGATTCTGAAAGTTGCATAAAAGAGGAAATAAAAAAAATAAGGGCAGCAAAGTTTTCTTTTTCGCTGTAGAGGAGGCCGAATAAATTTGTTACGTAGGTGGGGCCCAAATGGGCGCAAACACACACACACGCAATTCTTCACGCGGATTTTCTTTGTTCGGCCAAGTCAAGAATTTGACGTGGATGGTGGGCCCAAGTCAAGAATTTGAATTTTGGGGGCACACCTATAAAAGGAAAAGGAAAAGGAAAAGGAAAAGAAAAACCCTACGTACGAAGCAGCACGTTCAATGATCTTTGAAGCCGCAACCGCGAGAAGCTTGAAGAGATACGTGATCTTGTACACACACGAACCAAGTGTATGTAGAGTGTTGTATTTTAAGCTTGAATGCACGGTAATTTTGTGCCGTGAGTTTATCTTCCAAGTTACTTATTTATTTATAAACTTTTTGGGTTTGGGGTTAAATTTAGGTGTGGGAAATATTTGAGCGTGTGAGTGGTTATAAACTCTGATTCTCCGATTTTAGTGGATTATTTGCTACTGGCTCTCCCCGTGGACGTAGGTACCGATACTCGGACCGAACCACATAAATATTCGATGTCCTTATTTTTCTTGTTTATTTCTCTTGTGATTTCGCGTTGACGTAAATTGCAAGATCCTGTTGTTTCCGCATATTATATCCCAACAAAGATTGTGAGACTGTTTGCTCTTAAGAGAGAATTATGGAACTTTTTATATATTTCAATATATCTTGAAGAAAGATACAGAAGCCTATATATAGGTTTTGTTAGATGACTATCTATTACATATTAATCAAAATATGCATAATCAAAGCGAGATATGCGTGTAATTTTAACATATGTGAAGAATGAATAAAATTATCGAAATATCTCTAACACAAGAAAATATCCTAGAGAAATCCCTACACTATTCGCAACAATAAGTCTAGTTCCATCTTTTAACTCCCAAATCTCAGCAGTGAAAGCGTTTGTTTTCCCTGTGTTTCGAGAGAAACCAGCTAGCCAGTTTCCCTGGTGATCTCTCAAAAGACTACTCGTTCCTCCTTCTCTGTTCTCCACAAACATTAATTGCTCCGTCCGAGTTAAGCGCAATCCACCCTTATTAAGGTTTCCTCCGTTCGCCCCCTTGCCTTGATGAAAAGAGGAGTTATTTTCCTCTTCCTAAAAGCATGGGCAAATGAAGTACAAAGAAGCAGGCGCATACCATCAAATAATATAAAGACATGAAGGAAGTTGTTTTCGTTGTGCCATGTGAACTCGCGAAAAAAGAACAAACACAAAGTGCTCGTGCAAATGTGTGCGAGGTTGACTGAGAGGAATACAAAGGAAGTTATCTCCCAAGTTTGTTTAGATGAAGGGCATATTGACTGTCGGAATACGGATATTATTCCGAGTGTGTGATTTACAGATTTGATTAGCACGAATGACACAGGCATTGCATGAGCAATTGTTGTTGGCCGAACACTTACAGACCAGGCATCTACTGTTTGAGATAGATCTGATGACGATCTGCTATTGTGGTCGGACAAACGCATGTGGTCAGGTAGCCCAACTGAACTTGATAAACAACGACAAACTGCTAAGAAGTTAACTCGTCCAACATATGCAAAATCAATTTCCTTATCTTTACATGAATTTCCTCCTCACTAGCCTGGGACGATTCCCGTTTCTTTCAGAATTCAACAAAGAAATGCCAGCCTTCTCAAGAAAGACTCCTCAATGAAGACAAAGCTCGAAATTGGCTTATATGGGAAACACGAACTCCTTGTATTAGTAATCAATCGGTTTAGCCCTTACTCTATCCATTGGAAATTTATAACTAATATGCTCTTTAGACATTTCATGGAATGAGCCATGCCTTTATGATCAATAAACTCATCCAGCATACCATCGACAAAGTCTTATACGTTAAACATATTATCATGGCTTGGTTTTAGTCATTAGTTTCTTTAATTTTGAGTTCAAATTTCATGTCCGATGTCAGTTAATTCAGTTAAAAGTCAGATTTATATCATCTAAAAGTCTTTATATATATATATATATATATATTTTTCATGTTGAGCCACCTAGTAACTGCGATAATATTTGTGGTGAGAACATTGGGAGAATGATACTTTGGGAGAAGGACATTAGAAATGTGCCAAAAGTTGTACAACGCTCATTTGAGTGCGAAAAGTTTTTTTTTTGGATTACTTAAGTGCTAACTTGGATCTAAGTCACCGGAAATCCGATCTGACCATATTTTATTAATTTCTTAGTCCTATGTGGCATGCCGGCATACCCAATCAACTTAGAACCTCTAAACGACGTTGTCTAAAAGTTATAAATAATAATTACTCAAGTGTCAAATTTTGTTTAAAGTGATCACTTTAGTCTTAATCATTATTAAAAAGTGATTACTTTAATGCTAAGCTCATCACGTGAAAATGCCATGTGGACTAAATTTTTTAAATAATATGCCAATCCATATAAAATTTTCAATTATAAAAGTCATGTATTATTTTTTGCCAAAATTTGTCGCCATTAGTATTTAAGTGATTGTTTTTTCTTCGATTTGGCATTTAAGTGATTTGATAGAAAATTTTGACACTAAAGTAAACGTCGTACACAACTTTTGGCACTTCTAATATTCTTTTGTCTATCATACAAACTTTTGACAAGAGACGGCATTCTTGATTTTAATGACATATGGTAGTTGATCATTGCTATTGTTTGTGCTATCCTTTGTTCCATTTTAAGTTTGAATTTCTATAAGAGTAGCAAGGCATTAATATTAACACCTAAATTTTGGCTAAATATTTAGGATAAAATTGCATAAGAAAATTAGGGACCAATTTGGCCCTAACAAAAAGGATTTTCACATCATCTAGGCACTAACGTTATTTGCATCCACTAATTTTTATTTTTATTTTATTTTCCCTTTATTTTACCTATTTTCAGATAAATAGAATATTAAAAAGGAAAAAAAAAAGAGAGAGAGCTTTGAGAAGGAAGGGGGGAGGGGCTCGGGGGCTCGGCTTTGGCCCCAGCCCCCTTTGGTTTTCTCTTCCTCGCACACGGGCCCGGGCCCATTCACCCTCAATCTTCCCCAGGCCCGGCCCCTCCGCCTCCTTCCCCTTCCTTCTTCTTCCTCGCGCTGCACACCACCCGCGCAGAGGCCGACGACGTGCGGAGGACGCCCTACAGCAGGGAGAGGAGGGTAGGCCGGCGAAGGATGGGACGGCAGAGCAAGCATCTTCAATGCCGCCGAACTGAGGAGCAGAGCAGAGGAGACCTGCTCTGCGAGTGGACGGCGAGGGGACGCCTGTTCGGCCGCACTAGGATTGTTCGGTGCGCCAAGGACCGGTGGCCGAAGCCTCCGTCGACCGGCCTCCCCGGCCTATAAATAGGGCGTCCGCGAGCACAGTTGAGGGCAGAGCTGTGGATGAGAGAGGAATCGGGGCTGAGAGTAGGAGAGATTTGGAGAGCTTTTCAGAGAGAGAAACAAGAAGCCGAGAGAGAGAGAGAGAGAGAGAGAGAGAGAGAGAGAGAGACCGCGAACTAGAGAGCCTTGGCCGGCGTCTCAGCCGTGCGCGGGCCCCAGTCCAACGACCTCTCTCGACCGACATCGTCTCCAAACCAGTAAGCCCTGCTATTTGCCTACCCTGTCTTTGGGCGTGCTAGGCCGGCGCTCGCGGCCACCCGGTTAACGCTCGCTCCGGCCCCTGGCCATCCCTCGTTACGCCATCGTGCGTATTCTGGTTCGTCGACGAGAGCGTCGTCGCAGGTTCTCTCGTTTCGGTAGTGCACTTGAGCCGTTCGACAAAATGCCACAACGAGATGTGGGTTTTATTTCCCTGTTTTGGCCGGAGCTGAGTCGTCCGTGCGTGTCTTGCTCCCCGGTGGCGTTCCTGTGATGCCAGATTCCCCGAGTGTTGGCCTTTCATTTGTTCCGTTGCCTCCGTCGTTGTTACTGTGTCTCCGGCCGAGGATACCGGCGACAAGAACGCCGGTTGAGGAGCGGCGACCGGGCAAAAGACCAAGCCCGCGGCTTGGGCCAGCCAAGGTGATGCCCGAGTGGGCGTGTAGCCCGGCCAAGGAGGGCAGCGCCGCTGTCTCGGTCGGCCAAACTGCGGAGAGCAGAGGGTGCCGCAAGGAGTGAGGAGAACGCCAGGGGGTCTCGGGTTGGATTTGGTCGGTCTTTAGGGTTTGGTCTCTGGGCTGAGAAGAATTAGGCATGTTGGGCTTATTTTGTTTTCTTGGGCTAGATTTAGTTTATTGACTTTTTAGGGGGGGGACCCATTTCTTCTCAACTGGACTAGGCCCGCAAATCAGCTCCTGTCTGGCTTGGGGTCTCGCAACCCGGGGAGGCAGGCCCTGGCTGGCTTCGACCCTGGTAGGAGGCGAAGGTCCGACCCGGGTTCATTTATTTTATAATGTAATATTACATTATTATTTTAATATTAAGAATATTTTTTTAAAATATTAAAATTTCCGAAAATTGTTTGTTTTTCCCAAAAACCAGAAAAAGCTTCAAAAAGTTCTTTGAGTGATTTTTCCTAAAAATATGTGAAAATCTTTAAAAGAAAACAAAAGGAAATTGTGTTTAAATCCTTGTAAACAAGTGTTGAATTGTTATTTGTGCATTTTCTTTATTTCAGTTACGCCATTATGATATTTGGATTGTTATTTCCTTAACTTTGTTAGGAATTGAATCTTAGAACTCATGATTGGAATAAAATGCTACACAAATATTTTACTTGATGTTTAAATAAGATAAGTACTTGAATCTAGAACTAATTGGAATAAAATGCTACACAAATATTTTACTTGATGTTTAAATAAGAGAAGTATTGAAAGAGTATTAGTTGATTAACTAATATAATTAAGTTCCCAATTCTAATTTCTTTAGTTGCGCATGAGTAAAATATTTTTCTCGATATATTACTTGGTTCCTAATTGATCTATCCCAAATCGATTAGTAGCGATTCCTAAATGAAATTTAACTTGCAGGTTTAAAAACTTAGAACATTAGTTGCGAATTGCTGGGTTTAAAAAAGCCCGGGTTAAACTTAGGCTCAATGCTAGCCATTAGCCTCCACACGCCCATGGGAGGGCTCTCGGGAGGTCGCGACTATTTATTATTATTATTATTATTATTATTATTATTATTATTATTATTATTATTATTATTATTTGATATCCATAGCTCCCATTTTGTTAATTGGGATGAAACAAATTAAGTGAATTAAAAGCAATTTGGAATGAATTGGCAATCATGAATGGTAAATAAAATTTGAATTATCATGTAGGCCTTTGATACTGATGTATGCGAAATACTTCTTCACTTGAATCATGGCTTCGAATCTATGAAGCACGGACACGTTTGTCCCCATCTCGCTGCAATTGAGAACGTGCTTCCGTGTCGATCGACATCCAAGTCCAACACGTGTCGGATACTTGAATATACGACATGCATATGACGGACACGCCCGGACACGCCATTGCCATTTAAAGTTATTGAAGAGGCTCTTAAAAAAGCGCGGAACTCAACGCGTGTCAAGTTTTCCGACACGCAGTCAACTTTTTCGAGACTTGTTACCTTTTACATTTTGGTCAGACACGCGTGTCGGATGGAAGCGAGGGCGAGGGAGGAGAGACAAGGCCGCGAGCAACGGCGAGCCCGCGCCATGTGTGCGGCGGAAACCGCTAGAGAAAGAGTAGAGACTTGATGCGCCTCTCTCGAGAAAGAGTAAAGACCGAGGTCCGAGGCAAGGGCGGCCGTAGAGACTGAGGTGAGGGCGGTTCCTCCTAAGATGGTGGTGAATTGGTAGCCCTTACGTGATGCTGCGGGATCGGCGACGAGGCTGCAACTGCAAGTGAGGAAGGGCCGAAGGCAAGGCGGAGGACGAGGAGAAGGATCGAGAGGAAGAGGAGAGGAAGGGGGTCGTATGGAGGTCGTCCGGGAACGAGGAGATGGAGATGGATCGAGAGGAAGACCTTTTGTGCGGCGAGGGGAAAAAGTGAGGAGAGGAAGGGATTATGAGGTTGTGCGGCAAGGGAGAAAATGTGATCCGGTAGCTAGGGTTTTGAAACTCAATGGGGTGAAAGTGACAGTTTGTCACGTGGGTGGGGGGTAAGTGAAATTAAGAAATTTTTTGGGGTGGGGGAAATAGTCTGAAGCGTGGGAAGGTAGGGAAAAAAAATTGAAATAAATTTAGGAGGGGGGAATAGTCTCGTGGGGGAGGGAGGGAAAAATTGAAATAAAATTGGGAGTGGTGGGAAACTTTGTTTTAATCGGAAAAAATAAATAATAATTTTAAAAAAATAAAAATACTGAATTTTAAATGATAATAAATTTTGATCATTATAAAAATCATAGATTTATTTAAATAAGTTGATTCTAATTTCCAAACATGGATACGTAGGCCTTAATTATGAATGTCTTTCTTCACAAAATGTTTTTGTAAAGGGTAGGAGGATTAGAGATAATATCCTCATCGCTCAAGAGTTGTTTGCTGGATTTCACTTAGAATTTCCAATGAATTAATTTATTAATATTAAGTGTAAATTCATTGTAGGCTCTTTTTTAATTAATATGAATTTAAATCAAATTAATTAAAATAAAAATATTTATTTAATATTTAAACGCTTTCTATCCTTTGTTGGGAGGCTGCAACTTATAAGGTCGAACCTTCTCTCGGTTATTTTTGAGCGCATTTTGAGACAATTTTAATGGAAGGGCACGACCCTTGGCCAGGGTGGAGCCAAAGTTTCCTAGGACGATGTTTGTCTCCCAAAGGTTGAGGGTGGTCTAGGCATTTGGAAACTTAAAGATTGCAACAAAGCCTCCATGCTTAAATTTATTTGAATTCTTTTCACTGATAAAGAATCGTTGTGGTGTCGGTGGGTGCACTCTAACTTCTTAAAGAAAAGAAACTTTTGGATTTCTTCCCAGCCTCGTCGTTGTTCTTGGGCATGGAAAAAAATCCTTCAACTGAGGAATTACTTTCGTTTATCCTTTGTTTGGAAGATTGGGAATGGCCTATCAGTGTCTCTTTGGCGTGATCACTGGCTTTCTTGTGGCCCGCTTGATGCCTTTATCCCCTGCTCATTCCGTGAAGGCGTATGTCTTCTTGACAATGCTGTTGTTGCGGATCTATTTACCTCTAGGGTTGTTTATTTAAATGCTTTTTGGAAAGATGGGGGATCTCTTTCCCGGTCCTCTCTTCGGTTCGTGACAGGTTTACCTGGTGCTGTGACTCTTCTGCATCCTTCTTTGTAACTTCAGCATGGAATTCCATTAGAGTCAAGAAGGATCATGTTGATTGGGCGTCTTTTGTTTGGGACAATGCGGTACCTGCGATTCCAGTTTAATTTATGGCTTATAACCAAAAATCGCCTGCCAACTTAGATGCTGCTTCTTTCTTATGGAAGGATTGACTATAATGTTTGTGCCTTCTGCAATAATGTTCCAGATTCTGTCGAACATATATTCTTCGGGTGTCGCACCTCGGCTTCTCTGGCCTACTTTTGGGCCGCCAGGTGTAACCTCCCGTAGCGGAATAGATGTTGGAAATATATTCTCAGTTGGGCCTTAAAGTTCTTATCCGGTAAAGACTTCTTCCATTGCATTGCGCGGTTCTCGTTTGGAGCTATGTGTCACCTTATTTGGAAAAAGAGGAATGCGATTATATTTTGGGGCGAATCCTTAGTGGTCTCGGCTCTAAAAAACCACCTTATTAAGGTTGTGAGGGATAAAGCTATAACATTCAAAGATGTTCCTCCTACCTCGAGGAATAAGAGGCTTGTTCTCTCGTCTGCCTAGTGCTCCTTAGTTGCTGCTTTGCGTGAGTTGCTCCTTTCTTTATTGGCTTTTTGTTCTTAGCCGCCTCCTTGGGGGGCTGAGGGTTTGTTAACCTTGTTATTATCTCTTTCCCGCTTGTTTGTTTTGTTGTTGTGCCCTTGTGGCTTTCTTGTTTGCCTTTGTGGCTTCTTGCATTGGCTCCTCTACACTTTGTCTCCTTTTTAGGATTGAGTGTAGGTTTTTGGTTAACATCTTCTTCATCTGAGAGAGTCATCTTCCGAATCATGATGCGTAACATCTTGTTGTTGAATCTTGAAGCATAGCAAGTGCTCCTGTAGTTGTTGCACTTGTCTCATTAAATCCTTTATCTCCACATCTCGTAAGTTTCTTTCTTGTGCTGTAGAAGACCCAATGTTTGGTCCACGTTGACGATGACTGGCCATTTCTTTCTTCTTTCGAATCATGATGCATAGCATCATGTTGTTGAAGCTCAAAGCATTGCAAGCGCTCCTGCAGTTGCTACACTTGTCTCCTTAAATCATCTATCTCCATGTCCTATAGGTTTCTTTCTCGCGCCATAAGAGACCCAACATTTCGTCCACGTTGATGACGACCAACCATATCTCTCTCTCTCTCTCTCTCTCTCTCTGAATCTGTGAATGAACTCTCTCTGTCTCTGTGAATGAAAATATGACATGATATGCAAGATGGGTAATAGAAGGAATCACTCAAAACGAGTGCACCCTTGAACTCTAATACCAATTTGATGCAGTTGCGGGATGGGTGAGACTTGTTTTGAGTGATAATTCATTTAGCCTTTGGCTTGAGAATAAGAAGGATTTCATTTTGTGCTCTTATCACTTAGGTGGATTCCTTTGAGTGGCGAGCGACCCATTCAATTTAGTTCTCACTTGTTACCTCCTACTTCTCTACACTTTCTTTGGCATCGACTGTATGTCATTAACATGTGAAGAGTGATCACATGGATGCGCACTCAAGAAAATAACACCCAATAATCAATGCAGTAAATAAATTGTAGAAGACTTTAAGAAGCTAGATGCGCTACAAGTAAAGTGTATCCCTATCCATCACCACGAGGTTTTGCAAACTATTACTTTAGAAAAATATGCAGATAGAGTGCATGACTGTTATGGATGATATGACTAATTAATATGCAATCTATACTAAATTATTTCTGCGATGTATATGAGACTGACTACTGTATTTTTTTTTTCTTTTTTCTTAGTAAAAAGACAAATGCCCCTAAAGTCTATAAATTCAATGTGCATGCATTTTCTACTCTAGGACTAACCACGAACTAATCCTATGACACAATTTTTTTTTTTTTAATTTTTTTTTATCAAACTGAAAATTTAAATCCTAAGACTATAATGTGATCTAATGAACTAGGTTTTAATATTGAACTATGTGCAACGCGGCTGATGCAGGTATGCAATTACTATTTAATATTTTATATATAATATGATTATTAAAAACTAAGAATATATAATTTTCTATATGACGTGCATTACATGAACATTCCCTAAATTCTAAATACGCATGAGACAATGACATACAATAATGATGCATTGAAATACACGTTATGATTAGAATTAATCACATAATTGATAACGTGCTAAATCGAATCAACCATAGCAAGCTACGCAAGGCAATTCTAGGGTTCGACCTTAGTGTCTAAAGGTCCAAAAGCCCAATTTGCCTTGGTCAATGTAGGGTAACAAACAAAACACCCTAAGATTTTATCACTAAATATCATGTATTTAAAATTATTAAAATAAAACTATTGCGTGAATTTAATCAAACCTTTACCGCCTATCTAGGATCTCCTCAAGATGGACTTCACGAGTCTCGAATGGCATCAGCAGTGGGCTTGAGGAGACATCAGTAACAAGTCATGAGCAAGATGGTCAAGGTGGTGAGGAACTACACTGATGGCAAGGACAAGCAAGGCTCCGTGGATGGACTGAATTGGAGCGTCGGAAAAACCAACGGAGAAAGATCAAGGCCTTGGGTGGTCCTTAAATAGCTGTGCAAGACCCAAGGATCGGCCACGCTGGTGTGGCTCACGGTAGGGGCTGAGATCTGGCTCAACAAAAGCTGATACACTGGCACAGGTGCGGATTATCGCCAGGAGCTTGTAGGCGTGGCTATGGACGATGATACACAGACAACGGCTATGTAGTCGGTGCTGGCAGGTTGCTCACTGGACGTCAGACTGAAGCACGACGGCAGAGAGATTGATGTTACTGGAATCGACCTTGGAAGGAGGTGCAGAACGCCCGGCTTGATGGAGATTCGATGGTGAGGCCGAGAGTAAAAGGTCAACAAGCTGCTGAGCAAGGTGCCAAGGCTGCTGCTGGTCGTGGCGAAAAGGCAGGGTGTGAGGTAATAAATTGGCCACCGATGACGGGGCAAGGCATGGTAATCAGCAATAACGATCTCAGAGAAAGAGGGATGCTTCAAGCCGAAACTCAGAGTCTCTCTTCTCTCTCGGCTTATGTGTTCCGTGGAGGTGACCATGAAAGTGTGGAGAATGTGACGGTGTCCTTCCCAGGAAAAGCCAGCCGGTGCCGTGATAGGACCTCCAGAGGAATGCTGGGCAGTGACGCCTTCATTGGAGAACCGCCAGAATTGGAGCACTGAGGAGGGAGACCACCGGAGAGGGGCAATGCCGAGAGGGATAGAGGGAGAGCTTCGCCACTTCTGGAAACTTTCCAAGCACTTTTCTGTGGGTATGATTGCGAATTCCCCTCCTCTCTTTTGTCCGTTCACTCTTTTGCGATTCTCTGTTCTTCTTTTCTTTTTTTCTGCAAGAGCTCAGTCTGGACGAGAAACGAAAACACAATTACAAAAATTTGAATAGCAAAAAAGGAATCGCACATGATCAAACTAAAGGAAAAGATGCTCCACTTAGCTTAATGATTGTCGTCATCGTCCATTAAGCAAGATGAATGCGGGACGTCATAAGGACTTGCAAAGAGTAGATAAATCGCCGGGCTTCGCAGGAGGTGATGGAGGAGCACAAGGATCACTGATCGTGCATGGCGAAGGCCAATGTGGTGTCACGGTGAAAAAGGAAACGAGGCTGACGGGTCTTTCTAGCGGTGGACGTGACCTTCAACAAGAAGAAAGAATTTTTGGTCTCTCTCAAATTTTCTATCTTCATGATTTTCTCCTCTCTTTTTTAACGATCGCTTCTATCCCACAATATGAACTCATAGAGAAAAGCCACGATGATGATGATAAAGACCTCTCTCTATCATTCCTTTCTGCCACTCAATGGCTCATGAAGTCTCTTCTTATACAAAAATTTCCACTTATCATTGGAAAGTTAGACCCCGTTCTCCTTTTATTGTGGTGACTGCTTAATCTAAGTCCTGATTTGTCATTTTCTTGGTTGTATTGCCTTGCGCATGAACAATAGCTGATAAAGCTTCCCGAGATGATTGTAGACGGACTGCAAGTTTGTCGCTTTGAACTTTTGATTTTCATTCTCCATAAATCTGGTATTTCATGCATCTTGACTTTTTAAATTTTTAAATAATTTTATTTTCACCACATACAAATGTATACATATAATTTCAAATATAATCTTCTCAGGTTTTTAGAATCTGAATAATATCTGGAATTATAATGTGAAAGCCCGAAAAAAAATAAAAATTGTGGCTTCAAAAGAGTAAACAGACACGCTTATAGAAAAAAGAAGGGCTGTTGAGTAAACGACCGTCCCTTCCCTTGCATCCGCGTTTCATTGAAACTTTGAGCGTGCCCAACTCCAGAGCACGTGTATGAATAAATTTAAATGTCTAAAAATTTATTTCATGATATCACGCGTATTTTGGTAATAGTGCGTTTCAAATAATTGTTTATGTACATATAGGTTAAAATATCCATCAAAAAATAAGACTAATTTTTAATAATTAAAAAAAATAATAATAAAAAATAATAATAATAATAATAATAATTGGTTGAACTTTCAAGTTAATGGAACAAAGTCATGCCTCTAAGCTATGAAAGAAAAATTAATCTTTAAAAAGTTATATTCCATGATTCATTGCGCATAGTTCGATAGTCAATGTTTAAAATAATTGTTCCCATGACATATAGATTCTATTTTGAAATGACAGGAGGCTGAATATTTGATGGAAAAATTCCTGCACCTACATTATTATAAGAAAACTAATACTTTTAAAAGGTCATATTCCAAGATTGAGCATATTTTGGTACTGAATGTTAAAAAAAAAAAAATTGGTTTATGTATTTGTAGATTTAAATTTGAGAATCTATAGGCTGTAATTTTAGATTGATCAAGTCATTCTATGAATAGATCTTCGGTAAGAAGGTAGGGAAACATACTGCATAGTATTTGTTCAAATACTTTAAGGAAATACATTCAGTTTCGCATTGGACCTGCTACAACCAACTACAACAAAGACCTATACTCTCAAATCAAATTGGTCAATCCAGCGATCTTGTCCAATAATTATGCCTCACTTCCAAATGCTCTTGGGACGAAAGATGCTCCCATGAGTGGATTTACCCATTTTCCATAGCAGAGGAATTTGGAGTACTAAGAATAAAAGAAGAGGGCCTGATGATAACGAAGCAAAGGTAATGTAAACCCACTCTGCTCTCTTTTGCTGCATGATAATGTAAGCTAGGGGTGTCAGTAACCGAACCAAAAACCGAACCAAACCGAATCGAACCAAAAAATTCGGTTTTTTTGTTCGGTTTTCATTTGGTTCGGTTTTCATTAAAAACCGAAATTTTTTCGGTTCCGCACGATTTTTATCGGTTAACCTAACCGAACTAAACCAACAAATAAAAGTTGAGAAATAAAAGCGGAGAAATCTGAGTTTAACAGAAAAAAAAAAAAAAAAAAAAACGAAAACCAAAACCAAAGGTTAAAACCAAAAACCGCATGGTTCATATTCCAAGATTTTTCTAACGGTTTGGTTCGGTTTGGTTTTTCAAACTGAACTGAACCAAACCATTGACACCCCTAAAAGCTGCAACGAAAGCCACCAGTATGCAAGCCAAAGAGAGGAAGAGACAAGAAAGGCCCATCATGATCTTAGTAGGCAAAGAGCGAAGAAAATTGTTTGCCTTATACCGCGAAGTTAAGATGGCTAAGAATATCAAGATGGTCAGCACGGAAAACAACAAACCTAAACCATCTGAAATTTCGAAAACGATGAGAGCCTTCCTTGCGAACAACGGTGGATCTCCAGCAATGCTGCTCATACTTTTAGGCACATTGTAAGAAGCACCAAATAATATTGTGGCAATTAAAGTTGAGACAACCATACATGATTGAGCTATGTTCCTCACCCACTCCCCTCCTTTCACAAGCAACTATCGGTGCTCCTCCGTGAATATTTGCCAATATGATTTCCCCTCGTGTTTGAAGGTCCTCAAGTCAGGGAAAAGCCACTTTTCCACAGCCTGGGCATAAAAGTCACAAACGTGACCATAAATACAAATATAATTGAAAATTGGGAAAATTCAAATAAGAGAATAAAATGGAGCCGTTTTATCAAAATATGACTCATAGTTTACCTTGCTTCAAATAAAAATCTGAAATGGCTAACCTAGTACCAAATAAGGGGCAAGCTCACTGGCCAACTAAATCTTCATCCGCCGGTTTGCATGTGCGACTCATATGCTTATTCCGGTGGCAATGTAAGGGGCAATTTTGTCCAAGATGTTCTGATTTAACCTAAAATGAAAAGGCCCCAAATTGACCCCAGTTCTTCGAGGGTTATTCTAAAGTGAATTTCATAGAGTAGTGAGTTTCCATTCCCTATATCCTGAGGTGGATTCCTTAGATGGTGAGCACTTACCTTTGGTGGTAACCTATGTCCTAAAATGAATTCTTAGGTTGTTAGTATCTGACCTATTAAATGCCCTATGTCTTGAAGTAGGTTCCTTAAATGGTTAGCATTTCCATGGTCGCACTTTTGTGACCTCCTATAGGCAAAATTACTCCAGCATTAAAAGGTTGAGGTGTCACTCCAGTTTTTATATTCCTAAATTGCCCTTCTCAAATCTCGACTGTGAAGATTCGCGTTCAAAGGGCATTACTCTTGAGTTTCGGACTTATAAAATCTTCATTTAGATTACTTGGATCACGCAATCTTTCAGCCCACCCTCTTATCTCTCTCTCTCTCTCTCTCTCTCTCTCTCTCTCTCTCAGTTTATTATCTAATATAAGGTCCAAAATTCTCTATGTTGCCTTCCTCACTTCTTCATCCAATTTTCACTTTCTTCACTGATCATTTCCCTACAAATCTTTATTCGATATTGTTAATAGACCGTCTCGTTCTTTCTATTATACTCACTAAACATTTGGAGAGATGTGTTGGAGCCTGCCACGGGAGAAGGCAAAAGAAAAAATTTTGTCCCAACCTTTTTTTCATGACAAAGAGAATAGAGGGTTGAAATGAGACAAAGGTAAATATATAGTAAAAGTTCCATGAAATCATTCTTTTCTAAACAATGGATTGCGTGAGTACAATCTAAGTTAATAGCTAAATCAACTAATGAGAAGTGTTCGTGAATTAATAGCTATTCAAATAGAAACAGCGGCCATGAATAAACTTTGCTAACTTTTGATTAAAAAAGAGAAGATTCATGTCATACTACTTTAATTAGATCATTATTTATCCACATAATTTAATTATATCTGAACTACACTATCATTGTTACAATATATGATACAATGGAACTAGCAAAGCCATCGTTAAAGTATAAGCAAAACTGAATTAATTATTTTTTGGGACTCCAAATCTAGATATGTGGGTTATACAAGAAATGATTTGCATAATAATCCCCTAATTGCGTCGTGGCAGAAACCTGTAGGAGTTGGACAGTTTTAGGAAAGAATCGATTGTTTTAGATTGAGTGGTGGAACATAGTTGTATTAGTATAATTCATCTGCAATTTAATTCTGACAAGTCTCAATCAGTTTTTGTATGTGAAATTTAAAAGTTACATGTAACACAACGTGTTAATTAGATATCAGGAGAGTTTATTCTTTTCCTTGTGGTCTTAAATTCAAAGCTTGTTGGAAATATAGCTGGAATAAAATCCTATGCATTAGACTGATGTGGATAGTCAGAGAGGAGGATAAGTCAAGGTACACAAAAGTTGGTCTAGCCATCGCTTTACCGCTATAGAAGAAAGTTCTATGTATATTCTTAAGGCTATCCAAATATAGGTGTTACCATCATATTTTAAGAAATTTGTCGAGAATATACAATAATTATCATTAAGCTCGGTTAGTATATATTTGAAAAGAAAGGTACTTACTCTAAACCATTGGAGTTCTCTTTGCATTTCGAAAGCTGCTCCAGAGACATAAGTTAAAGCCTCTAAATTAGAGTCGTACTTTGCAGCTGCGAGCATCATCTTTTCTGCTTCTTCCGGTGTTGGTCCTGGCACTAATGACAACTCATGTTTTGAGCTTCCCTTCAAAAAGAGTGAGAGAATCCTTTCTTGGCGATTCTTCACAGCTAGTGTCATTAAACTGTCACCATTAGGCGAAATCCTAATAAGCTCCGGGAAAAACTGAATACATATCTTCACGAGTTCGCTGTTTCCCTTGACTGTAGCGTGAAACAACAAGTTCCTCTCTAGGAAAAACTCGGTGATCTCGGTAGTTTTCATATCAGAGATCGCCTCGCAAACTTTTTTTGCCAACTCAACTGCCGCCACATATCTCAGCTTTACCTCGTGAATCCTCTTGATTGGAGGGACTACAATATGTTAAAAAAAAAAAGGAAACAAGAAAATGAAAAAAAAAAGAGAGGCAAAAATTGGATTTCACCAAAAACCACATTAACAATACAAACCTCTGCGTTGTTATTTACGCTCAGCGCAAGAGCAAATGATTTTTCCTCCATTCTATCAGTCTCAGATAAAATCAAAACTCCCACTGAGGTCACATAATGGTATGTCCCCTTCGAGTTTACTTCTTACACCCAAATGATATAGTGAGTATAGTTAGCTAGACTCTATTCTAAAATTACTTTTTAACAAACAATATGCAACGACACTTTACTTCTGTTTCCGTTTTATTCTATGACAAAAATAGAAGAATTAGGGATAAGGCTGTTGGAGAAAACTTCCTTGAATGTTTTGAAGCTGACAAAACGTTTCCATCAGTCTAGTCTGAAGACTTGCAGACTCTACTATTAAAGTCTGAGGACCTCCGGACTGCCAGACTCGAGACTCAAAGTCTATCCTCATTGACAGTTTCTAGACCGTCGAAGAAGACTTATCTAGAACTGGATGTTTCGTTAAGGATTTGACTTTATCGACTGGAGTAGATCTTCTAGCTGGATATAGCATGTTGGAATCCATTATTCAAATCAAGATTGATTCAGGGATTGTGGATCCATTGATTGTCGAAGTATACATGGAAGGTTCTACTTATGGAAACCAAAATCCTGATTGTATGGGCGAGCAGGATTGATGGGCTATCGTCATGTTCCTTAAATAGCTTGAAGATCTTCCTAATTGATTCTGTCCAACGGGTAGATTGGAAGAATTCCTTTGGTAAGTGCCAACGGGTATGATGGCATAAAGGAGTATATAAGGAAGACGTTCCAGTTGTTTAAGTGTGTGCGTGATAGAAGAATTCCAAAGTTTGAAGCTCCTTGTTCTTAATCAATTCATTTGTTGAGCGAAATCTTGTACGCAAAAGAGGTCTATATCTTTGAGAGACCTTGAGAAAGTGTAGTAAAGTCTCTACACTATGGAATCAAGGGAGAGCTTTACTGTAACAACTCTTTTGTTCATAGTGAAATCCAGCCGGTGGACTGTCAGTGCGGAAGAGTGGACGTAGGCTTGAATTAAGCCGAACCACTATAAACTCTGTGTTCAAATTCTCTTCCTTACACTCTTTTACTTTGATCGTAACTTGTTTATTTGAAAAGAGAAGAATTTCCTTTTCATAATCCATTGTTAATTTGTGCTGCACTTATCTCGCAAAATTGTTTCTGCACCTATTCATCATCCTCTAAGTGCACCTACTAGCTTTCACAATTGGTATCAGAGCCTGTATACTCACTTAATTTGAAATGTATTACTTCATAGTTAAAGATCCATGGCTAGTATGTTGGCTCCAGGATTGGTTGAAGGGCAAAGCAATACCAGACCACCTTATTTTGATGGAAAGGAATACAACATATGGAAAAACAAGATGAAGGCATTTCTAAGATCAAAGGATCCTTTGGAATGTGATGCGGTAGATAGAGAAATCATTCCTAAAGCTGCACTTGTCTCGGAAAAAGAAAAAGAAGCTATTGAGTCTAGCGAAATGACTCAAGAAGAAATAACCAAAAGACAAGCTTTTGATGCAAAAGTAATTTATTCTTTATATTATGCATTATCACCTATTGAATATAACAGAATATCTTCTTGTGCTACAGCTAAAGAAGTCTAGGATAGATTACACATCACCTATAAAGGAACTAATCGAGTGAAAGAAACCAGAATCAACATTCTGCTCGATCAATATGAAGCATTCAAAATGAAATATAGAGAATCTATCATTGACATGTTTAGTCGTTTTACAGAGATCGTGAACGGCCTTGAAAATCAAGGGCAACCAATTTCTGATCCCATGAAAGTAAACAAGCTTCTGCGTGGACTCAATAAGGGAGACACAAAGAATTATGCCACTTTCGGTTGATGAATTAGTTGGAACTCTTCAGTCTTATGAAGTGGAGCGAATCAACGAAAATGAAGATCCTAAAGGTAAGAAATCCATTGCATTAAAATCTAATGATGATTTTGATGTCACAGATTCTGAAGACGATATGGATGACGAAGAGCTTGCTCTCATGATAAGAAGATTCAGAAAGTTAAATAGGAAAGCAAGAAGATTCAATCCAAAGAAATAGAGTTTTCAAAAGGAACAGAATAAGTCTGTTGAGGATAATGAATCCAATAGAGATGTAGTCTGCTTTGAATGTAAGAAAAATGGACACATTAGACCCAACTATCCCCTTCTGAAGAAAAAGAAAGGAAAAGCTGAGAAATATCGAAAGGCACTCAAAGCAGAAACTTGGAGTGATACAGAATGTGAAGAAAGTGATGATGATTATGCCAACATTTGTCTCATGGCACAATCAGACTCAGATTCAGACACCGAGACAAACTTAGATTCAGACAGTGAAATCAAGGTAAGTAATTTGAAAATCCCTACTAAAGTCTCTAGATACATTGATGAATTGTGTCTTAGTCTCAAGACTTCTCTTAAAAGGATTTTCAAACTTAAAAGAGAAAATTATGCACTAAAACAATAGGAAAATGTTTGCAAAGAAAAGGTTAAAAGTTTAGACAAAAGTATTACTATTTTGAAAGAAAATGAAGACAATCTTTCAAAAGAAAATGCATCTTTGAAAAATGACATCTCAAATATTTCTAAAAGATTTTCTATAGGATCTCGAGAAACTGGAAAAATTCTTTCTGCTCAAAGACCTTATTTCAATAAATCTGGTTTGGGAATGACTGCGGAAACCATTCATCTAATTGATTTTCCTAAAGTAAAGGAAATGATTAAGCAAAGACCTACAAGAGATGCTTACAAAAATCATTTTCAAAGAGTTTTTGTAAAACCAGTAGGTCGCAATGCTCTTAAATGTTCTAAGTGCAATAGCTCGACCATTTTGAGAAAGAAGGTTCTATGGTTTGGAAATATGTTAAGAAAGTATGGGCAAAGATCGTATATTATACTAACACCAATGGACCCAAGAAAATATGGGTACCAAAGAAAGCTTGAGTCTCTTTTCTAAATGCAGGTCACTATCAAGAAAAATGTTAAATGGTACTTGGATAGTGGATGCTCAAGGCATATGACAGGAGATTCAAATTGCTTCATAAAGCTTGTTCAAGTTAATGGTGGAAAAGTTTCATTTGGAGGAAACAATAAAGGAAAAATTGTGAGATGCGGAACTGTAAATATTGGAAACCTCACAATCAGTAATGTTTCCTTAGTTGAAGGACTCAATTACAATTTGTTAAGTATTAGTCAACTGTGTAACACCGGTTTCAAAATCAACTTTCAAGAAGGAATATGTTCAAGAACCAGTAAAGATTCCTCTCAGTCTTTCATGGGTCGAAGACATGGAAATATCTACCTCTTGGATGTCAAACCAGATGAAACCCAATGTCTAATCTTAATTCAAGACGAAGCAAACTTATGGCACAGAAAACTTGGGCACATCAACATGAAGCAAATAGCCAAAATTTCAGCAAAGAAGCTTGTTCGTGATCTACCCAATCTGTCATACCAAAAGATTGATATATGCACACCATGCATGTTAGGAAAACAGGTAAGAAACCCATTTAAACCAATAAATCAAGTTTCTACTAACCGTGTGTTGTAGCTTCTGCATATGGATCTCTTTGGACCAACCAGAACTCAGAGCATTGGAGGTAAGAAATATTGCCTAGTAATTGTGGATGACTACTCACGATTCACTTGGGTATATTTCCTGGTAAGTAAGTCTGAAACATTTTCTTACTTTAAAAAGTTTGCTAAAAATGTCTAAAATGAAAAAGGGTATGTTATTTCAAGTATACGAACTGACTATGGAGGTGAATTTGAAAATCAAGACTTTACAAGATTTTGTGATGAATCTGGTTTTCAGCATGTGTTATCTTCTCCATATACTCTAGAGCAAAATGGAGTCGTGGAAAGAAAGAATAGATCGTTTCAGAAAATGGCTAGAACTCTTTTAATTGAAAGTAACATATTTTCACGTTTTTGGACTGAAGCTGTTTCTACAGCATGTTATATCATTAATAGAGCTTTTCTAAGGCCTATTCTGGAGAAAACTCCCTACGAGTTATTCAAAGGAAAGAAGCCAATTGTTTCATATTTTTATGTGTTTGGATGTAAATGTTTTATATTGAAAAATGCAAATGATCGAGTTGGTAAGTTTGAAGAAAAATCAGATGAATGAATTTTTCTTGGATATTCTATCATAAGCAAAGCTTACGGAGTCTACAACAAGAAGACTCAATCTGTGGAGGAATCAATGAATGTCAAATTTCAAGACTCCATGCAAAATGAAGCAATTCAAACTCAATTTGAAGAATCTGAACCTGCTCCAGACTCTACAAAATCTAAATCTCCAAAAGCAGCTCAAACTTCATAAGACCAGCAACAAATAATCATCGAAAATTCAAATGAGGAAAAATATCAACACTCTGACAAATTAACCAGCAACTTAAAGCATAAGTCCAGTCATCCCAAAGATCTCATTATTGGTGATATTAATGAAGGAATTCGCACAAGATCCAAAAGGCATGAAGAATCTAGTGCTGTGGCTCTTATTTCTGAAATAGAACCCAAAAGCATAGAAGAAGCTTTAACTGATGAAAGCTGGATTGAAGCTATGTAAGAAGAACTCAGACAATTCAATATCAATAATGTCTGGGAATTGACTCCTAAACTGAAAAGTAAGTCTATCATTGGAGCTAAATGGGTTTTCAGAAACAAGATGAACGAGAAATAAAAGGTCGTAAGAAATAAAGCAAGACTCGTGGCCAAGGGATATACGCAAGAAGAAGAGATAGACTATGATGAGACTTACGCGCCAGTAGCAAGGTTAGAAGCAATTAGATTATTACTTGCTTTTGCTTGTCATAAGAATTTTAGGTTATTCCAAATGGATGTCAAAAGTGCTTTCCTAAATGGATTTATCCAAGAGGAAGTCTATGTGAAACAACCACCCGATTTTGAAGACCCAAGAAAACCAGACTCTGTATTCAGATTGAAAAAGGCTTTGTATGGTTTAAAGCAAGCACCTCGAGCTTGATACGACAAACTAAGTAAGTTTTTAATTCAAAATGGCTTTGTCAAAGGTAAAGTAGATACTACATTGTTTATCAAAAGAGAAAGTAAAAGTTTTCTACTTGTTCAAATTTATGTTAATGATATTATTTTTGGATCTTCTAATGAAAGTCTATGCAAGAAATTCTCTAAATCTATGCAAGATAAATTTGAAATGAGCATGATGGGTGAATTAACCTTCTTTCTCTAGCTCCAAGTAAAACAACTGAAGGAAGGAACCTTTATTCGTCAAGAAAAGTATGCTAAAGATCTTGTCCAAAAGTTTGGACTGGGGAATTGCAAAAAGACTGATGTACCAATGTCAAGTTCCTTGAAGTTGGACAAAGATGAAGGAGGAAAGAAAGTCGACCAAAAGCTATACAGGAGTATTATTGGTTCACTTATTTATCTTATTGCTTCTAGACCTGATATTTTGTTTAGTGTTTGCATTTGTGCCAGGTTTCAATCAGACCCTAGAGAATCTCATTTAAGTGCTGCAAAACGTATTATCAAATACATTGCCTCAACTTCAACTTTAGATCTCTGGTATCCTAAATAATGAGACTTTACTCTTCTTGGATACTCAAACGCAGACCTAGCCGGATGCAGAGTTGATAGAAAGAGTACCTCGGGTACCTGTCAACTACTTGGAAGCAAGACAGTGTCTTGGTTTTCAAGGAAACAAAGTACAGTAGCTTTTTCTATAGTAGAAGCAGAATATGTAGCTCTTGGAAGTTGTTGTTCACAAATTTTGTGGATAAAACAACAGTTAAGAGACTTTGGAATTGAAGATTCATGCACTGAAATCAAATGTGACAACACCAACGCAATCAATCTCACCAAGAATCCGATTCTTCACTCAAGAGCAAAACATATAGAGATTCGACATCACTTCATTAGAGATCATGTTCAAAATGGAGAAGTTTCGATTCAGTTCATTGACTTAAAGAATCAACTGACGGATATATTTACAAAACCTTTGGAGAAAAATCAATTTGAAGCTATTTGTTTCAGACTCAATATCTTAAAGTCTAAGGAAGTTCAGACCCGGGACTAAAAGTCTAAAGACACTCGAGACTCAGACAATCAAGATTTTTTTTTTTTTTCCATAAGTTATTTTATTTTATTATCTCTCAAATCAAATCTAAAAAGGTACGATCATCAACCCGTAATTGATTGTTACTATTTTTCAATATCCGTGATTATTGCAATCTTTCCTTTTCGAAAAAGAAGTTTTTTTTTTTTTAAATGACAGTTATCTAATTTTTGAAAAGGCAGTTATTTTTAAAAGGCATCTTTATATTTCCTTTTTACGACGTTCCGTATGCCTCTCTTTGACTGTCTTATATACTATCGGTTCCTCTTTGTTTTACTCACAAAAACCCTAAGAGAGCACCAATCTTCCATTTCTGTCTTCTTATCTTGTATAATCTTCGAAAAGTTGTCATCTTTCTTGGTAAAACAAGCTTGGAATCTCTTAAAGACTGTGAAAAATGTCTTCCCAAAGAAAGTCTTCGAGGATCGCGAACAGGGGACTGTAGCAAATGCGTGAGGAGTCTACGCACTTTGATCTCACCGAGGAAGAAGAATCTCCTAATCAGCAATACAGCCCACAACATTCTCAGTAGCATCCATCTCCTCCATCTAGACCTCAGGATGTTGCACATCGAGAAGAGGAAGAAATAATTGAAGACACAGAACCCGTAAGAACTCTTAAGCCCTCTTTTACCTACAAGCTTTACCGTGCTTTAAAGAGGGGCGGTACTCCTTTGAACTACATTGACGAATTTTTAAAAGAAAAAGGGTATCAAAATGAAACCTATTTTTTATGCACAATGGAACGATTGGGAATTGCCCCTGTTGGATCGGCGGAAGAGGCATTGGCAAATATCCCAAGCGATCCACAAGTTGGAGGGCTGAGTCAACCAGATGGGAATGACGATGATAGGATGTACAGTCAGTTTAAACCGAGAATGGGTGTTACGGCAAAAATCCAAAGCAAAAGGACAGACTTGTTTCGATCGGAGGAACACAAGCAACTGTACTCTAAGTTGCTGAAGCGTGGGGTGATAAACCCTAGAAGTGTGAATTTTGATTTTCTTGACTCTGTGAATGTCAATATGCGGGAAAAGTCTAGTCTTCTTCAACTCGAACAGTTTTGTTCTGAAAGTACAGAAGTCTATGCTGAACTTACTGCTTATTTCTATTCGAATCTTCGTTTCTTGGATGCGAATAGATTCTCTTTTAGTGTTCGAGATCAGGACTATATGGTTGACATGAATACATTGGCTGATGTGATTGGGGTTGAAAGAGGAAGATATCAACCTATTAGTGTGTTTATTGCTCGTGCAACGTTTGAGCTTGTTAAGGATAGAAGGACAGAGGGAAAGATTTCCTATTTGAGGATGAATGCGTCCAACATTCTGCTTCACAAGATTGTGATTAACTGCCTTAGATCAAAATCTACTTCAAAGATTGACGTTTCAAACTCGGAGGCAAAGCTAATGTATGTCATCAATGCTGGGAAAAAGTTCTCTCTTCCACACACTATTATGTACCACATGTACAAGGTAGTGGTGAAGGACAATGGTCAACTTCCTTATCCAGCTTTTGTGACTAAGTTATTCAGACATTTGAACGTTCAGCCTCCCCGAATTCTTTGTGTTCGAACGTGCAATCAAATGGTGGTAGGACTGAAAATGGTCTCTAAAATGCGTCTGAAGGAACTCAATAAGGCATTGGAGCAATTCAAGGAGAAAACCCCTATCAAAACTCATCAAATCTCTTCGGCTGCAAAGAGAAAAGGAAAAGAGCCCATGGTTGCTCCATCCAAGAAAAAAAGAGCTCTCATCATTGAGGATGAAGAGGATGAGGATGATATCACCATTTCTGTAACGGCATTGAAGAACTTGAGTCGTTCTGTTCCAGAATCAACGGAGAGACAAGATAAAGACACGGATGAGATAGAATAGAGGATTGGAGAAAAAGAAAATTTGGAAGCAGAGGAGAAAGAAGCAGAGGAAAGAGATGTAGAGGAGGAAAGAATTGAAGAAGAAGAAGAAGAAGAGGAGGAGAGAGGAGATCAAGCAGAAGCCTAGCATGAGGAACACTTTTCTTCAACTGAAGGCATGGAAACAGGGGGAGATCCTGAGCAAAGAAGAACGTCCTCATTCCCTGCCACCAGTGAAGGAGTAAGCCGCTCTCCAGCAGATCCAGAGGATATCTATGCCTCTCAATTTCCTGAGGAGGGACATGATGTTTCATTGCCTAATCTGTGTGACCATGCTGATTTACCATCATCTGCCTTTACACCGTCTGATCGTGCAGAAGCTAGTACTCAGACTAATAATTCAGCAGATTTTTGCATAATTCTTGATGTTCTCTTAAAGATGCTGGGTCAAATATATATTCTGGGATGCGAAGTACAGAACTTGCAGACTGCAGGACAAGCTTCTTCAGTTTCTTTGAATGATCAAATTCAAGCCCTTGCTCTTCAAGTTCAAGCAAATGCTAAGGGTGAAGATGTGACACAACTGAAGGAGGACTTGAAAAAGCTGGAAGAGATTGTCCAGTCAATGGGAGATTTCCAGCTTGTTCGTGTTCCCAAGCAATCTTAATTCCATTCTTTTTCATCTCTACCTTTTTAATGATGACAAAAAGGGGAAGAGATGTGGTGCAGATTTGAACTTAGATTTGAACTTATTTGAACTTTGAACTCACTTTTTGATTTGAACCTTTATGTCGGTTATGACTTGACTTTTGTGTTTGGCTGTTTGGATTTGGACAGGATTTGGATTTGACTGTTTGAACATTTGTTTATCTTAAGTACTATTGATATCTCATGGCTTTGTTCATCTACAAAACTAACCTACTTTCTGTGGATGCAGATTCTAGTGTTATTACTAAGCCATTTATCTTTGTGAGATATCCATACTTGCTTGAGTAATGTTTTATAGGTCAATGTTATCCAAATCTGCAGGAAAGTTTTGTCACCATAAAAAATGGGAAGATTGTTGGAGAAAACTTCCTTGAGTGTTTTGAAGCTGACAAAACGTTTCCATCAGTCTACTCTGAAGACTTGCAAACTCTACTATTAAAGTCTAAGGACCTCCGGACTGCCAGACTCAAGACTCAAAGTCTATCCTCATTGATAGTTTCTAGACCGTCGAAGAAGACTTATCCAGAACTGGATGTCTCGTTAAGGATTTGACTTTATCGACTGGAGTAGATCTTCTGGCTGGATATAACATGTTGGAATCCATTATTCAAATCAAGATTGATTCAGGATTGTGGATACGTTGATTGGCGAAGTATACATGGAAGGTTCTACTTATGAAAACTAAGATCCTAATTGTATGGGCGAGCAGGATTGATGGGCTATTGTCATGTTCCTTAAATAGCTCGAAGATCTTCCTAATTGATTCTGTCCAATGGGTAGATTGGAAGAATTCCTTTGGTAAGTGCCAACGGGTATGATGACATAAAGGAGTATATAAGGAAGACGTTCCAGTTGTTTAAGTGTGTGCGCGATAAAAGAATTCCAAAGTCTGAAACTCCTTGTTCTTAGTCAATTCATTTGTTGAGCGAAATCTTGTACACAAAAGAGAGTCTATATCTTTAAGAGACCTTGAGGAAGTGTAGTAAAGTCTCTACACTGTGGAATCAAGGGAGAGCTTTACTGTAACAACTCTTTTGTTCATAGTGAAATCCAGCCAGTGGGCTGTCAGTGCGGAAGAGTGGACGTAGGCTTGGATTAAGCCGAACCACTATAAACTCTGTGTTCAAATTCTCTTCCCTACACTCTTTTACTTTGATCGTAACTTGTTTATTTGAAAAGAGAAGAATTTCCTTTTCATAATCCATTGTTGATTTGTGCTGCACTCATCTCGCAAAATTGTTTCTGCACCTATTCACCCCCCTCTAGGTGCACATACTAGCTTTCACAAAGGCAACAGGGTCTTTCAAGTGCATACAAAAGTTGGGTGAAGATGACAAAATGAGTACAACTGTGGGCAAAACGTGTTCAAAAGTTTTGGTAACTACAGGAATTGTTTTAGCGGTCACCTGGAATTCGACCTTAGGTGCTCCACCTCCTTGGGTAATTTCAAGAGAGCACTCCACCATATTGATTTAATGTATTTAGGATTCCATTTGTGGAGTTTTAAACAAACCTTGATTACAGGATCATAGGAAGATGAACAAACTCTCTTGCCACATAACCAACGGCTTGTTTGTATAGGATATATTACTTGAAGAGGAATTCTGGGATGCACAGTTCTATTGACGCTTATGTGATTTGCTCCCACTGAAATTTTCTTCAATTCCTAGTCTCCCAACCAAATAATTTTGATTTTTCCTACCCGCTTTCTTCCCCCTATTCCTATTCTGAACGGCTTTTTAAACTTCCTAAATATAAGTGAAAATTTACTATATTCAATGCATCATCAATTGCAATCTTTATTTTATGGATGATGCGGCGAAAATAGTCAAGGATGCCAGCTGGTTGCCCCCGGTTCCATGCCCAATTCCTGCACCCTCTCAACATATATGTCATGCTGTATTGTAATGAAGTAGCTTGAAAGAAAATAATATTTCTTAGCAATTCATCCATAAGGAAGGCAACACGAAGCCAACATGATTTCACCAATCAAGATTGAAGGGAAGTCTTAGGTCAACATAACTCTTTTATAAAATCTTCTGCTAAGACCAATTCTTGCCTTAAGGAAGATGGATGTAGGTTAACATCTAATCTTACCTCAATTTGCAATTTCAAGGATTTTTTGTTTACCTTTTTCCAAATTGCGCAACTCTTTTCATTAGAACTTGGTGAATACCTGAAATCTTTCAAAATATACAATATTGACACAAAAAATCATATGTGATTTTGTTTGACTTTGAATAAGTTTATAGAGGATTTTTTATAGGTCCAATGCTAGTACAAGTTTATTGTCGGTAGTTGACATGCAGAAAAAACTTAGTTACAAAACTAATTTCAAACACGTCACTTATCCAATGAAAAATGTGCAAATCTTCCTCACAAACTGTGACCTGATAATCTTTTTTTTTTCCTAACTTCCTAGTTGAAAAGAAATCAAAAACAAACAAGCTGTCCTTTTCATTGGAGAGTCGGAGCCAAAGACAAAGGCGGTATATTTATAAAACAGAATCTTACCTACAAATTCCGCCGCATTCCAAAATGATCTTGCAAGACATTGAAGTACTACAATCAAGTGGCAGAGAGAACCACATCAGTGTCTATGAAATCATTGTGTGTATCTAGAATGAAGATACCTTATTACATAGATTATAGCTGGTGGTATGCTGACAATGTCAATGTTTGATAGTCTAAAATATCAAAACAAACAACATTCACATTCACATAGATTAATAGTTGGGATTGCAAGTAACTTGCTACAGAGATATGGATGAAAATAAATAACTCGAAGTTTTGTCCTCTCAAATTTCTTGCAATAAGACGAGTAAGAGGAGACATGCTCTAATAATTTATTCCTCCTATTTTCTATTAACTTCATATTTTCCTAAAAATTTCTCTCGAAATACTATTCTTTCTTTCAAGCCGAAGCTTGCTGAGTAGTCAAGTGGTGTGTGAAGGTTCAATCACACTTCTGTTCTGCAAGCAGAGTAGTCAAGCCCGGCGAGGGAAAAAAAATAAAAGAAGCAAGAAGAGCATTGTATAAGTTATTTAATGGACAATATAACGAACGAAAAACTAGTGTGGGAGGAGCTGCAAAACGACGCAGAGACACGCTGGTTAAATCATGTGGTTTTAAAGGGATAGCCCATAACTTAGTTCGATTTCATGCCATTATTCAAGTAAAACTAGGTCAGGGAACCAGGATATATACAAAAAACAACCTTTTTCGGTTTTATTTGCTAGTAGGGAGGGAATTAATCGAAGATATCGACTTAAGTTCAAAGTCATGGAAGGTCCTAAACTAGATAATGCCCAAATGAAAAATGCACACCCACCTGGATTTCTTGGTCTTCGGATATTTCTTAAATTTTCATGCTCCTGTCCAAAGTCCAAGTCCACCGAAATACCTTCGGTTCAGATACAAAATAGCAGGTGATGAGCCAGGTATAATCTTCTTGAAGGATATCGATACTGAAGGAATGGGAATAAGGAAATTACGGACATTTGTATATCAATTTTCCCCAAACACTGAGCTTGGTTACGCTGAGAAAGTGAGACTGCATTCTTGCCAACACACCTAGTATAGATAAATTTCTTCTTTTCATGGTAAGTAAGCGACGGTGTTGATGAACTAGGAAAAGGGTGACATCTATCCAAATTCACCAGCAAAGTTGATCAGGAAAATAAGCTTAGTCTTGAATGAAGGGAAAAACAAATGGAATTAAGGTAGAGAGTGATATATTATCACCATGATGACCAGCGTAGGTGAGATCTATAATGGGATTAATCACAGAGGGACTGCTGAAGGGATGCCTTGGCCCTTCGTCTGTTGTTGTTCTCGCCGAGAACCAGGCAATCTCCTTATGCGTAGAGGCTTTCAGAGTAGATATTATCAAAGGAACACGTCCTTTATAATCTGGACATTGGGTCAATCTACTATCCTTTCTAACTAATGCCTTGACCATCTTTATCCTTCCACAATGGACAGCATTGTGGAGGGCCGTGCAGCCATCAGAATCAACCATTAAAAGAGCATCTGGACTCAAGCGTTCAAGCAGTTTCTCAACAAATTGGTCTTGCGCACTCAAAGTGGCTATGTGAAGCACTGTTTCGAATCTGCTTGTTATTCTGGCCATCAATGAAGCAGGATCTTGGTCAAAAAATTTTCTAGCATATTCCCAGTCACCCTTGAATACTGCTGCCAACAATGGTCGGTAATGGGGTCCATCCACCATCTCTTCCATATTTCCTGCATTGGATAAAAAATTTTCAGGCTATTTTGTTAATACTTTTTCCTTACAGACATAGAGAAGCGTCCCAGATAAGAACGATTCATCAAGATCCGCCCCAAATATTCATTTCACAATGAAATAACACTTCAATTTGGTCATCGCTTCCATGAACATCTTCAATAAATGTAGAAGGAGTGAGCACAAAGTCCTTCTCATGCTGATTTTTTCTCTTTTTCATAGTCAAGGTCAGGGGTATGTTTGTTCAATATAAAGCCAAGAAAAGAAACCACGAGAAAATGCAAGTTCCGGCATATTTTAACACCACATCGCCTATGCCATATTTTATCTAGGCTGGAACATGAACATGTACCTGGTGGTTGAACATATGGATACGCTGTCATTGGGTTACTGTCCCGGTTGTAGTCTTTCAACAACAAAGTAAACAGAGCATGCTGTTGGAGAAATCTTCTTGAAATGTTTTGAAGCTGACAAAACGTTTCCATCAGTCTAGTCTGAAGGTTTGCAAACTTTGTTGTTTAAAGTCTGAAGACCTCCGGACAGCCAAACTCAAGATTCAAAGTCTATCATCATTGACAGTTTCTAATCCGTTGAAGAAAGGCTATCCAGAACTTGATGTTTTATTAAGGATATGACCTTATCGACTGGAGAAGATCTCTTGGCTGGATATGACATAACGGAATCCTTTTAATTGATCAAGATTGATTTGAAGATTAAGGATCCGTTGATTGGCAAAATATTCGTGGAAGGTTCTACTTATGGAAACCGAGATCCTGATTGTATGGGCGAACTTGATTGATGGGCTATCGACATGTTCCTTTAATAGCTCAAATGATCTTCCTAATTGATTCCGTCCAACAGGTAAATTGGATGAATTCCTTTGGTAAGTGCCAACGGGTATGATGGCGTAAAGGAGTATATAAGGAAGACGTTCTAAGTTGTTCGAGGAGTGCGCAATAGAAGAATTCCAAAGTCTGAAGCTTCTTGTTATTTAGTCAATTCATTTGAGCGAAATCTTGTACACAAAAAGAGAGTTTATATTTGTGAGAAACCTTAAGGAAGTGTGGTAGAACATCTATACTGTGGAATTAAGGAAAAGCTGTGCTGTAACATCTCTTTTGTTCATAGTGAAATTCAGCCGATAGGCTGTCAGTACAGAAGAGTGGACGTAAGCTTGGGATAAGCCGAACCACTATAAACCTTGTGTTTAATCTTCTCTTCCCTACTCTTTACTTTGCTTTGATCGTAACTCATTTTGATTAAGCAAAAGAGTACTCCCTTTCTATTGGTTGCCTAGTATTGCTTTCGTATCTCGAGAAATTGTTTATACATCTATTCACCCCCTTTAGGTGTTTATACTAACTACATCACATGTGATTTTCTACTTTCCTAAAATGTTAATGTGTGATGTCAATCGGCTTATATTGCCGGTCCTCTTATAACTAAGCTCAGAGGTCGACCACTTCCAGAATAATTTGGCCGTTTTTGCATTAGTCTATTTACCAACATATAGAAATAATGTGGTTTCCTGTTATTTTATTAATGGGGTTTCAATCGGCTTATATTGTAGGGCCTCTTATAACTAAGCTCAGAGGTCGACCGTTTCCAGAATAGGCCATTTTTGGATTAGTTTATTTACTAATACATAGAAAAAAATTGGTTTCCTGTTATTAGGGTATAGAGATGTTTATAGTTCTTTCTCTTTCATTGTATTTTGAGACGTAAATCTTCGCAACTATTGTTCACCCATGAATGCAGACCATCGACTAAATCACGTAAATTTCTTGTTGTACTTTAGCTAGTACGTCCATGATGGGGTGCGATTAGACCGCACCGTTTCTTCTTGATATGTTATGATGGAAAGACACCATTTGAAAGCGTACGAAGGGAATTGTATAAAAGTCTTTTGTAGACAATCATTGGTTAGGTTGGCAGAATGAACACTCAGAATTTCTCTCCATTTTCTTGTCTCATTTCCATCAAAGAAGAAGGAAGGCATTCCATTTAACTTTTACAAGAACAATCGGCATTTACGCTATGGAAATCGGGTGCTTTCCTCGTGATTGCATTCAAACCAATGTGAGATAATATTGTTCGTGATTCATCCGCAATTCAACGTTCGTTCCAGAGTTAATTGTTGTTTGCACATCGGATAAAGGTAAGTCGTCTTCTGCCGACTTGAATTCCAACATTGGTATTAGAGTCCGGTCGTGATTTCTACCTTATTTTTCATCGAACTTTCTCGTTTACCATTTGATATCGAGATTAAGAGTATGAAATCTACACTGTTTGGATGTCTATTGGTCGAAATTGCTATATGAATTGTCGAAAACGAACCAAAGCAAAGAACGGGTTCGGGGCCGTGTACACCCATACAGTTTTGGTCATTTTTCGAATTTTTTTTTTGGCGAAAATCAATTTTCAAATATACAGGGTGAAAGTATTCGTCGAGATGAGTCCGACGATGGGTCGAGCACCGCCAGAGAACGCCGAACACGCCCACACGAGTGGCCAAAAGCCGCTGCACATGGGATCCACACGCCTGACGCGCTGGGCATGCCAGCGAACCGGCGCGTGACGTCAGGTGCTGCATCGGTGAACCAACTCGTGAACGTCACGCGCGTATCGGCAAACCGACGTGTGATGACGTCACGGATGACGTCATCCAACGGTCAGTTACAGCCGGATGACGTCACTGATGACGTCACCACCGGCCGGTGACCCGACCCAACCCGAGGCCCGACCCGTTGAGCCAACCCAACCCGTTGACCGGTTATGGTCAATCGGTCGGACTGGTCACCGGTGGGACCGGCTGGACCAGTCACCGGTTGAACCGGTCAGACTGGCCAGGAACCCTTTGGTTTCACTGGAGCATGTGCCACACGAGCCGCATACTCAGGCGATGAGTGGGGGTGCGTGCAAGCTCCAATTGGAGCATGGTTTGTGGCATTTGGTTCGTATGGATGTCCCATACACTGTGGTATAGTTATTTTTCATTTTTGAATTTTATAAATGTATGAAATTGTGTATGGAACACTAAGTACGCATATTTTAAAGGTATTAATGCACAATTTATTCATTTGTAACTAGTATTTTCTTATGTTTTTGGAAATACAGTAGTTAACCTATATGAAAATGATGTTATATATGTTGTGTAGAGCTTGATTCAATGGTAACATATATATAGTTTAATATACTTGCAATTTTTTAGTTCCAAGAAAATTCAAACAATGGTAGGAAATCCGTATTTTTCCGTTACATGTTGAATTGCGCTTTTGATTGTAGTTATAGCATGATTATTTTCTATACATTGGTTTGCATCATGTTATGCTTTTGTGTTAATGGAAAAATGTAGAAATTATATGAGGTCATGTAATTATTTTTCCTAGTAGGAGTTCGTAGGTTGGTAGAATTCGAAGGAGTTCTCACCTAGAACTTAAAATTTGTGCAAATTAAACTAATTAATGATAATGGAACAATTGTACATAGGAGCTGATTAGGAATATAGTGAACTTTCGTTTCTGTGTCTTTTATTGAATTGTCATTAATTTAGTTTGTCTTTACTACAAATTAAATATGTGTGTAACTCTAAAAAGGTGTGCTAGTATTGATTCTGCGTTTATTATGTCAATGTATTATGATTTCGGCATCCAACATCATTGTGGCTACCCCCAATAAAAATGAGAAGCTGAACGGTGACAATTATGATATTTGGCACCGAAAGGTTCAGTACATCCTTGATGAGCAAGAGGTTTTGGAAACCCTCAACCATACCATGGATGAACCTAAGCATGGAACTTTAGCTCAACATAGGAGAGATCTAGAAGCTTATCAAGCTTGGAAAAAGAAAAATAGCATTGCTCGCATCACGTTGCTGAGCTGTATGCAAGATGATCTCATGTGTGAGTTTGAAAGTTATGATAAAGCTCAAGCTATATGGGTTGCCTTGAAAGATAAGTTTGGGGGTACATCTGCCACTAAGTTGAGGAGACTAACCATCAAATTTGACACATACCAAAAGCGCCCAAATATAACGATAAGGCAGCATTTTCGAGAGATGTCAAATATAATTTGTGAGCTGAAATCGGCAAGTCACTCCCTTACTGATGAATAGCAAGTTCAAGCTGTTATAAGATCTCTTCCTGACAATTGGGAGCATATAAAGATCAATATGACGCATAATGAGAATATTGTCATTTTTGATGATATTGCGTGTCATTTGGAATTAGAGGATGAACGCTTAGAGGCTGCGAAATCCTCTACTCATGCTTATGTTACTAAATCGAGTTCGCGCAAAGCTTCGGGCTTCAAGCGCAAAAGGAATTCTCAATTCAACAACAAATGGAAGAAGACTAATCAGGCACCTAAGAGGGCTAAGACCTTCCAACGCAAGAAGCATGGTGGGAAGAAGGACAAGGCCAATATGAAGTGCTACAATTGTGGCAAGATGGGTCACTTTGCTCGTGAATGCACTGAGCCGAAAGAGGTACCCTATTACTCTATTGCTTTAAGTAATGCTTTTGTTTCTAGCACTGTAATGCTTGTTGAATCTCATACAATGTGGACTATAGACTCAGGAGCAACAAACCATGTAGCTAGAGACTGAGAAGTATTTGTGGAGTACCATCGAATACAGCCTAGAAGAAGAAGGAGATATGTTGGGAATAACTCAAGAGTTGAAGTGAAGGGTATCGGCACATGTAAATTAATTTTACGTGATGGTCGAAGCCTATTCTTATATGATATCCTCCATGCTCCGAATATTCAACGAAACTTGATCTCAGTAATTGTTCTTCTTAGTTTAGGTTATGTATTGAATTTCCATGATGATTATGTTGACATTTTGTATGGAACAATTTATTATGATTTAGGTCATGTATCGAATGGTTTTATGGTGTTAGACATTGACTATGATCAGTAAAATATTAATGTCGATGGTTGTTTTTCTTTAATTGCATCTTCTAGTAATATTGAGATTGATGCAAATACATGGCATGCCAAATTAGGTCACATTGGGTTGCAAAGAATGCAAAGATTAGCTAGAGAAGGCCTTTTAGGGTCACTCACTAATGTTAATTTACCCGTATATAAACATTGTCTAGCGGAAAAAGCAACTAGAAAATCATTCAGTAAATAGACTAGAGCCAAATTTTCACTGCAACTCATACATTCTAACATTTGTGGTCCTTTGAATGTGAGGGCGAGGCATGGAGCCTCATATTTCATCACTTTCTTAGATGATTTCACGCGTTTTGGTTATGTTTTTTTTATCTCCCATAAGTCAGAAGCATTAGATTGCTTTAGACGATATATAATGATGGTAAAGAATCAGTTGAACAAAACAATAAAGGTATTGAGAACTGATTGTGGACGTGAGTATCTATCGGAGCAATTCAAAACTCTTTGTGATGAAAAGAGAATTGTACGATAATTGACTATTCCTAGTACTCTACAACAAAATGGGGTAGCTGAGAGAAGGAATAGAACTTTAATAGAAATGGTTAGGTCTATGATGGCACAAGCAAATTTACATATCTCCTATTGGGGAGATGCATTATTGACTGCTGCCTATGTACTTAACTGAGTGCCCTCAAAATCGATCACTTCCACCCCTTATGAAGTATGGACTGGTAGGAAACCAGACTTGAGTATTCTACGTCCATGGGAATGTGCAGCTTATGTTCATGATTCTTCCCATAAATATGACAAATTAGGCCCTAGAGAGAAGAAATGTATATTTATAAGATATTATGAACACTCCAAATGGTACGTGTTTATAGGTGAACAAGTTGATAGAAGTGTAACCGAAATGGAGTCACGAGATGTCACGTTTTTGGAGAACAATTTTCCTAGTAGAGGTGAGATTGATAAGGACTTCCAATTATATGAGATAGAAGATCCTGATAACACACCCACTAATGTTGTAAAGAGAAATGAAAATTTACCTCAACACACAAGATCTAGTGGGAGTGTTGCATCCCATAACGAATTGAATTCAAGAGAAATTCAATTGCGTAAAAGTAATCGTAAAAGTATTCTCCGTCATTGTTTTGAGATTGAAGGAGAAGCATTTATGATTGCTCAGAAAGACGATACCGAGCCTAAGACTATTCAAGAGGCCCTCTCATCCTCTAATAAGGAAGAATGGAGAAAAGCTTTGGAAGATGAGATGGAGTCAATAAGGGCAAATCATGTCTGGGACTTGGTTGATTCACCACCCAATTGCAAGACCATTGGAAACAAATGGGTCTTTAAGATTAAACGAAGGGCGGATGGATCCATTGAAAAGTATAAGACTCGTCTTGTGGCGAAAGGTTATACTTAATAAGAAGGTATAGATTATGAGGAAACATTTTCACCAATTGTAAGGTTTGCCTCAATACGCCTTATTTAAGCCATCGTTGCACATTTGGACCTTGAATTACATCAAATGGATGTAAAGACGGCATTTCTCAATGGAAAACTAGATGAGGAAATCTATATGAAACAACCAATAGGTTTATAGCTAAAGGTCAAGAGTACAAAGTTTGCAAACTTCATTACTCAATATATGGCCTTAAGCAATCATTTAGACAGTGGTATCTTCGTTTTCATCGAGTCATAATAACTTTTGGTTTCACGATGATCAAAGAAGATCACTGTGTATATGTCAAGCGGTCCGAAGATAAATTTGTGATTTTATCACTTTATGTGGACGATATTCTGTTGGCTGGAAATGAAAGGGTTTTGGTCATCGCCATAAAATAATAGTTGTCCTCCAATTTTGAAATGAATGACATGAGAGAAACTGCTTATATATTAGGAGTTAGGATTGAAAGAGATCGATCAAAAAAACTCCTTAATTTATCATAAGAGTTTTATATTGTGAAGATTCTTGAACGTTTCAATATGCAGCACTGTAATCCCATTGATACCCCTAAGCCCAAGTACTGAGATGTGTCCTAAGACTCAAGAAAAAAATTAAAGTAATGGAAATCGTTCCTTATGCTAATGCGGTTGGAAGTTTGATGTATGCTATGATATGTACTCGATCCAACATATGTTATGCCGTGGGATTAGTGAGTCGATATCAATCAAATCCCGGTCAAGTATATTGGAAAGCAGTGAAGAGGATCCTGAGATACTTGAAAGGTACTATGGACTATCGACTTTGTTACCAAGGGAATGATTTATGTCTATTTGGCTATTCAGATGCTGATTGGGATGGAGATCTGGATGAACGTAAATCAACTTCTAGATATGCGTTCTTGCTCAATGGAGGTGCAATTTCTTGGAATAGCAAGAAATAGACATGCACGGCCTTGTCTACAATGGAGGCAGAATTTATTGCATGTTCTACCGTAATGCAATAAGTAGTATGGCTAAAACGTTTCTTGGAAAATTTAGCCACTGTCACTAAGGTTCTAAGACCAATGATAGTTTATTGCGATAATCAAACAGCCATTGCCTATGTAAAAGATCCCAAGTATCATGGAAGGACGAAGCATATTGACATAAACAACAACTTCATCAAAGATATTATAGCGTAGAAAGAAGTGATCCTATAATACATTTCAACCAATAGAATGGTTGCTGATCCATTTACGAAAGCTATTCCTAAAGACATATTCTTGACCCACAGAATGTCACTAGGATTACGTAGAATGTGATATGTGTTATTATAGATGATCATTGGTTTATGTATATGTGGACATATGTATTGTACTTGTTTATTTATTAATAACTTGATGTTTTATCAATTAGTACAAGTACACTATGAGACTAGTACATACACACATATATTATTGAAAAGTATATCAGCAGGCAATGATTGGCTCACTCACACAAGCAATCACCTCTAGTGCTATAGTTAGCACGTTGAGATGAGACATTATGTATAAATGAATGCTAAAGAGCAAGTTTAGTACATAAAATAATATGCCGCCTTAATTGGAGTCAAGATGATGTTTATGATTTGTTTATAATAAAACCGAACATGATAATCCCACAATCATGTATGCCTGAAAGATGCTGGATGCGAGTACTTAATCGAGCGCTATAGAATGTGAGCTAATATAGCACTCGAGCTAAACATGAGTACGTGAGGAGCACGTGACTATGTTTAGGCTAAGATCCGTATAGTGAATATATTTAATAAATGACATACGCTCTTATAGAAAGAGAAATCCACTATAACATGTAATTCATACTACATGTGCATTGTTCGATCGATAAGGGAAGGTGAGTAAAATTATCCCTATTTACTCATTGTGTGAGCCCTTGAGGTAATTTATAATTTACCTCATTTTGTGTCCTATGTTACTTCTGACTATGTTCTCAAAGTGAAAGATCGTTGCTACTTTAGCATGTTACGGGCGGTCATGAATAGATATGGCCTATGGGACGTGTCTAGGAAAGCAGTTGTTCTGAAATGGAGAGAGACATGAGTGCGAAAGAAGACTATTGTTGTTTTACATCTATCATATGTATTTACTGGTCGACCAATTATATCGCCCTCTGTGGTTGCGAATATAATTGTAAATACATAGTATTTTAAGAATAGCCAAGTATAGTCTTTAAGGGATAGGTATACTTGGATTGATGTAACAAAATATATTTGAGGCACTATGAGACATCAATTGTTTATTTCTTTTCGGGGTTGTAGACATTATGTCATCCCTAACAGGTGCACAATTTGAGCTCCAAAGTGCAAGTATACTCACTGGTCGCATGGCTTACTTGCCAGTATGAATTATTTTGTAAAGTTAATGAATGTTGAATATCTTATATTCTTGATAGAGCGCTATCAAGCTCATCATGTCTGAGTGGGAGATGTTGTACTTTAGCTAGTACGTCAGCTAGTACGTCCATGATGGGGTGCGATTGGACCGCACTATTTCGTCTTGATATGCTACGATGGAAAGACACCATTTGAAAGGATACGAAGGGAATTGTATAAAAGTCTTTTGTAGACAACCGTTGGTAAGGTTGGTAGAACGAACACTCAGAATTTCTCTCCATTTTCTTGTCTCATTTCCATCAAAGAAGAAGGAAGGCATTCCATTTCACTTTTACAAGAACAATCGGCATTTACGCTGTGGAAATCGGATACTTTCCTCGTGATTACATTCAAACCAACGTGAGATAATTTTGTTCGTGATTCATCCACAATTCAACGTTT
This sequence comes from Eucalyptus caleyi, assembly GCA_014182885.2. Classification (NCBI taxonomy): domain Eukaryota; kingdom Viridiplantae; phylum Streptophyta; class Magnoliopsida; order Myrtales; family Myrtaceae; genus Eucalyptus; species Eucalyptus caleyi. The sequence continues at coordinate 52,128,550 of CM024468.2, read as the reverse complement.
GTTCCGGGGTTAATTGTTGTTTGCGCATCGGATAAAGGTAAGACGTCTTCCGCCGACTTAAATTCCGACATTTCTTGTGTTGTCTTTTGGCTCTTAATTCTACTTCTTGGGCTGTTTGATAGCACAAGGTTGAGAATTGGTTTGCTGATGGTCATGTTGTGAAGTTCGAATCGCTATTTCTCCTGAGTCAAAATTCTTTTGCTGAAGAACAATAATTTGATGGAATATAGCATAGCGCGTTGTTGGTACGTTTCTTTTTCTTACACCTCAAGTCATGAGGTGTCGTGCCAACTTCAATATTATTTACCTGTTGAGCCACCACGGCCAGCAGAGTCTAGTCATCATCTGCATGTAATAATTTTTGTTGTTGTTTGTGTCCGGGTTTCACCAATCACCATGCCCATTCTGAAGAGGATTCCTTGCCATCATATGCTAATTCTCTCCGATGTCTTTGGGCACACTCATATGGGAATCCCATATGAAATTGCGAAAATTGCTAATGAAATGCATCCATCTCATTCTCAACCTAACTCTGATGTATTTCATTTCATTAATTTTGCTATTTAAATGTGTTGTCTCATTCTGAACCTAACTCTGATGTGTTTCTTTCCAATATTTTATCTTCTATAGATGGCATTTTATCAAAAAATGAGTCATGAAATAGATTTTAAACGTGTACTGGATGCATGTTTTTTTCCTTGATTTTGATATTTTAAGTAATCATATTTTGGTTAGAAATGGCATGAGGGAGCAGGTGCATGTTACATCATTTTGTCAAAATGTAAATACTTATATTTCCTTTGCATACTCTTAACTTTGGTTGCAATCACCATGTGCATTCACCTGCTAGATTTGAAAAGTTTCGTCTCTCTTTTATTTTATTTTATTATTTTATTTTTTAAAAGGAAATGCTTAGAGCGGCTAACCATATGCGCTTTGTCAGTTATTTACACATGACGTAAATGGAAGATTCCAGCCCTTGAGCTTGGTAAATACAAGTAGTGTTGTTCAACATGGACGCTTTAACTTTTCTGTAAAAGCAAATAACCCTAACTAGAGTGACTATTTATGTTTTTGGCCCCCTAAATTAGACGAACGTATACGTTTCTGAAAGGATACTATCCATAAATTCTTAATAATGACTTCAAATCAAAAGTAAATTTAATATGCCTCGAAGCCTCAACGACTTTACAAAATTCAAAGAAATAAATAATATGCTAGGAGTGGATTTGAGACGACAAGGACTTTCAATGAAATTTTATTAAATTAAAGCAAATGACGTAGATTCTTGGAGGTCATTTTGCTCAACGACTAAAGTTGAATATAAATTGCTAATGTAGATAAGTAGAGTGCGTAGAAAAAGTAAAAAGCTTATAAAGCACGACTGGAAAACTTTTATAGACAAAGATGAGCACTGAAAATGGTAAACCTAATCTAATTCGAAATTAAAATTCAAACTTAGGCAAAATCTAAAATAAATCGATCCATTATGAATGATCTTCTCATCTTCATCTTCAAAGTCAAATCTAAAGTGCTGTTGTGATTCCAATGTCTTGATAGTTGATGAGTCTCCTCTTTTCTTGACTCTTTCTGTGTCATTCGATGGCCGTCCTCTTATGAGTTTTTGTTATTCTCAGCATGAATCTCACACTGTTTTGACTTGCGCTCTACTCTAACATGATTTGTACCTGCTGCTAATCCCTTATTGATAGTTTATCTTTGATTCAGTCTTCAAAAACTGTGCATATATCAAGTCAATCTATTATTGCCTGTTTCATGCTGCCCACTGGAAACTTATGATCAATGAGCTGATAATTTATTCCATCAATGAGCCTTGTGGTCCAATTGTATTACCATGACCTTCATGATTAATGATCTTATCAGATGTTCCATTGATAGGGCTTTGTGGATTAAGTGTATTGTCAAGACCTGATTTTGGCAACTTTTTTTTTTACGTTCAAGGTCAAATGTTTTCTTCTTTTTTTTTTTTTTGGGTCAAAAAACTTCGTAGCTTTCATTTAGCAGTAGACTGCGAATACAAAGCAGTTATTTCAGAACATAACTCCAAAAGGATTGGGTTAGGGGGGGTGTAGGAGACCCAATTCAACGGAAGGGTATTATTGCGGTGGGCTTCGACGACCCAATCCGCCACCCCATTAGATTCCCTTTTGCAATGGGCTAGCTTTAGGGATTGGAAATTCTTCAAACGGGCCTGGGCCTCGAAGATGAGTGCTCTGACTTCCCAAACTGGTTGACCTGCAAGTGTACTTAGTTCCTTCCACAGTTCGAAGTTATATGTTTTTAACTCAAACTCTGTTGCATCTGTTTCTGAAATCTCCATAGGGTTTCCATGATAGCCATGGCCTCCGCTTGGAGAGCCGAAGCCACGCGCACCGAGGAGGCAAACCCAATGATCAACTTTCCGGTGCTGTCTCGGCATACGCAGGCGATTGTGCCATCTCCCGTCTCTTCAACGAACGATCCATCCACGTTTAACTTGAGCATGCCGCGAGCAAGGGGCTTCCAAGCTGAAGGTATGCCTGTTTAGATCTGCTTGCTTTCCACTTACCCATCTGCTGATGCTTTGATTTTTTGCCAAGGCCGCGTCTATGAGGAGTTGGGGCTTCGGTGGTAGAGTTCGGAACACAAAATCGTTCCGGGCTTTCCAAATTTGCCACAGTAGTAGGGTCAAGAACTCAAAGGATAGTAGATATGGTTAAAGTACGCGAGCCAAGCTTCCATTCTAGTCACGTCGTTTGTGTTGATCTTGATTTTAACTACTGTATGTTCCCAAACCTGTTTCATCCAAGGGCAAAGGAGAAGAGGTTTTCTACAGAGAGGACAGATATCATCCGGTAATACTCTTCTTCTTTCAAGATTTTCCGTGGTTGCCAGTGCGTTGTTGCAAACCTGCCAAAGGAAATGCTTGAATTTGGGTTGTGTTTGTGCCTACGATTCCACCGCACTTTAGGGGTTTGGAAGATGATAAGGCCACTTTTAAGATAATACAGTACTTCTCGCGAAAATTGCAAGTTTTGAACTTCTTATTGAGTTCTTCCAATTGGAAATGTATTTGGAGTTCATATTCTTTAAAGAGACGAATATTCTTTTACGAAGTCCAAAAATATCTAAAGATATTTTCTCATGGTCCTCTATTTCCAAACTAAAAGAACCTCCTTGTTCTTTTCTGTGAAGAGATTGCCCTCCGACAGGTATCACGGATCGCAATCTGTCTGCTCCCAATGTACCCCTTTCCTGCATTGCCATGCACGTGAAACCCTGCATGGGGTCTCTTATCCTCTCGGCCAATCACCGATGCCTCAGAACATCCCACGATGTGCGGCTCTATATATACCTCCCCGAGAATCCCTCAAATACACATTCGAAAGGAAATCCTTCTCCCAAGAAATTAAAGCGTTGGCATAAAGATGTCAATACTCCAAACCTTCATTCTGTTCTCCTTCCTCCTTTCCGCCTCCCACGCGGCGGTCCAGGACTTCTGCGTTGCAGACCTCTCGGCCCCCGAGAGCCCCGCGGGCTACTCCTGCAAGAAGGTCTCAGCAGTCACCGTGAATGACTTTGTCTTCTCAGGCCTCGGCGTGGCTGGGAACACCTCTAACCTCATCAAGGCTGCGGTGACCACGGCATTTGCAAACCAGTTTCCTGGCCTGAATGGGCTCGGCATCTCCTTGGCCCGCCTGGACCTAGCCCCTGGTGGGGTCATTCCATTGCACACGCACCCGGGTGGCTCGGAGGTCCTCCTTGTCCTCCAAGGGTCGATTTCTGCCGGGTCCATCTCATCATCAGCGAACACCGTCTACTTGAAGACCCTCAACAAAGGGGATAGCATGATTTTCCCTCAGGGGCTATTGCACTTCCAATTGAATGCTGGTAAAGGTCCAGCACTTGCCGTAGTCAGCTTCAGCAGTCTGAGCCCTGGGCTTCAAATCTTGGACTTTGCTCTGTTCACTAATAATTTTCCTTCTGAGTTGGTGAAGGCCACCACTTTCCTTGATGATGCTCAGGTCAAGAAGCTCAAGGGCGTTCTTGGTGGCACTGGCTAAGTGGCTAATTTCATTTTCGTCGAGAATCCATCCATTAAGAATCACCACCTTTTCAAGCCTCTTCAAAAAAATGAAAAGAAATAATAATTCGGCTTATATGCTCGTCGTCAATGGCTTTCCATGGATTTTTCTTGTTAGGTTGTATTTGATTTGCTAGTGTGTTGAAGTGAGTCGTTGGAGTGGAGATTTGATTTTTAGTGCTTTCTGACTTATTGTTTTGTTCGGACTATGGAGCAAAACACCTCCCTTTCTTATCGAATTTTGAGTAGATGAATAAAAGTATGTTGCTTACCTTTATCAAAAAAAAAAAAAATATGTTGCTTTGTCAATTCCTTGAGAGCTAATGTTCATCTAGAAAAATGTGCTTGATAAATCAAATGATGCAGTAATATCATCCACCCATTATAGATGAGATTACAGTAAAATTTGGATCCTATCTATAGAGGGATAAACTAACATTCGGTGTTGCATTCATATAATGACGGCTCACGTCATGCCAATCAAAGCATTATTTAGTAATGGCGTGTCATGCCAACACTTTCAATACGTTCATTTAGTATTGTCCAAGGCCAAGTGGACCAATTCATTGATGCGGACTTTTCTACACATGACTTAATTATGGACGCAGATTCTGTTTTAGAGCCTAGCTTTGGACTTGTTTTATTTTTTTCTAAATACACTAGAATCTTGTCGCAATCATTTGTACAATAAGCCAATAATGTATCCATCCGAATCATGTGAAACTAGCTCACGCTACTGTTAGATAAGTGGGTTCTACGTGGGCCCACTTCTTCCAATGGTACATGTGAGATGAGCTTACATGCATTGAGGGCATCTAAGAATTTTTCTTCTTCTACCGTACTCGTTCTGCCTTAAAAGTGTTGAGGTGTGGCATTTGATTAGTTGTTTAACCATTACTTCATAAAATTTCGAAACAATTATCTTTTAAATCCATTTTTGGATTCCTACAACTCTAATGCCGCCAGAAAGCTTGACTCACTATTGTTAGGTGTAAGTATTGTTTGATTTAGATTCTTGGGTATTTATTTGATCATGTGTTTTCCGCAAAAAGGTGGCTATGTGATTTGAGACCAACAAGGGTACCAGCCAAATGATTTCTTGTTGGAAAGCTTACAATGAACTTAGGTGCTCACGAAGTTCTAGGGTGAGATGATGTAATTCAAGGAAATGACGTTAGCATTTCAATCTCTATCTATCTGTCAATGGATATAAAAGTGGGCCAAACTTGCACGATGATGACTCACGTGACGCACACTCGCATGAGCTCGATGCACTAATTTGCTTTTGACTCAGTTAGCAAACCTATAATTTGAACTGATGTCTAATTCTAGTGAATATCTAAATTTTAATTTTTATAATGAATTATTACTGATTTAGAAGAAATATTAAAATAAGTTATTTAGGGGCAATTATCAAGTCAGTTCTAAACTTATTATGCCAATTCAAACCTAAATTTTCCGATTTTATGAATTGAGTTACTTAACATGAATTTTGCCGATAAAAATTAATTCACAAAATTAGGGATTATGACTTAGATATGTTATGCCCAACCCATTTAAGCTTCAAAGTCAATAATCCCTTGAGCTTCATCCAACAGAATAGACATCGAGCACTCTTCCCCAGAGATACGGAGGTCATCCATCATACGCACAGAGGCTGGACGAAGCGGATGGAGGAGTCCTATCTCGGGCTTGAGTTTGGCCGTACCGGGCCCTGTCAAGAGCCCAGTTCGAATTAATTCTTATTAGGCCCAAATTTCAATTGAATGAAAAGGCCAGGCCCACGACCTTGCAAGCCCATGCACACCCAGACCCAGCCTATGCCCAACCCGGTTCGTAGCCTCCTCTACTCTCCCGCCGCGAACCTCGACAGATACAGCCACGGCGAGCGACGACGGCTGGCCCGAACTTCTTGGTCGCGATGGTGTAGCGAGCAAAATCGGGGGCAGATAGGCGCAGCAGCGAGCGGCAGTGTTGTGCCAGCAACGACCGCCGAGTACAGCGACGGCGTGACTTGATTTGGGCTTAGCAGGCGACGCTGCGGTAGCGACAGGCGGCGTCGGGCGGCAGCTACACGGCAGAGGTCTCGTGCGACAAGGGTCTCCACGGCTTGGCTAAGAGAGGGCTCTCTCTCTCTCTCTCTCTCTCTCTCTCTCTCTCTCTCCCAGATCTCCTCTCCTACCTCCGCCCTCTCGGTGCCCTCCCTCTACCTTCACCCCCTCCGCTTACTCTCTCGGGCTTCTCGGATGTGTCTCCAAAGAAACCACCCGCTCTCTCTCCTCCACCCTTCTTTTCTCTCTCTTTGGCTTCCCCTTCTACTGAGCTTGCGCTATCCTATTTATAGGCCGAGGAGTGTTGACACCTCGATTTTAATTAGTTTTATTAATTAATTTTTTAATTTTGTCTTTCCCGATAAACAAGAAAACAAAAAAATAAATAAAAACAAACAAAAGAAAAGAAAAACAAAAGCCCCCCCCCAATTTTCTTCACGTGGGTTTTGTGCGGCTTGGCCCCACCCTCCTTTCTTCCCTCTTCTTCTTCCTCGCTCCATCTTTCTCCGCCTCTCGTAGTTCACGCGCGGTGGCCGGCGACGCGCGCGGGCGGGGACGGCCTACGGCCGAGGGGAGTAGGCCGACGTCGGCCGGAGAGGATAAGATCGCGCCATTAATGCCGAGCGAGCCACTGAAAGCTCGATGGGACACCGGTTCGGCCGAGCGGAACCGGTGGGTAAGCCGGAGGCCGGCGACCGAACCCCTCCGTCGACCGGAGTTCCTTCGCCTATAAATAGGTGGCCGCAAACATCGTCGGAGGGGGTGGCGAGCTCGGAAATCCTTCACTGAGAGACATCGGGAGGGGTTGAAGGGCGAGCGCAAGAGAGAGCTCGAGTCGCGAGCTTGGCCCATCTTCCACCGAGAGACTTCGGGGAAGGTAGGCGGCGAGCGACCTCGAGAAGGTCGATCCGCCGGTGGAGGCTCGGATCTGGCCTGAGTGAGAAGAAGTCAAAGCCGAGGAAGGTCCGCCGAGATCCGCGACGCCTCGGATCTGGAGTTTTCGTGCCGCTGTACCGCCGCCGACGCCGTTGCTTCAGAAGGTTGCTGTCGCATCCCCCCCCGAAGCCATCGTTAATCGAAAGGTAAAAGGGCCGTCGCCGTATTCCGCCGTCGCCTTCGCCGTTCATCGCATGCGTCGTATGCTGCCATCGTCGTTGTCTTTGCGATCGCCGTCACCACCGCGCCGTCGCCGCCGTCGCCGCCGCAATACCCCGGTTTCCCCCTCGACGCCGCGGATTCGCGAACCCTAGGGTTTGCGATTTTCTGGGTCGCCGAGTCGGAGCCGGGTTGGCAAGTCGGGTAGGGTTTCCGCAGTTTTTGGGCGGCGGAAGACCGGGTCGCGATTCGGATCCGGGTCGGGTAGGGTTCGCAGGGAGCCGGGTCGCGGAGCGGGTCATGGACCCGGGTCGTCGGGCCGGGCTGGATCCCTCCCAAAACGACGGGCCACGATGCCGTTTCAATAAATAAAGAAAAAATAAAAAAGATGCCGAAAAATCCGAGTCGGGCCCGCGTTGCGGGCCCGTCCGCTTGCGGGTCGCCGACCGGGTCGGACCCAACCCGCGGATCCGACCCGGGTCGGCTTTATTTTATTATTTTAATATAAATGATAAATATTTTATTTTCAAAAAAAAAAAAAAAAAAAAAAAAAAAAATCAAAAAATCAAAAAGTGTTTTATTTTCAAAAATATTAAAAATGTTTTAATTTCCAGAAAATCGAAAAATATTAAAAATTGTTGAAAAATGTTTTATTTTCTAAAAAAATCGAGAAAAATAAAAAAATATTTTATTTTCCAAAAATATTAAAAAATATTAAAAAATATTTTATTTTCCGAAAAATCAAAAATATTCCATATTTTCCAAAAAATGCCAAAAATCCAAAAAAATCCAAAATTTCATAAAAAAAGCCAAAAAAATTCAGAAAAAGCCAAAAAGACTTGTATTTCACCAAAAAACCCCAAAAAATCCCTTTTGTGTCCAAAAAATTAGAAAATGACTCAAAAAAATGTTTTTCCTCCAAAAAATGCATGGAAAATCTCTCAAACATCCAAAAAGCCTTAGGGTTTAAACAAGATTAGGTACCGAAAGGGCATTAGTGATTAACTAGTGTAATCAAGTCCCCGATCCTAATTTCTCTCAGTTGCGCAGAGCGAGTATTTCTCCCGATACTTCGCTTGGGTTTCTAATCGACCCACCCCAAATCGATTAGTGGCGACTCCATTTTAAAAATTGGTTTATAGGTTAAAAACTCAAACTATTAAAGTCGTGAATTGGTGGACTTGGGAGAGTCCGGGCTTAATAAATTTAGCCGAGCCATTAGCCTCCTTAGGTGCTCGTACCCGATTGCGGGCGCCGAGAAAAAAGAGGTCGCGACAAGGAGGCCGCTCGACGGAGGCTTCGGCCGCCGGTGATTGGCGCACCGACCGGCCTCCCCCTGCCAAACCGACGTCCCATCAGTTGTTATTTCCGCCTGCTCTGCTCCTTCATTTCGGTAGCACATTGTCCTTGTTGCGTGAGAAAGGGAGGAGAAGGAGAGAAGGGAGAGCCGCCCACGTGAGTTGCAGGGAGGTAGAAGGAAGGAGGAAGGAAGAAAGAGGAAGAAGGAGGGGTCGAGTCGGGCCGGGCCATGAGGGGGAGCTGGGCCCGGTCCTAGGCGAAGACAAAGAAAAGGGGGGCTCGGCTCATGCCCAGCCCCAAAGCCTTTTCACCCCTTTTCCTCCATTTTTTTTTTTTAATATAGTTTTATATCTATAAGGTAAAATAAAGGGGAATAAAATAAAAATAAATCTTAGTAGATGCAAATAAAATTAATGTCTAGATGATGTGAAAATCATTTTTATTGGGGCCAAATTTGTCCCCAATTTTCTATTCAATAAATATCTATATATTTATACAATATTTAGGTATCAATAGTTGCCTTTCTTTGAAGTTGAGCTTGCAAAGGTTGCATTTAAAGAAGAATTGATCCCTAAATTTTGTCTATGCATATGCCGTAGATAATATTTTGTTTGAGACTAGATGTCTTATGAAAAAATGGCAATATAATATAATTCATATTAAGACAAATAATAATGTACTTGTAGTTACTTATTTGGAATAAATGATATGGGGTGCGACCCTAAGTTTTTGATAGGTATCAGGGTATCATCTTACTTAATGACACGGGAGAGCTGCTTTTTAGGAATTGGACATGTGTCCAATTCCTTATTGAAGCAACGAATTGTTGCCAAGGAGCCGGAGCTATCTCTGATCGCCTTGATAGTGAGGATTGCTTTTCCAGGATCAAATTATTGTCTAATTTTTTATGTAATAAATATCTAAATATTTAATCAAATTTTAGATGCCAATAGTGATCACTGGGGCAAAGATTTACAGTAGGTTTTATTCCATCTACTTTACAATTGATACAAACAAAGTATCATAACCGGTATGATTCCAATTACTTTATAGTCCACAAGAATAAAGCCTAAATTTGGTATAGTTCTTACCACTGAAATTCTTATCTACAGATTTTTTTCTATATATAACCTTTCATCTTTCATCATGATGAAAGATATATTACATGGTAGCGTGTATTATTGGAATATAACTTTTTGGTAATAAACGTTGAAGTTAATTTTTTATAATAGATTATTTCTTGAAATACCTGCAGGCTGGATGTTTAAGCTAAAAGAAAAAAATTCTGAATCTAAATTATAAAACAAAAGGCTAGAAAAACTAATTTTTAAAAAGTCATATTCCAATAATAAGCATACTTTGGTACTGAATGTTAAAAAAAAAAAAATGTTTACATATGTGCATATTCAATTTTGAAGTATCCATAGGCTGAAATTTTAAAATGATTGGATCATTTTATAAATAGAGCCTTCATAGCAAGGTAAGAAAACGTAATGTATAGTAATTATTCAAATACTTTGAGGAAATATATTTGGTATCGCAATGGCCTCGCTACAACTAACCAACTGTAATAAAGACATACACCATCAAATCAAATTTGTCAATCATTGATCTTGTTCAATATAATTGACTCCATCCCAAATGCCCTCGGGACAAAAGACGCTGGATCCATAAGTGGATTGAACCATTTGGAATAGCAAGGGAAGTTGTAGTATTGCGAATAAAGCCACAGGGATAGAGGCCATGTGCTCTGGGAAACCAAGACTTTGCAGTCTGCAGGAGCTACACTTTTAGCTGTCTTGTATGTCCTCTTATGCCGTCATTTCTCTCCTCACATGTGCTCGAGGACCACCTTCTTGATTCTCTTAAGATTATTATTTTCGGACGCTCCCTCTATAACTTCATATAATTCAAATTCCTCTTCTTCTTTTTTCCATTTAAATAAACTTTGTTAAAAGAAACTTAGAAGTACTCCAATAATGTAGAGCGAAATTCGCCCCTCTGTGATGAGCAGTTTGGTTTATATGTCCCAGAAATTATATAGTTCCTATGGTTACATCAAATGCACAATTGGTTGTCTAAAAGTTGTAAGAGTCACGTTTTCTTCAATCTCTAATAGCTAGGAACTTCATCTAACCCGTCTTTGATTACTAGATTACATGTCTAAATATAACCTGCTTGTAAGTTAAACAAGCACAAAATCCATAACAATAGAAGGGTATTTTATTTGTGTTAATCCAAGTTTTAATTGAGTGACAAGTACAGTATTCTTGTACTTAATGGTTTATTGGTGGTGTAGTTTTCTGTTTTAGTTGAGTAAAATTCTAACCAAAGAGGTGCAAAAAATAAAAATTCTAAGCTAAGATACACTTATAAACAATCTAGTATAGATTGATCATTATGTGCCACTTATAAGATAATACAGTACTTCTAGCGAAAATTGCAAGTTTTGAACTTCTTATTGAGTTTCCCCAATTGGAAATATATTTGGAGTTCATATTCTTTAAAGAGACAGAATATTCTTTTACGAAGCCCAAAAATATCTATAGATATTTTCTCATGGTCCTCTATTTCCAAACTAGGAGAACCTCCTTGTTCTTTTCTGTGAAGACATTACCCTCCGACAAGTATCACGGATCGCAATCTTTCTGCTTCCAATGTACCCCTTTCTTGCATTGCCATGTACGTGAAACCCTGCATGGGGTCTCTTATCCTCTCGGCTAATCACCAATGCCTCAGAACATCCCACGATGTGCCGCTCTATATATACCTCCCCGAGAATCCCTCAAACGCACATTCGAAAGCAAAATCTTTCCCCAAGAAATTAAAGAGTCGGCATCAAGATGTCAATACTCCAAACCTTAATTCTGCTCTCCTTCCTTCTCTCCGCCTCCCACGCGGCGGTCCAGGACTCCTGCGTTGCAGACCTCTCGGCCCCCGAGGGCCCCGCGGGCTACTCCTGCAAGAAGGTCTCAGCAGTCACCGTGAATGACTTTGTCTTCTCAGGCCTCGGCGTGGCTGGGAACACCTCTAACCTCATCAAGGCTGCGGTGACCACGGCATTTGTAAACCAGTTCCCTGGCCTGAATGGGCTCGGCATCTCCTTGGCCCGCCTGGACCTAGCCCCTGGTGGGGTCATTCCATTGCACACGCACCCGGGTGGCTCGGAGGTCCTCCTTGTCTTGCAAGGGTCGATTTGTGCTGGGTTCATCTCATCATCAGCGAACACCGTCTACTTGAAGACCCTCAACAAAGGGGATAGCATGATTTTCCCTCAGGGGCTATTGCACTTCCAATTGAATGCTGCTAAAGTTCCAGCACTTGCCTTTGTCAGCTTCAGCAATCCGAGCCCTCGGCTTCAAATCTTGGACTTTGCTTTGTTCGCTAATAATTTTCCTTCTGAGTTGGTGGAGGCCACCACTTTCCTTGATGATGCTCAGGTCAAGAAGCTCAAGGGCGTTCTTGGTGGCACTGGCTAAGTGGCTAATTTCATTTTCGTCGAGAATCCATCCATTAAGAATCACCACCTTTTCAAGCCTCTTCAAAAAAATAAAAGAAATAATAATTCAGCTTATATGCTCGTCGTCAATGGCTTTCCATGGATTTTTCTTGTGAGGTTGTATTTGGTTTGCTAGTGTGTTGAAGTGAGTCGTTGGAATGGAGATTTGATTTTTAGTGCTTTCTGACTTGTTGTTCTGTTCGGACTATGGAGCAAAAAACCTCCCTTTCTTATCGAATTTTGAGTAGATGAATAAAAGTATGTTGCTTTGTCAATTCCTTGAAGAGCTAATGTTCATCTAGAAAAATGTGCTTGATAAATCAAATGATGCAGTAATATCATCCACCCATTATAGATGAGATTACAATAGAATTTGGATCATATCTACAGGGGGATAAACTAACATTCGATGTTGCAGTCATATAATGATGGCTCACATCATGCCAATCAAAGCATTATTTAGTAATGGCATGTTATGCCAACACTCTCAATATGTTCATTTAGTATTGTCCAAGGCCAAGTGGACCAATTCATTGATGCAGACTTTTCTACACATGACTTGATTATGGACGTAGATTCTGTTTTAGAGCCTAACTTTGGATTTGTTTCATTTTTTTTTTCTAAATTCACTAGAATCTTGGCGCGATCATTTGTAGAATAAGCCAGTACTGTATGCGTGCGGATCATGTTAACCTAGCTCACACTACTGTTAGGCTCACTTCATGGGCCCACTTCATCCGATGGTACATGTGAGATGAGTTCACATGCACCGAGGGCATCTAAGAATTTTTTTTTCTTCTACAGTACTCGTTCTGCCTTAAAAGTGTTGAGGTGTGGCATTTGATTAGTTGTTTAACCATTACTTCATAAAACTTCGAAATAATTATCTTTTAAATCCATATTTGGATTCCTACAACTCTAATGCCGCCGGAAAGCTCGACTCACTATTGTTAGGTGTAAGTATTGTTTGATTTAGATCCTTGGGTATTTATTTGATCATGTGTTTTCCTCGAAAAGGTGGCTATGTGATTTGAGACCAACAAGGGTGTCGGCCAAATGATATCTTGTTGGAAAGCTTACAATGAACTTAGGTGCTCACGAAGTTCCGGGGTGAGATGACGTAATTCAAGAAAATGATGCTAGCATTTCAATCTCTATCTATCTATCAATGGATATAAAAGTGGGTCAAACTCACACGATGATGATTCACATAGCACACTCTCGCGCGAGCTCATGCACTGATTTGCTTTTGACGTCAATTAGCAAACCTATAATCTGAACTGATGTCTAATTTTAGCAAATATCTAAATTTTAATTTTTATAATGAATTATTACTGATTTAGAAGAAATATTGAAATAAGTTATTTAGGGGCAATTATCAAGTCAGTCCTAAACTTATTATGCCAATTCAAACCTAAACTTTCCAATTTTATCAATTGAGTTACTTAACATGAATTTCACTGATAAAAATTAATTCACAAAATTAGGGATTATGACTTAGATATGTTATGCCCAACCCATTTAAGCTTCAAAATCAATAATCCCCTGAGCTTCATCCAACAGAATAGACTTCGAGCACTCTCCCCCAGAGATACGGAGGTCATCCATCATACGCACAGAGGCTGGAGGAAGCGGACGGAGGAGTCCTATCTTGGGCTTGAGTTTGGCCGGACCGGACCCTGTCAAGAGCCCAGTTCGTATTAATTCTTATCAGGCCCAAATTTCATTTGAAAGAAAAGCCAAGCCCACAACCTTGCAAGCCCATGACCACCCAGACCTGAGCCGGCCTGGACAAACAAAACTCTACCCGAATACAACCAGCGCCCAACCTAGTTCGTAGCCTCCTCTGCTGCCCCACCGCAAACCCCGACGGAGACGGCCGCCATGAGCGACGGCGGCTGCCCAATATTCTTGGTCGCGATGGTGCAGCGAGCAGGATCGGTGGCAGATCGGCGAAGCAGTGAGTAGCAGTGTTGTGCTAGCAACGACCATCGGATGCAGCGACGGCACGACTTGATTCGGGCGAATCAAGCGATGCCACGGGAGCGACAAGCGGTGCTAGGCGGCAGCGACACGGCGGAGGTCTCCGCGGCTTGGCCGAGAGAGGGCTCTCTCTCTCTCTCTCTCTCTCTCTCTCTCTCTCTCTCTCTCTCTCTCTCTTAGATCTCCTCTTGGACCTCTACCATCTCGGTACTCTCCCTCTACCTTCACCCCCTCAATCTCTCGGGCTTCTCGGACGTCTCTACAAAGAAACCCCTCCGCTCTCTCTCCTCCACCCTTCTTTTCTCTCTCTTTGGTTCCCCCTTCTACTGAGCTCGCGCTGAGGAGGCCGGTCGACGGAGGCTTCGGCCGCCGGTCCTTGGCGCACCAACCGGCCTCCCCCGCCGAACCGACGTCCCATTAATCAGTTACTTCCGCCTGCTCTGCTCCTTCATTTCCATAGCACGCTGTCCTTGTTGCGTGAGAAAGGGAGAAGGGAAGGAGAGAAGGGAGAGCCGCCCATGGGAGTTGCAGGGAGGGAGAAGGAAGGAAGAAGGAGGGGCCGGACTGGGCCGTGAGGGGGGAGCTGGGCCCGGTCCTGGGGGAAGACAAGTGAAAAAAAGGGGGGTCGAGACTCCCTTTATGTTAATCGGTACACCGCAGCTCCAAAGCCACTTTTAGATCCGGAGGAAGTTTTCCCCAACACTCCCCTCCGATGCCCGGTTTTTCAGTTTTCCTCCTTTAAAAAAAAAATAGTTTTATATCTATAGGGTAAAATAAAGGGGAAATAAAATAAAAATAAATCTTAGTAGATGCAAATAATATTAATGCCTAGGTGATGCGAAAATCATTTTTGTTAGGGCCAAATTGGTCCCCAATTTTCTATGCAATAAATATCTATATATTTAATCAAAATTTAGATGTCAATAACTACCTCTCTTTCAAAATGAGCTTGCAAATGTTGCATTTAAAGACGAATTGATACCTAAATTTTGTCCATGCATATGCAATAGATAATATCTTGTTTGGGATGAGGTGTCCTATGTAAAAATGGCAATATAGCATAATACATACTAAGATGGATATGAAAATAGCCGTAGTTACCTTATTGGGAAGGAGTGATATGGAGAGAGAACCCCAAGTTTTTGGCAAATACCAAGGTATCATCTTACCTGATGACGTTAAGAAGTTAATTTTTCAAGACTCAAACATGTCTCCAGTTGCCTATTGGAGCAATGATTGTCGCCAAGGAGCCTTCGCCTTGATGGTGAGGATTGCTTTTCCAAGACCAAATTGGTGTCTAATTTTTTATGCAATAAATATTTAAATATTTAATCAAAATTTAGGTGTCAACAGTGGCCAATGAGGCAAAGATTTATGGTAGGTTTTATTCCATCTATTTCACAATTGATACAAACAAAATATCATAACTGGTATGATTCCAATTACTTTATATTTCACAAGAATAAAGTCTACATTTGGTATATTCTTACCACAAAATTTTGTATCTATAGATTTTTCCTATAAATAATTGTTCATCTCTCATTCCATGATGAAAGATATATTACATGATTGCATGTATTTTGGTAATAAATGTTGAAGATATAGATTTTTCATATAGATTATATTTTGAAGTACCTGGAGGCTGAATGTTTAAGCTAAAGGAAAAAAAAAATTCTGAATCTAAATTATATAAAAAAAAAAAAAAAGCTAAAAAAAACTAATTTTTAAAATGTTATATTCCAAGATTGAGCATACTTTGGTCCTGAATGTTAAAAGAAATTGTTTATGTATGTGCAGATTGAATTTGAAGTATCTATAGGCTGAAATTTTAAATTGATTAAATCATTCTATAAATAGATCTTTGGTAACAAGGCAGGGAAACATAATGGATGGTAATTGGTCATATACTTTGAGGAAATACATTCAATATTGCATTGGCTCTACTACAAACAACCAACTATAATGAAGACATACACCCTCAAATCAAATTCGTCAATCCCTGATCTTGTTTTGTATATTTGACTCAATCCCATATGTCCTCGGGATGAAAGATGCTAGGTCCATAAGTGGATCTCATCAGTTGGAATGGCAGGGGAAGCTGTGATACTGCGAACAAAACCACTGGGATAGATGCCACCAAAGCGACGGGAATTAGACCCCAGTCCGGTCTCTTATCAAGCACCATTGTGAGAGTTGCAACGAAGGCCACCAGCATGGTAGCCAAGGAAAGGAAGAGTAAAGAGAGGCCCATTATGATCTTTGTAGGCAACAAATAGAGAAAATCTTGTGCTTCATAGTGCGAAGTTAAAATGCCTAGGAATATCAAGATGGCCGTCATGGAGGAGAACAAACCTAACGTATCCGAAATTGCAAAAATATGGAAAGAATCTTGTCCTAACAACAACGGCACTCCAATTTTATCGTCATTTCCTCCGGGCACGGTGAAAGCAGCTGCGAACAATACTGCGGCAATTAGAGCTGAAACAAGCATACATGAATTTGCTGTGTTCTTCATCGACTTCTCTGCTTCCTCAATCAACTCTTTGTGTTTCTCCACGAATTCATTCCAATGTGTTTTCTTGTGATGGTTGGCAGATGCCTGAAAAGGGATAACCCAGCTTTCCACAGCCTATGCATAATGCCCACACATAAGAGTTTCGATAAGTGGATAGTGTAATGAAAATTTTCAAAATAAAAATATAAAAAATGACGAGGGCACATCTCAAGGAGATTAAGACGTATCCAATACTTGATGCGAAATTTGCTTAGAAGTAAAGTCCATCTTTGCTGGCAGAATTTCAAAGGTCACTTTCTTCGGAGCTTCGACGATGATTTTGTGCTTCATTTTAGTCAAATAATATATACATGGAAATCACTATGTTTCTACTTTCTAAAGAATCAAGTTTTAAGGAATTTTGAGTCTTCAAGAAGAATTTATGGAAAAAATATTGGGAAAATTGTCCAAAAAGTCCTAAACAATTTGTACGTTGATCAATTCAATTTTTTAATTATGCCAATTTAGTCCTAAAACTTTCGACAATTTGCCAATTTAGTCTTTCCAACCAATTTAGTCACTAACATAACGGTTGAGTCAGCATCAACAATCCTACGTGGCACTACGAACGTAGATATGAATAATTTTACAATTTAAAAAAAATTGAATTTTTTTCATTTTTAATTTTTTTCTTTTTATTTTAGACTTTAGGCTGGCAAGATTGCCAATCAACACATGCCTAGTTTGGGTGAGGGCGTTGCAGCCCTTGCTAGCCATGGGCAAGGCCTATGACCTGCAAGGGTTGGCCAATAACCTCACCGACCTAGGAAAAAAAAAAATGAAAATAAAAAAAATTCAGAAATTTTTAAAAGATAAAAAATTTAAAAAAAATTGTCAACATCAACACCGACATTTATGTTAGTGATTTTTTTTTTTATCAAAATTGGCTAGGAGGTTTAAATTGGCAAATTATCAAAAGATTCAAGATTAAATCGATAAAATTAAAAGATTTAGAACTAAAATGGCAAATGATCAAAAGGTTTAGGACAAAATTGGCATAATGAAAATGCTTAAGACTAAATTGGTTATCGTATAAGAGGTTTAGGTCTTTTTGGATAATTATCCCAAAAAATATTAAGAGTTAGTCAAGAAATCTGAGATTGAGTCTTTTAGTACTTCTACGTGCTTTATTGAACTCTATGCATTGTATTTTGTTTCTAGAGTCCTTTGAATCATGAGTCAATGCTAGCATTTATGATAAGTCTAGGGTTGCTGGTCTTTTCTTGGAAATAAAAGGTAAATGTCTTGGGATTTGCCTATACTTAGAAGGTGGTTTCAAGTTGTAAATGTAGACAAACCCCTCTAAGGCTCTATTAACGGTGAGTGAATGTTTTCTGAATTTTTGAAAGTAAACAATTGGATTAGAGTTTCGTTAACTCTGTATCTCTTTGATAGATTCCATTGAATGGTGAATTACATACTTCATATCTTGAGATGGATTCCTTAGGTACTGAGCATTTACTCTTTATATGCCGTATATTCTCAGTTGGATTCCCTAAGCAGTGAGCATTTATCCCGTCACATGTCTTGTATCTTGAGGGGATTCTTTAGGTGGTAAGCCTTTCTTTTATTGTACTTGTGTTACCTTCTAACCTTCGACCCCTCTAATATGAGTTGGTATCAGAACCTAGGATATGGCTAGTTGTCTTTATTGTGGACTCAATGGCGCCCATCATGATGTCGAACTAGAAGATTTGAGTAGAAATGTACAATAACTTCAAAAATAATCGGGAAAATTTCAATTATTGTGATGTGACGATCCCAATATGACCCTAAAGAAGAAGACAACAAAGAAGAGATCACCTCTTTCGTGATGTTAGTCCCAATGCAACTAGTGAAGAGGCTCCATTGTGCCATCTTTAGAGGATTGGTGATTCTTACAATTCCATGTCAAATTCGACATCTCGAAAGACTTCATCTATTGGGTTGAGACATGTTGAAAGAAAAAAAAAATGCAACATTTCTCCACTTAGGATGCTTTGTTCTACTATGGTGCTTGCTTCATATTCATATTGGGATAATTACCCAATTTATTCTAAACTTATTGTATAGATGTCAATTCAATTTTGAACTTTTCAATTTTACCAATTGAATCTTAAACTTTTATATGAAATTCTAATGTAATCCTTTCAGTCAATTTTCTCTGAAAATAGCTGGCAAAAAAAATGTTTTATGTATATTCTTAAAACTATCCAAATGGAGTTCTAGCCATCATATTTTAAGAATTTTGTCAAGAAGATATTATAAGATAATAATTATCATTAAGTGTGGTTATTAAATATATGAAAAGAAAGCTACTTACCTTATACCATTGGACTTCTCTTTGCATTTGAAACGCTACTCCGGCTACGTTAGTTTCCGCATCAAAATTAGGGTAGTACTCTCTTGCCCTGTTCTCTGCTGCTGCCATCAGCATCATTTTCGATTCTTCGTCTGTGGGTCCTAAAACTAATGACAACTTATTGGTTGAGCTTACCTTCAAAAAGAGTCTGAGAGTCCTTTCTTGGCGATACTTCACAGCTTCTGTCACCAACCTCTTACAATCAGACCGAATCCAAATAAGCTCTGGGAAAAATTGAATACACAGCTTCACGATTTCAGTGACTCCCGATATTGTAGCTTGAAGTAGCAAGTCTTTCTTTTCTGAAAAAATCGGTTATCTCAGTAGTTTCCCATGAGAGATCACATCACAAACTTGTTTTGCCAACTCAATTGCTGCCACGTGTCTCAGCTTCATCCCGTGAATCCACTTGATTGTAGGAACTAGAAAATATTAAACAGAAAATGAAAGCGAATAACGAAGGGGCGGCTACTGGATAAAAAAAAAAAAAAAAAAAACAGTGGTCCAGCTTCGCATCCAAATTTTTGTTATCAAACACAACAGTTTACTAATCGTCGTATTTTCTCACAAAAGCCCCTACCACATTAGCTTGGGTTGGCGGGTGATTGAAAACGTGTTATAATTATGGTTAATGGATCAATAAAAGCCAATAAATTAATATACGGTTTATGTATCTCTTTTGGATTCATGAATTTCCTATTTTTATTCATGAAAAAAATTTCCTAAATGTACCTTTTAGTTCATATATTTATTGAGTTCACGAATCTCTTGAATTCACAAACAGTTCATAAATCTCTTAGATCAGTATTTTTATGATCCCAATTTTTTTAATTCAAGTTATCAGAACAAAAAACAGTTTACTATTTGTCAGTATTTTCTTTTCACAAAAAAAGCCCCTACCACGTTGGTTTTGGGTTCAGGCGGGTGCTGATTGGTGAAAGACATATCTCATTCTACTTAATTTTTTTACCTCACCTCCAATTTTATATTCTGAAAACAAACAGCTCTGGATTTTGATATTTTTTTTTCTTTTATTGGTTTAGTCCTCAAATGCAAAGTGTGACTTTTAGTAATTGCCGATGCAAAGTACTAAAAAGGTATAAAGTCATTTTTTGATTTTTCCAAGAAAAGGTTTATATCATGTCTGGATGAAAAAAAAATGGATGTGAAGAAAGTAGAACTAATTAGAGGGCACCTGAAGAAAGTGATCTTCCTTGAAGTTCAAACGAGGCTTTATAATGTTGATCATAATTAAGAGAATATAATTGTGAGAGTTGATATGATAGAATAGCTCTAAAAATAACCACGCCAATGACATCTGTCCAGCTAGAGCAAATCACAGTAGTCTTTGTATATATAAGATTATTTTAGATAATAATATTCAAATATGCATAGCAGCTAGTAATAAAGATATCATATTATTCGTACAATCCATTGTATTGTTAGTCATGCTAAGCATAAGAGCAATTTGTTTTCTTTCTCCATTCTATTTTTCTCTAACAAAATCAAAACTTCCACATAGGTCACATACTGTTGTGTGAAGTTTCAGTTTACTTGTTACACCTGAATGACATAGTGGATAGAGCTGACTCTTTTCTAAAAAACTTCTAATTTCATTATAAAAAAAAAACCCGCAACAATACTATACTTCTGTTTCCTTATTGTTCTTTTGACAAAAATAGAAGAATTAGGGACAAGGCTAGCATTTCGGGTGCATCCAAAAGTTGGGTCAAGGTGACAAATGCAACTACGGGCAAAAGTTGTGAATAAGTTTTGCACTGCAGTATTTTTTTTAGTGGTGAGGTGGTGTTTGGGCTCATTTTTGCACACTTTGAATGGTCCACCTTCTCAATCTCGGGTAATTTAAGAGCACATTCTCCCATATCGGCCTAATGTATTCAGGATCTTATTTTTTGGAGTGCTTCCAACAAATCTGAAATACGAGATTATAAGAAGAGGAGAAAATTCCTTTAATATCTACCCAATAGCTTGTTGGTACAGAATATATAACTTGGGGTGAAATTCTCCGATGCACAATTTTGTTGGGACCCACGAAACTCACTCCCATTGAAATATTCTTCTATTCCAAGCCCTCCCGAACAAGTTATTTTGGTTTTCCCCTCCTGCTCCTATTACTATTCTTTCACGCCTTTTTAAAGTTGCCAAATAAAAGTGTAAATTTACTATGTTAATGCGATATAATGATAAACCCATGCCATCATCTATTACAACCTTATTTTGGAGTGGATAATGCTAGGGGCTTACCCTAGGTCCCATGCCCGATACTGGAGAGAGATAATGAAGTGAACATGATTTCACCAATTGAGATTCACGGAGAATTGCTAGGTTTACGTAACTCTATTCCATATATTCTGCTTAGACCAATTAGCCATAAGCAAGAAATTCCTAGGTTAACATCAAATCTTGCCTCAATTTGCAGTTTTAAGTATTCTTTTTTCACTTCTTGTAATTAGAAGTTGGTGAATACTTAAAATCTTTCAAAATATAAAAATATTAACACAAAAACTTTTTAAATAACTTCGTTTGAATTTGAATAATTTTTGAAGGATTTTTATTAAATCCATCAACGGTATAAATAATATGGATGGTATGTGGAAAAATTTAATTACAAAATTAACTTCAAACATAGATTTTACTCATCCAATGATGAATGTGTAATGTTTTTTTTTTCACACAGGCAGCGGGCCTAACACGAATTCTTTTCCAAATTGTGGCAAAGAATTAATTAGGAGCTTTTTTCTACTTAATACTTACAAAAGAAGTAAAAAACAAACAGGCCAAAGAATTTTAGTTGGACGGAGAGAACAGAGATAGAGACAGTATCTTGATAAAATGGAAGCATACCTATAATTTTGGTGGCCTTCCAAAGTGACATTGTAAGATATTGAAGTGCCACAATCAGTTTGCAAAGAAAACCTAGTCATTGGATATGAAATCATTGTTAGACCTCGTAATTTGTTTGTCACATTGTCCAATCGAGTTCTACAATACTTATGCACTTGGTTAAATCATATGTGGTTCCAAGGGGAAAGCTGATCCATAAAGTAGTTCAATTTTCAGGCCATTATTCAAGTAAAACTAGGTCAAGAAATCAGAATTATATCCAACAAAGAAACCATCATTTCCAGTTTCTTTTGCTAGTACAGAGGATCTAAGAAAAATGACTTAAAGTTCAAAATCATGAAAGTTCCTAAGATAGTGCCCAACAACAAAAATGCATACCTACCTGGATCGGAATTTTTATTTGTTGGTTCGTTGTTCAAGCCCACTGGAATACCTTCAGTTCAGAAGCAAAAGAGCAGGTGATGAGCCAGGTGTGATCATCTTGAAGGGAATCATTAACGAAGAGATGCGAGTGTAGACAGTACAGACATTTGTATATCAATGCTTCAAAAACACTCAGCCTGGTTCCGCTGCGAAAGTGAGACTCATTCCTCGCCAACGCGTCCAGTATGTCAAGGGGATTAGCATGCTTACTTCTTCTCTTGTCAATTAATTGAGGATACCGCCTCACTAGATAAAGGGTGATATCTGTCCAAATTCACCAGCAAAGTTGATCAGGAAATTAAGATAAGTCAAAAATGAAGGAAAAAACAGATGGAATTGAGATAAGAGTAAAAGTAATCTTACGATGATAACCATTGACGATGAGATCCATAATAATATCAATCGCATAGGGATGGTTGAAGGGATGACTTGCCCATTGTCGGTCATACTTTTAGCCAGGAACCAGGTAATCTCCTTATGCATAGAAGCTTCACAGCAGCTATTCCCAAAGGAACAAGTCCTTCCTTATCTGCAAGTTGCATCAACTTGGGATTACTTTTAACTAATGTCTTCACCATGCTTATCCTTCCACATTGGACAGCATTGTGGAGGGCTGTGCGGCCATCACAATCAACTATTTCAAGCGTTTCTGGATTCGGAGACAAGAGCTCAACCAGGTTCTCCAAAATTGGTCATGTGCACTCAAAGCGGCCATGTGAAGCACTGTTTCTGATCTGCTTGTTATTTTGGCGATCCATGAAGCATCATGTCCATTGAAAAATCTTGTAGTAAATTCCCAATCGCCCTTGAATGCAGCTTGCAACAATGGTCGGTAGCATTCAAAATTTTCTGCACTAGACGCAAACTTTTCAGATCATTCAATTAATACTTTTATCCTTGTTGACATTGAGAAGTGTACCAGAAAAGAACAGTTTCATGAAGATCCACCCCAGATATTAATCTCACACTGAAAATAACTCTTGTGAGGAATAACGCACCTGAAACACCTCCAGGTGGGGAAGGAGCTGATCTAGCCCTTACTAAAAGCTCTTCATTATCTGTAGGCCAAAGAGTGAGCACTAAGTCCTTCGCATACTTTTTTTCCGCTTTTTTCTAGCCAAGGTCAGCATTATGTTTGTTTGGTGATCAAGAAAATAAAATGAACCATGAGAACATACAAGTTCCAAGATATTCGGGACGTCCATCGATTATACCATTCTTTCTCAATTGGAACTTGAACATGTACCGTCTGCTGGGTCTGCATGATTCAAATTTCCTTCTTCTTCACTTAGTTCCGTTGCCATTGGGTTGCTCCCCTGGTTACAGCCTTTCAACAACAAAGTAAATGGAGAATGCAAAGAGGCTTTCAACTTTCCTGGAAAGTTGAAGTTCTGATGTCAATCGATGAAAGGCCTATTATACCAGGTATCATTGTTGAAAAGTGGAAAAATATAACTCTAGATACACTAATTTAGGTTAAATATGGCACAAATTTTGTAAATTTTAGATTTTTATAGTATTAAAAATTAAAAAATAGAGAAATTATCTGAGTTTTTTTCGATCTTACGTCTCTCTCTCCCTTTGTTTCCACGACTAACCGAAGTCGACCGTGGTTGGCAACATTCTCTCACGGTGGACGGGACCCACATAAAAATGAATAGCAACAATATATTTTAAACTAGCTTTTTAATTAAAATTTTGATTATTTTTTATTATATTCGCTGGAAAACCCTGTCCGGATTCAGACAGGATTTAACCTCTAAGGTCCAACCTTGATAACCTGATCCACCTACCGGGATATGACCCGCTTCGAATTAAAAAATGATGGTTCTAATTTTTTAAATGTTTTTAAAAACTAATTCATTATTTTTTTAATTATTTTTAATTCTTTTTCTTTATTTTTCTATTTTCTCTTCTTCTCCCTGTTCTCTCCTTCCCGAAGCACGCCTACCCCGTGCGCTCGTCTTCACCGAAGCTCCTCACGCGAACCGACGCCACTTAAACAAGCCCTCGCCGGCGCTCAGGACAGCTACCACCCAGCTTCGTCCACTCCGAAGGCCACTCGTCGGCCGACCTCCCCGTCGCCGGCCGAGAGCCACACCACGGCCAAACACCGAACAAACTACGGCGACAATGGAAACGTGGCGAACGACTATACGGCCGACGCCGAAGGTCGCCCAACACCACTGGAACATTCCCATAGATCACGGCGTGCACGGACGACTCCATTTCGGCCAAAAACGGAAGGATGAAAACTAGATCTCGCTTGAGCATTTCGTCGAACGGGTGAAGGGCGCTCGCGAATCATGAGGTTTCCGGTTCAACTTCAACTGGGATTCTCGACGGGACTCTCGACAAACAAACAACGACACACACAGTAGCTGGAGAAAGGATGGTCGGGGCCGGAGCTCGCATGAGCCGGACGACCGCGAGCTCCGGCCCGGCACGCCCGAAAACAGGGCCAAAATAGGGTCGAGGCTTACCGGAGCTTCGGCGCGGGAAAGGAGGCACGGCGGCAGGTAGTCGGCCACGATTCAGGCGCGGTGGCCGGCGGTCTCTGCTCCGACTCTCTTCCCTCGCTCTCACTCGCGGCTCTCTCGTCGGAACTCTCCCTCTCTCTCTCTGGATTTTTCAGCCGAAGCTCCCTTTCGGTCCAACCTCTCCTCCCTTTTAAGCAGCGTCGCCAGCTGCTGCCAGCTTTGCCCAGGCCGGTCGTACCGCGCGACATTTCCCCACTGCCAGTCGTCGTCGTCCGCCATCCTTTTTCGTACGTCGTTTGCCATCGAGGCAAAAAAGACTTATATCGACCATGTATCTAACCAAAAAAAAACATATATCCTCTTCAAAATGCTTTTATTTCGTACATTGGTGAAATAAAAATTTCTTCGCACAAATAGGTTTTAGATAATGATACATAATTAACATTTATTTTTTGCATGTAACTATATTTTATAAATAGGTTTGTATGCATCATGAGATCATTATGTTACAATTTTTTTTTTTTATGATGATGAATGTAATATATATATACATATATATATACATATATATATACACATATATATATATATATATATATATATATATATAATATTTGTATTTACTGCCTTAGATCAATACTTTCTAAGCAGCAGAGGGAAATCTTTCTTCACTTCTCATCATCAATTCAATACGTCTTCTCGATATAATTTGAATCTAAATTGCACTGGCGTGCCCTTCTCGTTGAGAAACATACATTAACTTTTTTAATTTTACCTCATTAAATTAGAACATTGGCAGCCTCAATCAATAAGATTTTTATTTGCATGTAGCTTGACAAGGTATTCTCAAAAGGTTAACATCAAACATTTTTTTCTAGGAAAAGATAAGTGACTGAATATGGAATTTATGTTAGCTCTGAAAAGGCTAGGAAATGGGAGCGGATAAAAATTTAGATTGAAAGTTAATGAATGAAATCAGCTCATATTTAAAAAATAGAGATGGAACGTACACTAACGGACATGTCCGAAAATGTGCAATTTTGTATGAAATTATTGAGTAAAGGATGTCCTTTCTACAACACCGTTTTGGCCTCACATTGAGCGACTTAAAGATGTCGTTGAAGGATTCTGCCAAAGTTCTTCCCCCACAATGATATGACATTTTTGCATCTGCTCCAAGGTTCGTATGACGTCATTGCTTACATTATCAAGAGGAAAGTCCGTGTCGTGTCCCGATATGGATTCTGACGGTTGCTAGGTGTCTCGCATGAAAAGATGGAAGAGATAGGGACAAGGCATCTGCACGGACCAATAATGGCACCCTAGCAATTGTTTTAAACCTTTCGACTAGCCCAACAATGGCACCCCAATAATTGTTTATGGACCTTGAGGGTTGTTTTTTTGTGTGTGCGAGAGAGAGTTGGCTCATTTTCGGTCCACCAAATTCGGACATCAAAAGTGACATATGGTGTAGGTGGCCTTGGTAACCCCTCGAGAAAATTTTATGTTTTGTCAAAAATTAAACTGGATGTGCATTGAAAATTTTAGTTTACACCCTTTCCTTTATTTATACCATTGCTTCAATTTTTACCTGGTATCAAAGGAAGGCTCAAATGCCTCAGGGTCATGTTAGTGATGATTTTTTTGGTCCATTCAAAGTGGGAGTGCTACTATCATTGAACATTGTAAAGCTTGCGGCAACATGAGGGTAGCACTTCAAAGAAGTTGATAAATTAATAGATTACTAAATGTTGACATATATAATATAGTGATGATTATCTACTTATGATGCTTGCAATTTTTCTAAAGATTTGATAATCCAAAGAACTTATTTGGAAGTTAATGAATTCTTAATAGTGTTGATAAGTTATTATTGTTGTAAAAGAAAAGTTGGAGAATATAAAATGAGATATACTGTTTGAAACATGGAAGCATCGTCCTTTAGGATAATTTTGCATTTCGGAGTATAAAACTTAGTACAACCAACTCTAACAACTATCCTCTTGAGATAGAGCAAACATTGCTCTTTACTCTGCACTGAATAATAGAGGGAACATGGACAACAAATTTGTATGTTAAACCCAACAAAAGAAATGAAAAATAAAAAGAAGAGTAAAGATGTTCTTACATTTGTATGTGTTTTTTGAATTATGTTTGGAGTAACAATAAATGAAAGAGAAAACCATTTTTCTATCAACAATTCTTGCATTAGATTGAAAACTGTTACAAATCTAGACAAATGCAACATGAGTACCATAACCTTCGTATAACGATCACTTGAATGCCATAACATGTTTTGCTTACTTAAGTGCTACATTGGAGTAAAATCAATCATTTAAATGCAACTTCGACAAATCGTCATTATGGATTTTTTTGCATTTTTGAAAAATTGAATTTTTCTAAATTTTGGAATTTTTTTAGTTTATATTTTTATTTTTATTTTTTTCTTTATTATTTTTTTTTTTTGTGCACCAGCAACCAAGGCCTCACCTTTAGCCAGCGAGACCACGAAGGTCCTAGGTGAGGCCATTGATAGCTACAGGCGAGGGCCTTCGTAGTGAGGCCACCTCTCTTGTGGCCATTAACGAATAAAGATATATGGAAATAACATATATATTGTAATATATATAGTATTGAGAGCCTATCTTAATAGTTATTTAATGGACATACCCAAAAATAATTGATGAAGATATATATATGAAATCGACCATTTCTCTTTGTAGCTTACAAAAGTTTTCTTGAAACCATGAGTGAGAGAAAACAATGACTTATAAAATAGATATATTTGCATTTTCTAATATTCAGTTTTCTACGTCCGAAATTTTATGTTCGATGATGATTCGTTGATGAGATAATTGTTTGGAAGCCAAGAAAAAAGTGGAGCGAGGGCCATTTCTGCAATCACGGGCTTTTGCGCTTGACCGCTTTCTCATGTTTCTCCTCAGCCATTGGATTCAAGTGGTTTAGTATCAGCTGTTCGATTATTGCGTGCTGTCAACGCTTCTGGATCACTCCTGTAGGTGGAAAACTTGTGGAATTGGCCACTCAAAAGTGCCAAAATCACAGCATTGCCCTTCCTTTTATCCCTTCTTCAATTATTCTTCCACCTTCCCCTTCTTTCCAAACAACATATGTTAATAAAATTTTTAATCAGCGCACTAACATTGTCACAGTTTCTTTACATAAGCTGGCTTTTATAGAATCACACATATTCAATTTCTACTTCTAGCATGTAGATATATTTCAAAACAAGTTATGTTTTCATCCTAAGATTATTTGTGTAAAAAAGACTTACAATGACCTTGTATCCATTATATAGGAAAATTCCAAATAAGAGCCTGAAGTGCCTTCATTTTCTCAAATAAGGGTTTGAAGTACTTTCATTTTCTCAAATAAGAATTTGAAATGAATTTTGTTTCAAATAAAGATCTTCAACTCACTATTTGATAAGAGCAATTTTATCTTCTTTTTTTTTTTTTTTTTTTTTTCCATAAAAACAAGCTAATTTTTTTTTTTTTTTCAAAAATGAATAGAGACGGGAGGGAGGGCTTCCTTCTGCCTCTTTTTTTTTTTTTTTTTTTTTTAAGTTTTTTTTTTAATTATTAGGAAAAATTCTAATTTGATATAAATTTAAATTGTGTTTTGATGAAAATACCTCTAGTAGATTAGAATTTTTTGTCGGCTAGTGAGCCAGTGAGGTTATGCCCTTATTTGAAATAAATATAATTACTTTGAATCTTATTTTGAAAATTGACGTTACACTTTAAATCTTTATTTGAGAAAATGAGCGCATTTCACGCCCTTATTTAGAATTTTCCTTATTATATATCATCCTCAAAGTGCTTTCATATTTTTTTGCACAAACAAATTTTAGATAATGATCATAATCAAATTTTACTTTTGCATGTAACTTTTGTTATAAATAGGTTTATTTGTATAAGAAAACTTTTATGATGTCAATGTATGTAATATACAAATATATATATATATATATATATATATATATATATATATGTAATATTTTTATTCACTGTCGTTAGATCTTTACTTTCTAAGCAATATGGGACAATTTTTCTCTTCTCCTCTTTTTTCTTTGCTTCTCATCTCCAATTCAAAATATATTCCCTTCTCGTTAAAAAAGATACATTGACATCTTTAGTTTTACCTCATAAAATTATAACATCGTGATGCTCAATCAATAAAAATTTTATACACATTTAGCTTGACCTGGGTATTATCAAAAGCTTAATGTCACAAATTTTTTCTAAGAAAAAATAATTCCCGAATATGTAATGTATTTTTTTTTTGTGACCAAGGGAACCCCGCATAAATATACGTAAGAAACCCGAAAGACGCGTGGGAAACCACCACTCACGTACCTCGAGTATGTCGCCAATGATCCGCCTGCCTCCTTGCAACCTCCAGCGTGGAAGTCATAGAGCTTACCAACAGAACCACCACGACGGGTGGTGAATATGTAATGTATTTTATCTTTGAAAAAAAAAAAAAAGGAAAATGGGGAGGATACAAATTTAGATAGAAAGTTAATTAATGAAATTAGCTCATAATTAAAAATAAAAAAAGATACAACGTTTTTCACATGCATGGTGGTACAAAGACATGTCTGTAAATGGGCAATAATGTATGAAATTATTGAGTACCATTTCTTCCTAACCGTGCACATGTGACGCAAAGGACGTCTCTTGGACAACACCCTGTTCACCTAACATTGGGCGACTTAAAGATGTCATTGAAGTCAAGGATGCTGCCAAAGCTCCTCCCCCGACATGATGTGACATTCTTGCGTCTTCTCTAACGTACACATGTGACGCAAAGGACGTCTTTTGGACAATAACTTTTTGACCAAACATTGGGCGACTCAAAGATGTCATTGAAGTCAAGGATGCTGCGAAAGTTCCTCCCCCGAAATGATGTGACATTCTTCCACCTTCCAAAGTTCATATAGCGTCATTGCTTACATCCTCAACAAGAGGAAAGTCCGGGTCCCGTCCTGACATGGATTATGACAATTGCTAGGTGGTCTCAGCATGAAAAGATGAAGGGATAGAGACAAGGCAACTGCACGCAAGATATGAGAGAGTGACCGAAAGCCTTTTGACTAGCCCAACAATGGCACCCCTGTACTGTTTAACTTCAAGGGTTGTTTCTCGGTGAGAGAGAGTTCATTTTCGGTCCACCGAATTCGGACATTATTGTGCATGTGGCGTCGGCATTATCTCAAGAAGATTTCTTGTTTTGTCAAAATTTAAATTGGATATGTATTTAAAAAAAATTAGTTTATGTCATTTCCTTTGTTTATAACCCTGCTTCAATTTTTATATGGTATCAAAGCAAGACTTACATAGCTCATGGTCATACTAATGATGAATTTTTTGGTCCACTCGAATTGGGAACGGTTCTATGACTGAACATTCTAAGGTTTGTGGTGATGTGACAATGGCACTTCAAAGAAATCGATATATTAATAGATTACTAAAATGTTGACATTTTTACTATAGCGATGATTTTCTACTTACGATGCTTGCAAAAAAAAATTTAGAAGATTTGATAATACATCAATTTATTTGGAAGTTAGTAAATTCTTAATAGTGTTGGTAAGTTGTTATTGTTGTAAAAAATAGTTGAAGAATATGAAAATAAGATATACTGTTTGGGCCATGGAAGTATCCTCCTTTAGGATAATTTTGCATCTCGCAATATAAAATTCGGTGCAACCGTATCTAGTGACTATCCTCTCGGGCCATGGCACTGAATAATAGAGGGAACATAAACAACAAATTTGTATGTTAAACCCAATAAAGAAATGAAAAATAAGGAGTGGAGATGTTCTTGCTTTTGTATGTCTTTTTTGAATTATGTTTGGAGCAACAATAAATGAAAGAGAAATCTGTTTTTCCATCATCAGTTCTTGCGTTAAATTGAAAACTATTACAAATCGGGACAAGTGTAATAGGAGTACAACGCTCACTTGAATGTCATAATTTTTTTCTTAGTACCACATCAAAGTCAAATCAATTATTTAAGTGCCACCTTTGGCAAATCATCCCACATGGATTTTTATTAATTTAACAATATATATTTTAATTTTGATTTTTTTAATTCTTTTTTTCCTTTTTTTTTTTTTATGCGAGCCTACCACAAAGGCCTCAACCTTGTCCAATGGGGCCATGAAGGACTTAGGCGAGGCCATTGATAGATGCAAGTGAGGACCTTCATGATGAAGCCACCTCTCTTGCAGCCGGTGAGGCGACGATAGCCTCGCCTAAGGCCATGGCAACCTCGCTAGCTGTGGGCAAGGGCTTGAAGGCCCTCCTTATATCTGGGCTAGGCCAATGGCGAATTTTCCAATGAGACAAATTGTCGATGACACTTAAGCAATTAATTTTTTAAAATTTGCGGCACTTAAGTGAACGAAAAAAAGTTATGGCACTCAATTGAATGTTGTACGAAAGTTATAACACTCCTACTGTACTTGTCCTATTACAAATCCCTCACAAATTGATGGCGGCCAAAACTACGACAAATTGATGGTGGTCATAACTTATATAAAAGCTATTACAAAACAATGGCTTTAAATATTCCAAAACTATTGCAATATCCAATAATCCCCCACGTTTCAAAAGGATTTGAAAACAAAGGAAAGATATATGTTGGTTTAACTCAATTGAATGAAATGCATCAGAATTGGTTGATAGCTAGGGTTGCTAGCCACTGGCTAGGGCAAGATAAGTCGGCGACCATGGCCAACCCTTGCCCCACCATCGCTAGCCCATTCTAGGGATGGTGGGGCATCAACGACGAGGGCCCTATAGGC
Source organism: Eucalyptus caleyi (assembly GCA_014182885.2). NCBI lineage: Eukaryota > Viridiplantae > Streptophyta > Magnoliopsida > Myrtales > Myrtaceae > Eucalyptus > Eucalyptus caleyi. The sequence continues at coordinate 52,097,041 of CM024468.2, read as the reverse complement.
CCTTGATTGATTTTGTCACCTTCCCCTCTTTTTATATAAATTTATATTATTTTTAAATTTAATTTAAATAATATTTAGATTAAAAAATTAGATTTGAACCCAAATAACGTCATTTTAGCCTTATCATTCCTATTTTAGTTACGCTAATATTTTATATTTGCCAAATTTGATGGAGTTAACGAAAAGACTTGATTGTATGCGATTTGATAAGTTTTAAGATTCAATTGTACTTATTGATAGTTTTAAATTTTAATTGTACTTTTGTGACAAATTTTAAGACTTCAAATGTACTTTTTCTATTAAAATATTTGAAAGTGAGGGGTGCCTTGCTAAGATTATGCTTCTTGGTACTAAGAAAAGGAAAATAGGCTTTAAATATGATTGCATGTTTGTTGGTTATGTTGAACATAATAGTGCATTTTTCCCTACTAAAAAGTGATGTGCTTGATAACAATACAATGTTGAGACAAAGAATGGATAATTTTTTAGCATATTTTTCCATTAAGAATTGATATTATTTCTCATGCACCTCTTCATACAAATGATATTGAAAAATCAAATGACGAATTGAGAAGGAGTAAAAGACCAAGGAAATAAAATTTTTTTAAGAATGATTTTAATACTTATCTTGTTGATAATGATTTTTTAACTTGCTCTGAAGCAATTTTTGCTAAAGAAGGTCATTTTTGAAAAGATGCCATAAAACCGGGTACTCAAAACTAGGACCTTATTTCGTCGAGGGGAAGGCTTGTCTTAATTTAAGGTGGAAACCAAAATCTTCGTCAAATATCCAACATCATCTTCTTGAGATGATGCCCTATGCCGCATAGGCATTATCTCAACTTTGGAAGGCTCACGTTGACATAAAACTATTAATTATAAAACACAAGACATAGAAGGAAAAAACTACCTAACCCAAATTAGATGGATTGAAAATGATGCATCTCTGGGTGCGTTCATTTTGCAAAAATGAGTTATTTAGATAACATTTTTGGAAAATGATTATTTATGTCATTTATAAAAATTAATTGATGGAAAATATTTTCATCATCAATAATAATTAGGGTTAATACCCTGAAAAACCCTAAATTGGTACACCATTGACAAATTTACCAAAAACTATTTTTTTTACCATAAAAAACTCCAAGCTGGTATACCTTTGACAAATTTACCAAAAATTGGTACTTATGACAAATTTACCATTTGCTAGTTTTCGTTAAATTTTACTATCAAATTACTAAGTTAAATGACACGTGACAATTGACTAATTTACCAATTTGGGATTTTACGTTCCGCTTGTCACGCTTTATAATTTTTGTGATTTTTTTGTGGTATTAATCCAATTTAGCGGAGGGTATATTTGTCACAAATTTATCAGTTTTGGGTTTTTTTGCAGTTGAATAAATTAGTTTGGGATAAAATTGTCATAAATGTACCAGTTTATGATTTTTTATGGTCAGTTGGGGTAAATTTGTCATATGTATATCAGTTTTGGGTTTTTCATGGTAAAAAAAAAATAGTTTTAGGTAAATTTGTTACAAGTGTACCAGTTTGGGATTTTTCAGGGTATTAACCCATAATAATTTATGCTTAATCATTTTTGTGGACGACAAATTTTTTTTTTCCATTCAATTTATTTTTATAAATGATATTAGCAACTATTATTACTAATTTTTTTGCAAATCTTCCGGTTAGCAAAAACTGAAATAACTAGGGTGCCATTGTGACGGAGTGGAAATGCTTTCGGGCTCTATTTATCGAACCATGGGGCAGAGCTCAGATAAAGCCCTCTCTCTATTTCTTCCGTGTCTTTTCATGGTGAGACACTCTATCAAGTCTCATAATCCATGTATGTCAGGATTTTCTCTTGAGGATGTAAGCAAATAATGTCATACAAACTTTAGAGAAGAGGCAATATAGACCTTATTCGGTAATCATCCCGAAATAGCTATTTCTATTCTTTTATTTTCCGGAACGAAAAGAACAAAAATTCATATAGTAAAATTTTTATTTCCGAGAATAAAAATCTATTCTTTTATTCCTGAGAATAGATTTGGAACAAAATTAGGATATAGAAAAAAATCATTTCTTATTCCCAAGATTAATTCCTAGAATTAGTTCCAATTTTTTTTTCTCATTTTCTTTTTTCTCTTCTCTTCTTCCATTTTCTTCTTCTTCCTTTTGGTCTGTTGCCGGCCTTGGCCATGGTTGGCGACCTCGCCGAGCATCGTTGGTTCCCAGTAATGCCAAGCCTCGCCAGTGGTTAGGCGAGCTCAATCTCGCCAGATTTGGATGAGGTCGACCTCTCCCAACCAAGGGGAGGCTGAGCCTTGAATAGCCACAGTGAGGCTCGGCCTTGCCAGGCCAGGGCGAGACCAATCTCACGCTACCTGGGTGAGGTCTAGCCTCCCCGGTGGCCTGGCGAGGCTTGGCCGAGCAAGCCTTGCCAGGTCTAGTGAGGTCGAGGCTCGCCTTGGCTAGGTGAGGCTTCGACAAGGATGCCAGATCTTGCCTAGTTGGTCGCCAGCCATCGCCGTGGCCAGTGACCGGCTATAAAGAAGGAGGAGAAAGAGGAGAAAAAGAAAAGAAAAAAAGAAAAAAAAAAAAGAAAAAGAGAAGAATAAGAAAAATATAATAAAAGTATTTTAATTTAAAAGAAATAAAAAAATTTAAGAATTCTAGAAATGCATTTATGTTTTGAAAATATAAATTTTGAACAATTACTAAACGCTTTTGTTCATAAATTATTTTAAAAATAAAATTAAAAAAAATATTTCTAACCAAAAATTATTATCAAGATACAAACATTACAAACGTGTCAAATAACCAGTACTCAAACTTTGGCGGCACTCTTGAATGCAATGACATCTTTTGTTGGCCATTTGCTTGGTATTATTGTCCGCTTCTACTTTCGTCGGCCATTACTTTTCGGTTGTTACAGTGTAGCTATCCGCAAAGCCCTCTATAGACGCTCACTATCTCCCACATCCACATGGGTTGAAAAGTGACCTGGGTTGACGAGTGGGGCGTTGGGACATCAGATTTTTTTTTTTTTTTAACTCATTTGGGACATCAGATTAAAGTGTGAAAAAATGCATAATTTTTTTTTCTTCTTTTTTTCTTAGTACATAAAGGTGGAAACGATTGATTTGGGCAGGAATCTAGAAATGGAGAAAATATTCGGTGGTTAGAAACTGCCACATCATCTGCTGACTTGGTATACATGTTTTGGTCTCAGCCACTCACGATTCGACACCTGTCTACTAACGTGGAATTAAATAAAAATTTAAAAATTGCCAAAGTTCTATTCAATTTCAGCTATGGAAGAACTTCCTTGGAGTTGCAGCATCCCCCTCGCCGTGGCAACCAGGGGAGTCGCCGGCACCGCTCCTGCGCGTCTAAGCCGATCTGCACCTTCCGGCGTCACTCAACGCCAACGACGGACATAGATGAGCGACGCGACGCCTAAACACCTTCCACCATGGAAGACCAGATCTGGAGAGTGACGCCGACAAAGCGATGATGGCCCTGGGCAAGCGATGCTTTACCCTAACACAATTCCACATCTGGAGGTGATTGGAGAAAAACAAAAAAAAAAAGATAGAGCCAGAGGTAGCTCGGGCTGACAACCAGCGACGCCGGAAAGGGTCCTCCATCATCCACGGCTTAGATGGGTTCTTTGCCCCTGATTTTTGGCCTTGAGCAAAGTGGGTCTCTTGACTTGTCCTTGGCCGAAGGTTTTGGGGGACTTAGAAGACCCACAGGCTTCCAGTCTTGAGTATTTAAGTCTTCCTCTTGCTCCATCATCCACGGCCGCAAGCTTTGCCGCAAGCTTTGCATTTCCATGGCTTGCAAGTTGGCTCGGCTTGGACGCGGCCCCGACGACTCCGCCGGTGGTGACGACGAGCAGAGGTTCTGCAACACCAACGAAGCATAAAAGCTTCCGTCGTCAGCGTCAGCATCGTTCATCCGTCGAGATGGCTGGACGGAGGAGAAAGAAAGAGGAAAAAAAAATTAGATTTTCATTTATTTCCATGTTAGTTATTGAAGTGGCAAACATGAATATGTGTCAAATCGTGAGTGATTGGAAGTAAAAACATACATGCCAAGTCAGCAGATGACGTAGCGGTCTCTAACCACTGAATATTTTCTCTCGTAGGACTGTGATATTTTAGAGGATCAGTGGAATAAGAGTTGACCAAGAGTCAACGGCCGTGTCCACACCTCTCCTGAAATATCCTCTCTCTTTCCTCTTTCGTGACGAGTACATCTTGGGAAGAGCCCTCAATAATTTCATACATTCATGGTTTCACACTTTCATACGTGCCCTGCTCCCGCGGTGCACACAAAAAGCGTTCCCTCTTTATCTTTTTTTTTTTTTGGTGAATAAATGTGCAGATACCCCTCTTTATCTTTTTTTTTCCCCAAATATGAGCTAATTTCAGTAATTGACTTTCCATGTAAATCTTTAACCTCCCCATTCAGTTAATTATTTTTTTTTAAGAAAAAAATCTGATATTGAGCTTTTGAAAATACTCACATCAAGCTAAATGCATATAAAATTTTTAATAAATGAGGATGACAATGTTCTCAACTTATGAGTTAAAGATTTTTTTTTTTGGGTAACGGACTTATGAGTTAAAGATGTTCATCTATCTCTTTTACATGAAGGTCACATCAGTGTAATCCAACACTTTTGCAAGGTTTTTTGAGTTATTGGTGAAATGAAAAGAAAAAAGAGGTTAAAATAATGATTTTTGCCATGGAGCTCAAAAAGTACTCGTGTAAGGTGGTGAATCAAAATATATGGATATGTATATATTTAAAATTACCAACATCTTCGTAAACCTAACTCAGAAATGTGTCAGATTTTGGGCCCACTATCCAAATTGTTGGACTTATGAGTTCAGCCATTTCATGATGGTCTGGATCATATTTTGATAAATCCAAGGGGGTTTTCTTTTCCTTTTGGCGAAACAAAGACCATCGTTCAGAAATCAAACCAGTCAAGTTACATCACTCATAGTCGAAATACTATCAAGTTCATCCTCATACTAAGTATCTTCGATAACATCTCGAATACTAGTGAAAATAGTAAACTGCATATGCTACTCCTTTCCCAATCTAGCCAGAGCATCCGGTGCATCCGTTTGCTTTTCCATGTATATGCTCAATTCACGGTACGCCTCCATTCTTTCCTCGCAAGTTCCTGCACTCGACAAGGAGAGGTTCCATAAGATTGTTACACTATTTGTTCTTAGGGAGAATTACCAAAAAAGTCCTAAATCTATTGCAATTGTGCCAATTCAGTCCTAAACTTTTTTTTTTAGTCAATTTAGTTCTAAACCTTTTACAATTGTGCCAGTTTAGTCCATCCGGCTAAAATTGGCGGCCAGCGCTAACGTGGACACCGGCCGTCTAGCGCTGACATGGCAAATTTTTTAATTTTTTTTTAATTTTTTTTCGAATTTTTAATATTTTTTTGAATTTTTGAATTTTTTTTTCAGCTTCTCCTTCCTGCGGCCGGTTGGCGCGGGCCGAGGTGAGGGCCGGCGAGGCCGACCTCGCCGGCCAATGGCGAGGCCAGCCTCACCCATGGACGGCGAGGTCGACCGTCGCCCTAGCTGGGCGTGGCCGACCCTCACCTTGGATCTGGCGAGGCTCGGCCCCGCCCAGCCATGGCGACGGCCGAGCTCGCCGTGCCATGGCAAGGGTTGATCTCACCAATGCCGGCGAGCTCGGCCCTCGCCATGGCTGGGTGAGGCCAGCCTCGCCAGATTTGGGGGCCTCGCCGGTCGGCCAGAGGAAGGAGAAGCTGAAAAAAACAAGAATTAAAAAATTAAAAAAATTAAAAAATTGAAAAAATAAATAATAAAAATTTTTGCCATGTCAGCTTTCGCCCGGTCAACAGCCGGTGTCCACGTCACCGCCAGCCGGCCAATTTTGATCGGATGGACTAAACTGGCACAATTATAAAAGGTTTAGGACTAAATTGGCTAAAAAAAAGTTTAGGACTGAATTGGCACAATTGCAATAGGTTTAGGACTTTTTTAGTAATTCTCCCTTTGTTCTTAAAAGCATAAATAATCACTAAAGCTTCTAATTCATTATGCAAATGAATAGCACTATTCGAAGCACTGGTCTAATTTTGCCTTTTAACGGCCAAATCTCAGCAATAAAAGCATTCGTCTTCCTGTGTTTCGAGGAAAACTGGCTATCCAGCTCCCCTGATGGTCTCTCAAAAGACCTATTGCTCCTGCTTCTCCGTTCTCCAGGCATTAATCGCTCTGTCCGAGTTAAGCTTAATCCTCCCTTTATTCAGGTTTCCTCCATTCCATCCCTGCCTTGATGAAAAGAAGAGTCATATTCCTCTTCCTAAAAGCATGGGCAAATGCAGAATAAAGAAGCAGACGCATGCAGACAAATCACATAAAGACGAAAAGGAAGTTGTGTTCGCGTGTCATGTGAGTATGCAAGAATAGAACAAAAGCGGAGTGCTCATGTGAATGTGTGTGGGTGTTTTTTTGCTTGGTCAAAAAGAAATTTACATTCATTACCAACTTATACGTGAAAGGCAATCTCAAAAGTCACAATAACAAAACAAACGATAAATCTCCAAAATAAACAAAAGATCAAAAATCAAGGCGTTGGCAGAGATCATCACAAATTCGTCATTTAAAAATAGATTTGTAACAATAGAGGTTGTCACAAGCTCATCTTTCTATAACTGGATCCAAGCGAAAAGATTGACGGCTAATCACAGAGTCACACAGCACTATCACTGATAAGCACATGCCGAAATCTCTACTTTTAATTACGGTTTTGCTTTTTAGCAATGTGTGCTTAGGTTTGATGTCTCTAGCACCATCACCATACGGAAACAACATAAACATATTAAAAAAATCTCAGATCTAATATTTGTGAGAGGGAGTCCTACAGCCAATGCGTAGTACCAAACCTTTGAGTGAAAAAATGTTACACGAACACAAATTTGACACTAAAGCTGCTATGAACAATATCAAAACTAGAGGTGGAATATTCATTTATTAAAATTCCAAAATTTAGAATTAGATCGGAGAGAAAAACTTCTACATATAAGATCGGAAGAGCAACGCTCCCATATTTAAAACTAGATTGGGAGAATTAAAAAGAAACAAAAGGAAATAAAAAGAAAAGGAACTGGGAGGGGAGGGAGAGATCTAGGTCAAATCCCTCCCTTCCAAAAGTGGAAGAGATGAAAAAAAGGTTTAAGGGGGTGGGGAAGTGTTTGTGTATGTGGGGTTGACCGAGAGGAATCCAAAGGAAGTTATCTTCGAAGAACACTGCAAGCATCTTTGGAAGTCTATTTAGGTCTTCAGGAATATTGGTTGTGAAAATAAGGATATTAATTTGAGCGTGCGATTAAACTCCTAGCTAGCACAAACAACACAAGCATCACATGGAGAAACTTTTGTTGGGCAAACATTTAGGATGCACATGACAAATTTTTTATTTTAACATTGACCTCCTAAAGTGCCAAAACTTGACATAGATAGACACTTAAATGTAAAAAATTAGGAAAGTGACACTTAAATACTAAAATTGGAGTAAAATGGATAAGTTAAGTACCGACGGTGAGAAAATCCAACTAAAATATTGACATGACAATTTTCTGACGAGACAAGTACAATTTGTTTTGCATGCTTACGTGGTTAGACAAGTGTAAAAAAAAATATGTCTTTTTGCTGACGTGGCTAAATAATTAATATAAATATTAATTGAATTAAATTTAAAATATATTTTTTAAAGAAAGATGAGGATGGGAATTGGTGAGGGTGTTGCCTCCCCATCGTCATTGGACCTAGCCAACCCTTCACTCACTGTCACCGGCTCTTTCTAGAGACTATGGGAGGTGACAGTGAGGGTTGAGCCAACCCTTCACTCCTCCTCCTCCTCCATTAAATATAATTATTTTAATTTAATTAATATTTATATTAAGATTTTAAAAAAGACAAAACAACGTCGTTTTAGCTCTTCGTTTTAGCTCTTCGTTGTTAACTCAACTCTTTGGCATATTATGTAGGTGAGTTACATTATTAAAAAATTATTATGTAGGATTTTCGGCCACTTTCGCCGGACTTGGCAATCGGGTGTTCCATTTAAAAAAAAAAAAAAGGTGACACTTAAATGTCACTTTTTAAATTTTTTGTATTTAAGTGTTCTTCTGTGTCAAGTTTTGACATTCTAGATATTCTTTCTTCTTTCTATTTCTGTATTTCTTTGTTTTTTTCTATTCCTCGGAATAGGTTTGGTATAGAAATATATATGGTAACATAATTTAATCTTTTTAAATTTCTGGAAATTTATTTCATAAATAGATTTAGAGCAAAAATCAGAATTAAAATATTTAGCTTTTTTTTTTTAAAAAAATTATGGAATAAAAGTGAGAAATAAAAACTCTTCTTATTGTTCACTCTCGTCACCGCCCGCTTTGTCCACCCGTAGCCCAATGCAGATGCCCATTGTTGGCTGAACGTTGCTGGACGCCGACTATTGCACCTCCTAGAAATAGAAATTTTATTATGTTATCAAACGAATTTTTGTTTTATAAAAAGAAAATTTAAGTCATTATTAAATGCATTTCTTTGCTCGAAACTTGTTTAAGGAATAGAAATTGAGAAGTCAATTTTTGATTATAAATTGATTTCTGTTCTAGAAATTTTGTCATGTGCACCCTTATTAATCAAGTTCCTATTGTCAAAAAAATATCTAATTATGATATGCAATTGTTCTTGTACAAACACATGGTTAGGTAGCCCATTTGAACTTGACGAACAACATTTGGGGTCGTATGACAAAAGGCTAATACCTTTATCCAAGGAGATCACTAAGAGAGAGCTTTACTTAGGAAGATCTCCAAGGAAGAGTGCAAAGTCTGAGCTAGTCAACATATTTAGTTAAATACACATTTATTCAAAAATTTAAGCCATTGAGGTATGAGCTAAGTATGATATATTAATTGTTACATACTACACCAATTATCTGAGAGGAAAGTACCAAAAAAGTCTTAAACTTATTACATTTGTGCCAATTTAGTCATAAATATTTCAATTATCCCAATTGAGTTAAAAACCTATAACGATCTGCAATTTTCTAATATTTTCGCAGAAAATGAATGATTTATAAATAATTTTATTTAAAATGATTGTTTGTATTGCTTACGAAAATGAATGGTTCACGAAAATATTTAAATATAAATTATTATTGATAATAAAAATATTTTTCATTAACTAATTATTTTAGGTGATACAAGCGATTGTTTTTAGGAAAATATTATCCAAAACATTTATATTTCACAAAATAAACATAGTCTAAAAGATTTTCAACAATGGTCTCCTCATACTGGCCATTATAACTTTGAATCCTTCGGTCATGAGCATAATACTAGAGGCTCCAATAATGTAGTAACGCTCTCAACTAGAATAGGAAAAAATGAAAGAGAAGATCTGGACAGCAAGTACTTAGCATCAACGAATAGCACATCAATGACACATTACATGATTACACATACCAGAACATACGAACAGCAAGCATGAACGGTATAGACATAACCCGTAACTCTACACATCGGTACAAACACAACACAGTAATCACATCAGCAACTCAATGTATCCAAAATGGAAATACAGCTGATGAACCAATCAGTAACACAACGCACCCAAATGAATGCACATACGATGACTAGAGCAGCAATTGAATGCTTTTGTAGCATGCAATTAGTATTCGAGATGGTAGCATTCGCTCAATACACTTGCGATTTCAACACGTACAGAGAGCTAACAAGCAACATTTTTTCATAATATGTTTGCGATTCGGCACAATAAACACATAACAGCATATTGTGAAGTATAAGAAGTAAACATGCACGGATCAATTCGTTTTCCTTCAAGGGGCCCTCGGTCAAGTTCTGGAGTAGTCAGTATCAGATTCATCTTGCGTACACACAAGAGACGCATCTAATATGAGAATTTCAATAACAAATCTAAAATGAATAGCTACTAAATTATGAAATGAAAGGAAATGAAACAAAAGTAAAGTTTACAAAACAAAAATAATGAATCTATTAACCAAAGGAAAGCCCTAAGTCGAATATGAATCGAAACACACATTGGTCTAGTTCAAGAATTTTATCAAACGGGTGGTAGACATTTTGGCCAAAGGATCTAGATGCAGAAATAAGAGAGAGGTCATAACCAGACTTGTCACATAGGCTCAAACGCGATCGGATTTCATGCAGGCGTAATCAAGCACTCGGCCCCTACCTTCAGCAGAAACAGAGAATGCGAATTAGGGGCAAACAGAGCGCTCACTATGGCCATGAAGCTGGTGGTGCTGGGGAAGTGGCCTGCTAAGGCAATCGGTGACAAAGAGAGAGAGAGAGGTGAGGATTCATAGAGGAAATCAAGAGAGAATCACAACTAAACATGAGAATTCCTTCCCTATACTCTCTTCTCTATGGTGGTCGGCAATTAAAGATGAGCAGCGGCTACTAGTGGACTGGAGGTGGCCGAGTATGAAAAGGGAATCGCGACCTAGAGGTGTTAGACAATACATATAATTCTTTAATGCGGAAATTCATCATAAAACAGTGATCTTTGATCTTCATGATTTTCACAAATAGATGAAAACGTACCTTTATCCATAGTTGTTGTGAAAAACCGATGAACTTGAATCAAATGAAGAAATCCGATTTCTCTCCCTTAACTTACTATTCTTTTATGTATTTTATCGATGGAGGAAAGAATACCAATTACTTTTCTGTTATTCTTGTTCATCGTAGGCGGAGAGAGGACCGGACTCTATTTATACAATCTTTCAATAGGTGCCTTCCATCAAAGTGCCTTTTCAACTTTTATAAAAGTCATACCTCTTCGTTTTATTAGAGTCGTAACTTATCATAACCAATATTTATTTATTTTATAGCATTTCAACAATTATTAAACCATATTAAATCATATCATGTGGGCCACAATAATTTTTACATTCTCTCACTTGACCCATGTGATTTTCCTTTCATGGTTTAATAAAGATTGTAATGTGCACAATAACATTATGCTATAAAATTTTCATTAAATTGATAAACACATAATAATCACAATTAAGTAAAGAAAACTAATGCGAGTCATAGCGGTTGTATGTCATTAATCGACATAGTCCCTTTCTATGCACTACAACTATAGCACTTTACTTAACATGATCCATAAATGAGAAGCACAGTAATAGTCCAACTATAATATCTCTTTAGAAACTATTCTGTTTAACATTCATTTATCTCTATAATGTATACTAAATAGAAAACAGGAAACATCAAAACACGTAAATGAGCTCAAAGTGTCATATACATAAACTTAATAGAATCATAATACAAATATTAATGACGTCCAATAATCCCCATCTTTTCAACATGCTCAATAAATATTTTGGGCGGCAGTCCTTTTGTTAAGAGATCTGCTATCATAAGATTGGTGCTAATGTGCTCAATTAACACTCTTCGTTTATGAACTTCTTCTTTAACAGACAAGTATTTGATTTCCATATGTTTAGTACCCTTAGAATACTTATCGTACTTAAAGAAGAAAACTGCTGCAGAGTTATCACAATAAATTTTCAGCGGCTTGGTAATACTGTCGACAATCACAAGCCCTAAAATAAAATTCCGCAGCCATAATCCATGAATAGTGGCCTCAAAGCATGTCACAAATTTAGCTTCCATGGTGGATGTAGCAATAACTGATTGCTTTACACTCTTCCATGAAATTGCCCTTCCAACCAGAAGAAACAAGTAACCAAACATTGATTTTTTTTTTTTTGTATCGGCACATCCGGCTAAGTCTGAATCTGAATATCCAATCACCTCAAGATGATCGGATATTTTATAAGTGAGCATATGATTCTTCGTTCCTTGCAAGTATCTGAGAACTTTATTTGCAACTTTCCAATGATCCATTTCAGGATTACTTTGATACATGCCTAACATTCCGATAGCAAAATTGATGTCTGATCTGGTGCAAGTTTGTGCATACATTAAGCTCCCCACAACAGATGCATAAGGAATATTTTTCACGTGTTCTCGTTCTAATTTACTTTTCGGACATTGCATAAGGCTAAATTTGTCACATTTCTGAATTGGAACTATGTTTGCTAAACATTTACTCATATTAAATCTCTCTAAAATTTTCTCAATGTAGGTTTTCTGAGACAATCCTAATAATCCTTGTGATCTATTATGGAATATTTCTATTCCTATCACATACGTTGTCTCTCTTATATCATTCATTTCAAAATTCTTAGAGAGAAATTTCTTGGTTGCATGTAATAAACCAAGATCATTAGCAGTAAGTAAAATATTATCAACATACAGAACTAGAAAAATAAACTTGCTCCCACTAATCTTCATATATATACACCGATCAACGGTATTTTCCTTAAATCTAAATTAAGGTATGGTATCGTTAAACTTAAGATACTATTGTCGGGAAGCTTGTTTAAGTTCATATATTGACTTCTTTAATTTACATACCATGTGTTCCTTTCCTTTAACTGAAAAGCTTTCAGGTTGGTCCATATAAACCTCTTCTTCTAAATTCCCATTAAGAAAAGCGGTTTTAACATCAATTTTGTGTAATTCCAAGTCATAATGAGCCACCAAAACTATAATAATTCTAAGTGAGTCATTCTTAGAGATTGGTGAAAATGTCTCTTTATAGTCAATACATTCTTTCTGCGTAAAACCCTTTGCAACAAGTCTGGCTTTATGTCGTTCAATATTGCCTTTTGAGTCGCGCTTGGTCTTAAAGACCAATTTACACCCGACCCTTTTACATCATTTAGGCAATTCAACTTTATCCCAAACTTGATTTTGATGCATGAATTTTAACTCTTCTTCCATGATATTAAACCATTTATTAGAATTTTCACATTCCATAGCTTGGGAAAACGAATATAGATTATTTCCAATTCCTAGGACAATTTCTGACTCTTGTAGATAAACCATATAGTCATTAGAAATAGCCGACCTCCTTTTTCTTTGAGATTTTCTTAATGCTATTTCTTGTGACTTAGCTATTGGAGGTTCAATGTTGACATCTCTATTATGAAGTGTTTGTTCATTAATTTGTTGTTCTTGATTATTGTTATGTTGTACTATAATATCAGGAACAATAATTTTAGAAGCTTTGGATATGAGAACTTTTATCCTTACTTCTTGAATGCAAGCATCACGCACTCTTTTTTTTTTTTTTTTTGGTAAAAGGTAAATAAATATAAATAAGGGAAGGGCAAATACAAAAGATCGGATCCATAACCTACACTCTCAGATCAAGAGTGAAGGGGAGCCGATGTAAAAGAAAAGCCAGACAAATAAGGAAGAGGGAACTACAACCGCGGGGAAGACCCTCCGCAACAACCAGAACGGAAAGAACGGAGAGAACTAAAACAAAGCGAGCAGAAACAAAGCATCACACACTCTTTTACTCCCACTGATGTCATCATTCTCTATGAACCTAGCATTTCCAGATTCAACAATTCTTGTACTATGATTAGGACAATAAAATTTATACCCTTTGGATTTCTCTGCATAATCAATGAAATAATCACTGGTCATTCTTGAATCCAATTTCCTTTCATGTGGATTGTAAATTCTTACTTCTGCTTGAAAACTCTCAACATGCAGGTGTCGTAAATTAGGTTTTCTTTCCGTCCACAGTTCAAAGGGAGTCTTTGGAACTGTCTTACTAAGAGCCATGTTTAATAAATACATAGAAGTCTTTAAAGCATACATCCACAAATATAAGGATAAAGATATATTCCTAACCATTTTCAGTAAAGTACGATTATGCCTTTCTGCTACACCATTTTGTTGTGGTGTACCTGGCATTGTGTATTGAGCACAAATGCCATGTCTTTCAAGAAATTTAGCAAATGGACCTGGATATTGTCCCGATTTATCATACTTTCCATAATATTCACTGCCTTTATCAAATCTTACTATTTTCACATTTCTATCTAATTGCCTCTCAACCTCTTTAATATACACTTCAAGTGCATTAATTGATTGAGACTTATCATGCAATAGATAAATGTAACCATAACGTGAAAAATCATCAATAAATGTGATAAAATAGCTTTCCTTGCCAAAATATGGAATATGGAAAGGACCACATATATCAGTATGTATAATTTCAAGAAACTCTGTGCTTTTTATGGCACATTTCTTAATGTGTTTTGTTTGTTTACCTTTAATACAATCAATACATACTCCAAGGTCAGTAAAATCCAAATTTGGAAGAATTTCATTCTTCACTAATCTTTGCATTTTTTCCTTAGATATATGACCAAAACGTTTATGCCACAAGTAAGTAGAATTCTCATTCACCAAACTTTGTTTAGTGCCAACATTATGATGCAAGGTCATTAATGTCTCAACAAAAATATTATCTAGTCTAAATTTGTAGAGACCATCACCTAAGGTTCCAGTTCTAATAAGAGTATCACTTTTAAATAAACTGAAAGATTCAGAACCAAACTTACAATAAATTCCTGCCACATCAAATCTTGGCAAAGAAACTAAATTGCGAGAAAATGTAGGTACATAAAGGGTTCAAAACAAATCTAAATAATTCCCATTATTTAAAATTAAACGGTAAGTGCCAATGCCTTCAATTGGAGCTTTGTTTCGGTTCCCCGTAATCACATAACTTTCATTTGGCTTTATAGTTTGGATTATAAGAAATCCCTACATTGTATTTGATACATGAGTGGTGGCATCAGAATCAATCCACCAAGTATTATGAAGAACTTCAGTAAAGTTTGATTCAAAATATACTAAAGCACAAGTCTTACTTTTCTTTTCGAACCAAGCCTTATGTTTCAGACAATCTTTTTTCAAGTGTCCAATTTTGTTATAAAAATGACACTTATAAGATTGTGTTCCTTCTTGTGGATTTGAGAAGTCTTTGAAGAGTCATTCAAGACATGTAATTCTTTCTTCTTGCTCATTCCACCTTTCCTCTTGAAATTCCTTTGAACTTTTTGATACCTTGAGAGATGAACAGAATGAGCCTTTTGATTCTTTATCCTTGTTTCCTCTTGAACTAGCATATTGGCCAATTCATTCACATTCCACTTATCATTTATAGTGTTGTAATTCATTTGAAATCACCTATATTGCTCATGAGCCAAAGAATTAAGTATAAACTGTACTAAAAAGTACTTATTCATGTTCATTCCTAAAGTCCTTAATTTTGCTGCTAAATTCGTCATCTCAAGTATATGCTCATGCATGGTACATGAACCATCATATTTCATGGTGGTCAGTGTGCTCATTAATATACCAGCAAGTGACTTATCAGCAGTTTGAGAACATTCTTCCACAAATTTCATAAATTCCTTAGCATTATTGGTCTTAGAAAGAGAAGTCTTTAAGTTGTTTGCAACTGTCATTCGCATGTATATTAAGCTCAGTTTGTTCGATCTTTCCCAAGCTTTATGGAAAGACTTTTCATCATCGCTACTTTTATCGGTAATAGCAATTGGTTTTTCAACTTGAAGCGTTAAATCAAGATCCAGGACACTTAAATGAAACTGGACTTGTTCACTCAAATTAGGAAAATTCATCCCATTGAATAAGGGAATAGACGAGGCATACAAATGGACTGAAACAAGTATAGATATTGCAAATGTGCAACAAAATACTCATACATTAATACCTTGAGAATATCACATAATCAGATTCAAACTAAACTACACATGCACATCATAGTTTTTCTTTGGGCGATCCTATGATATACAAATATATATAAACCATAATGATGCTAATAACTTTTATTTGGTAATTGTAAATATATCTTATTAAAATTTATTTGCTATCTTTGGATATACAAGCAAATTAACAAGTCATATTAATTACCAACTATTATGTTCATAAATTATAAGAAAATAATTAACCTTTGGGTTAATCCCTAATTTCTTATAACAAATGAACTTCAATATACCCATAGCACCAATAATGATATGAAACATATCAATTTCATATATAGCATCAATTAACCACGGGTAATTGAATAAAACAATTACAATATCAAAATTCAAAAGACTTTAAGGTTTGGCCACTTTGATGACTAACAAACCATTCATAATATGAATTTTAATATTATAAAATACAAATATTTACCAAATTGCACACAAGGACAAAAATGTAATCAAAGCATAAGGGCAAAATCGTAAAATCATAATTCCATAAGGGCAAAACCATAAATTTAAAATCCAGGGGCCAGATGGTAAATAATAAATTAGTGTAGGGGCAGAAAATAAAAAAATAAAAAAAAAGCCCCTTGGTACGTCAGGCATGCGCCTGGCATCGGCCGTGCGCGTGGCATCCACATGCATAGTGGTTGAGCGCGTGGTGTGTGGGTCCACGCGCCTGCAACTGCAGCACGCGCGTGAGGCTCACACGGCTTCTTCCTCGCGCCCAAAATCGATTCTTCACCTTTTTTGCCGTTTTGCCGCAGTTTCGCCGCCCGTTTCTTCTCCGGCAGCCCATCCCAGTCACAAATAATTAATGGGTTTTGAAGAGCATGTCGGCACGACCACATGGGTCCAAGTTTTGGCGAAAATGACCAAGAAATTGGCCTCAAATAAAACGAAAATTTCCCAAAATGCAAATCCTTAACCACTGCGACTTCCGCCGCCCAATTAGCCTCCATCGAACACCAATATACCGGAAAAACTCATGGCTAATGTTCCTTATGGCAGCGTGACGATGTGGGTCTGAATCAAGCGGTGGGTCGCCGGATTTTTGCCCGGAACCGACGAGTTTTTCACTTGGCCTCAAAAATCCGAATTCCTCCATTTTCGTCCTTTTTTCATTCGGATTTTTTTTTAATAGAACCATCCGAAAGTTTTTTTAACAATAACAACAGGACGAATAGGATCGTGTAATGAATCATCATACATAACAAATAGATGAAAACGTACATTTATCCATAGTCGTTGTGGAAAACCAATGAACTTGAATTAAATGAGGAAATCCGATTTCTCTCCCTTAATCCACTATTCTTTTATGTATTATATCGATGGAGGAAAGAATATTACTTTTTTGTCATTGTTGTTCATCGTAGGTGGAGAGAGGACCGGACTCTATTTATACGATATTTCAATAGGTGCCTTCCATCAAAGCGCCTTTTCAACTTTCATAAAAGTCATACCTCTTCGTTTTATTAGAGTCGTAACTTCTCATAACCAATATTTATTTATTTTATAGCTTTTCAACAATTATTAAACCATATTAAATCATATCATGTGGGCCACAATAATTCTTATAAGAGGCTCCTGGAAATTGATGATGAGAGACAGAGTTTGCTGAGCTCTGTGTTTGTGCATTCTCTTTGCTTTATTCTACCCCGCCGATTGCGTGTATGTTAGAAATACGTATATGTGGACGTGAGGCTGTAGTGAGATGCGCCAAAATTTTATTTTTGTATTTTTTTTTATTTTCATATATTTCTTATTTTTACAAAATATTCGATTTGCTAACCAAAATTCATGTTTCAACAAGAGAGATAGTTTTGCATAAAATTAATGAGAAAACACTCACTATATACATATTGACAAGAGATTCCTTCAATTAGATATAGAGAAATATCATGCGTGACAAGTAAAGTGTCCTATGTGCTTATTGGTTTATTGGTTATGTAGTGCTCAACTATAGTTAAGTAGACTTCTAAAAAAAAAATTCGGCCAGGGCAGCGCCTAGCCACGATGCTCCCCTCCCTCCCCCCATTTTTAAATAAAAAATGCCATGTAAGAAAATTAAATTAATTTAAAAATATCACATCGGTATTTTTTGTTTGACAAATTAACGATGTTAACGGAAAGACTTGATTGTATCAATTTGATAAATTTTAGGATTTGATTACATTTTTAAAAATTTTAGAACTCAATTGCACTTTCACGACAAGTTTGAAGACTTGTAAGGCAGATTTCCCTAAAACTTATAAAAATTCTTTGCCACCTTTAACATAAGCTATGAATGTTCCCAGCAGCTTTATAGTCCTTATCATATACAGATTGGTTGCAACCATTAATTTCAATAGGGCCCCGGCAGGGTCATCCTGATGCACATGCACTTGGGTAGCTCAGAGGTCCTTCGCGTCTTCCAAGGGTTGATTTGTGTAGGGATCATCTCATCATCAACGAACACTGACTACTTGAAGAACATCAACAAAGGGGACAACATGATTTTCCCTCCGGGGCTATTGCACTTCCAATTGAATGCCGACACAACTCCAGCTCTTGCCATAGTTTGCTTCAACAGTCCGAGCCCTAGGCTTCAAATCTTGGACCTTGCTCTGCTCGCTATTAATTTTCCTTCTGAGTTGGTGGAGGCCACCACCTTTCCTCGATGATGCCTATGTTAAGACGCTAAAGGGGGTCCTTGGAGGCACTGGCTAAGTGGCTAATCTCATTTTCATCGAGAATCCATCCATTAACGATCACCACCATTTCAAGCATCTTCAAAAAAATGAGAGGAAATAATAACTTGGCTTATATGCTCGTTGTCAATGGCTTTCCATGGATTTTTCATGTAAGGTTGTATTTGGTTTGCTTGTGTGGTGAAGTGAGTTGTTGGAGTGGAGATTTGATCATTAGTGCTTTTTGACTTCTTGTTCTGTTTGGATGATGGAGCAAAACGCCTCCCTTTCTTCGTCAAATTTTGAGTAGATGAATAAAAGTATGTTGCTTTGTCAAATCCTTGAGAGCTAATATTTATCTGGGAAGAAATGTGCTTGATAAGTCAAGTTATGTAGTAATATCATCCATCCATTATAGATGAGATTCAGTAGGATTTGGATCCTATCTACAAAGTGATAAACTAACATTCGGTGCTGCATTCATATAATAACAGCTCACGTCGTGCTTTGTGCTTATGCAATCGAAGCATTATTTAGTAATGGCACATTGTGCCAACACATTCAATATGTTCATTTAGTATAATACGAGGCCAACTGGATCAATTCATTGATGTGAACTTTTCTACACATGACTTAATTATGGAGGATTATCATGTGTGCTACGTAGATTCTGTTTTAGATTCTGGCTTTGGACTTGTTTCGTTTTTTCTAAATACACTAGAATATTGTTGTAATCTTTGTATAATGAACTAGTAATAGATGCGTCCGGATCATGTGGACCTAGCTCATGTTTATGGTTAGATCAATGCGTTCCACATGGGGCCCACTTCATCCAATGATACAAGTTAGATGGGCTCACATGCGTCGGGTGAATTTAAGATTTTTTTCTTCCATAAGACTTGTTGTACCTTAAAAGTGTTGAGGTGTGGCGTTTGATTAGTTGTTTGACCATAAGTTAATAAAATTTTGAAACAAGTACCTCTCAAATCCATTTTTGGATTCCTGCAACTCTAACGCTGCCAAAAAGCTCAACTCACTATTGTTAGGTGTAAGTATTGTTTAATTTAGATACTTGGGTTTTTATTTGATCATGTGTTTTCCCCTAAAAGGTGGCTATTTGATTTGAGACCAACAAGGGTGTAGGGCGAATGATATCTTATTGGAAAGCTTACAATAAACTTAGGGTGCGCATGATAACGCTTCTTGGCTGGGGAACAGTTTCCTTTCAGAAATAGTTCTTTTCTATTTCTACTCCGGAGAACAATTTTTGAGTAAAATAAGATGTTTGGTAACTACACAAAATTTATACTATTGAAATAGAAAAAAGAATAGAAATGCGTATGGTATGAAACGGTTTTTTTTTTTTTTTGTATTTATTCGTTTTTTATTCTTGCTCATGGATTGCTGACTGCTAACCACCGGCTGCCGTCGTCGCCCATTGCCGCCCATCGCCACTGCTGCATGATCGTCACCGCCGACTGCCACTGCATAGCCCATCAGTCGCCACCTCTCGTAGCCACCCGTCCGCCTCCGGTGGTCGGCGGCCAATGGGCTGTGCGGCGGTGGTCGGCAATGATGGTTGGCGGCTGGCGGTCGATGGGTTGTATGGCAGTGGTCGGCAGTGACGGTCGGCGGTCGTGCAGTGGCATTGGTGGGCAGCAACGAGCGACAGGTGGCGGCGACGGGCAGTAGGCGGCGGTGGCGACGGCCGGCAGCGGGCAGTAGGCTGCGGCGGTGACGGCTGGTGACGGTGGCGACAATTAGTGGCAATTGGTAGTCGTCCACGGCGACGACAGTTGGCAGCGGCAGCGGTCGGCGGTGTCCAGCGATCGGCAATGTCCAACAGTCGGCGGCGTCTGACGACGGTGGCAACGGTCGGCGGCGGCGGGCGGCGGTGGCTCCAGGCAGTTGGAGGTGGCCGCGACAAGAGGGAGGAATAAAGAAAAATAAAAAGAAAATTGGCTTATTTCTAGAAATTGTTCTCGGGAACAAAAAACTACTTTTTTTTTTTTTGTTTCTTATATCTATTCCAAATCTAGTCCCGCGCTACTTTTCTATTCTAGGGAATAGAAAACAAGTTAGGCATTACCAAACGGAATTTTGTATTTTTTTTTTTTTTCGGAGAATAAAAGAACAAAATCGGGATGAACAAAAATGTTACCATGCGGGCCCTTAGATGCTCACAAAGTTTCGGGATTGTTGACATTTGATTAATCGTTTAATTATTAATTATTTCATAAAAATTAATGATTGATTTTTAAACCCTAGAAAAATAATTTTCATTAAATTGCATGGTATATAGACTTTAAGAGCATTTGCATTACTAGCATTAAAATAAAAAATTATCATTATAATTTACAAATAAATTATTGAAAGCGAAACCAGGCCTGGGGCAGGCCAGCCCGGCCTTCTTTCTTTTCCCTTCTACTCCCTCTCTCCAGTTTGGGCCCGGCCCATTTTCTTCCAGCCCGGCTCGCTCCTTTTTCCCTTTCCCCACTCCCCTTAGTCCTCTACGATTTGACGCTTGCCCCTGCTGCAAGTTCATTCCTAAAGCCAAAACATAACTCCAAAGCAAGCACGGCTCAACCACCAACGCTCTCAGACTTCAAATTGAGAATAACTTAAACATCACCCTTGATAGCCTTGGTGTGCCACCAGACCCACGTCGCCGCCATGCTAAAGCCATCACCGGCCACTGGACGAATATCTGCCAATGAGACGCCATCAACCACAGCACCCTCTTTGCGTCACTACCAATCACCTTTATCTTCCAATACACATTACACATTCACAATCGCAAGATAAAAGACTGAATACGGCAGAGATCGGGAAAGCAAGCCAACGTGAATGACCCGAGAGATTGACTTTTCCTCTGCAGACTTCAACTGATTCCCGACGCGCAAAACATAGAGCAATAAAAACGCAAAGAAACTTGCTCCTACTTAGTTCAGTGATGGAAATACTACTCAACGAGCGCCAAGGACTTTTTGCTGATGTGAAATCTGCCTATATGCACTTAAGAACGAATGGAAGTCGGCAACGTGTGCGCACGAGCTGACCTTGACCTATTCTCAAACACGTGGTGACCACGGATCGAGAAGAAGACACTGACCATCTTTAGAACTCGAACTCACCAGAAACACGTACGCTGGGAAGCGGTGGTCTTGGGGACGCGTAGTTGGATCGATGGGGGTGAAACTGAGAGTCGCTCTCTGATTTCACTCTCGGCCTCCTTCTCTCCTCTCAAACGAGCCAGCCAAAAGGTCCCCCTTCTCTCTCTACGTCTTTTTCCTTTTAATGGCCACCGGTGTGAATGGCCTCTGCCATGCCAGCTGCCTCTACCTGTGTTTGCTATCTTAGGATATTGCCAATGATCATGTATTGATTTGATCTAATGGGACATTTTTAGAAAAGCAAGCTGAACTGAAATTGAGAGTTTGAAGGAAAGAGGAAGATCGAATTTGGAAAATCACATTTTAGTTTTGTATTCACTAGTTGACCAGTTATGATTGTTTTTGGGATAATCATAATTATGAATACAATATATCATTAGTTAAAAAGAGATCAAGAGAGAGATATAAATGTAATTGATCGATCTATAGTACTGCATATTAAATCTACTCAAAGTGTGATGCCTATTATGAGCTGCTGTATATTCCTAGCAGATGTATGGCAATGAGTTCTCAAAGTATGCTAGTCGCACAGATTATTCACCAGTATGAATGTTGTAGAAAGGTAAAGAGGATCCTGTTTAGCCCACTATATGCGAGTGGGAGATGATGGTTTTTATTCATGTGTTGATGGACTTAAGTGGGCCCGTCCGCCCATGTTGGGCCTAAAAGCCCGGCCCGCAAGATAAGGGCCCATGGAGAAACGGTTGCAATGCGAGGGGTTGCGTCTTTTGGATAGGTATTACGTTGAGGGGTTGTGTCCTTTGGAGGAGACACTTTGAGGGAAAGTAAAAAGGAAAATGAACGTACTTTTTGGCAAACGTACGTGAAAACTCTCTCTCCCCCTAATATGTTTAAGTCTCTCTCTCTCTCCCAAAAAGAACGTAAGTTTTCTCCTTTTTTTTTTTTGAAGCAACAGTACGCTCCTCGACAGACCGGATCAGAATCCTTCCTCAATCTTCAACATTGATGTTTAATCTGTGGACAATAAGGTACACTCGATTCCGTGGTGTATCTTTGATCGGTGATACATGTTATTCTTGGGCTCGTCTTCCGCTTTCGTTTTAGGGGTTTGATTTAGTGTCGAATCCGTTTTAGGGAATCGGTTATTCCTAACACCTTGTGGACTCCCTTTAAAATAGGAACTGCAAAATGTCAAAAACAAACGAAAGAGGAAAATGAAAAACCAAGGGGCTTGCAATTGGATTAAAAAAAAAAAAAAAGTTCTTCTCTGGGATTCAATCCTCAAATGCAAACAGTGAGTTTGAGTAATTGCTGATGCAAAAGTACAAAAAGGATATAAAATCATTTTTGGCATTTTCAAAGAAAAAGTTTATATCATGTCTGGAGGAAAAAATTAATTGGATGTGAAGAAAGTAGAAGTGATTAGAGGGTAACTAAAGAAAGAGATCCTCCTTGAAGTTCAAAGGAGGCTTTCAATGCTAATCATAATTAAGAGAACATAATTATAAGACTTAACCTAATAGAATAGCAAAGGAGATAACCACGCTAATGACGCATGTCTAGCTAGAGTAAATTACAGTAGTATTTGCTCGTATAAGACTATTTTAGACAATATTATTCAAATATGCTTTTGGCAGCTAGTAATAAAAAAATCATATTAATCGTATAAGTCACTACTATTATTTATGCTCAGACGAACAAAACTGTTTTTTTTTTTTTTCCTCCATTGTATCTGTCTTTAGCAATTTCAAAGCTTCCACATAAGGTCACATAATGGTATGTGACGTTTCCTAACGTAGTGATTGGAGTTGACTATATTAAAAAATCACTTTTATTTTGAAAAAAACATGCAACTATGCTTTTCTTTTTCCTTTTTTTTTTTTGACAAAAATAGAAGAATTAGGGAGGACACTAAAGGTTACTTCGTGGGCATACAGAATTTGGCTGAAGATGACAAGTGCAATTGCAAGTAAAAATCGTGAATAGGTTTTGGGAACTATAGGATCATTTTAGTGGCCAGGTGCTGTTTGGGTTAGTTTTCATGCACTTCGAGTGATCCACCTTCTCAGTTAATCTTAAGAGCACAGCTCCCATATCGACCTCATGTATATGGGATCATATTTTTCGGAATGCTTCTAACAAATCTGGAATATACTATGACAACAAGGGAAGAAAACTCCTTTACTATCTAACAGCTTTTGGTAAAGGATATAAAACTAGGGGAGGAATTCTAAGATGGACGATTTTGTTGTGACCCACGAAATTCGCTCCCACTAATATTCTTCTATTCCAAGCCTTCCCAAACAAACTATTTTAATTTTTCCTACATGCTCCTATTCCTATTTTCACCCCTTTTTAAAGTTACCAAATAAAAGTGTAAATTTACTATGTTAATGTGATCAAGTGATAAACCCATGCCATCATCTATTGCAACCTTATTTCAAAGTCAATGATGCTGGGAGCTTGCCCTCGGTCCCATGCCCAATTCTTGCACCCTCTCAACGTGTTCTTTCTTGTTGTAGTAGTCAAAGAAAGTGATATTTAGGCTTTAAGCACTTCACCTGTAATGGAGAAAAGAAATGCATATGGGTTCATTGTTCTAATTTTTCCAAAAAGATTTACATGCTTGATAGAGATGATGAAGCGAACATTATTTCAACAATCAAGATTGAAGGAAAAGTATTAAGTTTACGTAACTCTTATTTTATATCTTCTGCTTAGATCATTTAGCTGTAAGCAAGAAATTCCTAGGTTAACATCAAACCTAGCATCAATTTGCAGTTTTCAAGTACTCCTTTTTCACTTCTTTTTTTTGTAACAATTTCGTGACTCTTGCAATTAGAATTTGATGAATTTCTGAAATCTTTCAAAATATAAGAATATTAACACAGAAAATTATACATAACTTTGTTTGAGCTTGAATAATTTTTTTTAAGGATTTTTATCATGTCCATGAACGATATAAAGAGTAAGTTATACATTCACTGATAGACGGTTGACCCGTGGAAAAGAAAATTACAAAACTAACTTCAAACACATTTATCACATCCAATTGTGAATGTCTAACAGTTCTTTCACACAAGCACTGGGGTACTACATATTATTTTCCAGATTATGGCGAAGAATTAAGTGGGAGCTTTTTTCTACTTACAAAAGAAGTCAAAAACAAACAAGCCATAGACTTTTAGTTGGAGAGAGAGGGACAGAGATAATGACGGTATCTTTATAAAATGGAAGCATACCTACAATTTTGGCGGCATTCCAAAGTGACCTCGTAAGACATTGAAGTGCTACAATGAGGTTGTAGAGAAAAACTGGTCACTAGATCGGAAATCATTGTAATACTTCACAATTGGTTCGTCATATTGTTCAATCAATTAAGTAATATGATACTTATGCACTTGGTTGAATCACATATGGTTCTCAATGGATAGCTGATCCATAAAGTAGTTCGATTTCAGGCCATTAGTCAAGTAAAACAAGGTCGGGGAACCAGAATATATCCCACAAAGAAACGTTCATATACATTTTCTTTTGCTAGTACGGAGGGAATCAATCTAAGAAAATTGACTTAAAGTTCAAAATCATGAAAGGTCTAAGATAATGCCAAACAGCAAAAATGCATACCCACCCCGATTTAAACTTTTATCCGTTGGTTTGTAATTCAGGTCCGTCGGAATACCTTCAAGTTCAGAAACCAAAGAGCAGGTGATGAACTCGGTATGATCTTCTTGAAGGGAATCAGTAATGAAGTGATGCGAGTGTAGAAAGTACGGACATTGGTATATCAATGCTTCCAAGACACTAAACCTGGTTCCACTGAGAAAGTAAGACTCCTTCAATGCCAACACGTCCCGTATGGATGGGTTGCGGTGCCGTGTGCTTTTCATTGTCAGTAAGTGAGGGTACCGCCCAATGAGATAAAGGACGATATCTATCCGAATAGACCAGGAAATGTTGATCAAGAAAATAAGCTAAGTCTAGAACGAAGGAAATAACAGATGGAATTGAGAAAAAGATTGATGGTGATCTTACCAAGATGAGTAGCATGGATGAGGTCTACAATGGTGCCGATGGCAGAGCAACTGCTGAAGGGATTACCTGGCCCATCGACTGTTGTACTTTTGGCCAGGAACCAGACAATCTCCTTATGCATAGAAGCGTCCAAAGTAGATATTCCCAAAGGAACACATCCTTTATTATCTGCAAGTTGCGTCAAGTTAGGATTACTTCTAACTAATTCCTCGACCATCCTTATACTTCCACACAGGACAGCATTGTGGAGGGCTGTGCGGTCATCACAATCAACCATTTCAAGTGCTTCCAGATACGGAGACAAGAGCTCAACCAGGTTCTCAAAAAATTGGTCTCGTGCACTCAAAGCAGCTATGTGAAGCAATGTTTCTGATCTGCTTGTTATTTTGGCTGTCTTTGAAGCAGCATCTCGTTCGAAAAATCTTGTAGCAGATTCCCAATCGCCCCTGAATGCAGCTCGCAACAATGGTCGGTAATAGGGTCCACCCACTTCCTCTTTGGAATTTTCTGCAATGGATGCAAACTTTTCAGATCATTCGGTTAACACTTTTATGCTTGCTGACATTGAGAAGTGTCCCAGAAAAGAACAATTTCTTGAAGATCCGCCCCAGATATTAATTTCACACTGAAAATAACTGCTTTGAGGGATGACGCACCTGATGCACCTCCAGAATGGGAAGAAGCTGATCCAACGCTTGCTAAAACATTTTCAATATTTGTAGACGAAAGAGTGAGAACTAGGTCCTTCGCATACTTTTTTTCCCCTTTATTCTAGCCAAGGTCAGCATTATGTTTGTTTGATGATAAAGAAAATAAAAAGAACCATGAGAAAATACAGGTTCGAGCATATTTAGGACTCCATCGACTATGCTATATTTTTTCTCGGTTGGAATATGAACAATGTACCTGCTGCTGGTTCTGCTTGATTCGAATTTTCCTGTTCTTCACTTGGTTGCGTTGCCATTGGGTTGCTGTCCTGGTCACAGTCTTTGAACAACAAAGTAAACGGAGAATGCAATGTACCTGCTGCTGGTTCCGAAGGGGCCTATTATACCATGTGGTTCTCGTTGATGAAAAGTCCGTCAACGATGGAAAAATATAACTCTTTTTACATGAAAATTAATTTAAGTTAAATATGGCATAAATTCATGAACTTTAGATTTTTTTATAGTATCAAAAATTAAAAAATAGAGAAATTATCTGAGTTCTTTCAAGCTTGCCTCTCTCTCCTCCCTCTTTTTCCACTGCTGACTGAAGTCAACTGTGGTCGGCAATGATTCTCTCACGGTAGATGGGACTCATAAAAATGAATAGCAACTATAAATTTCAAACAAATATTTTAATTACAATTATTATTATTATTATTATTATTATTATTATTATTATTATTATTATTATTATTATTATTATTATTATAATATTCGGGAATAGGGATTCAGACCATAAACCTAACTTGCTTCAAATTAAAAAATAAATTTTTAAAATCTTTTAAAATTCATTATTTTAATTCCTTTTTATTCTTTTATTTTTCTATTTTCTCTTCTTCCATTCTCTCCTTCCCGAAGCACTGTGCTCTTCTCTAAGTAGCACCGACACATGACACGGACACGTGACACGACACGACACGTCAACACATCATTTCTAAAAAGAGAATTAGAGCGTATTGTCATGCGACACGTTATATATTAAATGCATATTTTTATTTTTAATTAATTTGATTCAAATTCATAAATAAATAATTAATTAAGAAAAGAGCCTATAATAAATTTACACTAATAATATTAATAAATCAATTCATTAGAAATTCGAAAGATATATTCATAATTAATGTGAAACATGTTTTTAACTTTAACAAAAGTTATTGATGAAATTAATGACTAATAAGAAATTAGAATCAATTTATTTGAATAAATCCATAATTTTCTATAATGACCAAAATTTATTATTATTCAAAATTCAATACTTTTATTTTTCGAAATTATTTTTTAATCTCTTTTATTTAATTTTTCAATTAAAAAAATCCCCAAATGTCCAATCTTCTTTCGGTCGTCCTTTCCCTCCGCCCCAAATTTTTTTTCTTTTTTTCCCTCCCCACCACCTGACAGACAGCCTGTCATTTCCCCTCCCCCAAATTCAAAAGTCACGCATTAGTCCCTTTTTTTTTTTTTTTTTTTTATTACTTTATTTCCCTCAGCAAAACCCTAGCCACCCTCCTTTTCCTCCTCCTTCTCACGGCTGGCTGCATGACCCCCTCCCCTTCCTCTCCTCTTCCTCTTCCTTTCGATCCCTCTCCTCCTCCTCCTCGCCGCACGACCACCTTCCTCCTCGTCGCCGATCCATTGCAATAGTGGCAGCCCTCACCTGAGTTTCTGCTCTCTCTCGCTGTCTCTCGCTATCGCGATGGTCTGTTGCGTGGCTTTCTCTCTGTTCGGCTCTTTCTTTGGCCATCTCTCGCCGTCGCTTGCGGCCTGTCTCTGCTCCCTCGGCCTCCCTCGCTTGAGTCGCCTCCACCCTCCATTGTCTTCTAAACACGCGTGTCGAGAAACGTTGACCTTGTGTCGGAAAATCGAACACGCGTTGACCGCATGTTCGAGCGTGTCGATGTGTCCGACATGTTTCGACACGTGTCGGACACGACACGGAAGCATAGACAACGTGTCCGTGCTACCTAGGCTCTTCTTCACTGAATCTCCTCACCTGAACTGACGCCATTTCGACAAGCCCTCGCTGGCGCTTAGGACACCGCCGAGCTACCACCCAGCGTCGTCCACTCCGAACGCCACTCGTCGGCCGACCTCCTTGCCGCCGGCCGAGAGCCACACAACGGCCAAACATCGAACAAACTATGGCGACGATCGAAACGTAGCGAACGACTACACGGTCGACGCCCAAGGTCGCCTAACACCACTGGAACATTCCCCTAGATCACGGTGTGCACGGCTGACTTGATTTCGGCCAAAAACGGGAGGATGAAAACTAGATCTCGCTTAGCATTTCATCGAACGGGTGAAGGGGGCTCATGAATCATGAGGTTTCCGGCTCAACTTCAATCGGGATTCTTGACGGGACTCTCGACAAACAAACAACGACACATGGTAGCTGGAGAAAGGATGGTTGGGGCCGGAGCTCGCATGAGCCGGATGACCACGAGCTCCGGCCCAGCACGCTCGAAAACAAGGCCAAAATAGGGTTGACGCTTACTGGAGCTTCGGCGCGGGAAAGGAGGCACGGCGGCCGGTAGTCGGGCACGATTCAGGCGCGGTGGCCGGCAGTCTCTCCCTCCGACTCTCTCCCCTCGCTCTCACTCGCAACTCTCTCATCGGATCTCTCCCTCTCTCTCTCTCTGGATTTTTCAGCCTAAGAAACCCCCCTTTAAGCAGCGTTGCCAGCTGCTGCCAGCTTTGCCCAGGCCGGTTGTACCACGCGACATTTCCCCGCTGCCCGTCCTCATCGTCCGCCATCCTTATTGTACGTCGTTTGCCGTCGAGGCAAAAAGGCATACCGACCATACATCTAAAAAAAAAAACATATATCCTCTTCAAAATGCTTTTATTTCGTACATCCGCGAAATAAAAATTTCTTCACACAAATAGGTTTTAGATAATGATACATAATTAACATTTATTTTTGCATGTAACTATATTTTATAAATAGGTTTGTATGCATCATGAGATTATATGTCCAACTTTTTTTTTTTTGATGATGACGTATGTGATATACAAATATATCCGTAATGTTTTTATTTACTGCCTTAGATCAGTACTTTCTAAGCAGCAAGGGAAAATCTTTCTCTTCACATCTCTTTACTTCACTTCTCATCATCAATTCAATATGTCTTCTCGATATAATTTGAATCTAAATTGCATTGGTGTGCCCTTCTCATTTAGAAAGATACATTGACATTTTTAATTTTACCTCATTAAATTAGAACATCAGCATCCTCAATCAATAAGATTTTTATTTACATGTAGCTTGAGAAGGTATTCTCAAAAGGTTAACATCAAACATTTTTTCTAGGAAAACATAAGTGATTGAATATGGAATTTATGTTATCTTTGAAAAGGCTAGGAAAATGGGGGGATAAAAATTTAGATTGAAAGTTAATGGATGAAATCAGCTCATATTTAAAAAAAAAAAGAAAAAGAGATGGAACGTACACTCACGGACATGTCCAAAAATGTGCAATTTTGTATGAAATTATTGAGTAAAGGATGTCCTTTCTACAACACCGTTTTGGCCTCGCATTGAGCAACTTAAAGATGTCGTTGAAGGATTCTACCAAAGTTACTCCCCCACAATGATATGACATTTTTGCATCTGCTCCAAGGTTCGTATGACGTCATTGCTTACATTATCAAGAGGAAAGTCCGTGTCGTGTCCTGACATGGATTCTGACGGTTGCTAGGGCAACGCATGGTAACATTCCCCAGCCCAAGAATTTCTATTATTTTCTTCCCTAGAACAAAAAAAGAATAGAAACCCGTTTGATAACGGCAAGTTAGTTTTTTGTTCCCGGGAACAAAAAGTTAGCCCGGGAATGGTTTTGGAATAGAAATGAGAAGTAAAAGAAGTTGCTTCTTGTTCTCAAGAATAAGTTTAAAAAATAAGTGAATTTTTTTTTTTTTTTTATTTATCTCTTGCTGCCGCCGCCAACCACGCCCCCGCCACCCTTGGTCGCCGCCCCAGCCGGCGGCGGTCGTCGGGCGGCCGATGGGCTGGGCGGTAGCGGTCGGCGAGGCGGCGGCGGTTGGCGGACGTGCAGCGGCGGGCGGTGACGGAAGGAGGCGACGGCGATCGGCAGCGACGGCGGTAGCGGCGAATGAAGGCGACGGCGATCGGCGGTGGCGGCGGTGGACGAAGGCAACGGCGACCGGCGGCGGCGGTGGCAAACTATGGGCAATAATAAAAGATGAATAATTACAAAAGAGAAATTGTTACGTTACCGAACGCATTTCTATTCTTTTTCTATTCCAAGAGTAGAAATTTTGTATAGTTACCAAACGGGTTCTTTTACTTAGAAATTGTTCCTCAGAATAGAAATAGAAAAGAACTATTTCTGAAAAAAAAAAACCATTCCCTAGCCAAGAAGTGTTGTCATGCGCAGCCTAGGTGTCTCACATGAAAAGATGGAAGAGATAGGGACAAGGCATTTGCACGGACCAACAATGGCACCCTAGTAATTGTTTTAAACCTTTCGACTAGCCCAACAATGGCACCCCAGTAATTGTTTATGGACCTTGAGGGTTGTTTTTTTGCGTGTGTGAGAGAGAGTCGGCTCATTTTTGATCCACCAAATTTGGACGTCAAAAATGAGATACGGTGTATGTGGCCTTGGTAACCCCTCGAGAGAATTTTATGTTTTGTAAAATTAAATTGGATGTGCATTGAAAATTTTGGTTTACACGTTTTCCTTTGTTTATACCCTTGCTTCAATTTTTACCTGGTATCAAAGGAAGGCTCAAATGCCTCAAGGTCATGCTAATGATGATTTTTTTGGTCCATTCGAAGTGGGAATGCCACTATCACTGAACATTGTAAAGCTTGCAGCAACATGAGGGTAGCACTTCAAAGAAGTTGTGAATTAATAGATTACTAAAATGTTGACATATATACTATTGTGATGATTATCTACTTACGATGCTTGCAAATTTTTTTCTAAAAAATAGATAATCCAGCACCTTATTTGGAAGTTAGTGAATTCTTAATAGTGTTGGTAAGTTATTATTGTTGTAAAAAACAAAATTTGAGAATATAAATGAGATATACTTTTGAGACATGGAAGCATCGTCCTTTAGGATAATTTTGCATTTCAGAGTATAAAACTTGGTACAACCAACTCTATCAACTATCCTCTCGAGATAGAA
The DNA here is from genome assembly GCA_014182885.2 of Eucalyptus caleyi. Taxonomy (NCBI): domain Eukaryota; kingdom Viridiplantae; phylum Streptophyta; class Magnoliopsida; order Myrtales; family Myrtaceae; genus Eucalyptus; species Eucalyptus caleyi. The sequence continues at coordinate 52,065,559 of CM024468.2, read as the reverse complement.
CAAACATTGCTCTTTACTCTGCACTAAATAATAGAGGGAACATGAACAACAAATTTGTATGTTAAACCCAACAAAGAAATGAAAAATAAGAAGAAGAGTAAAGATGTTCTTGTTTTTGTATGTGTTTTTTGAATTATGTTTGGAGTAACAATAAATGAAAGAGAAAGCCATTTTTCTATCATCAATTCTTGCATTAAATTGAAAACTATTACAAATCTAAACAAGTACCGCAAGAGTGCCATAACTTTCGTATAATGATCACTTGAATATTATAACTTCTTTTATTTACATAAGTGCTACATCAAGTAAAATTAATCATTTGAGTGCAACTTCCGGCAAATCATCCGATATGGACTTTTTTTGCATTTTTGAAAAAAATTGAATTTTTCTAAAATTTTGAATTTTTTAGTTTATATTTATATTTTCCTTTTTTTCTTTGTTTTTTTTTGTCCACCGGCCGCAAAGGCCTCACCCTTGGCCAACGGGGCTGTGAAGACCCTAGGTGAGGCCATTAATAGCTACAGGCGAGGGCCTTCACGATGAGGCCACCTCTCTTGTGGTCATTAACGAAGAAAGATATATGGAAATAACATATATATAGTCTTAATAGTTATTTAATGGGCATACCCAAAAATAATTGATGAATATATATATGAGATCGGCCACTTCTCTTTGTAACTTACAAAAGTTTTCTTTAAATCGCGAGTGAGAGAAGGGTTTTGTAATCTGCACACAATTATAACACATACAATGACTTATAAAATAGATATATTTGCATTTTCTAATATTCAGTTTTCCACGTCCGAAATTTTATGCGGAAAATTCATGGAAAGTTATAATCCTCACCGCGTAATAGTGTGCCTACACGTTTTCATCGATGTTGTTTTTCGACCAGAAGACTGAGAGCTAACTATCGAGACTTTGGGCTTTCTCGATGATGATTCGTTGATGAGATAATTGTTTAGAAGCCAAGAAAAAATTGGAGCGAGGGCCATTTCTGCAATCACGGGCTTTTGCGCTTGACCACTTTGTCATGTTTCTCCTCAGCCATTGGATTCAAGTTGTTTAATATCAGCTGTTCGATTATTACGTGCTGTCAACGCTTCTGGATCACTCCTGTTGGTGGAAAACTTGTGGAATTGGCCACTCAAAAGTGCCAAAATCACAGCATTGTCCTTCCTTTTATCCCCTGCTTCAATTTTTCTTCCACCATCCCCTTCTTTCCACAATATGTTAATAAAAATTTTAATCAGCGCACTAACATTGTTACAGTTTCTTTACATAAGCTGGTTTCTATAGAATCACACATGTTCAATTTCTACTTCTAGCATGTAGATATATTTCATAAACAGGTTATGTTCTCATCCTAAGATTATTTGTGTAAAAAAGACTTACAATGACCTTGTATCTATTATATAGGGAAAACTCCCTTATTTTCTTAAATAAGAGCTTGAAGTGCATTCATTTTCTCAAATAAGAATTTGAAGTGAACTTTGTTTCAAATAAGGATCTTCAACTCACTATTTGATAAGAGCAATTTTGTCTTTTTTTTTTTTATTTTTTCCATAAAAAACAAACTAATTTTTTTCTTAAGAAAAAAGAACAAGGCGGGAGGGCTCCCTCCCGCCTCTCTAAGTTTTTAATTTTTTTTTTAAAATTATTAGGAAAACATTCTAATTTGATATAAATTTAAGTTGTGTTTTGACGAAAATACCTCTAGTCGGCGAGAATGTTTCGCTGGCCAGGTGAGTCAATGAAGTTAAGCCTTTATTTGAAACAAATATAATCACTTTAGGTCATTCTTTGAGATTGATGTGGCTACTCCAGACTTTTATTTGAAAAAAAGAGTGTACTTCAGGCCCTTATTTGGAATTTTCATTATTATATATCCTCTTCAAAGTTCTTTTATTTGCACAAACAAATTTTGGATAATGATACATAATCAAATTTAATTTTTTTCATGTAACTTTATGTTATAAATAGGTTTATATTTACATTATGAGATTATTTGTATAAGAAAGCTTTTATGATGTCAATGTATGTAATATACATATATATATATATATATATATATTTGTAATTTTATTCGCTGTCGTTAGATCCGTACTTTCCAAGCAATATGGAACAATTTTTCTCCTCTTTTTGTTTGCTTCTCGTCCCAAATTCAAAATATATGCCCTTCTCGTTGAAAAAGATACATTGACATCTTTAGTTCTACCTCATAAAATTATAACATCCTGATGTTCAATCAATAAAAAATTTTATACACATTTAGCTGGACGTGGTTATTCTCAAAAGCTTAATATCACAAATTTTTTCTAAGAAAAAATAATTCCTGAGTATGGAATGTATGTTATCATTGAAAAAAAGGAAAATGGGGGAGGATACAAATTTAGACAGAAAGTTAATTAATGAAATTAGCTCATAATTAAAAATAAAAAAAAGATGGAACTTTTTCACATGCATCGTGGTACAGAGACGTGTCTGTAAAAGTGCAATAGTGTACGAAATTATTGAGTACCATTTCTTCCTATGTGCACATGTGACGCAAAGGACGTCTCTTGGACAGCACCTTTTTGACCCAACATTGAGCGACTTAAATTGCTAGGTGGTCTCAGCATGAAAAGATGGAGGGGTAGAGACAAGACATCTGCACGTAAGATATAAGAGAGTGACCTAAAACCTTTCTACTAGCCCAACAATGGCACCCCTGTACTGTTTATGAACTTCGAGGGTTGTTTCTCGGTGAGAGAGAGTCGGTTCATCTTCGGTCCACCGAATTCGGACATTATTGTGTATGTGGCCTCGGCATTATCTCAAGAAGATTTTTTGTTTTGTCAAAAATTAAATTGCATATGTATTGAAAAAAATTAGTTTATTTCCTTTCCTTTGTTTATACCCTACTTCAATTTTTACCTGATACCAAAGCAAGGCTCACATGCCTCATGGTCATACTAATGATGAATTTTTTGGTCCATTCGAAGTGGGAACGGTACTATGACCGAACATTCTAAAGCTTGTAGTGATGTGACAATAGCACTTCAAAGAAGTCGATAAATAAATAGATTACTAAAATTTTGACATATTTGCAAAAAAAATTTCAGAAGATTTGATAATACAGCAATTTATTTGGAAGTTAGTAAATTTTTAATAGTGTTGGTAAGTTATTAGTGTTGTAAAAAATAGTTGAAGAATATGAAAATAAGATATACTGTTTGCGCCGTGGAAGTATCCTCCTTTAGGATATAATTCCGCATCTCGCAATATAAATTTCGGTGCAACCGTATCTAGTGACTATCCTCTCGGGCATAAACAATAAATTTGTATGTTAAACCCAACAAAGAAATGAAAAATAAGGAGTAAAGATGTTCTTGCTTTTGTATGTCTTTTTTAAATTATGTTTGGAGCAACAATAAATGAAAGAGAAAGCCATTTTTCCATCATCAATTTTGGCATTAAATTGAAAACTATTACAAATGGGGACAAGTGTAGTAGGAGTGTTATAACTTTCGTACAATGTTCACTCGAATGACATATATTTTTGCTTAGTGCCACATCAAAGTTAAATCGATTATTTAAGTGCCACCTTTGGCATGGATTTTTATTAATTTAAAAATATATATTTTAATTTTGAATATTTTTAGTTTTCATTTGTGCGCCTACAACAAAGGCCTTGCCCTTGTCCAGTGGGGCCATGAAGAACTTAGGTGAGGCCATTGATAGATGCAGGCGAGGACCTTTGTGACAAGGCCACTTCTCTTGCAGGCCGGTGAGGCCACGATAGCCTCACCCAAGACCATGGCACCCTCGTTGGCCATGGGCAAGGGTGCGAAGGCCTTCGTCAGATCTAGGTGAGGTTAGTGGCGGAATTTCCAATGAGACAAATTATCGATGACACTTAAGCAATTAATTTTTTAAATTTGTGGCACTTAAGTGAACAAAAAAAAGAAGTTATAGCACTCAAGTGAGTGTTGTACGGAAATTATGGCACTCCTATTGTACTTGTCGTATTACAAATCCCTCACAAATTGATGCCAGCGAAAACTGTGACAAATTGATGGTGGTCATAACTTATATTAAAGCTATTACAAAACAATGGCTTTTAATATTCCAAAACTATCAAAATATCCAACAATCCTCCACATTTCAAAAGGTTTTGAAAACAAAGGAAAGATATATGCTGGTTTAACTCAATTGAATGAAATGCATTAGAAGTGGTCGATAGCTAGGGTTGTTAGCCACTGGCTAGACCAAGACGAGTCCGTAACCACGGCCGACCCTTGCCCACCATTTGCTAGCTCATTCTAGCGGTGGTGGGGCATCGGCGACGAGGGCCCTATAGGCCCTTGATTGATTTTGCTGTCCTTCCCCTCTTTTTATATAAATATATATTATTTTTAAATTTAATAAATAATATTTAGATTAAAAAATTAGATTTGAACCCAAACAACATCATTTTGGCCTTATCCTTCCTATTTTAGTTACGTCAATATTTTCTAGTAGCTAAGTTGGATGGAGTTAACGGAAAGACTTGATTGCATTGATTTGATAAGTTTTATGACTTAATTGTACTTATTGATAGTTTTAAAATTTAATTGCACTTTTGTGACAAGTTTTAAGACATTAAGTGTACTTTTTTCTATTAAGAACTGATACTATTTCTCATGCACATCTTCATACAAATGATATTGAAAAATCAAATGACGAATTGAGAAGGAGTAAAGACCAAGGAAAGAAACTTTTTTTAAGAATGATTTTAATACTTATCTTGTTGATAATGATTTTTTAACTTGCTCTGAAGCAATTTTTGCTAAAGAATGTCATTTTTGAAAAGATGCCATAAAACTGGGTACTCAAAACTCGGACCTTATTTCGTCGAGGGGAAGGGTTGTCTTAATTTAAGGTGGAAACCAAAATCTTCAGTAAATATCCAATATCATCTTCTTGAGATGATGCCCAATGCCACATAGGCATTATCTCAAATTTGGAAGGCTCACGTTGACATAAAACTATTAATCATAAAACACCAAACATAGAAGGAAAAAGCTACCTCACTCAAATTAGATGTATTGAAAATGATGCAACTCTCTGGGTGCGTTCATTTTGTAGAAAATGAGTTATTTATGTAGTTTAGAAAAATTAATTGACGAACATATTTTCATCATCGGTAATAATTTATGTTTAATTATTTTTGTGGACGAATTTTTTTCTATTTAATTTATTTTTATAAATGATATTAGCAATTATTATTACTCATTTTTTGCAAATCTTCCGATCAGCAAAAACCGAAATAACTAGGGTGCCATAGTGAGGGAGTGGAAATGCTTTCAGGCTCATTCATCGAACCATGGGGCAAAGCTCATATTTATGCCCTTTCTCTTTTTCTTCCGTGTCTTTTCGTGGTGACAGTCTATCAAGTGTCATGATCCATGTATGTCAGGATTTTCTCTTGAGGACGTAAGCAAATGATGTCATACAAACTTCAAAAAAGAGGCAATAAAGACCTCTTATTTGGTAATCATCTTCGAAATAACTATTTTTATTCTTTTATTTTCTAGAGCGAAAAAAGAACAGAAATTCATATAATAAAATTTTATTTTCGAGAATAAAAAACTATTTTTTTGTTCTCGAGAATAGATTTAAAAAAATTAAGAAGTAGAAAAAATTACTTATTATTCCCTGGAACAATTCCTAAAATCAGTTCAATTTTTTTCTCATATTCTCTTTCTCTTCTTCTTTCCTTTTCTTCTTTTTCCTTTTGGCCGACTACCAGCCTCGGCCATAGCCGGCGACCTCACCGGAGCGTTGCTGGCCCCAGGTGACACCGAGCCACGGCAAGGCTGAGCCTCGTCAATGGCCGGGCAAGCTCAGCCTCACTAGATCTAGGCAAGGTGGGCTCAGGCGAGCTTAGCCTCCGCCCAACCAAGGAAAGGCTGTCACACCCCGATCCTCAAGCGCATGCCCATCCCTTTCTGGTCGATAAAAATTTTGCGACTTCCCAGGACAAGTCGCCAACCCTTTTATTTTATTGCACATTCGGAAGCAAATAACAAATCCCCTGACAGTAACTATCTCGGGATAGAAAAGCAGGACATCACATTCACAAACAAACCACACTTTTATAAACATACTGAGTCATTGACACAAGTCTCTAACCAAAAGATTAGTTCACAAAAAGAGGTTATCCTATCTAACATACTCTTCAGGTCACCTCAGCTCAGCTCCAAGTCCTCTCTCTACGGCCCTGAAAATTTTAAGCTCACGATGAGGTGAGATATAAATCTCAGCGAGTTCACAGTCTAAGCCTGATTAGGAGGGAAATACACCAGGAAGTGTCCTAACCACACAACCACTCAATTAGCATAGAGGACTTACCTCACCTCAGTTTCATTCCTACATGTCAGTATAGTTCATATCGTGATGCATATAATCAATGCGCATAACAATCGGAACACCTCATCAACTCAACAATCATGCGTTCCGATTGTTAATTACACCCCTTAAGGGTACGACCAACTCTAATATTGGCGGTCTTCTAGCATTGCCAGGCGTCGTCTCACCTCCTTTGAGCACGGTGACGTCTCTTAATTAGACGGCTTCTTCGAAGGGGCGTAGGTCTAGAATCTACTGCGACCCAAGTCCCAAAGAATGGGTAACGTCTGGCTTAACAACCCAGGACGGTTTCTCTTAACTAACACACGACCAATCAATCTCGGCCCAAGACACTGTGCATTGCACTCAAATGTTTCAAATAAAATGGTGAATCTGGCCTATTTTCTTCGTATTAGAAATACACAGTAAAATAGTCGTGTGTGGGTATACGGTCAATTCACACTAGAAAAATTAATATCCTCCAATTTAACATTCCACTGGTTTATATAGTATATAAAACCATTTTTGGTGTTAAAATCCAACACTCGAGATTTTCTGAATAAATAATGAATTTCACAAATTTTGGAATTAAATACTCAAAATTTCAATTAGCACTCAATTTGCACAAATTAATATCCAATTGCATAAACTGGACACACCATTGCAATCAGCACAAAATTCTGGTCACCGGCTATCCCGGTCTAATTTCCAAAAAATAATTAATAATTAAATAAATTACAAGAAATTAAATAAATTACAAAATAAATAAATTTAAAGCATTTGATTAAATTAATTTAAACTAACTAAACTAAATAATCTAACTAACAATTAAATCTAACTATCTTATTTAATTTAATCTAAGTACACTAACTAAATAAACTAACTAATTCCTAACTAATCCACCTAACTAAATTAACCAAACTAACTAAGTACTTCGACCAAAAAAAAAAAAAAAATAACTAAATACTAACTAAATACTTAATCTAACTAAACCATCCTAAGCCTAATTAACCTAAATAATCCACAAATTAGCTAACTAACACACCTCTAAGTGTCATCAGCCCACTAATTAAGGATTAGAACGCAACTCACCGGTTAAGCACGAAAATCAGCTCACGGCAATGGCGGCGCAACGGCGGCCAAGATCTGGGCTCACGGCGAGGCCGAGGGAGCTTGGACTGGCTGAAAAATCGCAAAAGGGAACTCACGGACTCGGGTGAGTTCGCTGGAATCCGCGGCTGGCTTTGGTCTTCGGTAGACTGAGCGAAGCTAGCGTTGGCAAATCAGCAGAGGAGAATTCGGTGGTCTTCAACGGGCTGGTCGTGCGGGTAATGGACCGCTCGCTTGAAGCTGGACGTGAAGAGCGTGGGCTTCGGTGAGGGAAAAATGGGCTACTCGATGTAGACGTGTGGAGAAGGTGGGGTGAATGATGGAGTAGGTGGCGGTGGGATGAGGGGAAAACGTGGGGATGCTTCGGTGATGGGTGTCTTCGAAGGGAGAAGTGAACAGAAGGAGCTGAAGTCGTGGAAAGCGAGAGAGACCAAGGAGGTGGCGTGCGCAGGAGACCAAAGGAGAAAGAGAGAATCGGATGAGGGAGAGAGGCGGTGGACGGGCATGCGAAGGAAGCCAAGGCTGAGCCAAAAGTCAACAAAACTTACCTCTTAAATTGAATGCTTGGTTCCCCCTTCAAGCTTCCAACCTTATCCCTTATGTCCCCTATTTCTTTCTTGCAATTTAATACCACAAAAATCCAATTTAAATATAAAAAATGCAGCCCTCCTCTCTTCATTTGAATTTCACTTCATTTAGCTTCCCTTTCTTCCTCAATTTCTCCAATTCGAAGTCCTATTTTGAAGAAGGAAAAGCCCCACACACTTCCACAATTTCCCATCATCCAGTAGCTCAGCTTAGAAGTTGAAATCTCATTCAAATGAGCTAAACTGAATTTCCATTCATTTTATAAATCGATTTTCCGTAAAAATCTCGGAATCTCCAAAAAATCTTCAGAGGATGAGTCGACGTTCCTAAAATGAATCGTGACACGATAGAACTTTCAATTTTTGAAATCGAGCTCAATTTCGCGGTTAATTTCAATCCGACGTGATTTCAGCGCGTCTTAATCTATCAAGTAGTTTTTAAAGAATTTTTAATGCAATTGACTTGTGGTCGATTATTTTTGAGCGACAACGTACATCTTCAACTCATTGGCAACTCTTGGTTGTCGTGAAAATCTCAAGATTTCAAATACGGACACCGGGTACAAAAATAATAGAAAATCGGTCTAGTGCCGTTCGACAGAAATTTTGCAATTAGGTGGAATTACCCACGCACTAATTACACACTTCTATCGAATCGACCTATCTCCGGTCTCTAATCGATTTTGTCGGTGCCGTAATGACCCTTGCAGATTAGCACAATCGAGCAGTCAATTCTTGGTCGAATTCTCATGTCTATTGCGTTTAGATTCCTTAACAGCTTCACCTGATAGGCTAGTTAACTCGTGAGTGGCCAACTCAGAGAAAAAGACTATAGGCACGTCGATGAAAAGCCCATTTCATCTCATTGAAATCAGACTCGAAAATTAGGATGTCACAAAGGCCGAGCCTCAAATAGTCATGGCGAGGCTCGGCCTTGTCAGGCCAAGGCGACATCGACCTTATAATTTACAAATAAATTATTGAAAGCGAAACCGGGCCTGGGGCAGGCTAGCCCGGCCTTCTTTCTTTTCCCTTCTACTCCCTCTTTCCCCTTTGGGCCCAGCCCATTTTCTTTTCCTTTTCTTCCAGCCCGGCTCGCTCCTTTTCCCCTCTCCCCACTCCCCTTTGTCCTCTCCGATTTGTGAAAGGATCATTGAAAAAGGATGAAGTACAGAGACAGACAGAGGAGGCAACGCAAGCGTCTCGCTGGAGTTGGTGGTCGGGGGTAGACCGGCAGAGGCAGCTGGCATGGTAGAGGCCATGTGCACTGGTGGCCATTAAAAGGAAAGGGACATAGAGAGAGAAGGAGGACCTTTTGGCTGGCTCGTTTGAGAGGAGAGAGGGAGGCCGAGAGTGAAATCGGAGAGCGACTCTCAACCTCGCCCCCATCGATCCAACTACGCGTCCTCGACGGCCTTCGAACGGCGTCCCCAAGACCACCGCTCCCCGGTGTGCGTGTTTCCGGTGAGTTCGAGTTCTAAAGATTATCAGTGTCTTCTTCTCGATCCGTGGTCACCGCGTGTTTGATAATAGGTCCAGGTCAGCCCATGCGCATGCGTTGCCGATTTCCATTCATTCTTAAGTGCGTATAGGCAGATTTCACATCAGCAAAAGGTCCTTGTCGCTCGTTGAGCAGTATTTCCATCACTGAACTAAGTGGGAGCAGAAGAGTTTCTTTCCGTTTTTATTGCTCTATGTTTTGTGCGTCGGGAATCAGTTGAAGTCTACAGAGGAAACGTCAATCTCATGGGTCATTCGCATTGGTTTACATACCTAGGCTATCAAGGGTGATGTTTAAGTTTTTCTCAATTTGAAGTCTGAGAGAGTTGGTGGTTGAGCCACGCTTGCTCTGGAGTTAATGTTTTGGCTTTAGGAATGAACTTGCAGTAGGGGCAAACGTCAGTATTATGTTGGGGATTCGAAGTGGGAAGACTTGGCTAGAAAGAAATGGCCCTATTTAATGTTTGAGTAATCTCGGGCCTAAGTGGTTTTAGTGGATTTGGGCTTGTTTATGGTGCATTTAGAAATGGTCTTGGGAAGGAGGTTTGGGTGTCCAAAGCTCATTTGACCAAATATTGAGTGTTTGGTAAAATTTTTGAAACCCACTTGAGGGAAAGTTTGCCTTTGAAAGGCTAAAAGCCCAAGGTAGAGCTGCCTTGGGCTTTTGACATTTTTGAAAGGCCCTCTCTAGGGTTTAGTATAAAAATCTTGTTTCAAAACTATCATCACTCAATTTTTGTTTTTACATTTTTGCCTTTATGAGTCACGGTTCATCTTCTTCTTCGTTGAGTTTGCCAATATAGTTGTGTGTGGGGCTGCGATGGGTTGGCAATGGGCTAGAGAGAGGCCAACATGGTCACGGTTAGCCCGACGTCCGTCACCAGCAAGCCACGCAACTTTGGTGAGTCACGTTGTTGCGACCTAGATCTGGGTCACGCAATCTCCGTGAAGGACCGCCTGAGTAGCGCAACCAGGTAGCCCTCGCCAAGGTCACACAACCTCAAGCAACCTAGATCTTGGTCGGTCGACCCTTGACAAGTCACGGCAAGGTCACGCAACCTCCGGCGACCTAGATCTAGGTTGTGTAACCTCCGTGAAGAGCCACTGAGGTCGTGCGACCTCAGATGGGCCCTGCTGAGGTTGTGTGACCCTTGGCAAGTTGTGACGACCTAGATCCAGGTTGCACGAACTCCGTGAGAGGTTGCAAGGGTCACGCGACTAGGCCGCCCTTGCTGAGGTCACCTAGGTCACGCAACCCTCGCTAGGGGTTACCTGACCCTAGGTGGCCCTCACCAGTGGTCTCTAAGGGTCGCCCAACCCCAAGCGTCCTCGCCAGTTATCTTCAGGGGCCGCTTGAGGTCTTGCAACCTCAGTTGTTAGTCACTGGCAATAGATTTCGATCACCGATGACAGGCTCCCCTCGCCAGCTAACTTTCTTTTTTCCTTTTTTTGATGGATTTTTTTTTTTAATTACAAAAGTCCTTTGTAAATATTGTCTTTCCAAATAATATTTTATTCAAAGATACTTCACAATGAACTTTCAGATTACAATTTAACAAACATAATTTACATTTTGGAAAATCCCTTTAACTCCTAAAGACTTTTACCGAAAGTCCAACCAAACGCACCTTTAGGTTGATGAACTTGGACTTAGGGGTGAACATCGGTCCAAGGTTGACCCTAAACTGACCCTGGACCGCCTCAACCCTGTTGGTCTTGGTTCGATTTTCAGGAGAATTGGGTCGTTCTTTGGTCCTGAAATTCCTAGATTAGTACTGTGCATATTAGTTGTTGATCCTAAGAGTTCAAGATTGGTCCAATTTGGACCAACCTTGACTATATATATTATAATATTCTTATATATATTCTAAAGAGTAAACCATAACTTAAACGGCATCAAACAATGTACTCCTCCTCCAGTACTCCTGTCCTCCTTTCTTTTTTATCTTCTTCTTTTTTCTTTCTTCTTCTTCAATTTTTACTTGAAAGAAACAACTTTTCGCTTGTGAACAACCTCACCTTCCTCGTTGCACAATGCCCGCCCTGCTCAATGCTCGCCACTCACCTCGCGACTTGCCTGGAAAGCTCAGAGGATTCAGTCACGGTAAGAAAATTTTCCCCTCGGTTTCGTCATATCCCTAAAATCCCGAATCCCGTGGATATTGACGATTATCCCTATTGATGGATATGTAATTTGAAATAATAGATTTGTCTTTTTAGGGAATACAAAAAATAAAACAAAATAATTATCGATTGGTCCTGGGTTGACCCTAGAACTTGATTGAACTCAACGGGTCGATTCGGTTCTTAGTCCCAGGCTCAATTGGGTCGGTTCTCGATCCCAAAAATTGGGGACCAACACTGTGCGGGTCAGTCCCTAGGTTAGGTGTTGGACTGGCCCAACCCAGACCATGATCACCCCTATTTGGACTTGTTTAGTCTAGTTAGTATGTGCTAGGCTTACTAGTTAGATTTGGATTGAGCTTGTTTATAAGTTGGGCTTTAGGGAATTAGGTTAAGGTGTAGTTTAGGGCTTTGGTCGGACCGGGCTTGGTACAAGAGCCTGGCTTGTGTTTTGCGACCCCGGTCAGGTCTTGACTTAGACCAAATTCGGAGAAAATTAAAAAAAAAATTTCTAAAAGTCATGAAAAAGTTGAGAAATTAGATTTTGAGTAGGTTTACTACATTTTAGTATTAATTCTAGTTTATAACTAATTTATCATAAAAATTATGAAAATCTTTTGATAAAAATTGTGCTCAAAATTGAACAAACTCTTAAAACTTTACGATGAGATTTCAATGTTTCATTTTTCTTTTTAGACAAATTATCAATTGATTGCGCGCTTTCAATTTGATCGTGGTTTCCCTTTAGCCTAGCTAGGAATGTGACATTTTTCTTATTTCTTAGCCTTAGATCACTGCGTTTCTTTGCAATTTATTTAATACTTTCTTGATTGCTAGTTGTTACTTTAATGATTGCATACCTGTATGATTAACTCACATATTAATGAAGATGTTTAAAATCAAAATGGACTACCTAACAAAAATCTTTATGAAATAAACAAGATTAGGTACCGGAAGGACACTATTTGATTAATTAGTGTAATCAAGTCTCCGGCTTGAGAATTTCTAGTTGCATAGAAAGTGAGGTATACTTATGTGCCTTACTTGGTTTTTAGTTAATTCTAATAGACTAATGGTGACTCCTCATTAGAAAATCCTTATAGTGTCAATTTGAATTCCCAATGTCACGCAAGGTATGGACTTGGGAGAGTCCACGTGTAAAATGAGGGCGGTATACTTGCTTTTTATGCATTACCCTTAAACCTATGTCTTTTTCCCTCCGGATGGAAAAGGTAAGTCTCGATAGGGGTGAGATGAGGTAATTCAAGGAAATGATACTAACATGTCAATCTCAATCTATCTATCCATGGATATAAAAGTGGGTAAAACTCACATGATGATGACTCACGTGGCATGCTCTTGTGCGAGCTCCATGCACTGATTTGCTTTTGATGTCGGTTAGCAAACCTATAATGTTAGCATATGTCTAAATTTTGCATATCTAATTCTTATGAGAATTTTTATGATAAATTATTGCTGATTTAGAAGATAAATGTTGAAATAAGTTATTTAGGGCAATTATCAAGTCAATAGGTCAATTCAAACCTAAACTTTCCGATATTACCAATTGAGTTACTTGACACTAGAATTTCACCAATAAAAATTAATTCACACATTAGGGACTATGACATAGATATGTTATGCCCAACCCATTTAAGCTTCAAAATCAATAATCCTGAGTTTCAACCAACGAAATAGACTTCAAGCACTCTTCCCCCAGAGATAAGGAGGTCATCCATCATACGCACAGAGGCTGGACGAAGCGGACGGAGGAGTCTTATTTCGTCTTCTGTTTTCTTATTCTTATCTCACAATTTGTGTGGACCAAGTTTTGTAATTGGTATATTTCCAATTCTATAATTCCTACTATTGTCATTTCTACCATCTGTATTCTTCACATATAGAGTATTTTGATTATCAAACCTTTCACCTGAACAGCATTTAAAAAGAAAAATCAATTGTTCAAAAAGTCATTCTGTGGTGAAAGTTATATTACATGATTGCACGAACTTTGTAATAAATGTTTTAGAGTAATTGTTTATGTATACCTAGATTCTATTGTGAAAGATCAATATGTAACTGATGAATGATAAAAGATTTATGGTAGGTTTAATTCCATCTATTTCACAATTAATATCAACAAATTCTGGTAACTGTAATGATTTCACTTACTTTATAGTTCACAAGAATAAAGTCTACATTTGGTATAACTCTTATCACGGAAATTTTGCATATGTTTTTCTATGAATAATTGTTCATCTCTCAATCCATGATGAAATCTATATTACATGATCGCACATATTTTGGTAATAAACATTGAAGATAATTGTTTATATAGATTATGTTTTGACATACCTGGAGGCTGGATGTTTAAGCTGATTCGAAAAGATTTCTGCATCTAAATTTAAAACAAAAGGCTAAAAATAAAAATAAAAATAAAAATTAATTTTAAAAACTTATATTTTAAGATTGAGCATATTTCGGTATTGAATGTTAAAAAAAAAAAATGTTTACATATATGCAGATTCAATTTTGAAGTATCTATAGGCTGAAATTTTAAATTGATCGAATCATTCTATAAATAGATCTTTGTTAATTAGGCATGGAAACATAGTGCATAGTAATTGTTCGAATACTTTGAGGAAATACATTCAGTATCACATTGGCCCTACTACAACCACAACTATAATGAAGACATACACTCTCAAATCAAATTCATCAATCACTGATCTTGTTCATTGTAATTGACTCCATCGCAAATGCAGTCGGGACGAAAAATGCTTGGTCCATAAGTGGATTTAACCATTTGGAATAGTAGGGGAAGTTGTAGTTGTGTGAATAAAGCCACAGGGAGAGAGGTCAGCAAAGTAATGGGAATGAGAACCCACTCGAATCTGTTATCTAGCATCATTGTGAGAGTTGCGGTGAAGGCCATCAGCATGAAAGCCAAGGAGGAAGAGAAAACAAACGCCCCAAATGATCTTCTTAGGCAACGATTCAAGAAAATCTTGCACCTCATACCGCGAAGTTAAGATGGCTAGGAATAGCAAGATGGCTGTCACGGAGGAGACCAAACCTAATGCATCCGAAATTGCGAAAACTAGGAGAGAGTCTTGTCCTAACAACAAGGGTACTCTAGTATTGTTGTCATTGCCTCCAGGCACAGTGAATGCAGCAGTGAACAATACTATGACAATTAGAGTTGAGACAAGCATACATGAATTTGTTGTGTCCTTCACTCACTTCTCTCCTTTCTCTAGCAACTCTTTGTAGCTCTCCTTGAATGTATTCCAATATGTCATTCCCTCAGAATGGGTATCTCTTATGTTAGGGGTAGTGTAGCTTTCCACAGCCTATGCATAAAACTCATAATTAGGAGTTTCAATAAGTGGATAAAGTATTGAAGATTTAAAAAAAAAAAAAAAAAACAAACGAGGGAACATCTCAAGAGATCAAAGAAATTTCATTGTTGGGACGTGACCATCCCCATTATGACCCTAAAGAAGAAGACAACGTGGAGGAGATAACCTCTTCCGTGATGTCTGTTCCAACGCAACTAGTGAAGAGGCTCCATTGTGCCATCATTAATGGAATGTGATTCAGATGATTCCAATGTCAAATTTGACATCTCGAAAGACTTCATCTGGCTAGAGACATGTTGAAAGGAAAAAGGCGCAACGTTTGTCCACTTGAGATGTTTTGATGAACCATGGTACTTGTTTTACATTCATAGTGGGAAAATTAACCAATATGTCATAAACTTACTATATAGATACCAATTCAATTCTAAATTTTTTAATTTTTTTAATTTAATCCTAAATCTTTGTATGAAATTTCAATATAGTCATTTTGGTTAATTACATTGAAAACTGCTAACGTGGCGGTCCGATTGTCACCGACCATCCTCCGTAACACATTGCCATATCAACAATTTTAGACAAAAATTAGTCACAAAGACTGTTAAAATCTTGTGTAAATGTTCAGGACTAAATTGATAAAATTGAAAAAAATTGAAAAATTGAAAAACTTAGGATGACATCCATAAACTAGGATCAAGATTGTTCAAACAATTTTCCTTATTCATATTTCTCCTGTTTCTTTTCTGTAGTTGAATTATACGTATTTTGCATTCTTCATAAATCTGTGCAAATATGTTCTTATTTCTTTGATTGATTGATGTGATTGATTTGAGAGTTGTAATGGTCTCCGTCACCTCGATTCATACACTAGAACTAAACTGATCATTCTTTTTTTTTGTCCCTTATCATTTTCTCATTAATTCGTAGCGCACATATTCATTTCTTCTATAAAGAAAATTTCATTTTCGAGCATCCAATGGATGGTAGTCAAGTGCATTGCTAGTGGGAGTTATGTCTTCATGTTGCATAACCGATTATTCAAAAGTAAATTAAATAAGATACTATATGAAAGGATAGCTACGTAATAGGAAAAGATGCAACTCAACTTCTCAAGGTTGGCACAACTGGCCAGAAAGCAGGGGATTTTCAATTTGGAAACTAAAATTTAGCATTTCATATCCAATCAATTATATGCACATGCCAATGTTTGGATTTAACTAATTTGAGAGGTTAGTTATAAAGGTGTTCCATGGGTCTTCAGCGGCGATTACAATGATACCTATGCAAGGGCCAATTGAGACTTCTTAGGTAGTAGCGAGTTACGTTGCTGCCACCATTGAGTGAGGGCGGCCAAGCCTCGCTGGCAGTCTAGCGAGGGTTGTTGCACTCAAAGCGACTCCGTGAAGGTTCCTAAACCTTGTCAGTGACAAATGGGGCGACCCCTTGTTCCTCTTCAATGATCACTCTCTCTCTCTCTCTCTCTCTCTCTCTCTCTCTCTCTCTCTCTCTCTATTTTTTGAATTTTTTTTAAACTCTAGTCATTTTTATTTTTAGTTTTTGTGATGTGGCACTTATCTGTACCATATTAGTTTCACTTGTGCAAAAAATAAAAGGAAATTAATAAAAAAAATGCCAATGTATTTTCCATCCATCAAAAATAGATGGAACAAACGGAGGGACTAACATAAAGAGGAAAGACAAGTTTTAAGACTTATTAATCATGAATTCAAAGTTTTAGGACTCAATTGCAAAATTGATTCAAATTTTAGGATTCTTGTTGTACATAATAGTACCAAGTTGTTTCTTCTTCTTCTTTTTTTCACGACAGAGAATAGAAAGTTGAAATGCAATAAAGGTAAATAAATAGTAAAAGCTTCATGATATCATTTTTTTTAGACAATGGTTTGCATGAGTAAATTTTAGTTGATAGCTAAATGAACTAATGAAAAGTGTTCTTGAATTAATAGCTATTCAAATGAAAATAGTGGCCATAAATGAACTTAGCTAACCTTTTGATATATATATATAAAGAGAGAAGATTCAATTCATATTACTTTAATTAAGACATTACCACCTACATAAATTTAATTATATTTTAACTACATTATTGTCACGCCCCGATCCTCGAGCACGCACACATTCTTCTACTTGGTTGATTTTAGAATACGATATCCCAGGACTATATATTGCCGACCCTTTTATTTATTAAGCACATGTGGAAGCAGTTATAAATCCCCAAATAATAAAAAAATGTGATAGAAAAGCAAGGTCATATTTTTCATATTGAAATTCACAACCATACTTTTATACAGAGCCATTCACAACTTCCTAATTTCACTCTATTCACATATAAACTCTAATCACAAAAGAGGATGGGATCTCAGTTCTCATCTAGGTTGTACTCAGGATCCTCCTCAAGATCACCCTCTTCTTCAAGATCTTCCTACTCCTAGGGTTCCTCCATTTCCGACTCCTCATCAAGGTCTTGAAATGTTGTCCCACAACCGGGATGGGACTACGTCTCAGCAAATTCTACCCCACTAAGACTTGATTAGGAAACCAATAAACCACATGGTTGCCTAAACACAGCACGAGTCAGAAGACTTACCTTGGCATCAGTTCCAACCTACAATTCAATGTTATATACAAATGTCTCATATATCACATCGAACAGTAAATCAAATCACGACATCAGATCAATCTTTGATCAATCGACGTAATCGATTATATTTTAGTCAGACCTCTTCTAGGTCATTCACATCCCACTGTATAACCTCCAATAATACACTTCACAGAGCTCCATTAATGCTCTCGGGTGTCGTTTTTGCCAAAGTGACGTAAGTAACAGACGGTCTATGTGCATTCTTTAAGGCGCCATTTTCACACAGTGATATTCCTCAATCACTGAACCATGCCTGTTTATACCTCGTACTTGATCGGTCTCAGCCAAGAGAATTCCTAGTTCACTCTCACGATTCTTTCCACTTTACAATTCATCAAAGCATTATAAAGGTTAAATATCCAAACTCGGCCATCGACCAATCAATCACTCAAATTCCATTCAATTCCAATCAATTTAGAATAATTCCTCAAATTGCACAATTTAGTAAATTCCACACAGCGTAGAGCTCAAATAAATAAATAAACTACACCACGACAATCAAGACGAAATTTTGGTGTCATTATCCCCGCCTAATTTCTGAAAAATAAATAAATAATTAAATTAATTTCAAAAATTAATAATTAAGTACTAAAATCCAATTTAGGCCCGTAATGCCTGATTGAACGCCAAAACGGGTCGGGAAAAATCCCGAAATGCACTTAATAAATATTAGGAGCTCTCTACTTGCTAATGACTAAATCTAACCACCTAACATGCATCATTAAGTCACTAATTTAATTGTTCTAAACTAAACCATCTAATTGCACTTAATTAAATCTAATCAACCCTTAGGTATCATTAGTCTACTAAGCAAGAATTAGTGAGATTACTCACTTGATTAAAAGCGGGTATCGGGATACCGCGACAGCGGCCGAAATTAGGCTTTCGACAACACCGGTAGGTTTGGACCGGGCTTTAAATTTGGGCCCAACAAATCTCAGCCCAACTGAGATTTGTTCCTGATTTTGGGCTGGACTCGCTCTTGGGCTGGCTGCGGTCGGGCCTTCTTCACGGACTGGGCTTGCAATAAAGCTGAAATGGGCCTGTCTCCACTGGACTTGGAGACTACTGGAGATGGATTGACTTTCTAGGCTCGTGGATTGAACAGGCCAAGCTTCAAGGCTGAGTTGAAATTTTGCTGGGCCGAAGAGAATCAGAATGGGCTCGCTACAGTCGGTCCACGAGCAAAAGAAAATCGAAGCTGCTGTTCGGTCTTCACGCGGACTGAACGAAAGAAACAGCAAGGGGCGCTGGAATCCATTGAGGCCAAAGGGACACGTGAGTTGCGGTTGGCGGTGAGGAGACATGGATGGAGGAGCAGCTTCGCTTGGGCCACGAGAGACACGCGGCAGCTTTGGTCTTCGAAATGCACGGGTGCTGCCCAGTCAACCGAAGGCTCCGCTTGTTGCTGGAGTTGACCGCGAGCTGGCGTGAGAGGCAGCGTGAAGATGGGTAGTGGAGCAGACGATCGTGGAGCTGAGGGGTGAAGGACGCGTGGCAGATGGGAGACAACGGCCGCAGAGGCTGCACGCGGGGGAAGACTTCGCTGGACTGGAATTCGACCAAAAGTAATCAAGCAGAAGTTGAACAAAGAAATTGAAAGTGAAGCCGAAGACTATGGTTGTCGCACAAAAGATGGACAGCAAGTCTTGGACGGAAACTAGAGAGGGGATAAGTGAGGAGTGAGTGAGGGCTCCACCAAGGCTTGATATTTTGCAAAATATCCTCCAAGAATTACTCTTCGCCAAGTAAAAACACTTGGCCTTCAATAGGCCATCAAAAATGTCCCATATAACCTCTCAAGTAGTCCATTATTGCTAGGGTGAGGGGATGTTACGAATTTCTTAGCCAAGGCTTCAATTGCTCTTCAATTCTCTCTTGATTTATTTTCAATTGGCCACCATAATCAATTGGTATATCAATAATCAAATTGATAATTTTCCTCACCCAATTACCCATCTTGCATCTAAATTTTGCAACCAAAAACCATCTTCAGCCTTTTCTGCACAAAAACAACCCGGCGACGACTTTTTCCCAAAAAGTGTCGGGTGTCAGAAAAAATCTTCTGAGACTGAGTCGTGGATCCTAAAATTTATTGTGATATGACAGAACCTTCAATTTCTGAAATCAGACTTGAATTCATGGTTGATTTCCATTTGGTGCGTTTTTAGCGTGACCTAAGCTATTGGGTGGTTTTCAAAACTTTTTAAGGCAAATGACCCGTGGTCAATTTTCTTCGAACCACTATGAACCCATTCTACTCAATGGCGAGTCTCGATTGTCGTGAAAATCCCGAGGATTCAAATACGAATATAGGGTACCAAAATGACAATAAAATCATATTAGTGTCGGTCGACGAGAATTTTCCAATTTAGTGGAGTCACCCACGATTGGCCACACATCTCAGTCAACCAGACTATCTCTGGTCTTAGATTGATTTTTAACTGTTCCGCAATGGCCTCTAAAGATGAGCACAGTCGAGAAGCCGATTCCTGATCGAATTCTCAAGTTTATTGCCCTAAAATTTCTTAATTACTTACCCAGACAGTCTAGTTATCTCAAGAGTGATCGGCTCTGAGAATAGCCCTATAAAAGCGTCAACGAAATGCCCGATTAATTCAGTAGAAAATAGGTTGAGAAATTCAGGATGTCACATTTATAATCTTAAATACAAAATGTAATACAACAAAACGAGCAAAGCTACCACGGAAGTATGAGTAAAACTGATTTAAATGTTTTTGTTTGGGCTCCACGGGAATATAAATGGGTTATACATTAAATGATATGCACAATAATCCCCTAATTGCATCATGGCAGACACCTATATAAAGAGTTGGTCGAATTTAAGAAAGAGTCACGAGGATTAGATTAAAGTGGCGGATCATAGTTATATTGGTAAATTAAAATGCAATTTAATTATGGTCGGTCTCAATCAGTTTTCAATGTCCCAATTTCCCTTATCAGTCTCCCTTATTATCTGTCAATTGGTGATGTAGTGTAGTTTCTCAACTTACCTTATTAATTTGGTTTACATGGTAAAGGAGTTTCTTCTTCTCATTGTGGTCTTGGATTCAAGTCATAGTGGAAGCATTTCAAGAGTAAAATCCTGAATGCAACAGATTGATATAAGGTAGTTCACCCTTAAAATAACCCAAGAAGGTAGACTTTGTGGTGTGCAAAAGCTTGGCTGAATATCGCTCAACTGCTTTAAAGAAAAGGTTCAATGTATATTCAAGATTATCTAATAAAAGTTCTAGCTATCATATTTATAAAAAAAAATGTCAAGAAGATATAATATTTATCATTAAGTGCAGCTATAAATTATATGAAAAGAAAGATTATGTCGACGATATAAATTTAATTGAAACTCCGAAAGCATTAGCAAAACTGCTGAGTATTTGAAAATGGAGCTTGAAGTTAAAGATTTGAGTAAAACCAAACTTTGTCTTGGTCTAGAGCTTGAGCATAAAGCAAATGGAATAATTGTCCATCAATTAGCGTACGTTTAAAGATTGCTTAAACACTTCAACATAGACAAAGCTCACTCATTGAGCACCCTTATGGTTATAAAGTCTCTAGATTCCCAAAAGGACCCATTTTGTCCTAGAGAATCAAATGAAGTCCTGAAGTACCATATCTCAATGCAATTGGGGCTTTGATATACTTGGCACAATATACGAGACCAGATATCGTTTTTGCGGTAAATTTATTAACACGTTTTAGTTCTAAGCCAACTTGGAGACACTGGAATGGAGTTAAACATATTTTCTGTTATCTCCGAGGAACCATAGATTTGGGATTATATTATTCCAAAGATTCCAGTAACTCCGGTTTAGTTGGATATGCTGATGCTGGATATAGATCGGATCCATAAAAGGCTCGCTTCAAATCGGGTATTTATTTTGTTATAACGGCACCGCTATTTCTTGGCGTTCTACGAAGCAATCGCTAGTAGCTACAGCTTCTAACCACTCTGAGATTATTGCTTTATATGAAGTTGGAAGAGAGTGTGTTTGGTTAAAATCTGTTATAACGCATATTCATAATTCTTGTTGTTTAATATCAGTTACATATTCTCCCACTATAATTTATGAAGATAATGCTGCTTGTGTTGCACAAGTTAGGGGAGGATATATCAAAGGTGATAGGACCAAGCATATCTTGCTGAAATTTTTTTATACTCATGAACTCAAAGAAAGTCAACAAATTGATGTTAAATAGATTCAATCCATAAATAATCTTGCAGATCTTTTTACCAAATCATTGCCAATATCAACTTTTGATAAATTAGTATATGACATTGGTATGCGGCGAGTTCACAAGATGTAAGATTGATTAGCCTCAAAGTGGCTACATGGCTCAATTGAGGGGGAAACATTATAAACTATACATTGCAACATTCGTATGCGACGAGTTCATAAGATGTATCATTCGATGCACATTCGTAATGATTACAATAAATATTCAATGGGGAGTGTTATGAAATACATGAATGGATATTCATTATATTCATCTTATCTAATGTACTTATTATGGTACATTTGTATCATACATTATAAGTACATCTCCCTATACAATGAACATTCATCTCCTCTATCCAGTACATGTATCATTCGATACATTGATATTAATGATAAGTACATTCTTATTCTTCTATAAATAAGAGTTTATTTTTGATGTACAATAGAATAACAATCAAGATAACAGTCATACATTGGAAATAAAACTCTCTCCTCTGGCTTTTTCTACCATCTTTGGTGTTCACTTGCTTTCTCTTCTCAATTATATATTTGCAACATAATATTTTACAACACTATTCTTATTTTCACACCTTTTTAAAGTTACCAAATAAAAGTGTAAATTTACTATGTTATTGTGATCAAATGATAAACCCATGCCATCATCTATTGCAACCTTATGTCAAAGTCAATGATGCTGGGAGCTTGCCCTTGGTCCCATGCCAAATTCTTGCACCCTCTCAACGTGTTCTTTCTTATTGTATTGAGATGAAGTCGTAGTCAAAGAAAGTAATATTTAGGCTTTAAGCACTTCACCCGTAATGGAAAAAACAAATGCATATGGTTTCATTGTTCTAATCTTTCCAAAAAGATTTACATGCTTGATAGAGATGATGAAGCGAACATTATTTCAACAATCAAGATTGGAGGAAAAGTATTAAGTTTACGTAACTCTTATTTTATATCTTTTGCTTAGATCATTTAGCTGTAAGTAAGAAATTCCTAGGTTAACATCCAAACTAGCCTCAATTTGCAGTTTTCAAGTACTCGTTTTCACTTCTTTTTTTTTTTTTTTTTACTCACCTATCACTTGTCCTAATAACATTCCACTCCATACCATTTCAAATGCAGCGGGTCCATAAACCAATTTTGGCGGGGGTTTACATCTTTTAGATCGGTCCCACAATTGGTTCGTCATATTGTTCAATCAATTAAGTAATTCATATAACGGAAGCATACTTATCATCTCCCTAACCCATACACAAACTAAATGATACAATGCAATACACACACCCTCAACGCGGCCCCAACCTTAGGGTCAACTACAACCTTTCATATACATATATGCATTTTAGGGCCAAATCACTTTTATTTACATACTAAGATGGATTTCACAAGTTAGTACAACAAAAAGGCCAAGACTTTCAGTAAGCTCGGCTAAACCCAAAAAGAAACCCAACTATACATCAAACGTGAACATCTATCCATCAGCTAGTGTCGGCCATCCCAAAAAGTGTCAACCTCCACCAGTCACACGCTCCTATCACACCCATCCCGGTGCATCGGCTGGCGGCGGCAGCATCCCCATCATCCTCCCATCTCTACGAACATGGACAGACAAAAACTCTTGTACAACGGGGCCATCAGGTAAGCCCACATCATACATGACCAAAACACGGACGCGGATAAACACCAAACCATGAACACCGACGCAGGGGTGCTCCGAGCACTCGACCTCAACATCAGATGGTAATCCATAAAACGTACCACGCGTGACAGGTGATAGAGGCATCTTTCAATCTGAAATGTTAGTCCCCAAAGGGGTGAGTACAACCACTCAGTAGTAAAGATCCACCAAACTACACAATGCAACAAGCAAGACAATCAAGATATCACGAGTAAAGCACATATCATCCATGCTATCAAGCATACATCACCATGCGATCGTGCATATATCACCATGGAGTCATGCATATCTCACCATGCCATCGTGCATATACCACCACGCAATCATACTTGTATTTCCATGAGGTTCATTCCATGCCATATGCACATACATACTCATGATTCATATCATCCATACAACCATGTATACATCCCCATGAGATCCATTCAAGCCTTCATGACCGCATTCTCAATGTCAAATAGCATCAATTTACTTTCATAAGCAGATCATGCATCATGCCACATGCATACACCCATGCACATGATTCAATTTCAAGTTTTATCTTTCACAAGGATCTCATCATTTTTTCATCTAGGGACCAATGTTTGCATCCCTCAATTTATCGCTCGCATCCAACCTGGCATCACAAAGAGCCTCCGGCACAAACCTCCGGGCATTGCATCCCAACTAGCATCACGAGGAATCCCCCCGGCACAAACCTCCAGGGCTTCCGGAATTACATACCGCCATACCACCAGGCATTCCCCCTGGAATTACGTACCGTATACCACCGGACATCTCGAAACTCCCGAGGACCCCCGGGCTTGTATCGTAATACAACCGGGCATCCAGCAGAAACCTCCGGGCATCCCGACACTCTCGGGGCATCGTTGGCTCACACCTCCGACGGTTTTGTTATTATCACATTTTATGACCACACATATGTCTCATTTTCAACATGGCATTTGATGCAACAATATCAAAGGTCTAAACCAGCTTTCTTGATGTCATATGATATGCCAAATGTCACCATATATGCAATACACATAACCCCCACGATATCACATTTCATAAAGAAATTCATTGGCTTTTTGAAAATAGAACCAATTTTCGGGTAAAACGGAATGCACCTCTTTAATAAAAATATTTGGAAAATTAGTAAAAAATCTCAATAAATTCTGAAAATTTAACATCATGTAAAAAAGATACATAGGAAGATATTTCATCAAGAACACCATGTCACGAAAGTTTCACATCAATCACATAGGTCCATACATCACAGCAAAAGAAATTCCAGTGCCACTTTTGCACAGTTTTGGAAATAATTTTGATTAAACCCTTAAATGAACTCCAAAAATTCTGAGATTTTAATATGTCATAGATGAGATCTAGAGTTAAACTTCTCATGAAGAAATCAAAGTCTAATTCCTTCTGAATTAAAAGATATAATTTTTTTTAATTCTCCCTAACTCTCGGTTCACTGTCCAGATTCATCATTTTCAAAGAAAATTGTTTTTCTCGAACATTACTTGTCCCTTTATTCTCAAATTTTAGTATGTTACTCCTCAAGATGTTTTCTACAACTCTTATCAATAACACGCGATCAAATTTGGACTGGATGATTTCACAAAATCCACGGAATCACAATAGATCAACATAACAGTTTCCAGATCTAGCTTCTTCAAAGAAAAATGGTTTCACCGACCTATACTTGTTCATTTCCTCTGAAATTTTGATATGTTATTCTTCAAGAAGTCCTCTACAACTTTCATCAAGAAGTCGAAGTCAGATTCCAACTAGAACATCGCATGCAACTCACGAAATCACCAAAGGTCGGACTGTTTTTCCAGAAACAGAACACTAGGCTAGAACACAACTACTATAACTTCGAAATTTCTCACCTGAACCACATCCGAAATTCACCATTCATCACACACAAACACAGCAAGCAAAGGGTAGATCAATGGACTCTACTTGCCTCTAATCCAAGCAAAAACACAGCAAGCAAACGGCGGGGCAAGGCGGCTCGATGGCAGCGACTCGGCGGCACACACACGGCAAACGGCCTCCTTCTTCCTTTCTCTTCCTCTCTTTCTCTCCTTCTCTTGCTTTCTCTCTCTCTCTCTCTCTCTTTCTCTCTCTCTCTCTCGGTAACCCTCTCTCAATCCCCCTCTCCCTCTTTCTTTCTTCCCTTTTGCAATCATTTGATTTTGCAATTTCTTACACTTGGCTGCAAATGGACAACACTTGGCAAACTTCCTTGCCACTTGGGGATTTTTTCCATGCAAGATTGATGGGCTAGATTTGGGCCGGGCCTCTCCCTCCATTCTCTCCCCTGGTCGACAGCCCATTGGGCTCCCTTTGGCTTTGTGGGCCTTAATGGCTGAACAGTGGGGCTCTTGTGGGCTGGTCTTGGCCTAAGAATTTTGGCCCACTTCCTCTTTTAATAATCTACTCTAAATCCCCACTTATATAAATACCTAATTGAAATTTATAAAACCATAAAACTTGCAACATAAATTAATAAATTCCAACTTATAAAACACATGGCCAAGAATAGAATTTTCTTTCCTATCAAATAATTATCCATTAAAAAGCTTGGCCTTAATCTTATTGCAAATCATGGATCAAATGGCTACAATATAAATTGATGGTACTTCCATCACCTATCCATGGTTCATAGCATATCTAGGGGTTGACATGAAATTCTAGGATGCCACAATTCTCCCCTCCTTAGAGAATTTCATCCTCGAAATTAGACATTTCCTATGTCTCTTGAAACAAGTGAGGGTACCTTTCCCTCATCTCATTTTCACTCTCCCATGTGGCTTCCTCCACATCATGATGTCGCCATAATATCTTAACCAATGGAATTTTCTTGGTCCTAAGAATTTGCTCCTTTCGATCCAGCACTTGCACAGGCTCTTCAATGTACCTCACTTTCTCATCCACTTTGATGGCTTCATGATCGAGTATGTGACCAGGATCCGGCTGATACTTTCTCAGCATCGATACATGGAACACATCATGCAAATTTCCCAATTTAGGAGGCAGCGCCAAACGATAAGCTACATCTCCTATTCTTTCAAGTATCTCAAAAGGTCCAACAAATCTAGGGCTTAACTTACCCTTCATTCCAAATCGAGATATTCCTTTCATAGGGGATACTTTAAGGAACACATGATCTCCCACATTAAACTCTAAAGGTCTCCTACGCTTATCTGCGTAGTCTTTCTGCCTACTCTGGGCCGTTCTAAGTCTTTTCCTTATTATCTCCACAGCCTCAGTAGTAATTTGTACTAATTCAAGTCCTGTCAAACTCCTTTCACCTACTTCATTCCAACAAACAGAGTCCTGCACCTTCTTCCATATAATGCTTCAAATGGAGCCATGCCTATACTTTTCTGAAAACTATTGTTATAGGCAAACTCTATCAAGTGCAATTTTTCATCCCAACTTCCCTTAAAATCAATAATACAAGCTCTCAACATATCTTCCAAAGTTTGGATCACTCTTTCCATTTGTCCATCTGTTTGAGGATGAAAAGCAATACTAAACTGAAGCTTTGTCCCTAAAGCATTTTGGAGACTTCGCCAAAAATTTGAAGTAAACCTAGAGTCTCGATCCGATGTGATCGTTACAAGAATACCATGTAAGCGTATCACTTGGCTTACATATATCTCAGCAAGTTTATCCATCGAGTAGTCTACGCGGACCGCTAGAAATGAGCAGACTTAGTCAAACGATCTACTATTACCCAAATAGAGTCGTGACCACTTGATGTCCTTGGCAGTCCTTGCACAAAGTCCATCATTACATGCTCCCATTTCCACTCTGGTATGTCCAATGGTCTCAATAGTCCTGCGGGTTTGCGGTGTTCCGCTTTCACTTGCTGGCATGTTAAACATTGAGAAACATGTTTAGCTATATCCTTCTTCATGCCATTCCACCAAAATTGTTGGCGTAAATTTCTATACATTTTTGTACTCCCTGGATGAATACTATAATTACTCTTATGTGCTTCTGATAGGATTTCCCTTCTCACTTCTTCATTATCAGGAACACAAAGCCGTCCTTGGCATCTTACTACTCCATCATCAAGACTTGAAACTCTGGTCTTTTCCCTAAAGACACAGCGTCTCGTATCTTTCAAAATCTCCGGGTCAGATTTTTGTAAAATCTTAACTTTTGAATGATTTCAGGCTCAATCCTTAATGCAGTAAGCATACTAGTAAGGTGGTCCATTTCCAACTTGAAATCTGAATCCACAATTGACTTTAACAGATTCCACTCTATTATTCTTAGACTAGCCATGTCCATAGCCGACTTTCGACTAAGGGCATCTGCCACTTTATTTGCCTTTCCTAGATGGTATCGTATTTCACAGTCATAATCTTTTAATAACTCCATCCACCTTCTCTCTCTCATGTTCAACTCTTTTTGCGAAAACAAATACTTCAAACTCTTATGATCTATATAGATTTCAAACTTCTCTCCATACAGATAATGTCTCCATATTTTCAAAGCAAATACTATAGCTGCCAATTCCAAATCATGGGTTGGGTAATTTAACTCATGAGGTTTCAACTGCCTCGATGCATAGGCTATGACCTTGCCATGCTGCATCAAAACACATCCCAATCCTTTATGAGATGCATCACTATACACCGTGAATCCTTCAGATCCATATGGTATAGTTAGAATTGGAGCTGTAGTCAACTTTCTTTTAAGTTCCTGAAAACTTCTTTCACATTCTCCACTCCATTCAAATCTCACATTCTTTCGGGTCAATTTCATTAAAGGGCCTGCCAATTGTGAAAATCCTTCGATAAACCTTCTATAATAGCCAACCAATCCTAAGAAACTCGTATCTCAGTCGGTGTTGTCGGTCTCGGCCAATTCACTACCATCTCAACTTTTGCAGGGTCCACTACAATTCCATTACCCAACACCACGTGCCCTAAAAATATTATCTGATCCAGCCAGAATTCACACTTACTGAATTTGGCGAATAACTTATGATCTCTTAGCGTTTGCAACGCTATCCTTAGGTGTCGTTCATGCTCTTCAGGTCCTTTAGAATATATCAGGATATCATCAATGAAGACAATTACAAACTGATCCAGATAAGGCTTAAATATCCTATTCATTAAATCCATGAATGCGGCTGGTGCATTCGTTAATCCAAAAGGCATAACTAAGAACTCATAATGTCCATAACGAGTCCTAAATGCAGTCTTAGGAATGTCTTCTTTCTTTATTCTTAACTGATGGTATCCTGACCTTAAGTCAATTTTTGAAAAGACTGAACTTCCTTGCAACTGATCGAATAAATCATCAATTCTAGGCAAGGGATACTTGTTCTTTATAGTCACTTGGTTCAGCTGTCTATAGTCAATACATAGACGCATCGACCCGTCCTTCTTTTTCACAAATAGAACCGGTGCTCCCCAAGGTGAAGCACTTGGCCTAATAAATCCCTTATCAAGCAACTCTTGTAGTTGCACCTTCAACTCCTTCAACTCTACTAAGGCCATTCTATACGGGGCTTTCGATATCGGTCCTGTTCCAGGCATTAGTTCAATTTCAAACTCAATCTCTCGCTCTGGTGGTAATCTAGGCAACTCCTCAGGAAACACATCTTGAAATTCCCTGACTATTCGAATCTCACCGATTTCAGCCTCTTTCTTAGTAAGATCTCTTACCACTGCTAGGTATCCTTGACATCCTTCGTCAAGTAGTTCACAAGCTTCTACCATTGAGATAATGGCTATAGAGGGGTTTGTCTGACCTCCAAAAGATTCAAAACTAAACTGATCAGGTAACATGAACTGGATCACTTTCTTATAGCAATCCACCTTAGCCCTATGCTTATGGAGCCAGTCCATTCCTATGATAACATCAAAGTCATACATAGCCATCACAACTAGATCTATTTCCATATCTCGCTCTTCTATAGTTATCTTACATTTTGCACACATCATTGTAGATAACACCATATTCTTTAAAGGCGTGGAAACACAAAGAGGCGTCTCAAGAGGCGTAGCTTCTATTTCACTCAATTGCCTATATCTTTCAGATATAAATGAATGCGTAGCACCCGTGTCAAACAATGCATATGCCTTCTTGCCATTTATGAAAATCGTACTTGATATAACATTTTTGGAAGCTTCCACTTCCTCTTGGGTGATTGCATACACCCTTCCTTGTGCTGGTGGCCTCTGAGGATTCCTTGGTAGGTTTGGTCTAACAGCACTTTGTTGTGCCTGTCGCACCGAGCCAACACTCAGCTGCGACCTCTCTTGTGGACAGTCTTTCTTGAGGTGACCTACTCGTCCACAACCATAGCATTTCGGCCGTCCATTGCAAGGTCCTAGGCCATGTCGTCCATCACACCTTCGACAAACATCAAGCTGATAAGGTGCTTTCCCTATATTCAGGCCATCTCTAGCTCTTCCAAAATTTCCAAAATTACTCTTTTTCTTAGCATCCCAAGTCTGACCTTGACCAGGATAGGGTCTCTTACCCCTTCGATATCACTAAAGGTCAACTGCCTCTTAGACTCTGATCGCTCTCTCACCAGCTCTTGCTCCACTAACTGTGCCCTTTCATAAATCTCATTATAATCTCTTATATTCAAAGGCACTAGTTGTTTCCTAATATCAGTCCTCAACCCTTTCAGGAATCTCTTAGCTTTTTCCTCACGATCCTCAATCAATCTTGGGAGCATACCTAGACAATTCAGAAAATTTTGCCTCATACTGATCCACTGTCAACTCCTTTGTTCCAACTGAACAAATTCAGTGATCTTCTTATCCTTAGCACAATCAGAGAAATGCTTCCTATTAAAAGCTCTAACAAACTCATCCCAGTTTATATCAGTACTTGGTGGAAAGATCATATCCTTGAAGCTCTCCACCAAAACTTTGCATTTCCCTCCAGCTGGTACTCTACCAAAACTATTTTCTCAGCATCACTACAGTCCAACAACCGGAAAATCTATTCTATCCCATCAATCCAATGTTCCGCCTCCTCAGGACTTCCCATTCCACTAAACTTAGGTGGCTTCAACTTCAGAAATTGTTCCACCAGTCCTTGAGGGTGACATTCCACTCCGGGTTGTTGCTGCGCTTGTCTTTCCATCAGATTTCCAATATTGGCCAATGCCTGCAGGATATCTTCCATTCGGGGTTCAGCCCTTGCAGCAGAGGCTTCAGCCCTCGATGGATGAGCACTTCCAGCTCGCACCATGACTTTCCTGCAGTTTCCAAGCATTTGCCTCAGGAATAATCTGAGACTCAATGTCTCCATTTAAAAGCAACTACTACTATATAAGTAACATAAACATGTTACTGGCACCTAAAGACAACTCATAATAAACTACTAGGGATCTACGAGTGAATACCCATCACCCGTTATTCAAAGTTAACCAACTATTCCATTTAATATCCTATGGTGTGCATTGTCATCATATTCCTCAATTTCCAAATGAGGCTCCTTATCACTCCACCTATAACCATTGCTCTGATACCAAAAAGGGGGATGTGGCACCCCTCAACACGAGCCCCCAATCCGCTAGGGTCGCCACAGCCTACTCACCTATCACTTGTCCTAATAACATTCCACTCTGATACCATTTCAATTGCAGCGGGTCCATAAAACCTGGGGTTTACATCTTTTAGATCGGTCCCAGCGCAGTTCATATAACGGAAGCATACTTATCATCTCCCTAACCCATACACAAACTAAATAATACAATGCAATACACACCAACTACAACCTTTCATATACATATATGCATTTTAGGGCCAAATCACTTTTATTTACATACTAAGATGGATTTTACAAGTCGGTACAACAAAAGAGCCAAGACTTTAAGTAAGCTTGGCTAAACCCAAAAAGAACCCAACTATGCATCAAACGTGAACATCTATCCATCAGCTAGTGTCGGCCATCCCAAAAAGTGTCAACCTCCACCAGTCACACGCTCCTATCACACCCATCCCGGTGCATCGGCCGGTGGCGGCGGCAGCATCCCCATCATCCTCCCATCTCGACAAACATGGACAAATAGAAACTCTTGTACAACGGGCCATCAGGTAAGCCCACATCATACATGACCAAAACACGGACGCGAATAAACACCAAACCATGAACACCGACACAAGGGTGCTCCGAGCACTCGACCTCAACATCAGACGGTAATCCATAAAACGTACCACACATGAAAGGTGATAGAGGCATCTTTCAATCTGAAATGTTAGTCCCCAAAGGGGTGAGTACAACCACTCAACAGTAAAGATCCACCAAACTACACAATGCAACAAGCAAGACAATCAAGATATCACAAGTAAAGCACATATCATCCATGCTATCAAGCATACATCACCATGCGATCATGCATATATCACCATGCAGTCATGCATATCTCACCATGCCATCGTGCATATACCACCATGCAATCATGCTTGTATTTCCATGAGGTTCATCCCATGCCATATGCACATACATACGCATGATTCATATCATCCATACAATCATGTATACATCCCCATGAGATCCATTCAAGCCTTCATGATCGCATTCTCAATGTCAAATAGCATCAATTTACTTTCATAAGCAGATCATGCATCATGCCATATGCATACACCCATGCACATGATTCAATTTCAATTTTTATCTTTCACAAGGATCTCATCATTTTTCTTCCAATGACCAATGTTTGCATCCCTCAATTTATCGCTCGCACCCAACCTGGCATCGCGAGGAACCTCCGGCACAAACCTCCGGGCATCCGGCACAAATCTGCAGGCATCTCGTATCCCAACTGGCATCACGAGAAATCCCCCCGACACAAACCTCCAAGGTTTCCGGAATTACATACCGACATACCACCAGGTACCACCCTGGAATTACATACCGTATACCACCGGGCATCCTGAAACTCCCGAGGACCCTCCGAGCATGTATCATGATACAATCCGGCATTCGACACAAACCTCCAGGCATCCCGACACTCCCGGGGCATCGTCGGCTCACACCTCCGACGGTCTCGTTATTATCACAATTTATGATCACATATATGTCTCATTTTCAACATGGCATTTGATGCAACAATATCAAAAGGTCTAAACCAGCTTTTGATGTCATATGATATGCCAAACGTCACCATATATGCAGTACACATAACACCCACAATATCACATTTCATAAAGAAATTCATTGGTTTTGAAAATAGAACCAATTTTCGGGTAAAACAGAATGCACCTCTTTAGTAAAAATTCTTGGAAAATTAGTAAAAAATCTCAATAAATTCTGAAAATTTAACATGATGTAAACAAGATCCAGAGGAAGATATTTCATGAAGAACACCATGTCAAGAAAGTTTCACATCAATCACATAGATCCACACATCACAGCAAAAGAAATTCCAGCACCACTTTTGCATAGTTTCGAAATAATTTCGATTAAACCCTTAAATGAACTCCAAAAATTCTGATATTTTAATATGTTATAGCTGAGATCTAGAGGTAAAATTCTCATGAAGAAATCGAAGTCTAATTCCTTCTGGATTAAAAGATATAATTTTTGTAATTCTCCCTAACTCTCGGTTCACTGTCCAGATTCATCCTTTTCAAAGAAAATCATTTTCCCCAATCAATACTTGTCCTTTTATTCTCAAATTTTAGTATGTTACTTCTCAAGATGTTGTCTACAACTCTTATCAAGAACAAGAGATCAAATTCGGACTGGATAATTTCACAAAATCCACGAAATCACAATAGATCAACATAACAGTTTCCAGATCTAGCTTCTTCAAAGAAAAATGGTTTCACCGACCTATACTTGTTCGTTTCCTCTCAAATTTTGATATGTTATTCTCCAAGAAGTCCTTTACAACTTTCATCAAGAAGTTGAAGTCAGATTCCAACTAGAACATCGCATGCAACTCACGAAATCACCAAAGGTCGGACTGTTTTTCCAGAAACAGAATACTAGGCTAGAACACAACTCCTATAACTTCGAAATTTCACACTTCATCCACATCCGAAATTCACCATTCATCACACACAAACACAGCAAGCAAAGGGTAGATCAATGGACTCTATTTGCCTCTAATCCAAGCAAAAACACAGCAAGCACACGGTGGGATAAGGCGGCTCGACAACAGTGACTCGGTGGCACGCACGCAGTGAATGGACCTCCTCCTTCCTTTCTCTCTTCCTCTCCTTCTCTCGCACGCTCGCTCTCCCTCTCTTGATTTCACTCTCTCTCTCTCTCTCTCTCTCTCTCTCTCTCTCTCTCTCGAAACCCCCTCATCAATCCACCTCTCCTCTCTTTTCTTTCCTTCAATGATTTGCAATCATTGGATTTTGCATGGCTTCTTACACTTGGCTACAAAGGGGCAACACTTGGCAAGCTTCTCTTGCCACTTGGGGATTTAGCCATGCAAGTTGATGGGCCTTCCTTTGGGCCGGGCCTCTCCCTCCGTTCCTCTCTTCCCATGGTCGACGGCAGCCCCCTTTGGGCTTCGCGGGCCAGGCCTTAATGGCCGAACGGTGGGGCTCTTGTGGGCTGGTCTTGGCCTAAGAATTTTGGCCCACTTCCTCTTTTAATAATCTACTCTAAATCCCCACTTATATAAATACCTAATTAAATTCATATAACCATAAAACTTACAACATAAATTTATAAATTCCAACTTATAAAACAAATGGCCAAGAATAGAATTTTCTTTCCTATCAAATAATTATCCATTGAAAAGCTTGGCCTTAATCTTATTGCAAATCATGGATCAAATGGCTATAATATAATTTGATGGTGCTTCCATCACCTATTCATGAATCATAGCATATCTAGGGGTTGACATGAAATTCTAGGATGCCACATTCCGCCGAATAGCTGGCAGCCAGTGACGTAAACCTGGAGCGACACTAGCAATGACTCGAACCTCCCCCCAACCAGAAGAGGGGGGAACGCCCGAACTAACGCGCCCACAGGGGGGTGGGTTTCAGTTAAAACTTTTATGCTTGATGACATTGAGAAGTGTCCCAGAAAAGAACAATTTCATGAAGCTCTGCCTCAGATATTAATTTCACACTGAAAATAACTCCTTTGAGGGATAATGCACCCGAAGCACCTCCAGATTGGGAAGAAGCTGATCCAACACCTGCTAAAACATTTTCATTATCTGTAGAAGAAACATTGAGAAATGTCCCAGAAAAGAATAATTTCGTGAAGATCCGACCCAGATATTAATTTAACACTAAAAATAACTCCTTTGAGGCATAACGCACCTAAAGCACCTCCAGATTGGGAAGAAGCCGATCCAACACCTGCTAAAGCATTTTCAATATTTGTAGAAGAAAGAGTGAGCACTAGGTCATTCGCATACTTTTTTTCCCCTTTATTCTAGCTACGGTCAGCATTATCTTTGTTTGGTGATAAAGAAAATAAAAAGAACCATGAGAAAATACAAGTTCGAGCATATTTGGGACTCCATCGATTATGCCATATTCTTTCTCGGTTGGAATATGAACACGTACCTACTGCTGGTTCTACTTGATTTGAATTTCCCTATTCTTCACTTGGTTGCGTCCCCATATTCTTTCTCGGTTGGAATATGAACACGTACTTGCTGTTGGTTTTGCTCTATACGAATTTCCCTATTCTTCACTTGGTTGCGTCGCCATCAGGTTGCTCTTCTGGTCACAATCTTTCAACAACAAAGTAAACAGAGAATGCAATAAGAGGCTTTCGACTTTCCTAAAAAGTGGAAGCTCCCATGTCAATCAGCTTAAGCTGTAGGGGCTTGTTATACCATGTGGTTCTCGTTGATGAAAAGTTCGTCGGCGAATATAACTCTTGTTACATGAAAATTAATTTAAGTTAAATATGCCATAAATTCATGAACTTTAGATTTTTTATAGTATTAAAAATTAAAAAATAGAGAAATTATCTGAATTCTTTCGAGCTTGCCTCTCTCTCCTCCCTCTGTTTCCACTACTGACCGAAGTCGACTGTGGTCGGCAATGATTCTCTCACGGTGGATGGGACTCACATAAAAATGAATAGCAACTATATATTTCAAACTAATGTTTTAATTAAAATTTTTATAATTATTAAATTCGGAAACAGGAATTCCGACCGTCAACCCCATCCGAACCGATAACCCGATCCACCCACCGTGATATATGACCCGCTTCAAATTAAAAATAATTTTTTAAATTCTTTTTAAATTTATTATTTTAATTCATTTTTATTCTTTTATTTTTTATTTTTTCTCTTCTTCTCCCCGTTCTCTCCTTCCCGAAGCACTGCGCTCTTCTTCATCGAAGCTCCTCACCCAAACCGATGCCACTTTGACGAGCCCTCGCCGGCGCTCAGGACACTGCCAAGCTACCACCAGTGTCGTCCACTCCGAATGCCACTTGTCGGCCAACCTCCCTGCCGCTGGCCGAGAGCCACACCATGGCCAAACACCGAACAAACTACGGCGACGATGGAAACGTGGTGAACGACTACACGACCGACGCCCAAGGTCGCCCAACACCACTGGAACATTCCCATAGATCACGGCGTGCACGGCCTACTCGGTTTCGGCCAAAAACGGGAGGATGAAAACCAGATCTCGCTTGAGCATTTTGTCGAACGGGTGAAGGGGGCTTGCGAATCATGAGGTTTCCAGCTCAACTTCAACCGGGATTCTCGACGAAACTCTCGACAAACAGAAAACGATACATATAGTAGCTAGACAAAGGATGGTCGGGGCTGGAGCTCGTGTGAGCTCGATGACCGCGATCTCTGCCTTGGCACGCCCGAAAATAGGGCCAAAATAGGGTCGAGGCTTACCGGAGCTTTGGCGCGGAAAAGGAGGCACAGCGGCGGGTAGTCAGCAGCGATTCAGGCGCGATGGCCGGCGGTCTCTCCCTCCAACTCTCTTCACTCGCTCTCACTCGTGACTTTCTTGTCGGATCTCTCCCTCTCTCTCTGGATTTTTCAGCCAAAGAACCCCGCCTCTCGGTCCAACCTCTTTTCCCTTTTAAACAGCATCGCCAGCTGCAGGCTGGTCGTACCGCGCGACATTTCCCCGCTACCCGTCCGTATCGTCCACTGTCCTTATCGTACTTTGTCGTTTGTTTATCCCCTGCTCCAATTTTTCTTGCACCATCCCCTTATTTCCAAACAACATACGATAATAAAATTTTTAATCAGTGCACTAACATTGTCACAATTTCTTTACATAAGCTGGTTTTTATAGAATGACACATATTCAATTTTTATTTTTAGCATGTAGATATATTTCATAAACAGGTTATGCTCCTATTCTGAGGTTATTTGTATAAAAAAAGACTAACACTAACCATGTATGTAATATGAATCATCTTCAAGGATGCTGCCGAAGTTTCTACTAGGAGTAAGCATGGTTCGAGTTGGGCCGGTTCATTCCCTAACCCTACGACCAACCCGCATAATGTCGATCCTCAATTTTTAGGACCAATGACCGACTCTATTGAGCTTGGGACCGAAGACTGGACCGACCTAATGGGTTTGGTCCGGTTTTAGGGTCAATCCGAAACCAAACGATAATTTTTTATTTCATTTTTGTACACCTTAAAAAAGCGACTGTGGACTGGATTGACCCAATGGGTTTGGTCTGATTTCCAGGTCAATCCAAGACCAATCAATAATTTTTTAGTTCATTTTTTGTACTCCTTGAAAGGGCAACCGAGGACTGTACCGACCCAAGGGTTCGATGATGAGCAAAGTCAGCTAAGAAAGGCAAGTGGTGAGAGTCAAGTGAGGTGAACGTTGAACAGAATGAGCATCGAATGTCAAGCGGGAAGCAACAAGCCAAGCAAGCATCGAGTGGCGAGCGACATGAATGACCCAAAGCGAGCGAGGCGAGTGTTGAGTGGCGAGTGGAGAAGTTGTTTTTTTTCGATTTTTGCAAATTGAAGACTAAAAGGACAAATAAGATAAAAGAGAACGAATACTAGAGGATGATGCCATAAGGAGCTGTTTATGCCTTTTTGACGCCGTGAAGACTCTTTACAAAAACATTTTCTTCATTCGTAAATTATGACTATCGACACTGTAAAATACATTAAAAATCTAAGTTATTAAAGAATAATGTAAAATTACTTGACCTCCTCACCAATGAGCTATTTAATATTGTTGACGCTATTTATTTTAAGGTTTCCTCTATATAAAAAATTTATAAATAATATATATATGTTATGAAATACATGAATCAATAGAATACATGAATGAATATTCATTATATTTATCTTATCTAATGTACTTATTATGGTACATTTGTATAATATATACTAAGTACATCTCCCTATACAATGAATGTCCATCTCTCTTATCCAGTACATGTATCATTCGATTCATTGATATTAATGATAAGTACATTCTTGTTCTCTTATAAATAGGAGTTTAGTTTTGATGTACAATACAATAACAATCACAATACAGTGAAATGTCTGGCTTTTTCTACTATCTCTAGTGTTCACTTGCTTTCTCTTCTCAATCTCTTCTCTATTATATATTCGCAACACAATATTTTACAACACGTTATCAGCACGAAGATCTACTGACTGAGTTAGTAATTTTTGCAAGTCTAATTAATTTTTGCAATGTGGGTATTCTTTTTATTGATCAACTTATACTTCATCTTCTTCTATCAATTCTTCATTTTTATTTTTCTTGGCCCGAAGCCAAATTTTAAATCTAAAAGTATCCTTCTACTCCTGAAGTAGCGGTGGATATTTGGAAATCCTTTTAATTAATTTAAGGATTTATTTTTGCAAGGATTATGGCAAATATTGAAAAGCCCAAATTCCACATCCTCAAAGTGAGTGGAAAGAATTATCTATCCTGGTGCCTTGACATGTAAATGCACCTACAATGGCAAAGGTCTCGTTAATACAATTACGGAGGATGGAACCTCAAATGAAAAGGATAAAGCAAATGCGCTGATTTTTATTCGCCGTCATTTGCATGAGAGCCTGCGGACTTAATATTTATCCGTTCGAGACCCGCATATCTTGTGGAGGAGGTTGAAGGATAAGTATGATCATACCAAAACTGTTATCCTCCCTCAAGCACAATATGATTGGCAAAATCTCAGACTGCAGGATTTTAAATTAGTGTCTGATTATAATTCTGCTTTATTTGATATCGTTTCTCGGCTTGAGTTATGCGGTATTAAACTCACTGATGCAAAATTGCTCGAGAAAACTTTTTCCACATTTCATGCTTCGAATATTGTATTGCAACAGTAATACCAGCAACGTCAATTTGCCACATATTCAGAATTAATTTCTGTGCTTCTTACTGCTGAGCAAACCAATGAATTACTGTTAAAAAATCATGATCTTAAACCTGCTGGCTCAAAAGCATTGCCTAAAGCACATGCTAACTTTGAGAAAAATATTGGCCATTTTAAGGGCTATAAGCGTAGGCAAGAACATAATCCTAGAAGGGGTGGCAAGAAATTTAACCACCCTAGGAAATCAAACTTTGGCCTGAATCATGGCAAAGAAAAGAAGCCAAAGAATGTGATTAATGGAAATATTTGTCATTGTTGTGGCATGACTAGGCATTGGTCACGTACCTGTTGTATGCCAAAACATTTTGTTAACCTATACCAGGCATTTTTAAAGAATACAGGCAAGCGTGGTGAATCTCATGCCATTGAAATCAATCCTACTGCTATAACCACTGTTGAGGCCAACAATATCTCCGTTGGTGGGACTCCTCTTGCTCCTAAAGTAGCAAATGCATTATTGGATGTCTCTGATTTTTTTGAGGACCTCTGATTACTTTGATGAATCAGATTGGTGGGTGATAATTTGAACTTTGAATTTTATGTTGTTTCGCTTTAAATGTATTACTTTTTTATTGTTCTTTATGAAGTACTTATGAACCTTATATAATATTTATTTTTGAAATTTTATTCAACTATATAACTAATATGCAACTTTTATGATACTTGACACCTGAAGTTGTCAATATAAATGCAAATGGAAAATACCGAGAAAAAGGAAGATGTTTGTTTGCTTGATAGTGCAACAACACATACTATATTTTGTAGTAGACATTTTTTCTCGAGTATGACAATGTGTAAGGCACAAATCCATACAATATCAGGCCATGTTCCGATTATTGATGGTTTTATGAATGCTATAATTATTTTGCCAAATGACACCATCCTGCATATTGAGAATGCATTTCTAAACATTCAATCCAAAAGGAATTTGCTCAGTTTCAAAGATGTACGCCATAATGGATACCATATTGAGACTGTTTATGAACAAGATAAGGAATATATTGGCATTTTCTCTTATAAGATGGGCCTGAAGACCATTCATGAGAAGCTAGAAGCTTCTTCTATGGGTTTGTATTGTGTCATGATTAAGGTTGTTGAAACCTATGCCACCACATCCTGGAGATTAGTAAGCCCTGATCAGTGTGGACTGTGTCATAATCGCCTTGGTCATCCTAGCGCTTCAATGATGCGTAGGATAATTCAAAATACAAAAGGGCACATTTTAAAGGATATAAAGGTATTGTTGTCCAAAGATTATAATTGTGAGGCTTGCTTACAAGGAAAGCTCATTTCAAACTTTCTATAACAAATGTTAATTTTGAATCTCCTTTATTCTTACAAAGAATTCAGGGTGACATTTGTGGACCAATACAACCACCAAGTAGACCATTTCGATATTTTATGATATTAGTGGACGCATCTTGTAGATGGTCACATGTTTGCCTATTATCTACGCGTAGACTCGTTAAACGGGTGGGTCGGGTCGGGTTTGGGTCGGATCATAAATGGTCCGACCCAAATCGACCAATTTAACCCGTTTATGACCCATTTATCACAGTGCAAAATTTTTTACCCATACCCGATTATCCAATTAAGAGCATAAGGATGGAATGAAACCTAAAAAATTTATATCAAATTTTTTTAAATGATATTGCTAAAATGGTTTTATACAACAAATTTAATGGACAATTTTTATAATTTTTAAACAATTATATTTAAAAAATCGAATTTTAATTATTTATTATTTTAAAAATTTTTAATATTTTTTTATTTTTAAAAATTAATTTTTAAATTATTTTTATTTTTAAGAATATAATATTTAATTTTCTTTTTCTTTTTCTTTTTTCTTTTTCTTTTTCTTCTTCTTCTTCTTCTTTTTTACAATCCCCCCTTCAAATGGTTCTTGAGAAATCTTTCCATATTTTGAAGAAAAAGATTTTTACATCTACACACCTTTGGACTCAAGACTTTGTATTCTCAAGACTCAAGACTCAAGACTCAAGACTTAAGACTCAAGACTCTTTCTATTCTCACCGAAGGAATCCAAAGCCGGAAAATCCAAAGCCGAGGTTTATGGTTGAGGATTCGATCCTATCCTCCTGAAAGATTCTTTGGTTGGATAATCATTTCGGATTTTTAATTCTTATCTAAGATCAATTGAAGATCCGATGGTCGATGAAATAATCTTGGAATGTTCTATTCTTGGAAACCAAGATCCCGATTGTATGGGCGAACAGATTGATGGGCTATCATCAGATTCCTTAAATAGCTCGGATGATCTTCTTGATTGATTCCGTCCAACGGGTAGATTGGAGGAATTCCTTTGGTAAGTGCCAACGGCTATGATGGCATAAAGGAGTATAAAAGGAAGACGTTCTAGTTGTTTTAAGT
The DNA here is from genome assembly GCA_014182885.2 of Eucalyptus caleyi. Lineage (NCBI taxonomy): Eukaryota > Viridiplantae > Streptophyta > Magnoliopsida > Myrtales > Myrtaceae > Eucalyptus > Eucalyptus caleyi. The sequence goes on along the minus strand of CM024468.2, from coordinate 52,024,210 downwards.
GTGTGATTGATAGAAAAATTCCAGAGTCTGAAGAACCTTGATTGTTAGTCGAGACTGTTCGAGCGAAATTGTATACACAGAGAGTGTTTGTACTTGGTGATACCTTGAGTGAGTGTGGTAGATCATCTACACCTAGAAATCAAGGAAGATCAACACCGTAACATCTCTTTGATCATAGTGGAATCCAGCCAATTGGCTGTTAGTGCGAAAAGAGTGGACGTAGGCTTGAATCAAGCCGAACCACTATAAACCGAGTGTTCAATTCTCTCTTTCCTTTACTCGTCTCACGATTGATTTTTTAATTATTGCAAATTCTTCAAACTGTCTAAAGTATTGTGCAATCTTCAAGAAAAATTTTTTTATACCTATTCACCCCCTCTAGGTACTCATACTAGCATATCAATTGGTATCGAGCACGTGTTCTTACTTTGTTTGAAGTGTTTTACTTCGAGTAAAAGATCCATGGCTAGTATGCTAGCACCGGGGCTGATGGAAGGGCAAAGCAATACCAGACCTCCCTACTTTGATGGAAAGGATTACAACATCTGGAAAACAAGATGAAAGCTTTCCTTCGATCAAAGGATCCTCTAGAATGGGATGTTGTGGAAAAGGAATCACTCCTACCGCCGCTGCATCAATCTCCGAAAGAGGGAAAGACACTATTGAAACCAGCGGAATGTCTCAAGAAGAGATAAACAAGAGACAAGCACTCGATGCAAAAGCAATTTATTCTTTATATTGTGCTTTATCTCCAACTGAATATAACAGAATATCTTCTTGTGTTACAGCAAAAGAAGTATGGGATAGATTACACATCACCTATGAAGGGACAGACGAGTGAAGGAGACCAGAATTAACATTCTCCTTGGTCAATATGAAGCCTTCAAAATGAAACCAGGAGAATCTATAACCGACATGTTTAGTCGTTTTACAGATATTGTCAATGGTCTTGAGAACCAAGGACAAAAATTTCTGATCCCATGAAGGTGAACAAGCTTCTGCGTGGACTCTCCAAGGATTGGAATCATATAAAGACTTCAATAAGAGAGACGCAAAGAATCATGCCATTATCTGGATTGGAACTCTTCGGTCTTACGAAGTGGAACGAATTAATGAAGACAAGATCCAAGAGGTAAGAAATATATTGCATTAAAATCAAATGATGATTCGATGATGCAGATTCTGAAGATGATATGGATGATGAGGAGCTCGCTCTTATGATTAGAAGATTCAGAAAACTGAATAGAAAAGGAAGAAGGTTCAACCCAAAAAAACAAAGTTTTCAGAGACAGCAAACCAAGTTTGTTGATGATGAGGAACCAAACAAAGATGTAGTTTGCTTTGAATGTAAAAAAAGGGACACATCAAACCCAATTGTCCTCTTCTGAAAAGAAAAGAGGAAAAGCTGAAAAGTTTCGAAAAGGCTCTCAAAGCCAAAACCTGGAGTGATACGAGTGTGAAGAAAGTGATAATGAATATGCCAACATATGTTTGATGGCACATTTAGACTCGAGACTCAGATTCTGGATCGACTTAGACAGTGAATTTGAGGTAAGTGATTTCAAAATTCCTGTCAAAGTCTCTAAATATATTGATGAACTATGTTTTAGTCTTAAGACTTCTCTCAAAAGAATTTCCGAACTTAAAAAGGAAAACTCAGTTTTAAAACAAAAGGAAAATATTTTAGAAGAAAGAGTTAAAAGTTTAAACTTGAATGTTTCTACTCTTAAAGAAAATGAAGATGATCTTTTGAAAGAAAATGTTTTCTTAAAAACAGACTTATCAAATATTTCAAAGAAATTTTCAATAGGATCCGAAAACTTGAAAAAGTTCTTTCAGTTCAAAGACCCTATTTCAATAAGTCTGGTTAGGTATGACAGCGAAACAATTCCTTGATTGATTTTCCAAAAGTTAAAGAAAGAATTAAGAAAAGACCATCAAAAGAAGCTTACAAAAATCATTTCAAGAAAGTTTTTGTAAAGTCTGTTGGTCGAAATGCTCTAAGGTGTTCAAAGTGTAACAGTCAAGATCATTTTGAAAAAGATTGTCCTATGGTTTGGAAACCTATTAAGAAAGTATGGCCCAATAATGCTTATCCTACTAACTCCAAAGGACCCAAGAAAATTTGGGTACCAAAGAAAGCTTGAGACTCTCTTTTGAATGCAAGTCTCCGTCAAAAAAGATAAAATGGTATCTTGACAGCGGATGCTCAAGACACATGACAGAGACTCAAAGTGCTTCATAAAGCTTATTCAAGTAAATGGTGGAAATGTTTCATTTGGAGGAAATAGCAAAGGAAGCATTGTGGGATTTGGAACTGTGAGAATTGGAAATCTCACAATAAGCAATGTTTCTCTAGTAGAAGGACTCAACTATAACCTTCTCAGCATTAGCCAATTGTGTGATACCGGTTTCAAGATTTCCTTTCAAGAAGGTATATGTTCTGGAATTAGTAAAGATTCAACTCAGTCTTTCATGGGTTGAAGGCATGGAAACATCTACCTCCTTGATGTAAAGCCAAATGAAGAACAATGCTTAATCTCAATTCAAGATGAAGCAGTCTTATGGCACAGAAAGCTTGGCCATGTCAACAAGAAGCAATTAGCCAAAATCTCATCAAAGAAGCTTGTTCGAGGTCTACCTAAATTGCCATACCAAAAGTCTGATTATGCACTCCATGCATTCTGGGAAAGTAGGTAAGAAATTCATTTAAGCAAATAAATCATGTCTCTACTAATCATGTACTACGTTGCTTCATATGGATCTCTTCGGACCAATAAGAACCCGAGCATTGGAGGTAAGAAGTATTGTCTAGTAATTGTAGACGATTACTCTCGCTTTACCTAGGTATATTTTCTTGCAAGTAAGTCGAAACCTTTTCGTACTTTGAGAAGTTTGCTAAAAAGGTTCAAAATGAAAAAGATGTGTTATTTCAAGTATAAGAACAGATCATGGAAGTGAATTTGAAAATCAAGATTTTACGAAATTTTGTGATAAATCTGGTTTTAATCACATGTTTTCCTCTCCGTATACTCCAGAGCAAAATGGAGTTGTGGAAAGAAAGAATAGATCTCTTCAAGAAATGGCTAGAACACTTTTAATTGAAAGTAAAATTTCTTCACGATTTTGGGCTGAAGTCAAGTTTCAACTGCATGCTATATTATAAATAGAGTCTTCCTAAGACCTATTCTTGAGAAAACCCCCTATAAATTGTTCAAAGGTAAGAAGCCAATTGTTTCATACTTTCATGTGTTTGGTTGCAAATGCTTTATTTTGAAAAATGCAAATGATCGAGTTGGTAAGTTTGAAGAAAAATCAGATGAAGGCATCTTCCTTGGATATTCTACATCAAGCAAAGCCTACAGAGTCTACAACAAGAAGAGCCAGACGGTGGAGGAGTCAATGAATGTCAAATTTCAAGACTCTACGCAAGATGAACCCAGTCAGTCTCAATATGAAGAGTCTGAACCCGCTCTAGACCTTCAAATGTCTTCAACTCAAGAAGCATCTCAGACTCAAGAAGTCCAACATCAAGATGCTCATGAAGATTCAAATAAAGAAAGAGATCATCAACCAGGCAAATCAACTAGTAACTGGAAACACAAATCCAGTCATCCTAAAGATCTCATTATAGGCGAAATTAATGAAGGAATTCGCACCAGATCCAAAAGACATGAAGAATCTAGTGCTGTGGCTCTCATTTCTGAAATTGAACCAAAAAGCATGAAGAAGCTTTATCTGATGAAAGTTGGATCGAAGCTATGCAAGAAGAGCTCAGACAGTTCAACATTAATGATATCTGGGAATTGACATCTAAACCAAAAGGTAAAACTGTTATTGGAGCCAAATGGGTATTCAGGAACAAGATGAACGAAGAAGGAAAAGTCGTACGAAATAAAGCAAGACTTGTGGCCAAAGGATATACGTAAGAAGAAGGAATAGACTATGACGAGACTTACGCTCCAAAGAGCAAGGTTAGAAGCTATTCGTCTATTACTTGCATTTGCTTGTTACAAAAATTTCAGGTTATTCCAAATGGACGTCAAAAGTGCATTCCTAAATGGATTTATCCAAGAGGAAGTTTATGTGGAACAACCACCTGGGTTTGAAGACCCAAAGAAGCCGGACTCGCCTTCAAACTGAAAAGGCCTTGTATGGTTTAAAGCAAGCACCTCGAGCTTGGTACGACAGACTAAGTAAGTTTTTATTACATAATGGTTTTGTCAAAGGTAAAGTAGATACTACTTTGTTTATCAAAAAGGAAAACAAAAGTTTTTACTTGTTCAAATATATGTTGATGACATTATTTTTGGATCCTCTAATGAAAGTCTTTGCAAGAAATTTTCTAAGTCTATGCGATGAGTTTGAAATGAGTATGATGGGAGAGTTAACATTCTTTCTTGGACTCCAAGTGAAACAAATGAAGGAAGGAACTTTCATCCATCAAGAAAAATATGCGAATGATCTTGTCAAAAGGTTTGGATTGGGAAAGTGCAAAAAGACCGACATACCAATGTCATGTTCTCAGAAGATAGACAAGGATGAAGAAGGGAAGAAAGTAGATCAAAAGCTGTACAGGAGCATGATCGGTTCACTTCTTTATCTTACTGCTTCTAGACCTGATATTTTGTTGAGTGTTTGCATCGTGCTAGGTTTCAATCAGATCCTAGAGAATCACATCTCATTGCCGTGAAACGTATTATCAAATATGTTGCCTCATCTTCAAGCATCGGTCTTTGGTATCCAAAGAGGGGAGACTTTAATCTTCTAGGATACTCAGATGCAGATCTGGCCGGTTGCAGAGTCGATAGAAAGAGCACTTCTGGAACTTGTCAACTGATTGGAAACAGGACAATGTCTTGGTTTTCAAGGAAGCAAAGCACCGTAGCTCTTTCAACGACGTAAGCGAGTATGTAGCTCTTGGAAGCTGCTGTTTGCAAATTCTATGGATAAAACAACAGCTACAAGACTTTGGGATTGAAGACTCATGCACGAAATCGATGTGACAACACCAAATAATCAATCTCACCAAAAATCCAATCCTTCATTCAAGAGCAAAGCATATTGAGATTCGACATCACTTCAGTAGAGATCATATTCAAAATGGAGAAATCTCGATTCAATTTGTTGATTCAAAAAGTCAACTAGCGGACATATTCACAAAGCCTTTGGAGAAAAATCAATTCGACTTTATCCGCTCAAGACTCAACATTTTGAAGCTTGAAGAAGTTGAAGTCTAGAGACTCACCAACTTTAAGACTCTGATCTCTTAGACTTTAAATCTATAGACTCAATCATTCATGGCTAAAGACTGTAATTCTATTTTCTCTCGAAAAGTACGATCTTTCATTCGGATATAATTCGTGTGAAATTTGAAAACTTATCTTTTTTTAAGGAATTAATTTTGGCAGTTATTGATTTTGAAAAGAAGTGTTCGTACACTTTCCTTGTACCGATTGAACTTCCCTTTTCAAAACTAAGATATATATATATATATATATACAGTTATTTCTTCGCCCAATTTTCAAAACCCTAAAAGGCAACTCTCCTCCCGATCCTGTTTCTATCTCTTGTTCATCTTCGAGAAAGTGGTCATTTTTCTTGGGAAAAGCAAGTGAAGGAATCTTCCAATAGACAAAGAAAGATGTCTTCTTCAAGGAAATCATCAAGAATCGCAAGCGGGGGACCACAAAGAATGGAGAAGGGACCGACTCACTTCGATCTTGCGAGGAAGAAGACTTACCAAGTCGGCGACAAAGTCCGATTCGCTCTCCTCCACGTCATTCAACACCTCCCCGCCCCACAAGGTGCAAGTCAAAATCTGGAAGAAGAGATAATCGAGGATGCCGACCCGGTAAGAGTCCAAAACCCTCCTTATCTATAAGCTTTATCGTGTGTTGAAAAGCACCGGTACTTCATTAAAATATATAGATGACTTCCTTAAGGACAAAAATTATGGGAATGAGTATCTTTTTCTCGGAAAATGGAGGAATTTGGGAATTGCTCCTAAAGGAAGGGCGAGAGGAGGCTCTAGCAAACATTCCAAGTGACCCTCGTATGCCAGACAAAATCTAATTGAAGGGAACGATGATGACAAAATGTTCCTTGAATTTAAACCTAGAATGGGTGTGGCAGCAATGGTGAAAGGAAATCGGATGGATTTGTTTAAATCCAAGGATCAGGAAAAGTGTATTTCAGTGTTGAAAAGAGGGGTGATAAACCCTAGAAGTGTCGATTTTGACTTTCTGGACACCATCAACATGAACTTAAGAGAGAAGTTGAATTTTCTTTAACTTGAGACTTTTTGCTCTGATTCTACAGACGGGTATGCTCAACTGATCGCTTATTTCTATTCAAATCTTAGCTTTTTGGATGCGAATAGAATTTCATTCGGTGTTCGAGACCAAGTCTATGTGGTAGATGTGAATATGTTGGCGGACATAGTTGGAGTTGAACGAGGGACGTTATCTCCAATCAAAGTCTCACCTGCTCGTACTACTCTGGAACTTGTCAAAGATAGGGACGTAGAGAAGAAAATTACCTATTCCAGGATGAATGCCATCAACATTGTGCTTCATAAGATTGTGATCAACTGTCTCAGACCGAAGTCTACGTCAAAGACTTCCGTGTCTCTTTCTGAAGCAAAGTTGATGTATGCGATCAACTCAGGACGGAAGTTTTCTCTCCCGCACACTATTCTCTTCCATATGTACAGAGCAATGTCAAAAGACAAAGGACAATTGCCTTATCCTGGTTTGGTGACCAAGATCTTCAGACACATGAACATTGAACCGCCACATACCTTTTGTGTTCGACCGTGTGATAAGATGGTGGTAGGTTTGAAAATGTTAATGAAGATGCGTCTGCAAGAACTCTCCAAGGCAATGGAGAAATTCAAAGTGAAATCTCCGGTTCGATCCGCCTCAAAGAGAAAAGGAAAGGAGGTCATTGGTGCCCCATCGAAAAGAAGAAAAGAACTCTCATCCTTGAGGATGAAGATGAAGATGAAGATGATGAAGATCCCTCTATCCAAGCATTGACAAGAACAAGACGTTCTGTGTCTCATCCGACAGAACTTCAGCGAACGAGAAGACGAGAAGAAGAGAAAAGAGCGAGAGAAGAAGGAGAGAAGAGAAAGAAGTTGAAGAAGAAGGAAGAAGGAGAAAAAGAAAAGTCTGTTGATAAATGAGAGAAGGGAAATCAAGAGCATGATCATCACTCTTCCCCTTTCGATGTCCTAGAGACAGGGGAGTTAGCGAGCAAGAGAGGTCTACACCTCATGCTGCTGACAGTGAAGATCTAAGACAATCTCCGGAAGACCCGGAAGAAGTTCAGGTTTCTCAATTGCCCAAGAAGGTGATACGTCGATTCCAAATCTGCAAGACTTTACAAAAGCGCCAACGTCCGCATTCACCCATCGAGAAAGCCAATGCTAGTACACGACGGGATGATTCTGCAAATTTTCGTAGCATCATGAATATTCTTACGGAAATGCGTAGCGATATATGCTCTAGACTCGTGAAATCCAAGCTTTGAAGAATGCTGGACAAGCATCTTCAGTCTCTCCGAGGATAAATTCAAAGACCTCGCTCTACAACTTCAAGCCAATGCCAAAGGAGAAGAGGTAGCTCATCTAAGGGAAGACTTGAAGAAGCTAGAAGGTGTAGTCCACCCATGGGGGATTTCCAGATCGTGCGCATTCCCAAGCAGACATGACTCCTTTCTCACCCTTTTCAATGATGACAAAAAGGGGGAGAACCAATTTGAATCTTTTAAACTTTGACTTTTGTGGTTATGTTTATTTTTGAGTATGACTTGAGAACTTGAACTTGGGTGTGAATTTGATTGAATTGACTGTGGATTGTGATGCTTGATTGGTTGCATTTTTATCAAGTGGTGTTACTCATGAAAGACTAACCAATTTTCTGTGGATGCAGAGTCTGGTTGTTTTATTAATCTTTATGAGTTAGCCATATTGCTTGAGAAATGTTTTGCAGGTCAAAGTTGATCAAATCTTCAAAGAAAGTTTTGTCACCATCAAAAAGGGGAGATTGTTGGAGAAATCTTTCCGAATATTTTGAAGTCGACAAAACATTTCTATCGATCTAAGTCTAGATGTTCGGAGACCGACGGTTTAAAGTCCGAAGACTTTGTATTCTCGAGACTCAAGACTCAAGACTCAAGACTTAAGACTCAAGACTCAAGACTTCTATTCTCACCGATGCCTTTCTAATCCAAAGGACGAGGAAATCCAAAGCCGAGGTTTATGGTTGAGGATTCGATCCTATCCTCTGGAAAGATTCTTTGGTTGGATAATCATTTCGGATTTTTAATTCTTATCTAAGATCGATTGAAGATCCGATGGTCGATGAAATAATCTTGGAATGTTCTATTCTTGGAAACCAAGATCCCGATTGTATGGGCGAACGAGGATTGATGGGCTTATCATCAAATTCCTTAAATAGCTCGGATGATCTTCTTGATTGATTCCGTCCAACGGGTAGATTGGAGGAATTCCTTTGGTAAGTGCCAACGGCTATGATGGCACAAAGGAGTATAAAAGGAAGACGTTCTAGTTGTTTTAAGGGTGTGATTGATAGAAAAATTCCAGAGTCTGAAGAACCTTGATTGTTAGTCGATACAGTTCGAGCGAAATTGTATACACAAAGGGTGTTTGCACTTGGTGACACATTGAGCGAGTGTGGTAGATCATCTACACCTAGAAATCAAGGAAGATCAACACTGTAACATCTCTTTGTTCATAGTGGAATCCAACCAAATTGGCTGTCGGTGCGTAAGAGTGGACGTAGGCTTGAATCAAGCCGAACCACTATAAACCGCGTGTTCAATTCTCTTTTTCCTTTACTCGGTCTCACGATTGATTTTTTAATTATTGCAAATTCCTTAAACTGTCTAAGTATTGTGCAATCTTCAAGAAATTTTTTTATATACCTATTCACCCCCCTCTAGGTATTCGTACTAGCTATATCACATTTATGTTGGGTTTAATTCACCATCTATCATTAGGTTCTTGGAACCAACTACTGGTGATCTTTTTACTACCAGGTTTGTAGATTATCATTTCGATGAGACTAGGTTTCCATCAATTGGGATACCTACAACTTCCATGACTGCAAAACAAAAACCAGTTAAGATTTTTTCTTGGAATGAGAAAAATTTATCTCAATTAGACCCAAGGATCCCTGAATGTGAAAACGAGGTGCAGCGCATAATCCATTTATAGGCTATGGCCAATAGACTTTCTGATGCATTTAATGATGCTACTAAGGTAACGAAGTCTCATATTCCAGCTGTAAATGCTCCAGCTAGGATAGTTGTTCCCAAAGAATAGGCTAAAATGGATCAAAATCCCCCGCACTTGAAGCGTGGTAGACTGATAGGATCAAAAGATATTACTTCTCGAAAACGAAGGGGAAATAATTAGGAATCCGCTTCAGAAGAGCCTCGCGTTGTGCATGCTCCCAAAGAGCTTATTGCCCCTGAAGAGGCACAAACCCATGAAAGAAGCACTAGCCCCGGGAATACCGAGAATTCCATTACATATTGTAATGAAATTTTGGATCGAAATGAAATCATCATTGATGATGCTTTTGCATTCTCAGTTGCTCATAAAATTATGAATGATGATTGTGAGCCGCAATCTATTATTGAATGTCGTCAAATGCAAGATCAGCCTAAGTGGGAGGAAGCAATTAAAGCTGAATTAGCTTCCCTAACTAAATGAGAGGTTTTTGGACCTGTAACTCGTATCTCCGATAATGTAAAGCTCGTTGTATATAAATGGGTATTTATCCGAAAACAAAATGAGAAAAATGAGGTTGTCAGGTATAAAGCCCGACTCGGTACCCAAGGATTCTCTCAAAGACCTGGGATTGATTATAATGAGACATATTCACCTGTGATGGATATGATTACATTTCATTTTCTCATTAGCCTAACAATCGTTGAAAGATTGGAAATGCATCTTATGGACGTTGTGACGGCATATCTATATGGCTCATTAGACTCTGATATTTATATAAAAATTCCTAAGGGATTCAAAATGCCTGAAGCATGCACCCTCCGCAATTTATTCTCAAAAAAATTGCAAAAATCCTTGTACAGGTTAAAGCAATCCGGTCGCATGTGATATCAACGCCTAAGTGAGTATCTAATTAAGAAAAGGTACAAGAATGATCCTATCTGCCCATGCATGTTCATTAAGAAATCAGAAACCCGATTTGCTATTATAACAGTTTATGTCGACGATATAAATTTAATTTGAACTCCCGAAGAGTTAGCTGAAATTGCTGAATATTTGAAAAGGGAGTTTGAAGTTAAAGATTTGGGTAAAACCAAACTTTGTCTTGGTCTAGATCTTGATCATAAAGAAAATGGAATAATCGTCCATCAATCAGCATATGTTGAAAGATTGCTTAAACGTTTCAACATGGACAAATCTTACCCATTGAGCACCCCTATGGTTGTAAGGTCTCTAGATCTCCAAAGGACCCATTTCGTTCTAGAGAATCTCATGAAGAGATACTTGGTCCTGAAGTATCATATCTTAATGCAATTGGGGCTTTAATGTACTTGGCACAATGTACGAGACCAGATATCACTTTTGCGGTAAATTTATTGGCACGTTTTAATTCTGAACCAACTCGGAGACATTGGAATGGAGTTAAACATATTTTCCGTTATCTTCGAGGAACCATAGATTTGGGAATATAATCTTCCAAGGATTCCACTAACTTTGGTTTAGTTGGATATGCAAATGCTAGATATATATCCGATCCACATAAGACTCGCTCTCAAACCGGGTATTTATTTTGTTATAACGACACCGCTATTTCTTGGCGTTCTACGAAGCAATCGCTAGTAGCTACATCTTCTAACCACTCTGAGATTATTGCTTTATATGAAGCTGGAAGAGAGTGTGTTTGGTTAAGATCCGTTATAACACATATTCATAATTCTTGTTGCTTAATACTGGTTACAAATTTTCCTACTATAATTTATGAAGATAACGCTACTTGTGTTGCACAAGTCAGGGGAGGATATATCAAAGGTGATAGGACCAAGCATATCTCGCCGAAATTTTTCTATACTCATGAACTCCAAGAAAGTCGACAAATTGATGTTGAATAGTTTTGATCCATAAATAATCTTGCAGATCTTTTTACCAAATCATTGCCAACATCAACTTTTGAGAAATTAATATATGGCATTGGTATGCGGCGAGTTCACAAGATGCAATATTGATTAGCCTCAAAAGTGGCTATATGGCTCAATTGAGGGGGAGATATTATGAACTATACATTACAGCATTGATATGAGGTGAGTTCACAAGATGCAATAATGATTAGCCCCAGGAGTGGCTATATATGCATTGCACATTTTTTCTTTATGTCCGGTTTTTTCCCATAGGGTTTTTCCGGCTTAAAGTTTTTAACGAGGCAATTAATGCATCCATAAAATGGAGAGATCAAAACATGTGTGCTCTGCACTCTTTTCCCTTTTGTCCGGTTTTTATCCCACTTTGGGTTTTTCTGGCTTAAGGTTTTAATGAGGCAAAGTATCATTCGATGCACATTCGTAATGAATATGATGAATATTCAAGGGGAGTGTTATGAAATACATGAATGAATAGAATACTTGAATGGATATTCATTATATTCATCTTATCTAATGTACTTATTATGGTACATTTGTATCATATATTCTAAGCACATCTCCCCATACAATGAATGTTCATCTCCCTTATCCAGTACATGTATCATTCGATACATTGATATTAATGATAAGTACATTCTTGTTCTCCTATAAATAGGAGTTTAGTTTTGATGTACAATACAATAACAATCACAATACAGTGAAATATCTGGCTTTCTCTATTATCTCTAGTGTTCACTTGCTTTCTCTTCTCAATCTCTTCTCTATTATATATTCGCAACACAACATTTTACAACAATATATCTATATATATATATATATAGTCAAGGTTAGTTCGGGTTGGACTGACTTAGAACTCTCAAGACCGAGGACCGACCGGCACAGTGTTGGTCCAAGAATTCTCGGACCAAGGACTGACCCAGTCTCCTTGGGAACCGAATCAGGACCGGCAAGGTTGGGTGCACTCTCCACAAATTGTTACACCTGGAACAACAAAATGTCTTTTGTACGCATTAATGTAAAATGAATCTTTTAAGACTGTTAATATATTTTTTACATTGAAAGTGCAATAACCAAGCCAAAACGTATGGTAGTTCTTATTATCATGACCCTTAAAATTTTGGCCACATTTCGGCATGTCCTTTTCATTAGTAATGTAATCCATAAAATTCTTTATCTTTGTTCCTGACACGTAGCAATATGATTGTGAACATTATCATAAGCAAAATAAGAAAGAAAAAGGTGGGGAATTCGAATGAAAATTATCGGTATCATATGCAATAAGAACTTGGATGCTAACTTGAGATTATGTCAATTTTCTACATTTTTGTCTTGTATTTCAACCAAAAAGAGAGGTTTGATTTAGACATACTCCTGCCAAAAGGGAATATATTTTTGGGTGATTCGAAGTTGAGACACATTTTCCATTTTGATTGTGGACAAAAGACATACTTATTGAACTTATTTTGAAGGATGATTTCATTTCTTTTCTTTTTGGCTCATCCGTGAATGTGAATTTAGTATCTACGAAAATAATAAAGAAAGTACCAAGGAATATGGTCCAGTCTACTTAAGACCATTTCATGGCAAGGTTTTCTGTTGAACTTTTGTTTTCTAATTTTAGCGGGTAAAAATCACTCGCAAGACAAAGGTGATATTCAATTCTGTCTTAACGTCCTTTTCTGGTCATTCGGAAGGCCATTTCCTTTTCCCGTTGCTTTATTTTTGCTTTTCTAAACTTTGTTTACTTTAGACAAATCAGCACGTTTTTACATGGGAATCCACTGGGAGGGGAAGTTGGAAGTCTATGTGAATCCAGCAACAGACCTTTCAGAGAAGACTTTTGCTGAATCCCTATTCCCACCACCAATAAACTCTCTCCTATGCTAAAAGTGCAAAATCGAGTGGCATCAAATCCTCAGCCTCACAAGCAATTTTGCAGGCCTTTTCACAAGGCCTTTATGTGGGTCTTTGATGAGCTGGCTGGGCAATTTGAAACATTTTGATTTTCCCTTATAATTGAAGTTAGACTAGACTCTGGTGGAAGTAAAAACAAAGCTCACGGATATGACGATGAAGATTCCCGGGTCATAATGCGGGCGACTCCATAATTGCTAATCCCAATCTTTGGTTATTTTCAATTAATTGTATGCTTTGGTTGATAGGGATGGGGACCGCCGCCCCTTAGGGTCTCTTGGTTTTCGATCTGACTTTTTATATTCATAATAATCAAATCATCATATACAAATTTTATATTCTACTCTTAGAGCTAAGTTGTGACTGTCGCGACCTCTTTTTTTCGGGCGCCCGCGATCGAGTACGGGCGCCTAAGGAGGCTAATGGCTCGGCTAAAATTAGTTATGCCCGGACTCTCCCAAGTCCACCAATTCACGACTTAATGATCCAAGTTTTTGAACCTGTAAATCAATTTTTAAAATGGAGTCGCCACTAATCGATTTTGGGTGGGTTGATTAGAAACCCAAGCGAAGTATCGGGAGAAATACTTGCTCCTGCGTAACCAGAGAAATTAGGATCGGGGACTTGATTACACTAGTTAATCACTAATGCCCTTTCGGTACCTAATCTTGTTTAAACCCTGAGGTTTTTTGGATGCTCGAGGGATTTTCCACGCATTTTGGATGTTCGAGGGATTTTCCACGCATTTTGGAGAAAAACATTTTTTTTGGGTCTTTTCTATTTTTTTTTTGACATGAAAGGGATTTTTTTTTTGACCTTTTTGGTATTTTTGGAAAAATACAAGTCTTTTGGCTTTTTCTGAATTTTTTGGCTTTTTCATGAATTTTTAGCTTTTTTTTTTTTTTTGGATTTTTGGCATTTTTGGAAAATATAAAATATTTTTGATTTTTTTTTATTTTTCGGAAAATAAAATATTTTTAATATTTTTTGAAAATATTTTTTTGATTTCTGGGAAAAAAAACATTTTTAACATTTTTAAATATTTTTGAAAAATAAATTATTTT